>OY992501.1:14205386-15447103 GCA_963921215.1 Scoparia ambigualis
TTTCGAGTGACGCTACAGTTTTACGCCAGGACTGACGCGCAAAACTGATCGTCAGTGGCCAGCTTAACCGCCTCCGTGGTCTAGTGGCTAAGCCACCGGTTTCAGACCCAGAGGTCCCGGGTTCGATTCCCAGCGGGGGGTACATCTTTGTGTGCTCGGTTTGGTTGGTGGTAGGGTTGTTAAGTCCGCCTGGCTAGCTACCACCATCTTATCTAAGTCTGTCGCCATAACAACGATGTTTATAGCATAGTTGTGTTCCGACAGTTAAGAGTTCAGATAGCCAGTTCCTCAGTGCTTGAGGATTCCGGGTGAAGCGCGCTTCCACCTTCGGCCTTGTCGTCACTTACCATCAGGTGAGATGAAGGCCAAGCGCTTACCCGTAACACGTAAAAAAAAAAAAAAAAAAAGAGTACCTAGTACGATTATCTATTCTGTGACTACACCTCAAAGTGCTTCGCTTTAGTTGTATTGAGTTATTTCAAAAATAAGTCATTTTAATCTAGACCTATCTTATGTAGGTACCTACCTAGTCGTAGGTAAGCGTACCTATCTACTTTAGAGTCGAAACAATGTGACTGTAAAATGAAAATATTTTTATTACTTTGATAATAATTACTTAGGTAGGTAAGTACCTACTTAATACAAATTATTAAATCACGAAAGTAAAATAGCTGCCTACTTATGTGTCCAACAAAAAATGCCGCCAAGCGACTGCCGACAAACAACCCAGGCGGGTTGTTTGTGTCAAATGTGCCGCCATGGTCAAAGGTTTTTGATTTTCGCCGCCCGCCGCCGTCACAGTAAAACCTCTTGTTTGTAAAACTGTGCGCCTGGTAGGGGGCGGAGGCGTGGCTGACTAGGGCACGCAGTTTTATAAACAGGAGTTGCACTGTAGGCAGTATATCATACAGAGTTCATGACCCTGCTAGTGATGGCTTTAGCTTGTTCTGATTATAAATTAACGACAGATTAACTTTGTTTGTAAATGCAAAAACAAATTAAATTGAGCTTATCTTACTAGGGTATATAAAGAAAGGGTCGATACTAGTGTTAATTTGAAACCCTGGATTAAGGCTGGCCCCGCTTGATACACGCTGTATATAGTTCATAAGAATAGGACTAAGATATTTAGAAAATAAGAGTTTACTTTTCAGGGAAGGGATGCCTAGCCTTTTCAGGGGAGGTGTGATATAGTGAATTACACTATCAGCACGTACTCAATAGTACGTGATAATTAAGGTCTTCCTGATTTACAAGGCGTCCTTCCTCTAGTCACGTATAGATGTGATGTTAATTAGTATTTAAGATGATACACTAGAGGATAAAGAGAATTGATTCAACGCAAGACATTGTTTCATTTCGGGTCTCCGTCCCAACGCCATTACAGGCGTCTAGCCCTCATCGCTCGCCGTCGTCGCACTGTGAAGGACCAAGCTTTGTTCCGGCGGATAGGAATTTGTGAGCTCCCGTTACTGTTGAATCCTATTCTGCCTTCGTAAATAAAAAGACAGTAACCCCGAAAATCATGTATTGTACAAAACATGGTTAAAATTCAATTCTATTGTTACCAGTCTGTTTGTAAACCTTGACTGCTGATGATGATGTTGCTGCAGCATTTAAGAGGTTTTTAACTGACATTCCAGTTTCAACTACAAAAGCCTTGATTTCATACCCCACTGTAGCTGAATCTGTTTTGAAGCAGAATGTTAAAGCTTGTGAAAGTAATTTTAGTTTCCAAAAAAATTTCCCTAGAGTATAATAAAAACATACCGCTGATCTGTGATGTGATTCCGTGGACGTCGTTAAATCAGTAATTATGACAATAGCTCCAGTTTTAGCTTGCGTATTTAACGAATGTATTGACTGTGGTGTTTTTCCAGAGCTAATGAAACATAGCAAAATTATCCCATTATTTAAATCAGATAGCACTTCTGAACCCACTAATTTCTGTGCTACCCACACTTAGTAAAATTTTTGAAAGCTGATGTTAGACCAAATTCAAATTCATTTTTATAGAAATAAACTTTTACATTGTAAACAGTATGGTTTTACTAGGGGTCGCTCGACAACTGACGCCAGTGTTGAGCTTTAATTCGAATATTTGATGCCTAGGAGAATTAACAGAATGCCCCATTGGTATTTTTTGATTTATCCAAGGCTTTCGATTGTGTTTTACATGAAACATTGGTCAGGTAGCTTCACCACTGTGGAATAAGAAATACTTCTTTTCTAATCTCATACTTAAGTTACAGAATTCAGAAGGTCGACATTAAAGGTAAAAGAACTCCGGGATCAGTGGTTACAATTGGAGTTCCGCAGGGTTCAATACTTGGTCCATTCTTGTTTTTGGTTTATATTAATGACTAACCTTTTTTGTAAAAGACAGTCATGATATAGTATTGTTTGCTGATAATACTTTACTTTTTCGAAGTGAAACGACGACATCCAAATTATGACGATGTGAATAATGCGGTCTCAAAGATTGTTCCAGAAACCAGTGTTTAGTGAAAAATAACTTGCTATTAAACGAGGGAAAAATCAAATTTTAATGTGTGAGTTTTGTATTGCGTAATGTTAAGCAGGTAATAACTAGTGTACAAATTAAAGATAAGAATATGAAGCCTGTGGACACTACTGTGGTTCTAGACATCACGTTGGATGCCAAGCTTCAGTGGGGCCCACATATAGCCAAATTGTCGAATAGACTTAGCTATGCGGCTTATGAAGTAATGAAGATCCATCAGTTAACTGACGTTGATACAGCTACTAGTACATTAGTTTATTTCAGTTACTTTCATAGTGTTATGTCGTACGGCATTTTACTGAGGGGAAATGCTGCCGACATTCAAACTATCTTTGTGTTGCAGAAGAGCTATTCGAGCAATATATAGCCTAAAGGCTGGTGACTCTCTCAGAGAGAGATTTAAAGATATAAGTATAATGACAGTTGCATCACAATACATTTATGAAAATCTGTTGCATGTTTATAAAAATATAGAAATATTTTCAAAAAACAGCGATATTCACAATTTAAACACTAGAAGTAAAAACAAATTAGCAGTACCTTATACTAGGCTTCATAAAATAAATAATTCTTTTAAGGGTCTGTGTGTACGATTATACAACAAAGTACCAAATGACATTCAGAAATTAGATCTTGATAAATTTCAAATCAAAATCTTAGAAAAGCTTCATAATAAAGCTTATTATAAAGTGTCAGATAACACAGCCCAAGTAACATTTTAGGTATTAGAATGGTTTTGAAAGGGTTCTAATTTGCTCATAAGTCTTAACACGTTCAATAATGTTATATTTACCTTATATTAACCTCCTGAGTGCAAAATGGGCCCACGTTTTAGAACGAAATTTAACGTTAATAAAAACATGAAATGTAGCTGTTAAGTCTTCAATTAGATTTGGATGTAATCTTTGATAACTTAAAACCTTTTTGATGAGTATAAATAAATGCCTTTCCAGGATTCTGGAGTTTTAACATGTTTATGAAAGATTTTTTTAACCAGAAATGGCAAACGTCAATACTTATTTATAATGGCGCTATTCGCTGTCATTTCTTCAAGATTCAAAATGACTAGATAAAATTGTTATATTCATACAATATAGGAAAACTTAAAAACGTAATGCGACTGGCACTTTATCGTGACATTTTAGGATAATAGTGCTGTAAACGAGACGGGCCTTGCGTAAGTTAAAGTTTTTTAAGATATTTAACTTTAATAAAAATTATTAAATTAGATTTTTGGTGGTAAATCGCATTAAAGCAAAACTTTTACTAATGTAAACAATATATATATATATATATATATATATATATATTAAATTATATAGCACACATATCCTAATTATGCCTTTTTAAATTAAATTATCGCTTTTGTTTCGATTTTATTTTTATTTCAAGAAATAAATATGGCTGTCATAAGGATATTACTAGAAAGTATTAAGATTAACCTTTTCAGAACTTAAAGCTAAAAGTTAATGCCTTCAGGGGAGAGGAGAGGGGAGGGGAGAGACTGCTGGAGTATCTGGTAAGTTCAGTAAGGAAATAAGGCTACCTTTTTAGGCAGGCGCAGGTGATTGATATAACTATTGCTAGTAACAGAGCGAGAAGTAACATCACAAATCGGACGAAGTATCCCTCTCCGATCACAACTTCATAATATGCTTTTGGTACAGACTAGGAAAGGATCTCAGGCTGGAAATAGATGCTCCAGGCATACTTAACTCAGTTGTGGACATAGAGTTTGAAGCTGACAGACTCACAAAAGCACTGATGACGGCCTGGCACAACAACTGCCCAGAAACAAAATCAGTGACTGGGAGACTGCCGTGGTGGACACCAGAGAAGGCTCAGATTAGAAAAGAGACACGACAGGCGTTCAATGAAGCGAAGGCGAAGAACGACTTTAGCGATTATAAGGCTTTAACTCGCTACAGCAGTACGGTTCGTAAAGCAAAAAGATCGGCTTGGAGGAAACATTGTAAACAGATACAGTCTGTTCCTGAAGCAATGAGACTAACCAAGGCAATCTCTACAACAAAGGCGATTCCACTGTCTACAGTAATGAGGGCAAATGGAACTCGAACAGAAAATGGTGAGATTACACTGAATTTCATGTTTGATACCGACTTCCCTGGATCAAGCATCATTCAAGACAAACATGATCCAATCAGCTGGAAGGAGCAGCAAGTTAAGACTTCCAAGTATGATTAGATAATAGCTAAAAAGGTGGTGGATGAATCTAAGATTAAATCGGTACTGGTGAGTCTTCAACCATTTAAAACACCTGGACCTGACAATATTTATCCCATCCTACTACAACAGGGCGCTTCCATTCTGGGCCCTCATCTCTGCAGATTATATAAAGCCTGCATTGCGTTTGGTTATATACCTAGAACATGGAGACGTGTTAAGGTAATATACATACCAAAACCGGGTAAACCAGATTATGAAGAACCCAAAGCTTTTAGGCCACTAAGTCTCCAATCTTTTCTTCTTAAGACCTTGGAAAAGATGGTAGACAAATTTATCAGAGCAGGACCGTTAAAAAAATTCCCACTTCACGGAGTTCAATACGTGTACCAGCCAGGGAAGTCAACAAAAACCGCTCTCCACCATGTGGTAAGCCGAGCTGAATCAGCCCTGGAAAACAAAGAGATCTGCGTCTGCACATTCGTAGACATTGAAGGTGCATTTGATCGCACAACCTTTGACTCCATCAATGTGGCAGCCAGAGATCATGGCGTGCCACAACCGATCTGCAAATGGATTGAATGCATGTTAAAGGGTAGAATAATCTACTCCGGACTGCTTGGGGACAGTTTACTCGCTCAAACAACTAGAGGGTGCCCGCAAGGGGGGGTCCTCTCTCCTCTGCTATGGAGCCTTGTAGTTGATTCAATCATAGCAAAACTGAACCAAGGACCACTATATACGGTTTGTTATTCGCATGACCTGCCCCCTTACTCTCGAATCTAATCTCAATGTTGATATCAAAGCCGTCAAATAACAATACAATAATAAGTGCGTACCTACTCTTGACGCGCTTAAATTCGGGATCAGATTGAAATCGAAAATGTTCATATCGGAAAGATAAGTACCTATGAAGTTTGCTGCCAATAATGTCATCGATAGTGAGAACCTTTTGTGTTTTTGACGTATCGATAAATGTAATGCATAATAAAAATCCACTTTAATATCTAAAATTATAGCTGTATCTAATTAATGAAGTTATAACTCATTTTTAACCGACTTCAAAAAAGGAGGAGGTTCTCAATTCGGTTGTATGTTTTTTTTTTATATCAATAAATCCTTCAATGTTAAGCAGAATTTACAAAACAATATTGCATTATTTAAAGCGACATCAACATTTTAGGAGGTATGAAGCGCTGCCTTCGCCTGGAAATGCTTTAAAAATAAAAAGTCTGTCTGTGGCGTTGTCTGTCTGTCTCTGATTTGACAACATCACTTTCTGTCATGAAGAACAATAAATTATTACCTTTAATTTTCTGCGATGTTATAATACAGTTCCACATGTGTGCTCGCTACTCGCTTCGCCATTCGACGATATGTTCGACGTAAGATTTATGAAAAAATTATTCTCGAACAGTTAGTAGAATACTTTAACTTAAATAATCTTTTACATAGTAAGCAATTTGGTTTTACAAAGGGTCGTTCCACTACTGATGCAGGTGTTGCTCTAATAAAACATATATTTGATGCCTGGGAGGGGTCACAGAACGCTCTTGGAGTTTTCTGCGACCTGTCCAAGGCTTTCGATTGCGTTGAGCACCGAACACTGACGATGAAGTTAAATTATTATGGTCTCAAAGGTTTTGCGCTTAAATTGATACAGTCTTATCTTAGTTCTAGAACACAAACTGTCGATGTTAATGGAACTAAGTCATCCGGTTCTCATGTAAAAATGGGAGTTCCACAAGGGTCAATTCTTGGCCCTTTCTTATTTTTGATATATATCAATGACTTGCCATTCTTTGTAGAAAACTTCTGTGATATTGTATTGTTTGCAGATGATACTTCACTCATTTTTAATGTGACTAGGAATAAAAATAATTTTGACGATGTAAACAATGCTCTCTCAGAGGTACTTAGTTGGTTTACTGCTAATAATTTACAGCTAAACGCTAAAAAAACGAAATGTATTAAATTTACACTACCAAATGTCAAGACCGAACAAACCGATGTTAGAATGAATGGTGATAAATTAGATTTGGTAGATTCGACAGTTTTCCTAGGGATAACCATGGACTCAAAACTCCAATGGAATCCGCATATATCGAATTTGGCCGGCAAACTCAGTTCAGCAGCTTACGCCATTAGAAAAATTAGACAATTAACAGATGTTGAAACTGCTAGGACTGTTTACTTTAGTTATTTTCACAGTGTCATGTCGTATGGCGTCCTTTTGTGGGGAACAGCGGCTGATATTAAAACTATATTTATTTTACAGAAACGAGCAATAAGAACCATTTATAGACTGGGATCACAAACTTCTCTGAGAAATCTAAAAAAATCTAACCGCCTTTGTGGTCTAGTGGCTAAGCTACCTGTTTCAGACCCAGAGGTCCCGGGTTCGATTCCCAGCGGGGAGTACATCTTTGTGTGCTCGGTTTGGTTGGTGGTAGGGCTGTTAAGTCCGCCTGGCTAGCTACCACCATCTTATCTAAGTCTGTCGCCATAACAACGATGTTTATAGCATTGTTGTGTTCCGGCAGTTTGAGATAAGATAGCCAGTTCCTCAGTGGTTGAGGATTCCGGGTGTAGCGCGCTTCCACCTTCGGCCTTATCGTCACTTACCATCAGGTGAGATGAAGGCTAAGCGCTTACCCGTTGCCAATAAAAAAAAAAAAAAAAAATATTTTTAAGGAAGTTGGTGTTCTTACTGTTGCATCGCAATATATTTATAATTGTATAGTTTTTGTGCGGTGCAATATTAACACTTTTTCTAAACACGGTGATGTACACAATTTCAATACTAGAAGTAAGTCAAAACTAGTAATGCCACTGTTTAGGTTACAAAAGGTTCTCGGCTCTTTCTTGGGGCAAGGTATACACTACTATAATAAAATACCAAGTACTGTACAAGATTTACCTTTAGATAAGTTTAAGAATCATGTAAAATCTTGTTTACATAAGAAAGGTTATTATACAGTCAAAGAATATTTAGAAGACAAAACAGCCTGGTTATAATAATATTTTCACATTTTATTTTCTTAGCAATTTTTTTTTTTAATAATTAATTTTACGCTGGTATGATAGCCTTTAACAGCAGTGTCTTACAGACAAAGGTACCCACTCAAAATTTATGTTGCGTTTAAAGTCGTCTTGTTGTTCTCTTGCTTTCGTTGTAGTTGCTCGAGTGTGTCATGCTCTCTTAAAGTGTCTCTGCGGTGGTGGCATGTGCGTCGGGTCGTTACGTTCCCTAAAACATGGTTGAGCGAAGCGATGGCTGATTCACATGTCATACTCGTGAATGGGTGCCGCCTGTGGAGGCTGGTCTGCTCTTGCAATCTTATTTTTTTTTTATTGGTAGTATTTAATAGTTTTTCTTTTTATTCCAAAGATACTGTAAGACGTTGTTCGTTTTATTTAAAATCGAGCAATACCTGTTTTTTATTGAATATTGTTTTGTCTTGTAATCGTATCAAATGTTTTTTTTTTTGTTGTAATGGAAAATGTCCTTCTATGACAGGGAGGGCATGTTCCAACTTGTATTGACGCTCATAATTTGTTTAATTGTATGTTGTATGATTTGGTAACGACATATTGTTTTGTAAATGTCGTTACTTCTATATTATTATAAACTTGTGGAGTTTCTTGCGCCCTTCTTCTCCACAGTTAAAAGACTTCCTGAATGGGCTTTGCCCGTCCATCCTTTAACTTTTGACGATTCAAAATGCTTATTCTAAGTTTACTGAATAAAGAGATATTGATTTGATTTGATTTGATTTGAAACATTCGCCTTCCTTAAACTGAGACGAGTGACTGTTTACACATTCGCGTGTATTCTTTTCTACTTCAACTTGCAAGAATGGACGACGTCTACGTTTTAGCAGCATCCGCGTGTCAATGATTATTAATAAATAATTTTTTGCTTATTTTTGTGTCAATCATGTTTTGGAAACCAAACCAAATAACTGGTTGAGCTTGGTAAAGTTCCCAAAACGTTAGAACTCAGTCGTTCCTTTAATCCATTTTTAATATACAGTATATGTTGCTTGATCAACAATAAAAATACAATGAGCGAGAGAGCGAATGTGGAAACACTAAGTACGCCTCGTCACTCGTGCCCTTTGACTCGCGTCCAAAAAACCGCTCCGAACGCGAGCGTCACGAGCGGCGAGACGAGTCGCGAGGCGAGTGACGAGCGTGCGTTCACACAATCGCGCACGCACTTCGCCTCGCCATTCGACTCGCGACTCGCGCGAATGTGGAACTGCGGCTTAAGATCTAATAAATTTGTTTGTTGTGGAGTAAAGATTAATATTACACTTGCTATAATTGACCGACGACCTAAGTTTTACATAATCCACCAATAGTCAATTAGAGTGGTTTGGGGGTTAAAGTTACTCGCGTCCGTAGGTTTACCCTTGAGACCCTACACGTGACCCCTGGGTGGTGCTAAATGAGTGACACTGACTGAGTGGTAGAGCCACGCTGCGTTGCAGCACGCATGCGGCCGGCTCGCCCGGCGTAATACCACCCTCTCACGAATATTCGGCGTGAAATAACGGCACTTGGTGCTGTTGTGTTTCGTCCGACCAGTGAGGGTTCCGGAGGCCCATTCCCCCACCCCCCCTCCCAATTCCTATTCCTTCCTTAAACCTATTCCTCCTTTAAAGGCCGGCAACGCATCTGCGATTCCTCTGGTTTTGCGGGTGTCCATGGGCGGCGGTGATTACTTTCCATTAGGTGACCAACCTGCTCGTTTGCCTCCCTCTTTAAAAAAAAAAAAAAAAGTGACTGAACGTTTCAAACTTTCGTAACGTCTTGAAAAATATTTGGGATTATCGAATCAAATATCATAAAATTCATTGTTCACCTTTATTTTATTGTATTGGGCTCAAAAAAAGACCACTAAAAGCTCAGTATTCGGTTTTGATGAATATGGCAAACGGGTAGAGGCAGTAAGGAAAGTGGTTGGACCGTCTTAGATGCAGTAGAGCATCCAGCACAAGATATTTTTGAGGCACAGACGTGAGGTTGCCAATGCTCTCCAACAAGCAGCAAATAAATAAATAATGAAGCTAATGAAGACATGTGTATTTTTTTGTTATCTGGATTAAATAATTGTAAGCAAGCAGTAGGTCTACAATTGTGTGTTAGGCAATAAATTTTGCTGAATAGTATTATTGTTTTATAAAAGAGTATTTGTTTTGTAAAGATACTGAGAGTTAAAGAAACTGAATATAACCTTACTTAATTTACCAAAGAAACTTTATTTAAAATTTATTATAAATCAAATGAGGCACCCTGTTCCCCAATAAGCAACGTTAACGTTTCTGCTTAATTTAGGCTCGGTTCTTAGAGCGTTTCTTAAAATAAGAAAAGAAAGAGCCAAACGCACCATCATAGTACTTACAAATAAGTAGGTACATACTCGTATATACATACATATAATCACGACTATTATCCCCGAAAGATTAGTAAGAGACTTCAGAGACTAGGCAATGAGGACCGCAAAAGCAGTCCTCTACCATAGTCCACTTTTCACCAAATAGCGACTGCACATGTGGTCAGCGTGACAGGTGGTAAGCCCATCGCCGCTCTATGCTGTTTGATGTATGTGCAGCTTAGATTAAAACATTGGATCATCATCTTAGATTAAAACATTGTTTTAATCTAAGATGTGCAGTCTTAAAAATAATTTATTTAAGTAGGTAACAAGTCTTATCACATTTCACACATTAATAGTCAGTTAGTCGCCTTTTACGACACCCAAGGGAAGAGACGGGGTGGTAGTATTCTTACACCGCTACGCGACACAGCTGCTTAAAAATGATTACCTATTCACCGAAAAATACGTAAATTCAATACACATATAGTACCACTTCAGTTATTGTAACAATGTCAATTGACAGCCAATCTAAACACCATCAGAATACCATATTTAACTGTCAAAATAGCGTCCAGGGTACGAATTTCAACAAAACTTAATGTCATTTAGTTCACGCAATATCCGCGCGACATGAATCCATTTTATCGCTAGTGTCGATACTCAAGAGTACGAAAATTTACAATACCAATTCGATCCAACAGCGATCGGTTTCGAGAGTAAGGGGGCTGGTCATCACAGTCAGTGGAAAGTTTCCCTCCAGGATATCGGAACTAATGCAACGTGCCCTATGTTTGCTGGAGGATTGGTGTAATACCAATTATCTATCCGTAAACCCGGGGAAAAGAACCGCTATCTCCTTCACGAGGATGAAAAACCTCACGAAACTGAGAAGCCTAAAACTTTACGGCACCCAGCTCCGCTGGTCCAGAGAAGTAAAATATCTAGGCATAACACTGGATAAGGAACTTACCTGGAAACAGCACATGGACACGACCGTTACCAAGGCCTGTAGGGTCTTTGGTATGTGTCGGTCCACCTATGGCAAAACGTGCGGGCTTAACCCCAAAATCATAAGGTGGATCTACATGATGATGGTGTGGCCGATCCTTACATAAGACAGCAACGTCTGGTGACCCAGAACCAGGCTGAAAATCTGTAAGAATGCTCTAAGCAAACTTCACAGGACAGCATGCATGGCGATTACTGGGGCATTCAGAACCACACCAACGGCAGCTCTGGAGGTCCTTACGGACATTCCACCCCTGCACAGTGTCAAAGAAACAGAGGCAAAGAATGTGCTACACAGACTTAAGGTGGCCGGGCTGTGGGACGCATCTAAGCCTCTGACCAGACATACAAAATGGGAACCTAATGATTCCCTTGATAGGATCATGGAAATGGGGTGTGACAAAATTTTCCCCCAGTACATGTTCGAAAAGAAATTCAGTATATATGTCCCAACTAGGGATAAATGAAAACATGGACCACCGTCTCTAGAGAAGAACAGCTTATCTGGTGGTCGGGTACTGGAGCAAGTATCTTTAGCAATGACTTCGAACATAGTCAAAGCATGGGAAAATTTGCAAATGTATACCAGGCCGAAACTTTTGTAATTCTCCTATGCGCAAAAAAGAATTTAGAACTCGCCCCCAGAAAGCGAAACATATTCACCCTGAGTGACGACAGCCAAGCAGCACTCAAGTCACTTATATCGCCGCGGATCGACTCCAACCTTGTACTTGAAACCACAAAAGCTTTACAAGCTAGGTGGACACAACACGGTGAGATTGATCTGGGTACCTGGCCACATGGGAATCCATGGCAATGAGATAGCCGATGCACTTGCCAGGGAGGGCTCAGACACCCCATTTATTGGTGCTGAGCCGTTTGTTGCACTGGCACCGAGCACCATGAACAAGGTCTTTAAGGACCAAATCCAAAACAGGCATACAACCTAATGGGAAAAGCTACCCGGCATGAAACACTCAAAATCCTTCATAGCTTGTGACGCCCTAGGACGGAGTAAAATCATATGCGGAGGTAGCAAAAGGCAGGCACGAACAATCATCGGAGCCTTGACCGGGCACTATGCTACAAAACAAATGCTCCATAGAATGCAACTAGCAACAGACAGAATGTGCAGGGCATGTGGGGAGAAAACGGAAGTCATGCAACACTTACTGTGTGACTCTGACTCCCTTGCTAGGAAATTAATGAGTCTCCTGGGATTAGCCTACCCGAAACCAGAAGATTTTAGGCTCTTTTTTTTTTTTTTTATACTAAGCCCGGCAAATGACCCCACTCCACCTGATGTTAAGTGGAAATGAGGTCCAGGCGCGAGGACAACTGGTGCAGCGTAAGAGACGTAGCATCAGTCATCCTCACTCTGCCGGCCCACAAAGTGCTTCTTCACGCCTCGTTTGAAGGACCCTATGTCATAGGTAGGAGGGAATACGTGTGCTGGTAGACTATTCCATCTTTTGGAAGTGCGGCAAAGAAACGAGTCACCAAATTTCTTTGTGCGAGATGGAATGTTAGAGACTGTAAATTGGTGACTCCGCAGAGCAGCACGCGTACTCCTATGGAGGAAGGGAGAAAGAGGGATGAGGTCAAAGAGTTCTTCAGAGCACTCGCCATGGTATAAACGGTAAAAGACGCTGAGTGACGCAATATCTCTACGCAATTGCAAAGGCTTGAGAGTTTTAGTGACCTCCGCATTGCCGATAATGCGCACAGCGCGGCGCTGCAATCTGTCCAAGGCATCGAGAAGGTACTTTGCGGAGCCGTCCCAAAGGTGAGAGCAATACTCCACGCAAGACCGCACCTGTGTCTTGTATAATAGACACAACTGATCAGGCGTGAAGAATCGCCGCACCTTGTTCCGGACACCGAGTTTACGTGAGGCATTTTTAATCACGGTTTCGATGTAGTCCTTTTGGTTCAGATCGCAGCGGATATCTATACCGAGCATGTTAATACTGCTCTGCAGGCCTAGAGATGTACCCTGAAGAGAGGGAAGGGGAAAGAATGGCGACTTTTTCGCTGTGAACGCGCACACCTGTGTTTTCTTGGCATTGAACTCCACCAGATTATCGGAGCCCCATTTAGAAATGAGGTCCAACATCCGATCGAGCTCAATGACAAGGCTCTTCGCCCTCAAAGACATTGCCAAATTTATGGCAGTCGTTTTCACTGAGGAAACAGAAAGATAAGGACGGGTTTGCACATAAGATCCCAATGGGTCGACGTGCCGCTGCGAGAGGGAAACCTCTGCAGGCCCCACTAAGATAAGATAAGATAAGATAATGCCTTCAGCTCCTAAAAAATTACTTATAGTTTGGGTTTTTGCTACTGAGTAATAATTTATTTACTTTACTTGAATACAACCTAAAGATTTAAGATAGGTTTTATAAATAACATATAGCGATTTCAACATCCTATGACCATATGGTTGTAAAAAACTTAAAAACTAAACCTTAGATCTTACTTTCGCTTTACTGGAACTTACTCAAGAGCCTAAGACAACTTTATGATCCTAGGGCTATATGCTCTTGTAACACATGTAAAAATAACTTTAACTTCAACTCTTGTCAGCGGCTTCCAGGTTTTAATAATAAACTATTAGTTTTAAGACTTATTAATCATTTTCAAGTACATAATATGACCAGATACCAAAGCATTAACCTTTTTATGACTCTTGTAACACCTAAAGGCATTTTTACAGCCTAGGCCCAATAACTCTAAACAGCCATTAACCGTGTTCAAACCTTAAAATTCTAACGTAATATTATAAAGAACCAAAACAAGTGTTGAAACAGTAACTGAAGTTACTGTGTTTTCATTTACGATGGCAGCATTGCAGGCTCACTATTCCTCCGTCATTTTCACATCCTGTTTCTGGACCAGGCTGTGTTCACTGAACCAATATCACTTAAAATTCGCTAGCCTACTGTGAAATGGTATCTACATTTCACGACGGATCCCTTTAGCAGGGATAGATAGATAGATAGATAGATAGATAAACACTTTATTTCAAATACACAAGGAACACACACATTAAAGCTAAAGAAATTCTATTTTATTCTATTCTATTGCTAGTATGGGCAAAATTATTAGTAATTTAATACATTCTTTGATAAATTTACATCTTATGTTTTGTAGGTACATCGCATGTTATTACATGTTATTAACATCTTATGTTATTTAAGTTCAACTTAGTAAGTCATTTAATACATTCTTTGATAAATTAATATCTTATGTTATGTGGGAACATCACATGTTGTTATATGTTAATAACATCTTAAGTTATGTATGTTCAACTTAATAAGTTATTTAATACATTATTTGATAAATTAACATCTTATTGTTTAAAGTTTAGGATTATTGCAACAGGAATACAAAATAAATTTTATTTATTTCTCAATTCCTGGAACTTTATAGAGGGCACCACTTTCGAGAAAGTGTCAGCTTGTTAGTCTCCTGTGCAGATATTCAAGCTTTATTACTTTGCTAATAATTTGCTCTCTAAAGTGATAATATCTATCTATTTAGACTATTTATGATCTGTGGGATTGTTAGATATGCTGATACAACCGTTATAATATTAAAATATAACTATCGGTTAAGGTATTGGGAGCATTTAAGGAACTATACATTTAAAATAGTATTATATTTTAAATGTATAGTTCCTTAAATGCTTTAAACATTTCCATAACTTTTCATTAATTTTACTTTGAAAAACGGTTTAAAATAGGTACTGATAGCTGCACAGATGTAAATTTTTCACAACAAAATCAATGGGTACTTACTTACTTAAAACATTTTAAGCCTCCACTTTAAAATTCATCAAATATGGGAAAATACAGGGTATTTGGTGCATCGTGTGCTAAATCGAATGGGGTGACTGGAGGGGTCTTTGGCTACCTCTTCAGCCCCCATAAAAAATCTTCGTCCAACTGAAATTTTTATGCTGATTTTAAATTTTTTTGGGCGAAAAATTTTAACTTAAACTTTTATAAATAGTTTATACTCGTATTATAATTTTAATACAAAAAAAAATGTTAGGTCTAGCTTCAATTTTTTTTTTAAATATTTATTTTGTAACGTTGTACGCTTCTATCGATACCAAAATTACTAGCCTGCAACGTCTAGTTTTTTTTACAGCAAAGTTTACCCCAATACGTGGATTGGGCGCGACGATGGGCCTATTGCATGGCCGCCACGTTCCTCAGACCTAACTCCGTTAGACTTTTATGTCTGGTGACGTGCCAAAGAGCTGGTATACGCAACAGAGGTTCCAACGATGGAGGTACTAGTCCAACGCATAGAATATGCGTACTATTAATGACTATTAAGAACGAAATACAGCTTCGCACAACAAACTGTGGAAATACTAAAAAGATGTCGGGCCTGCATTCGCAACAGAGGTCAACAATTTGAGCAGGATTTATAAAACTAAACTGTATAAATTGTGAAATAAATGTTAAAATAAAATTTTCTTTTTTATATTTCAAGTAAAACTTACGAAATTTTTAATTTTTACCTGCCTTGTGAGTGTTATTAACGCAAAACCATGTTTTTATTTCACCTGTTAAATATTAGAAAATTGCGACAAAGTACAGAAAAATTGCAATTATACTTTGCGCCTCGTCCTTCGAGATTATATTATTGTAACATGTAGTACCGCATATTATGTGGCCAATCGTGCACTAGTTTAGAGTATTTCTTTGTAATTTTTGTAATGTGGGTAGTCCTTTTGCTACGTGGTGACCGCCATTACGCTCCTTCGTCATTCGCATTTTAGTGCTCGGCCAGTCAAGACACAAAAATGTCAAAACGCTTATGTTTTAAAGTAAAAGTGATAATTTAATTATTTTGTCGTGAATACCAACAAAACGCTATCGAATCTGCCATTGGGGAATTTTCACAGCAATTGAAATGTGACGGTTAGCCTTCTAACCTGAACAAAATAACGTTGGTCACTCATACTATTCAAGACACGTAGTTGCCAAAAAGAAATGTTTTAAAGTGAAACTGATAATTTTAAATTATTTTGTCGTGAATACCAACATAACGCTATCGAATCTGCCTTGGGGGTTTTTTCACAGCAACTGAAACGTGACGGTTAGCCTTCTAACCTAAACAAAGTAACGTTTGTTATCCAGACACAAGTGCTGCAACAAAAAGTTTAAAAGTGATAGTGATCATTTTAAATTATTGTCGTAGATACCAACAAAATGCTTTCGAATCTACCATTGAGGTTTTTTCACAGCAATTGAAACGTGACGGTTAGCCTTCTAACCTGAACAACATTACGTTGGTTATCCAAAATGCGCAAAACTAGTAGTTCCAATAAATTTTAATCAACTAAGAATAATTAGTGTATAATAAAAAACTGCGTATTCTTATTGATTTAATTCATTGCGATGATAATTTAGTGCGTAATCTTAATATTGCGCCGAGAGCACGTGCAGCCCTGCCACCGCCAGTGCACTCAGCGAGGCCGTGGCTGCGCCAGCCGCCCGCCGCGCGCTGCAGCCGCCTGGACCTACAGCTAAGTATACCACTTACAACAAAGGACTGTACAGTCCTATCTTTGATTGATGGTTATAAAATCCACTTAACCAAAAAACTTTTTTAAGTCCTATTATGCAATAGGTCTTAATACGTGTTTTAACCATGTATCACAGGGCTAGTTTACATGAAATACTGGTCCCCAAAGATACTGATTTTATTTAATATTAAAAAAAACTTTTTGGTTTGGTTTAACAATCAATGAAGATACAAGCCTAACTTGCAGGCTATGTAAATTTCTGGGCATGGTCATTACTCACACAAGAGATAACCATTACCTTAACCAAAACAAAGAAAAAAAAAAGTTTACCAAGGTCCTTTCAATCATAAGATATTCTACATATAAATAGAAATAGTTAATAAATAGTGATGAATTCATTACTCATCCCTAAGTAGTCTGTGCATCACTCAACTAAGCTGATGAGTGTGTACATGTGTAAGAATGTTTATCAAACTTCTTTAAAACTTAATAGGACTAATCACGTGACAAGACTGATTATAGTAGTTACACTAAATAAATGATGTTTTAAAAATTTTATCATTTAGTCTACGACAACATCCCGCACTACTATGAAATTTATTAAGGGGATTACCGGTGTCAGCTTGCCTTGCAATAAAATACTGGCTTCTCCACACCAAAAATATCCCCAGATCACTGCGGATGGACTTGCAATGGTGGAATTCAGTGAGTCGTATATGAAATGACGACTTTCGAAAATGTCTCTCAACGATTGGGGGCAGCTTATCTGGACAGGGAGGCTAGTGGAAGTTCGTCAAACGAAAAGCGAAAAAACCACATCAGCTGTTTTTTTTTTGAATAATAATATTTTATTATTATTCTTGCTTTTTTTTTCGCAAAATGTTTCGCATTAGACCTGTCAGACTGCCAGATTCTGTCGCTTGTAGATAGATCAACTGCAGTTGCCTACTTCAACTAAATACAATTTAAAGGGCTACCACACTGTTCTAAACCGACGTTTACAACAGCCGTTTACAACAGTGTGGTAGGTTGTTTTCAACGACATTTCGGTCAACCTTTCCACGACCTTTGTTTGCGGGCGCGCGTTGAAAACCGCTGTGTTGCCACTGCCTTAAACACCATTACACACAAACCGCTATCTTCAACCTACATACAACGTGGTTACTGGAAAAAGCCAAGTTCGTATATAAATGTACGTACAGCGCGGTAATTTTTACATCTTTAAAAGCTCATATTTAGCTAATAATTATATAAATTTAATCGCGTTTTTCTCCAGTAAATTAATCATTTTTTTTTAATTGCCTCACTACTTAGGTATATCAAGGAAGGGATGCCAATAGCGCTATTTATATTCGCAAATAAAACAAAATTTGTCAAATATGCTAAATTTTACGATAATGCTTAACATCCTGCTGTAGCCTAAATTTTACTCTTAAAAATACTAATAAGGCAGGATCCTGCTAAAAATGGCAACACTGTGGACTGTGGCAAACCAAGTGGAAGCTCGTTCACAACAAGTTGTAAACGAGCCTCCCGCCAAGGTGACCTGGTGGGAAAGGCTTGTTTACAACAGTGTGGTAGCCCCTTTACTCATTAGTGTTTAAATTGGTTATTGTTATTGCTTGTAAATGTCTTATTCTATTGTCTACCCTTTCTGCTTATTTGCGGGCGGACATTGTTATCCGCGACACCGCTTTTTAAACTTAAGCTTTGTAAAGAGCTTAGAAATATATCATCGTTTTTTACTATCATAATTACTAAGTTATAAATGTAGCCCTTATTTTTCTTGAAATAACATTCACCTTTCATTATTATTATCATTATTATCAACTAAATAGGTGGCGTTACGTACTAAAACCTAACTCATTGTTATTTAGGTCCCCTGAGCTGGATCTTTTTGCAATCCGCATCAATAAATTGTGTGAAGCCTGCTACATCTCGTGCCACAGAGATCATGACGCAGCCTGCTTTCGACGCCTTCATACTTTCAGTATTCTAGGCTAATACGCCTTTATTCTTTCCTTCCTTTCTCGGGAATTTGGAAAGTTCTCGCAGAAAAATCATTTTAATTTTAATAGATTAAAGTAAGGTCGATTCGAAGGTATCTTACATTTCCCTACGTTTCACTTAGGCTTGACCTACCTATTCTTCAAGACAACAACTACAACAGCCTTAATTTTTTTAACGTTTCCAGTTTCAACATATAAACGCGTCTATTTTAGGTGTAGGTTTGGCAGAGACCAAACAATTTAAAAAAAAAAAAGTTCACCAATATGTTCATTGGTGCCCCTTCCTACTGGCAAACAAAATTTTTAACTGGACTTTTTAACAGGGCGCCCAATATATCAATATTTAGTACTCCTTGCACTTCTATTATGACCTACATCCAAGGACGATAGAATACAGAGATTCTTTATAGGCGTGTTTTATCTTCGACAGCTACATTATTAAAGTATAGCTACACATGGAACACAAATTACCACCACCACTTATGTCAGTGGTAGGTAGAGTTATCGATTGACAAAGGAACTATGAAATCTCTCATTAAATTACTGGCACTTACCGTGGCCTACATATTAGATTGCAGACAATATTGCTATTTATTTTTGTTCAGTTTAACAACAGTTAAGTGAAAATTATATGCATGCACTTATTAAAAACTTCTAAAGCAGGTTAAAACAATCAACACTTTACATTCCATTTTTTTTCTAAACTTGCAATGTACATATAATAATATGTAGGTACATAGTTCCTAATAGAACAAATACTTCACTTCATAGGATAAATTGAAAACTAATCGATAAACTCGTAATATAAATATATTAAAAGAATAAATAAAAGATTGGTCACGCAGGTCCTTGTACGCAACGCTAGAAAGAAAGCTAGCTAAAAAAAAATACTTAAAATAATAGGCACCTTTAGTGTCTTACATTGTAAAAAACAATTTTATGTTTAATGAACTAGCGGCTTATCTGCGACTTAACGCGTGAACGATGGCAAATTTTCAAAAAATGTCTCAAATACTTTGACAATAACAAACACACACAAAAAAATAATAATTATTAATAAATACTAATAAAATAATAATAAATCTTTCCTACACTCACACCAATTATCTAGCCCAAGAGAAGCTTCGAAGAAACTCGTTAAAATGGTTACTAGACAACGGATAAACATACTTAAAATACTTTAATACATACTTATTATACATAGAAAATACCCAGACCCGAGACAATTTAGAAAAACAATAATTTCTAAATTGGCCCGACCGGGGATCGAACCCGGGACCTCAGAGATGGCGACACCATGAAAACCGGTGTACAAACCACTCGACCAAGGAGATCGTCAGATTATTAAGTATCTAGGTATTAGCCACCATGACACAGACACAGTTGCGTTCTAAAGTGATGCTCGAACATACATTCGTGGCGATTGATATTTATTTGTGTAGATCACAAATTCTTCAGTTTAATTTAATATTAGTTAACTTTTTATTATCTGTACGAATACGTTACGTTACGTGTTAAAGTGCTGGATAAGAAAACATATAAGTACTTACATTTTTGCAGTACCAATGAAATGACGACTTGGTTTTTTACCTTAGTTTTTAATTGAATTAACAATATGAAATCCTACCAGCTCTAGGATGCTTGTTTTCGTGATGCTCTTTTTTCAAATAAGTATTATACAAATTTCGGCGCGGGCCGGAATTAGAATTAGAATTCATTCTATCACCGATTTGAGTTGTTTCTATTCCTAATGGGGCCTGCAGAGGTGCAGCAGCATGTCGACCCATTGGGATATTTTGTGCAATAAGATCAGAGTTGCTTAAAATCGACACTTCCTGATAGAATGCAGTAACATTAACAGTTCGGAACTCACTAGAGAGAAGTTACTACATGAGAGTAGATACCTGACCTGACCAGTATTGGACGGTGAATTACTAAATAAACCACCGTGAAATTAAAAACAAAAACTTTTTCATTTAAGTAGTCAAGGCGAATAGTAACGAAATTGGCGGTTAATAAATTAAATTAACTATTCTATTCGCGCTAATCATACATAATAACTTCATGAAAATATTGCGTTTCTTCGATACAGAAGTAGGTAACTATTACAATACAAACAAGAAGTAGGTAGACACATAATATTTACCTTTCTCTCTTAACCGTCGGTTATTTAAAAAAAAAAGATAAAACTATTATTTTATGCTATTAGTTACTTAAGTTACACTATTTTGACAGCCGTCTACATTACAATAAGCATGAGACTTAGACTTAGCCATATGAAAAATAAATTATGTTGTGTTTGTTTCTGATTCATGTCGTGATGCGCGGCGCGAGTGCGTAGCATTCATTACCCTGTCAACTGTTGTGTAGGTATAAAAAGCCGCACAATGCAGTCGGCACGCTAACCTTAGCCGCTGGATAAAACAACTATATCAAGTGAGTGCGGGATCGTCACGTCCGTGTCCTCGGCGCACAGCACAGGCACATGAATTTACTCATGTGGCACAGGACAAGTAAGCATCGGCGGCGATGCAATCCTGTATTTATTATAATCATTCTAAATAATATTGTCTTGATCACACACCACACCACATCAACATGAACGACACACCAAGCTAAAGACATTCATGTTCTTTATTTATGAGAAGTAGGTACATTAAGTTTAACAAATATAACAAATTCGTTATTTTTAACGTTAAGTGATTGTTATTCAGTCATCGTATTAAATGAGTTGATGAAACAATGTTAAAATAAAATCAAGATGAGTAAATACATTAAGTTGCAAAAAATTATACTTAGATAAATATATAAGTATATATTTTATTATTATTTAATACGTAGGTGGTATCATTGATACCGTCACATACTCTCAAAGTCTACATGTTACAATAATATAATCTCGAAGGACGAGGCGCAAAGTATAATTGATGATTAAACGAACTTACCTGTAAGTGAAGTTCTATCATAATTATACGAAGCGCCTCGTCCGAAGAGATTAGTAACAACCCACCCGCCCTAACGATCCCGTTACTAATCTCTTAGGAAATGTATATCAATGATTTCAGGATCTTACTCTAAACTACATGACGAAGGAGCGTAATGCTGCCGTACTTAAGCTAAAAAAGGGTTAACCCTCGTTTGATCAATTTTGAGTTAATAATGCAAAGTAACAAAGCGCAAAGTTCTTTACATTTTGATCTAGGTACCATACCTGTATCATTATTAGTTATATAGATACAGCTTGTCGGTGAACAGTTAAGTGACACTATTTTTGCGATTTACTTAATTAAAAACCAGCTAACCCACAATACTAGTCTATAAGGGGGCTAAAGTATCATAACTTAATGAAGACTAGATATTTTTGTATAAATTGCTTAGCTTTACTAGGGTTATTCATTTATGCTAGACTTAAATTAAGTTAAGGGACTTTAACCCTGTTAAAGGCTAGTACAGTTTAAGCTAATGTTCGTACAAAACTAAACAATAAATAGGTTAACATCAAAAACTTAATTACAAATCAGTTAAGATCCTTTAACCCTTCTTATGCCAAGTAAAATAAATTCATTTTATACACGTCATCCTTGGTTTAAAAAAGGTTAACCCTCATTAATAAGCTAGAACACAGTTATCTGCAGTTGCATCTCGTGCCACGGACGCACACGGCGGTTGCAATAATTGTCAATATTTGACAATTATTGTATTATGTATTGTTAAGTATATGTATAATTATCAATATTTGACAATTATTGTCAAATATAAAACACAATATCCCGTAATATGGAGAGGTAAGTCATTTCTTGATTATAGGTTTTTATTGTAGACATATGATTTTACTTGTATTAGCTTGACCACGACCGCTGTACCGCTGCTGCCATACAAGTTAGTAGGTATGTACTTGCTGCCATACAAGTTATATTTACAGCTATGCGATTCTTTAAGCATCATATAGATGCTGCGCGCATTTTTTTATTTATTTATTCATGGATGTGATCATAGATGTTACAGCCGTCACATCTTTGCTGCAGTCACGTCTGTGGTCAAAGTTGAGGCTGTTTTATTTACAGAATACCAATTTTATACCTACAACAAAGGTCAAAGAAGTGATTCCCTATCACGCCGCTTACAGCCGTGCGGAGCTTGTGTCGAACAGCGTTGAAAACTATTTATAGGTACGTACATTTTCAACTACATAAAAGCATCTTCAGGATGAAACAAAACACTAATTTATCTAAAACTAAATTCTCGCGGATGGAACTGTGCACAAATATTAGTAACCTTCCTAAAAACTATTACCTACGTTTGTTCAAAAAGGTAATAAAATAGCATTTACTACTTAAATTATGATTCTTGATTGATTTTATTATGAATTCCATTTAAAATAAATAATAATGTTTTAGTGAACAAAAGCCATGGCAAAAGAGAACAACAAAATTCTAACATTTCGATTTTAAAAACATCTCAAAATCCCAAGGAAAGTAGTAATAGACACATCAAAAGTGTCTAGGGATCAACATATATTTTTGCAATAACTTTTCTCCTGATTGATATTAATTAAAATTTTCTTTAAGGATTCATCAAATAAAGTGTTTTCGTTTGTCTACAGTAACGATAAACCAAGTCACCTTTGCATTAATAAAGAAATTTGCCATTTTCCTAATAAAGGGATTTTTGACATTTGAACCACTAACATTAAAGTTCGAAAAAAAGACTGAAATAACAGTTTTCTTTAAAATTTTATTGGGTAACTTAAACAATTAATAATCCGTGTTTCTACCGCGAACACTAACAACACAAGAACATCGGTTTGGCATACTCAAAATGAGTTCATCCAAATCACGCTGTGGAATGGCCGCCCATGTTCGTTGCAACAACAAAAAAAGGTCTTCTTGCGACTGGATACCCTCCATATTCGGCAGAGCTCTTCTCTGTAGCATATCCCATGCATGCTCAATCGGGTTCAAGTCTGGCGACTGAGCAGGCCAGGGCATGACATTGATGTTAGCTGCGGCGAGAGTCTGTCTTACAACTCTTGCGGTGTGCGGTCGTGCATTATCATGCATTAACTGATATAAGGGACCGATTTGCACTTGTAGAGGAACGATGACGTCTGATACAATCGTCTCAGCATAAATTTGAGCGTTGAGGTTGCCTCTGATCCAAATCAACTGAGTTCTTCCGCCGATCCAAATACCCGCCCATACCATGATGGTTCCACCACTATAAGGATGGACTTCCTGGCAGGATTTTAATCGCTGTTGGCGTCCAGGGGTTCTCCAGTGTCGTATACGTCTTGTATCCGGTCTCATACCAAAACGAGACTCATCAGAAAAGCACACGAAACGCCATTGTTCTTCTGCCCAATTTCTGTGTTCAAGAGCCCATTGATATCGAATCCTACGATTGTGCATTGCTATAGGTGGTACCCTTAGCGGTCTTCTGGAATAAAGGTTCACTTCATGCAAGCGGTTTGTGACTGTTTGGTCGCTAATTAAGTTCCCTGAAGAGTGATGAAGCCTCACGGCTAACATCATGGCGGTTATTGTTGGAGCTCTTCGAGTTGTGATTTGAATGTATCGGTCTTGTCTCCGTGTGGTGCAGCGATACCGTCCTCCATGGCGCTCAGCCACGGTACCAGTGCTTCGGTAACGTGTCCAAAGTCGACTGATAACACTCTGACTTGTATTCAGAGCTAAAGCCACAGTACGTTGCCGGGAACCAGCTTCTATCATTCCCACGGCTCTGAGCATTTCTTCCCTGCTTAAATGACGTCGCCGCTCCATAATAACGTTGGTTTTAATCAGCAGTAGGGAAACAGTAGCACTAATAATGTCTTCAATGCGTTGTATGTTTTTATAGGGAAAATATTGACAGCTGATTTTCATCTTTTACTAGAAATTGATTGAAAGTTCCTGTTTCAAATTATGAAATGCACCAAAAAGGATCCATATAAATTTATAAAATCATAAATTTATTACAAAGCCACATCTCAATCTCAAGAAATCCGCATAAAAATGCTTGATCCCTAGACACTTTTGATGTGTGTAGTATTGAAGAAGTCATACGTTGTTTAACAAGTTTTATTGATCTTTTTATTAATAACATTAATGGAGGATTTTCACAATAACAAAAATACCTACCTGTACCTATACTTAAATATGAAATGATTTTTCTTTTAGATGACTTGATGGAAGAACTATCTAATTGGTCTTTGGAAAATACGTCCAAGAAAACCCTTCATGAGACTGTTAATAATGAATCGGATGTTAATCTTGACTACAATAGCGACGATTCTGTTAAGGACAAGGACAAATTATGAACTTAATGAAGACAACTATGATTCAAGCTGTAGTGAAATAAGCAATTTACCAGAACAAACAACAACTAATCGTGTATATCAAGTGAAAAGATGCATATTTTCTACAGAAAAACTTCAGACACTTCTTGATACAAAATGGCAACTACCTGTTATACGTCACATATCCTCACTATCTGAGAACGAAGGTCAAGTAAATATAGATAATGACTGAATTAGTAACATTAGAAGATCTTACAGGTCCTACAAATGAATCATCTGACAGTGCTAATTACTTTCTACCTCCTACTTGGCGTCCTAGAAGCCATGTCCGGAGACTGTTGTAAGCATCAATGTAATTGCTAAGGGTTATTCGAGCAGTGATTCTGATAACGAAGAAAGTTTTATCTTACCACAACAATCAAAATGTTGCAAAACTATAGTTGTCCATAAACCAAATAATTGAGCCTAATATTTGATGCTTCACCTAAAAATGTTGACTCGAGGGGAGTTGACAGCTTGAATCGCGATTCAAATATACCTTCTAATGGTATCATGGCTTAATGGGACAATTAATTTGCCAAATTCAATAAACAGCAATAACACTCAGGAGACAGGCACAAATAACAGCTATGAGTCAGAAATGTCGCAAAAAGTAAAAAAGAAAGTTTTGAATCCATTGTTGTATGTGGAGATTTTAATATAGATTTACTTGCTGAGTCTGGGGATAAGGAAAACTTTATCATTATTAAAATGTTATAACTTAGATTATATTTTTAATGAGCCAACTCGAATCACACCTCAATCAGAGACATGTATTGATAATATTTTTGTAAAATGTAAAATCAAAAGTAAGGAATGGATAAATGGGGTACCTTCTGACCATAAAGCTCAATAGATAGTGATTTTGCAAGAAAAAATGTCGAAAAATAAAGTAATTACTGATACCCATTTAACATGTAGTAGATCTGCAATATTTAAAGATAAAATCGTCGAGAGACTCTCGTTATTTGATTGCAATTTTAACAAAACAAATAAAAATTACAATAAATAATTTGGTGTAATTACTAAAGAATTTGGCAAAATATATACAAAAAAAAAGTTAATGTAAAGGAAAAGACTTTAGTGACTGGGCTACGACAGGAATAAGAAAAAGTAGGGATTTTCTTTATGATTTGTATGGTAATAAATCTTTTAATTCTAATCCAGCTTTTTATGATTATGTTGATATTCCAAAATATTGAATAGTGTAAGTTTTATTAAGAAAAAGTAGGGATTTTCTGTATGATTTGTATGGTTATAAATCTTTTAATTCTAATCCAGCTTTTTATGATTATGTTAAAAGATATTCCAAAATATTGAATTTTTGCAAAGTCTAAATTTTATTAGCAACATATTATTCTAAGGATTCAAGAAAAAGTCAAGGTTACTTGGAAAATTATTAAATCAGAAACTAGCAAAGTGAGTAAAAATGAGTCAGGCTTTCTGCTTAAGTTGAATGATGAGTTTATTAAAGATAATCTTAAAGTTGCTGACATTTTTGATTCCTTATTTGCTAATATACCTATTGAAATAACTAGACATTTAGAATCGTCCTCTACTGTAGCACAAAGTTTATAAAAACTTAATTTAATAAAAAAGTACCAATTTGTAATTTTAGGCTAATAACATATTTAGACATAATAAAAACGTACAAAAGCTTGAGTAAGAAAAGAACGTACGATTTATGGGGTCTTTCTGTGACAGTTTGGAGCCTATTATAGAAGTAATCGCATCGTTTTTAGCAGGAATATTTAATAAATGTATCGAAGTTGGTTCTTTTCTAGATTTAATGAAAAATAGTAAAATAACTCCCATTTTTAAATCAGGTGATAAATTTAACGCTGCTAACTATAGACTGGTTTCAGTTCTTCCGGCACTCAGTAAAACTTTCGAATCTATAATCTATACGCAAATGAATGCACACTTTAGAATGAATAAAATTTTACACAGTCATCAGTTTGGTTTCACGAAAGGACGGTCAACTATTGATGCTGAAGCAAAAATGGTCAAAAACGTACTTGACACTGTGCTTGTACCAAGATAAAAAACGAAAAATTAATATATTAATATTTGACGTTTTTATGTTTATAAAAAAATATATTTTGAATGATTAAAAATATCATCCTTAATATTAATGTTTTCCAAAACTTAATTTTAGCCGTTACCTTATTTTACTTCAAAGACTCGGTTATTTCCTATTTCTATTACCACAATATCAACACGATAATTGGAAATCTCATTTATTCCTTAAGGGGGTGCCGGCGGTGCCGCGCGATTGCAAAAACTGACCTAAGTCTTTTAATGAACTTCATAGCAAAATAAATTATATTGATATGTATAATTAGAATAATTCCGCTTTGAAGTTTCAGACCTAATAATTTTATTAGAGCAATGTTTTTATTCTGCGAAATGTACAAAACCATCTCGCGCTTTTGTTAAAAATTTAAATTTACTTTTTTAAGAAGGGGGTGCCTTGCGGAATAGAAATACAAATATTTTCATGTAAGATTTATTGTATCATGCATAAAATTAAGAAAGTTGTCGAAAAAATATTTTTAGAAGTCATTACATTTATGTATCGTTTGTTATTGTTTAAAGAATTTGTTTGAAATTTCAACAAGGCCATGACTTTGTGCAATGATCAGACTAACTTACATAAATTCTTTTAATGTATTTATCTAATTCAGCGCATAGTACCTACAAGTGAAAAATACGTAAATTTTCACAATTTCGTGCAGGACTCCCTTAAAGTGTTAACTTAAGTTAACAATTTAATAATATGATTTATCATTCTTCAACTTTCATCCCAAAAAACGATAAATTATAAGTTTTAGCCGTTTATGTCGATAGGGAGTAGACATGGGCGCCGCCGTGGCGCGCCGCCGCCGTTTAGGTATAGCGCGCCGCCGCCGCCGCCGACTGTTCAAAATTTCGCGCCGACTAGGCTCTTGTAACATAATCTCAGTTTATTCTTTACTCATGTGGGCCATGCGGGCGCCGCGCGGAGGCGTCAGCTGAGGTGGTCGATGAGGACGAAGACGACCCTATTTCCGATCAAGAGGGAGAAGAATCAGAAGAACGCCTTTTGTTTGGGGACTACACGAACGTGCCTAGCGTTAAGACGTCCACACCAACGCGTTGGCATAGTATCTTAGAAATGTTGGGGAGGGGAGTATTCACTACTGTAACTGTAACCGAAACCCCGTCAGCTTTCTTAGTCGGTACCTAAACCCTGAGAAAGCCCCAGTTAAAGAACATTACGTAGGACACGATTCAATCACATCGGCCCCATCGGTGTTAAACATGCTTCGAAATAACTTTATTTCCACGGAGAGCTTTGAGTACCTCCCCGTCGCGGACATGAAGCTCCCCCATAGAGGGGTCGGCTATAGGTAATACAAGTGTAAGCGAAACATTTGGAAATACATTTATTTCCACCGTTGATAAAGCCTGACGGCTCACTTGCCCACACTGCAGCTGAGAAGGTAAACTTGTTTGCCACTCCTTTTGCAAAGACCTCAAGTCTGGAAGTCGCTAGCAAGGTTCCGCCTAAGTTGCCTATAGCCGACCTCTCCATGGAAGAACCTCACATCCGCAGCAAAGAGGTACTCAAAGCTTTCCGTACACTAACGTGATTAGGGCTAGTGGTCCAGATAGAATCCCGGCCATTGTCCTACTGACTGTGCACCTAACTTGTCTACTGTTCTAACACGCCTGTACCGCCTCTGACCTGAGACTGGTTCTCAGTCGTGCACATTAGCCAGCCCAAAAAAGGTAGCCGTGCCGATCCATCTTACTGTAAGACGATTTCAGTCAAGTCCATACTCTGCAAGAATATAGAACATGTACTGACTGAACTCTCGACTGTTGGCATACCTTGAGACCAATTATCTCCTCAGTGACTGCCAGTTCGGATTTCGCCTATTATAGATCTGGGAAGTTGGAACTCACGGGCGCATTGGACCTAGAAATAGTGGACAACTTTATATAGGTACCTGGGTTCCAACATCAGTAACGATGGTTTGCGCGAGAAGGAAGTGCGCAGGAGAATTGGCATGGCTAAGAGCGCCATGTCTCATCTTGCAAAAATCTGGAGAGATCGCAATATTTCCGTAAAAACCAAAACCAGACTGGTACGGACTCTTGTCTTCTCGATCTTTTATACGGCGCTGAGACTTGGACACTAAAAGCTGCAGACCGCCAACGCATTGCCGCTTTTGAGATGTGGTGCTGGAGAAAGATGCTCCGTATTACTTGGACAGCATTTCGGACTAACGTCTCTATATTGCGAGAACTCAAAATCTCCTCCCGGCTGTCATCCTCGGATGTCTACGCAGAATTCTCGAATACTTTGGTCACATTGCAAGGAAAAACGGTGACAACCTCGAGAAGCTCATCGTAACCGGCAAAGTAGACGGGAAACGGACCGCACCACTCCTTACTCTTCAGTTCACAACGCCCTCCACACCGCCAGAGACAGAAACAGATGGAGGAAAACCATAAGAGTAAGTGATGCAGAAGGGAGGTCACGACCCTCAGCCTTGAGGAACACGACGAAAGGAGGAACTCCATAATCAATTTTACCTACTTAGTGACTTTACCCTCTACGGCGACGATATAATGTTTTGTTGTTGAAATCTTTATGAAGTGTTGGCTTTATTCATCACTCTTATTCTTCTTCATTCTACTTTTAACTACATAACCAAAAACGACTTCAAAAATCCCACGCCGCCGGCTTTACGCCGCCGCCGAGCATATTTTTAAGGCGCGCCGCCACCGGTTTTTTTTACTCGGCGCCCATGTCTAATAGGGAGCCCTTGCGGGGTAGCATAATCTTTTAAATTATAATGTAGTTTAGTTTTTTTTCTGTTTTAATCATAATGGTTTCATCGGCATAATTTTATTTTACTATAATTGTCTTTATCATAATTTGAATCAGCATAAATGTAAATAACAAAATTGCTATACGTCTAAATTTAATTTATCACAAAATACGAAACGCATATTGGATGAAGCGCAGTGTAGCGATTGTCTTGAATTTCGAGGTTATTATCATAAATTCGAAACTTTCCTCTACGAATTTCAATTGTTCGAAAACGATATGATGATGTTTTAATTACCCGATTTTTGCTTTTGCATAAATTTTGCTAATCCATAAACTTATCATACACTAAGCAGACCACCGCCGGCCGGCGACTTCGTTCGCGTGGACCCCTTTCGTACCCCCCTCCCTCCTTCCGTGACAATTTTTTTCAAAATGACTCCCCTCCCGTACCAGACTCCAGTGACGCCTACATCGCATTTATGGTGCTGCCTAGCTCTAATACTTCTAATACTTACAATTTTAAACTCGTGTCGTGATATCTTTCGTATGAAATATCCAAATGGAATAATTCAAAAAGTTATATAAAGGCATTGAAGCCGTTTTGAGTATGAAGTAATTATTTTAATAAGGATTAATACCAAGGCACAAACAAAGAGCCTTTTCCAGCGGCAGCATTACAATTAAATTTAAAAAAAGAACACTAATTGTAACTATAATAGTTAGACATATGCTATCGCAACACTTTCTGTAGATAATAATGTGTTCTGCAAAGTCTTAGTACATTATTTTGTTCTATCATCAATACTTTTCGTAGCGCCCGCAATGTAAGGAATTTATTAGAGTTTTAGTAAGGATCCCTAATTTTTTTGAAAATATAATATAGCCTATTTCACCTGGAGATAGTGTAGCCTGCTTCCCAACGGTGAAAGATTTTTTAAATCGGTCTAGTAGTTTCGGAGCGTATTCAATGCAAACATGATTACGCTAGAGTGTAATTTAAGCCCGCGTAGGCACGGAGGGACGAGGCGGCCCGCGAGCTGAGGAGCAGGTGGGTTAAACGCTCGCCGCGCCGCCGTAGCTGAGGCTGCCCGGCGGGGCCGGCCAGCAAGCCAAAGCTACGGTGGTGAGCAAAACCGATCTGCGACGATAAACTTGCGTGGGAGCGCCGCCCGGAGCCTCGCAGTGCCGGAGCTGTGACAGAAACCATGCCTGCTGCATGCTGCGTGCTTGGATGATGCTGCATGCTTGGTTGCATGCTGTATGATTGCTGCACGTTTACTGCATGCTTGCTTGCATGCTGCAGCTTTTTTGCATGCTCCATGCTTGCTTGCTTACATGCTGCATGCATGCTTGGTTGCTTGCTGCATGCTTGCTTGCATGATACAGCTTTGCATGTATCATGCTAACATTCTGCATGCTTGCTTGCATGCTCCATGCTTGGTTGCATGCTGTATGATTGCTGCACGTTTACTGCATGATTGCTTGCATGCTGCAGCTTTTTTGCATTCTCCATGCTTGCTTGCTTACATGCTGCATGTATGCTTGGTTGCTTGCTGCATGCTTGCTTGCATGTTACAGCTTTGCAAGTTTCATGTTTATATTCTGCATGCTTGCTTGCATGCTGCATGCTTACATGCTGCGTGCTTGCTTACATGCTCACATGCTTACATTCCGCATGCTTGCTTGCATGCTCCATGCTTGATTGCATGCTGCATGCTTGCTCGCATGCTGCGTGCTTGCATGCTTAAACGTTACTACGATTACAAAAATTTAATCATCTAGCATTGATAGCTTCGGCCAAACGTTGAGTGGGATTAGAAAAATAAAGATTTTGAAAAAAATAACGATCGATAATCGGCATATCAAAACTTTGTCAATTGTATTTTATGTAAAAAGAAAATTATGGAAATAAAAAAATTACAAAACGTTTTCGGCCAAATAAAATTCGTAGAGGAAAATTTCGAATTTAAGATAGGTAACTGTTGTTATTTAGGTCTTTCGGTAATTATAGAATAAATTACGTGTTGAGCTTGAAGATAATAAATTTGAAGTAAGGTGTCAATATCAAAAAACATGAAAAATAGAACATAATGGTATATAAATACACACATCAAAAGTGTCTAGGAATCAAGCATTTTTTTGCGGATTTCTTGAGATTGAGATGTGGCTTTGTAATAAATTTATGATTTTATAAATTTATATGGATCCTTTTTGGTGCATTTCATAATTTGAAACAGGAACTTTCAATCAATTTCTAGTAAAAGATGAAAATCAGCTGTCAATATTTTCCCTATAAAAACATACAACGCATTGAAGACATTATTAGTGCTACTGTTTCCCTACTACTGATTAAAACCAACGTTGTTATGGAGCGGCGACGTCATTAAGGCAGGGAAGAAATGCTCAGAGCCGTGGGAATGATAGAAGCTGGTTCCCGGCAACGTACTGTGGCTTTAGCTCTCAATACAAGTCAGAGTGTTATCAGTCGACTTTGGACACGTTACCGAAGCACTGGTACCGTGGCTGAGCGCCATGGAGGACGGTATCGCTGCAACACACGGAGACAAGACCGATACATTCAAATCACAACTCGAAGAGCTCCAACAATAACCGCCATGATGTTAGCCGTGAGGCTTCATCACTCTTCAGGGAACTTAATTAGCGACCAAACAGTCAGAAACCGCTTGCATGAAGTGAACCTTCATTCCCGAAGACCGCTAAGGGTACCACCTATAGCAATGCACAATCGTAGGATTCGATATCAATGGGCTCTTGAACACAGAAATTGGGCAGAAGAACAATGGCGTTTCGTGTGCTTTTCTGATGAGTCTCGTTTTGGAATGAGACCGGATACAAGACGTATACGATACTGGAGAACCCCTGGACGCCAACAGCGATTAAAATCCTGCCAGGAAGTCCATCCTTATAGTGGTGGAACCATCATGGTATGGGCGGGTATTTGGATCGGCGGAAGAACTCAGTTGATTTGGATCAGAGGCAACCTCAACGCTCAAATTTATGCTGAGACGATTGTATCAGACGTCATCGTTCCTCTACAAGTGCAAATCGGTCCCTTATTTCAGTTAATGCATGATAATGCACGACCGCACACCGCAAGAGTTGTAAGACAGACTCTCGCCGCAACTAACATCAATGTCATGCCCTGGCCTGCTCAGTCGCCAGACTTGAACCCGATTGAGCATGCATGGGATATGCTACAGAGAAGAGCTCTGCCAAATATGGAGGGTATCCAGTCGCAAGAAGACCTTTTTTTGTTGTTGCAACGAACATGGGCGGCCATTCCACAGCGTGATTTGGATGAACTCATTTTGAGTATGCCAAACCGATGTTCTTGTGTTGTTAGTGTTCGCGGTAGAAACACGGATTATTAATTGTTTAAGTTACCCAATAAAATTTTAAAGAAAACTGTTATTTCAGTCTTTTTTTCGAACTTTAATGTTAGTGGTTCAAATGTCAAAAATCCCTTTATTAGGAAAATGGCAAATTTCTTTATTAATGCAAAGGTGACTTGGTTTATCGTTACTGTAGACAAACGAAAACACTTTATTTGATGAATCCTTAAAGAAAATTTTAATTAATATCAATCAGGAGAAAAGTTATTGCAAAAATATATGTTGATCCCTAGACACTTTTGATGTGTGTAGATTACAGCCAGTAGCAACACTCCCCTTTAATCGAAAAACCCGAATAAAAAGAGAAGACATAGGTAACAAAATAAATATTTTATAAAAAATAAAATTACTTTGCTAATCCTATACTAGCTATACATCTATTATATGCGACAGGCCCAAGCGGTATAGTTAAAACATCAGCAGGCATTTCACAGGTCTTCAAGTATTCTAACAAGATTATGTTATTTGACACTTTTTCTCTAATAAAATGAAAACGTGTATCTATGTGCTTCGTCCTGCTATGGTGGACGGGATTATGCACTAAATTTAGGTCACTCTGACTATCTGACAATATCGTAACAGAATGTAATTTACCTGTGATTTCCGAGACAAATCGACGCAGATTACATGCTTCCTTTGAAGCAGCTGTCAGTGCCATATATGTGGGAGATTAAGAATAGAGAGTAATGATTTTGATCAATTTATATTCATAAAAACCAGATTAATTGGCAGACAGTAACAATATACACACATTTAGTGTTAATTATAATAACAGTAATATCAATTTATTAAAATAATTAGCCATTTCGCATTTTACATAATGAAAATTGGTACTTACTACTATTTCTTGTAAGATACACAGTTATGTACTACAATACATAATTTAGTTACACCATCATAGCATACCTAAATACTATGTCGACGATCAGAGCTCCGTCATGCTCCGCAGTTGAGTACAGAATGCCCGGAAGGCGCTAGCGCATGACCTTTTTATACTGAAGCACAAACAAGTCGCTAATGACGCATGGCGTGGGGAGCGTGGCAATGGGCAAGCACGTGTTTTCTTATTCGTATTAATTACTGCGGTGAATTTGCTTTCTTCAAACATTTGTTTTTGATGCTAACATTAATAGTAATCTACATTTTAATGCCAATCTCCCACACGGCCATTCTGACTAGCAGCAGGTCACCGGCTCGCGAATAATGTAAATAATAAACATCAGATTTTGTTTAGACAGCAACAAAAACAAAATAAAAACTATGTTATAGGCCCTCAGTCTTAAATATGAGACAAAAACATTTATATTCCATACAATATTATACTTATAACGTAAGTCGTAAACATACATTTTTTAAATGTTTACATTATTTTTCTCTTTATTATCTGTACATCTTTTAAGAAAAATTGTCTTGCTTGAAAAAAATTTGAAAAAAGCGAAAAGCATAATCGCATACTACCAAGGGAAATGCGCAACTAAACAATTCGCATTCTTAGTAAAATATAAACCAAACTCAAAATCTTGATATCAGAAATATCGACTTTAAAATGCAAAGTTTACAGCTTACTTTAAAAACTTGAATAAAAAAAACTTTGTGTCTTATCAAACCTCTTACAATTTACATCCTTACAGATCTGAATGAAAATATTTTACAATATTTAAAGATTTAGGTAAGATAAGGCTTGAGGTAAACACATTTTTAAGACCTGAGGTAAACACATTTTTTTTTCAATGCCTCGTTTAACCCAAATAATAAAATATTACGAAACGGGGGCACAAGCTATCGGTAGCTATAATTATTATTTAATTTATTTATTTTTTTATTTTATTTTACAAAAGTGAAAATAAATGATTACATAGTAGCCTCGGTAAAAAGCCAAACAAGTGGCGCGGTCAAATAAAAATGATCATATAGTAGCCTCGGTAAAAATGAGCCATCATGTGGCACGGCCAAATCAATATGATCACATAGTAGCCTCGGTAAAAATAAGCCATCGTGTGGCACGGCCAAATAAAAATGATCACATAGTAGCCTCGGTAAAAATAAGCCGTCATGTGGCGCGGCCAAATAAAAGTGATCTCTAGCCTCGGTAAAAAGCCATAATTTGGCGCGGCAAACTAAAAGTCCTTATTACTCAATGTACAGCAAAACATCTGGCCAGGAGTTTACAGTACATAAAGAAATAAAAACACAAAAATATCAAATATTTATTCTTGCTTTTCTAATGAAAACAAAGAATATGACTTTATAAGATATCTTAAGATATCAGACAGCTCAGTACCTCTTTCAGAGGAAAATGCCATAAATGATAATGCGAACCTCGGACCAAATATTGGTCCGAGATGCGAACATTATGTTTCAGCATTTTACTGTATTGTCACAGTATACCTGTCACAACAGTCACAACAATGTGACTTTAACAGACCCATTATCTATAGTATAGTCAACGTAAAGGTATGCATAATGTCTTTGTTGTTTGGGTTTCACGGCATTATAAAATCCAAATTAAAGTACCCCTAAATCGACCGAGACGCAAAATTCCTTTAGCAAAATAATTAGGTATTTATTTAAAGAAATTATAGTTAATTTAAACGTCTCACAACAATCGACTGCAACTAAATTATTTAGAGGGTCATTATCAATAAGCCTCGGTCATCTAAACACCAGACACACAACCAGCGCTCTCAAAGTGTCGCCTCGAACTAACTCTCCGACCAAGAGGGAGCATTGGATTGCTATCAGTTATTATTTTTAAAAATTTAAAATATCTTCGTCTAAAACCTATTGTTGTGATGATAGGTCTGAGTATCAAAACTAGTTGTGATTAATCGAAAACGAAATTGTGTAGAATAATTGGAAACACCTTTTCGAACGCATTTTATATGCGATTGGGCATCTAGTACGCAGATGACCGAAGTCAATAAGGTAACGAATAATAATCGTATTTGCTACTGTAAGACTTGGCATAAATTTGAGCGGTTAACAGCAAATTAGAAGAAGTTGATTTCAGTTCGCTATTTAGCACAAACGACAACAAAGGATTACTATCCTGTTAGTTGTCGTAAACCAGGCAACATTCAATCGTTAGTAACTGATTTAAGGTCTTTTCACAGTCTATGCGAATATTAACTTATTGGACCCATCAACACATGAATAAAGAAATTACTCATGTCATCATGTGCTATTAATGCGCGACCCAGGGGTGCCAGGTGCAGCTGTGCAACAACTAGGCGCGCTGGTATAAACAGATTGGTCAGTCTGTGCGACATGCGAGTTCGTATTGAAGCGGGGTAGTTTGGAATCAATTTTCTGAACACACAATAATAAGTATAAAGTCTGTTAAACCTTTAACAGTTATTTATTGTCATAATACAGCCATGAAATAAGCATATCTTTCAATAAAGGCGTAGTATTTTGAGAACATTTACTTCCCCCTGCCAAAGTATTCCAAATCATATCATCGGAACCTCTTTAGCTTTATACGGGAGACGATAAAATTTCACACTATTATCTAGTCTAGCTCAAGTAAAGTTTCTTTTCTGAAACCTGTTTTTGATGGTTAAACTAGATAACAGATAAACATATGTGTACACAGAAACACCCAGATCAAAAATCAATATAGAAAGACTGTTATTCCTTAATGGACCAACCAGTTGTTGGACCAGGGACCTCAAAGGTGGCGACGCCAGAACTAGCGTGTTTATCGCTCGACCACGGATGTCGTCATACTTAACTTCTGACTACTTAATGATTTAAATTTTAAAATCAATATTTTAACCAATCATTGTATTTATATGATATAATGTTTACTAGAAAAAAAAACAACCAGTCTCAGGAAAGCTCAAACGGGACTCGAACCTTTGGATTGCCAGTCCACTGCGCTAAACATTTTATCATATTTATTTAAATAGCATTGTAAATGCAAAAATTTCAATAATAAAGACATTGTATTTATATTTGAAAGTGAAAAGAAAGGAAAATTTCTCAAAATAAAATCATTCAAATATCACTGATTTGTTATTCGATTATAAATCCTCAAGTAATATTCGATTAATTCGAATGTTATGCCAATTTTCTGTCTTGCCGTTAAGGCTAGACAATTCAAAAGGAGGCAACTTTTAACGTTGCATGTCATTGGGCTGAAGTGAAGTCTAAAGATAGCTGGTGGTATTACAAATAATAATTATCCATTATTATATCAAACTGAACGCATCATATCTATACGTTCAGACTGTGACATAAAAGATTTACTTTTAATGCAAAATTCAAAATAACTAATGAAAGATTGAATAACTTACTCATACTAAAAAGTGTCTTGAAATTATGTGACATTTACATATGACACTTTAGTCAATACTACGGAGGTAACTAGAGAATTTTAAATTCGTTTAATATTGCAGGCTGTACCTACAGTACAGGTACGAGTTGCATAATAACTTGAAGTAACAAATTAAAACTTTCATTAGTATTAGGTTACTGTGAATGTCCTAACTTAATACAATGTAGACAGCGTTTCAATCTTAGTCATGTTGGTGAGATTTTTAAATGTTATTAGGAACACAGTGATAAGCACACAGCACTGGAATTTGGCGTTTATAAAAGTTAAGCTTTGTTTAACTGAGGTAAGTAATGTTTTAGGTATCAACCGTAACAAAGTAACGTAACAAAGTAATTTAAGAGTACTTCGTTATTAGCTTCATTCAATCATATATCTGTGAAAGCGATCGACTAAACTTGTTTACTAGTTTTGCTATCGGCAAAAGCTAATGAATGAATAGACATGGAGCGTTTGCCACTTATTTAGCGCGGCTGTACGTATCAGTACGACCATCGGTGTCAAATGGAGGTAAAAAAATGATAAAGGAAAACATTTGCAGCTGTTTGAAAAAACGTCATCATATCTTGCATCATTGTCTTCATAAACTTGTGGAACACAGGCACCAGTATTATGACACAATCCATCAGAACCTGCCCGTTCCTCACTTGCCAACTTTTCTGGTTTGCGTTGGGTAGCTTTAGCAATAACCCTCCGCCTAAGGTACCAGGATCCAGCCGATCAGACACGTTCTGAATCTTCAGGCTGATGCTCATGACGCAATATCGTGTTTCTAGAACTCAGGGAAAACAAAAAATAATGTTAGTGGCAAATCAATAGCATGGATTATCATGCAAGATGTGACGTTGCTTACACAAGATATAAAGTACACAGAACTGTCAGCTAGCAACTTTCTAGCAACATATTTATTTGCTCAGTGCTAGCAACAATGATCCTTTTTTCACTTACTGTCAAATGTGTAATGTCAGAGTATACTTGTCAGATTTGCATAATAATAAGTGCGCACGATCGAAGAGTAGCCTCGACCATGTGCAATGCTTGTAAATGATTTGTATGTGCACCATCGAAGGGTAGCCTCGACCACGTGCAATGCGTGTAAATGATTTGTATGTGCACCATCGAAGGGTAGCCTCGACCACGTGCAATGCGTGTAAATGATTTGTATGTGCACCATCGAAGGGTAGCCTCGACCACGTGCAATGTGTGTAAATGATTTGTATGTGCACCATCGAAGGGTAGCCTCGACCACGTGCAATGTGTGTAAATGATTTGTATGTGCATCATCAATCTATTAAAATGATTATGTCACCCTACCGAATTAACCTTGCAATTTATTAAGTAGTGAATTTGTGAGCGTAATTATTGGTTCATCCCACTTCTGATGTGGGAGATTAAGAAAAGAGAGTAATGATTTTGATCAATTTATATTTATAAAAACCAGATTAATTGCCAGACAGTAACAATATACACACATTTAGTGTTAATTATAATAACAGTAATATCAATTTATTAAAATAATTAGCCATTTCGCATTTTACATATTGAAAATTGGTACTTACTACTATTTCTTGTAAGATACACAGTTATGTACTACAATACATAATTTAGTTACACCATCATAGCATACCTAAATACTATGTCGACGATCAGAGCTCCGTCATGCTCCGCAGTTGAGTACAGAATGCCCGGAAGGCGCTAGCGCATGACCTTTTTATACTGAAGCACAAACAAGTCGCTAATGACGCATGGCGTGGGGAGCGTGGCAATGGGCAAGCACGTGTTTTCTTATTCGTATTAATTACTGCGGTGAATTTGCTTTCTTCAAACATTTGTTTTTAATGCTAACATTAATAGTAATCTACATTTTAATGCCAATCTCCCACATATATTCAGCTTCAGTGGACGAGAGTGCTACAGTCGGTTGCTTCTTCCCATGCCACTGGTCCACCAGCTAACTTGAACACGTAGCCCGTGTACGACTTCCTGTCACTGGGACAATTTGCCCAGTCAGCATCAGAATATCCCACTAAGGATTCACCAGTTTTTCTATAAGTTATAGAATTATCTACTGTTCCTTTGAGATATTGTAGTATTATTTTTGCAGTTTGCCAATGTTCCTTTGTAAAAAATGTATTAAATTGGCTTAAGTAACTCACCGCATATGCAATATCAGGACGTGAGTTTACTGCTAGATACATAAGGCACCCTATTAGGTTCTGATAAGGCAATGAGGATAACTCACCATCAGGCTTCTTTTCTAGCTTTTTCTGAGCTAAAGGAGTACTCGCCGACTTACAGTCACGCATGTTAAATTTATCCAAAACGGACAAAATATAATTTGACTGACTGACATTGATAGAATCTTTACTGCATTTTATTTGTATTCCCAAGTAAGATTTTAAAACACCAAGATCTTTTAAGGTAAAATATTTCTGCAGTTCTTTCTTGACAAAGTCAAACGTCAAATCTGATTTATAAAAAGTAATTATGTCATCAACATAAACACCAAGAATAACGAGTTCCTGACCAAAAAGTTTTGTGTATACACAAGGTTCTGAAGCAGTTCCTTTAAAACCTATTTTTAAAAGGGTTTCATCCAACTTCTTGTTCCATTCTCGTGGAGCTTGTTTCGGACCGTAGAGGGATTTATGCAATAGACATACTTTTTCTTCATGTCCCTTGAAGACTTCCTCATGTAAATCTCCATTTAGGAACGCAGTACCCACATCCATATGACTCATTTTCAATCCCATTTCAGCAGCTAATGCAAATAAGATGCGTAAGGAGGAATGACGGATGACCGGTGCAAAGGTTTCATAGTAATCCACACCATGTGTTTGCTTAAAACCTTTAACCACAAGTCTAGCCTTGTATTTCGTAATGGATCCGTAAGCATCCTTCTTCAATTTGTATACCCATTTGCACGGTATTACCTTCTTATTCGGCCGATCAACAAGTTCCCACGTTTTGAGTTTCATGAGTGAGTGATATTCATCATTCATAGCCATTATCCACTTATCAGAATCATCAGCTTTACACGCGTCTGAATAAGTATTTGGCTCACTTGATCCATCACCAAACACTTGGTACCTATGTGAAATAGCCAGGAGGTTTCCTATTTCGTACAGGATATCTGCGCTGTTCTTTTCCAGCTATTGGATCTATTATTTCCTCAGTAGCGTCTTCCCAGTGTTCCGGATCAGTACTCCGATGAACTTGCTCCTCGCTCTCAACTACAGCAATAGGAATATCAACACTAGCCTCTTCAATCGGAACATTATCTTGAACAATTATTGATTGAGGATTATCTTTCTAGTCCGACAGAAGCAATCCAGGTTCTCGAGAATCAATCATGGCTCTACTCTCACCTTTCCTGTTTTTTAAATCAGAGAAACAGTTCTCAAAGAACGTTACATCTCTAGAATTATTTAGGCGTCCAGTATTAGATGCATGTCTGAATAAATAACTTTTAGAATCTTCAGTACAGCTAATAAAAATAGCTTCTTCTGATTTCAAATCTAATTTCTTTCTATGACATTGAGGAATCTGAATAAGAGCTCTGCAACCAAAAACACGAAGATGATTTAGGTTTGGCTTGTAACCATTCCACATCTCAAAAGGGGTTTTCCTATCTAAGGCACGATGTGGGCACCTATTCTTAAGATATACAGCAGTATGAAAAGCATCCTCCCTAAAAACTTCAGGTAAGCTACTTTCAGCCAGCATAAAGCGCGCCTTTTCCACGAAAGAACGATTTGTACGTTCAGCAACGCCGTTCTGCTGCGGACTGTAAGGCACAGTTGTCTGATGTTGTATACCTTTCGAAAGAAAATAATCAGACAATTCTTGGTTGACGATTTCGTTTCCATTATCAGTCCTTATGGTCTTAATTTTAGCCCCAGTTTGTCGCTCCACTAATGACTGGAAGTGACAAAAATTTTCTTTTACCTCAGTCTTTGAAGAAATAAAATACGCAGAAATAAACCTCGAAAAATCATCTATAAACAGTAAAATATATTTGTTACCTTGAAATGAATTAACGGACATTGGTCCACAAATATCAGAGTGAATTAACTCTAGTATATCATTTGCTTTCTTGTAGACAATTATCTTACACGGTTTACGCGCTTGTTTTCCTTGTACACAAGCAAGACACGGATCTTTGTCAATAACTTTATAATCTATACCTACTTCATAGTCCTTTAATTGGCTCATGCCAATACGGCATAGATGACCCAAACGCTTATGCCAAAGCTGATACGTAGTCAGAGAATCAGAGTGCATATCGCAGGCTATTGCCTGGGGAATATTGACCTTACAGTTAAGTTTGTATAACCCGCCACAGGACAAAGCATGTAGAACCGGATCACCTGTAAATGTAAAAGTTGCTGAGTCAAAAAAGTTACACCCGTTTTTATTAAACAATACAGAGAAACCTTTATCTATAGCATTCTTAACAGATATTAGGTAATTTTTAAGTTAAGGACATAAAAGACATCCGTTATTTTATTAACTAAACTGTTAGTGTCATTTAAAGATATTTTTCCGATACCATTTGCACCTATTTTCTCACCATTTGCCACAGTTACTTGAACATCATTGTCAAGTGGTTGTATGGTCTGAAACCACTCTCGCCTTGACGTCATAATATTATGTCTAGATGCACCAGAGTCAACATACCAATTATCCAAACTTGAGTCCGTGGTTGTTCCTATAGCCGACAGACCTTTACAAGGAAATTTCTTCTTATTTTGAGGCTTCTTTTTACGACGGGGACAATCTGCTCTCTTGTGACCAGGTTCATTACATTCGTAACAAATAGGCTGTGCAGGTTTTGAAGAGTTAGTACGTAAGGGCACTGCCTTCTCACCACTATCACTCTTTTTTGACAATTCATTTAACAACTTTTTCTTAACAAGGTCAGTAGTAACTTGTATATTGCTGTTTTCAATCGCCATTATTAGAGGTTCATACTTCAAAGTAGTCCTCCCAAAAGGATAGGGGCAACTGACTTATCTTCGTTTATTAAGCCTATGTCGGCAACGTCTTGAGCAGTACACAAAACAGCATTAATATAAGCTTCTAAATCACCGTAATCATCTAAGCACATTCTGTAAGTCTCCTCTCTAAGGATAGCCTCCTTCCCAAGCTATTATCTTCGTAGGCATTCCGTAGAGCAGTCCACGCTCCTAAAGCAGTGTCAGCGATACGGACGTGGGTAATAGCTTGTCCTTCCAGACTTAGACAAATTTTTGATAGCGCTCGTCTATCGAGTCTTATTTTTTCCGTCGTTGCAGTTGTGTCTCCATTATTGTATCCTTTTATTGATTCCCATAATTCCTCGTGTACAAGATAATTCCGCATTTTGAATTTCCATGAAGAATAGCCATCTCTATTAAAAAGAGTGAACGAAGGTAAGGAGGTACCTGATCTCCTATGTATGGAAGCACCATCTCCATTTGTGGACATGTCACAGACTTCGAGAAAAAAGAAAATTGTTCGTACGCCACACTATTTTTCGTAGAAACTTTAATATCTTACGCCACACTACTTTTACGTAAAATCTTTACCTACTCGTTGAGTCTTCGTGCTGATAACGTGTTGTAATTTAGGTCTTTCGGTAATTAAAGAAAAAATTGCGTGTTGAGCTTGAAGATAATATATTTGAAGTAAGGTGTCAATATCAAAAAACATGAAAAATAGAACACAATGGTATATAGATTACAGCCAGTAGCAACAGTAACCCTAAATTTTAACATTATGGTATTCATGGCAGTCATATTATGTATGACTACCAATAAATGCTATGATTACAAATCGTTATTGTAAAAACATTTATGCATAAACATTAGATGCTGATAATATATAGTTATTATAAAAGAAGTTATGGGGAAATAAAGTATGCCTAATGATTTATTCTGAATGAACATTATGCGAAACGCAGAGAATGCCAAAAAAAGTTATGCATCTTTAAAATATGCCTTTTTAATTTATGCAACCCAATATCATAGTATTCTACTATGCCAATATGGACCCGTGTCGCTAGGGGAGAGACACTTACCCGCCATTTTGTCTCGTACCAAGATACGTTTGTTTGCACAGAATTTTATCGCCACGGCATATATTTCGGCTCGACGCGATCCTGTTTCGGCGTGCAGTGATACTAGGGGTAGGGATGCGCGTTTGTCTGGCACAGACTATTATAGTTCATTAAATTAGTTGTTAAGTCTTAACTACAAGTTAGTTAACTGTTTTTTTATTAGTATTGACGTCATTAGGTGCCTGTAAAGGTTTACCTTGAATAAATAATTTTACTTTGACTTTGATTGCCTAGTCTCTGACTAACCCTTCGGGGGTAATAGTCGTGATTATATGTATTTGTATGTCATATTTTCTGTTATAGAGGACGATTAGTTCAAAACGAATTCATTAGTGTTAACGCTCTAATTATATTTTTCAACATTATCTTACCAGACGACCTCCGTGATCGAGTAGTTAGCACGCCGGGTCTGGCGTCGCGCGATCTCTGATATCCTGGGTTCTATTCACGGTCGGGTCAATTTAGAAAAAACTGCTATTCTGAATTGATTTCGGGTCTGTGTGTTTTTTCTATGTTTATGTATACTTATCCGTTATCTTACCAAATTAACGGTTTCAAAAGAATACTTATCTTGGTCTAGAATAGTCTAGATAATTGGTGTGAGCGTAAACGATATTTTTTTTTCATGTTTTGCTAACTTGTATTTTTTATGATGCAAAAAATCATGTTTAATAAAAAATCTATTTTCAATGTCATTATAAATTATGTGCTGTTAAAAGATAACAAAAATAGTAAAAGTAACGACATCATCAGTTGGGATGGAACCGTGGTTTCACGTATTCAAAGGATCGTGGCATTTCATAAAAGAGTAAATCAAAATCATTGGAATCAAAATAACGTAAAGCCAATTTCCCTCTGGCACAACGTTATTGGTCCGTTTCGTTATAACGAAGGATATATCCTTGAGGCCCTCTCTCTATCCGCATCCGAAACTTCGTCTGCCCATAATTCGTCGCACACGGCTGTATTAACGAGTAAAATTGCACACTAAGGTTGGCCAGTATGCTCCACACACATTCTGATTTTTTCAGATTATGAATTTCTCAGATCGATCTGATACTGATTTCCATAAAACGCGTATTCTCATACATTTTAATATAGGGGCAGTGTTTGCGTTTGCATTTCTTTTTTTTTATTATGTAGAGCCAAAAGCAATGCGATTAGCATTAATTCCACTTCCATAAAGACGTTTACATGTGCCGGGAATCACGAGACTACTGATCAATCTGAATTTTTAAGTTATGCGTGAGGCAAGGTGCCGTAATTTAGATTATGAATTTTATATTTTGAATCCAGAGAACCATTCCGGATGTATGAGACCAGCCTAAAACTGGTTAGTCATCAGAGGGCCTACAGTATAGTAATAAAACTTAGCTCTTGGCGCACCTATCTGATGCATCACCATTTTACCCAACATTGCTATTATTGCTATTGCACAATACTGGACAGTACAGTAATGAATAGTGTTGCAATGTAACTGGAACATCTGTCTATCAATACTATAAACTTACAATTAATTTTCACGTACTGTTGCATCGCGTCGGTTCATCATCATCAATAAAAGGTACATCGTACCAAAGGTACGTCGTAGCATTGATAAAAACTGTATATACTACTGTAGGTACTTACTGTAAAAATAATGGATTCTTAGAAAGAGCATAAGTTTTTAAAAAATGTTCTTGGATTTAGTTCTTTTACAGTGAAACTAGATAAACATCTGTCAATGGATATAGCTTTGTATTTACAATTAAATTTTGGAGTACCGACGATCGGATTATCATCGCTATTTTTTGCCCTTCTCTACCCACTGCTCCACACTCTTTCTTTAAGCCATACGCGTCTGTCGGCGTCGCTTCAATTATTAATAATTAATATTATCTACTGAGTTTTAATGATCAAGACAGGTCCAAGGCGTTTCTACCTAATCTGGAGGGCGCACGGGCAATTTGACATCGTTAAAAATGAATCTTATCAATTGGGGTCATAAATAAGTTCAAAGTACTACAGAAATCACTTGCTCAGGAGAGAGACGCGGTCCGAGTGAGATTTTTTGAGTTTCATCATTTATCATAGAACTATATAACTCGATTGCATTAGCAAGCTTTTTAGTGACTTCCTATTTACCAATCATTTCTAGCAAAAGGGCCACCGCCGTTTTTAAATCGAACTTTTCCATAGTGCTTAGACTTTTACTATTGCATAATTACTATTGTAAAAATAAGTTTTTTTAGCTGAGTTATTGCGATTTAAAGTCCACTATAGAAAGTTAAAAACGCAATAACTCAGCTAAAAAAACATTTTTTTTTAATGTTTTCAAAAGACTATTTAGATTTCTGTGTTTTCCTTCAGCATGCAAAGTTTCATCAAAATGGGCTTATTGGTTTTTAAAAATTTCGACTTGAAAGTTTATATGGGAAACCGAAATGCGTGAACCCTCCTAAACATAGCTCATTTTCGAAACTAAGGCTCGACGCTGTTCCATTTATTTTCCTAGTGTGAGTGACATTGACGTAATTTTTATACTAAAATTTGAATAATAATAATATGCAAACAGTACTTCAAATGAGAACAGCAAATAGAACAGGAAACGTCCATGTCCGAAGTTCCGGAGAGGTCGAGAAATTCTATGGACAGCTTTACACATCCCCGCAGCTAACTGATACATAATACTCGTATATCTGACTACACCGATTAGCTACAGACCAAAGAGCTAAGACAACCCGTCATTATATCGAAGATATTCGGTCATCAGCATGTAGGTACGATGTAATTACTTAAGGCTTTCAAACTCCTTTAGAACAGGTTGCTTGGAAGAAATTGCTTTTTAGCTATAAAGCAGCCAATTGTATGTTACTTTGTTTTTGTCCTTTTGTTGTTAGTATGGTGTACAATAAATAATATTTTATCTTATCTAATCTTAGTTGGTGTCTCGTTTCGTTCCCAAAAACTATACTTACGCGAAATCGTCGCCACAACTTGATTGCATACACCAGCAGCAATCGCCTCTGGTGCGTGGGCTTAGTTAATTGAATACACTCTTGACATCAGTACCCGGTAAAAAGTTATATGTTTTGTTATAAATATTTAGATCTTGCTAGAGTATGCTTGGCATTCAGTGAGTGAGAAGTATGACATTGGTGTTCTTTATTTTAAAGCTAATTAAAAAACAATTGCTTATAAAATTCTTTGTGTTTTATTAGTCTAAACCTTAATATATCATAGTTATTTTATGACATCACCTCGTTTTGATCCTAGTTTTATATTTATTAATGACACAGCAGAAGTTTTAATATATTATTATTATTTCCTTAGGACATTGTACGAGTATTACGATGGTCACCCTTTTATGGGTGACATATTGTCAGCGTCTGTCTACGTATGTCAGCCTGATGAAAGGAACTCAGGGCTTTCCCTAGCGGTATCTTACTCGGACCGTGAATCGGCAGCTCCAGCGCTCTCCAGATTATAAGTATAAGGTCCTTGGGCAGGTCCTAATAAATTATACGTAATTTCATTATTTGTTAGCGTCTTAATTGAATCTTTCATATTCGTGAATCTTGTACGAAGTCTGATGGTCCTGACTCGAAATAGTAATTTTCTTATTTCATGTAACCACAAAACATGTCGCGCAGCGGTGAAAGAATACTACCACCCCCTCTCTTCCCTTAGGTGTCGTAAAAGGCGACTAACGGACTAATGGCTGCACATACATCTAACAGCATAGAGCTGCGATGGGCTATTGTTGCTATTTGGTAAAAAGTGGACTATGGCAGAGGACTGCGTTTGCGGTCCTCATTGCCTAGTCTCTGACTAACCCTTCGGAGATAATAGTCGTGATGATGTGTATGTAGGTATATTATTATATTTTATTTTATATCAGTCCGTGTCAGTCCACTGCCGGACACAGGACTCTCCTAATGCATGATATTGAGCGCAATATCTATTCCCATCAAATTACTGCAAATCACTAATATTAATATTTAAAAAAAAAAATAAGATAATTTTTGATGGTTTTTGATCACGTAAACGTGTTGATTGATTAAGCCAATACATTACAATTGCAGTGATATAAAAGTGTTTGCCCAACAACAGTCAATAGGGCGGTGTACAGGATGTTTGGTGATAGGTGTGTAATCCGGAAACTGGGCCACCTAAGGGGGGTTAGGCGGTCAGCGAAAACTTGGATGTTCGGGGCCTCCCGGATGTTGTGCGGTGCGGGGTCCGCGGTAATTCGTAAGCGCAATTCGCATTTTTTTCAAAAAGTTAAAAAAAAATTCAGTTTTTTGAAAATCCCATCAGTTTAGAAATCGAAAAATACCTATGTGATTATGATTTTATAGAAATTAATATTGTAAAACACGGTCGTAATGTGCATTTATATGTAATTTTAGAGGTAACTTCAGGATTTTTTCTATCGAGCCAATTGTTTCCGATCGTGTTTTGGCTTCATTCATCCGCTCACACATACACATTAAAAATTTCAGTGCGAAATATCTAATAAATTTTGAATAACAGCTAATAGAAAACAGCAATTTTTTTACGTTTTCGCCGCTTAAGGCCACTTAAGTTCTAAGAACAAGTATTTGTATGGAAACAACTCTGAAATAAAAAAGAACAGTTAGGTACTCGTATTTCATACATTTTAAAGGCTGTGGATAGAGTATCACAAGCGGTATTCTAGTACGATCGGTTACGATGCCGTAATTACGGCATCCTAGTACAAAGTGTAGGCAGTGTATAGAGTACCACAAGTGGCAACATAGTACGATCTGTTACGATGCCGTAATTTACGGCATGACGGCATCCTAGTACAAAGTGAATAGAGTGCCACAAGCGGCATTTAAGTAAATCGCTACGCTGTGCTTCGCGATTGTCTTGAATTTCTGGGGTATTCCTTGAAGCGCACCCAATTTGAAGCGCACCAGACCAAGCGCACCTAAACTATTCCTCCAAGCGGACCCGCTGGTTGCGCTTCTGAATAGGTAATTAAAATATTATATTTTTATTTCTCGAAACGCACCTACGGTAAAAAATAGAGAGGAGCTTAAAAGATTCGTAATATTGATGTCGATAGAAACTAGGACTAGGTGCTTAAGCAACTTACTACGTCAATAATAAATTGAATCATGACAGTTCATATTGATCTAAAAGTACCAGGAAGACATAAATGAAAAGAGGTAGATAGGCGCCTTAGCGATCTTACTTACCCTTAACTATCAGGAAAAAATAAATAAACGAGTAGGACTAGGTGCTGCAACTTACTATGTCAATAAAAAATTGAATCATGACAGTTATTTTGAACTAATATTAGTTATTCTGTGCTTGTACCAAGACGAAAAAAGAAACAATTTTAAAACACACAAATTTATGCTTATTAATTTTGACGTTTTCTATGCTTAAGTTTTTATAAAAAATGATATTTGAATGATCAAAAATGTCAACCTTATTGGTTGGGTACTAATGTTTTCCAAAACTTATTTCAACCGTTACTTTATTTTACTTTAAAAACTCAGTTATTTCCAATTTCTATTACTTACCACAATATCAATACGATAATTGGAAATCACATTTAATTTTATTCCTTAAAGTAATAACTTAAGTTAACAATTCATTGTGATTTATCATTCTTCACCTTTCATCCTAAAAAAAAAACGATAAATTACCTATAAATATTAGCCGTTTGTGTCGCTAGGGGAGAGACACTTGCCCGCTATTTTTGTCTCGTACCAGGATACGTTTGTTTACACAATTCTATGACCACGGCTTAAAGAACAATGGCCACTGTCCATACATTTGAAAACCTGTCAATGAGTTTACTTGTATAAATCCCCTTCATAGCAAAATGTGATCGTTATTTGTCATTGTTTAAGGATCTGAAGTCAGATTTTATAGTAAAGCTCTAGGAAGTCTAAAAATAACACTTAAAGGTTTGAGGTTAGAATTTTTTTTATCGTATTTTGACATTATGCCATGTTAAATATTTTTAACAGGTACCATTTTTACTTAAATTAACTCTAGAACACATTACATTGATAAACCAATAGGTACCTAATAATGTCATCATGACTGATAAGATCTAGGTAAGTACTTCATGTATAAGTGCACATGCCGATATTACTAACTAAAAAGTACTTATGATATACACCAACACTGAAGCTTAAATAACAAATGAGTTTGTGCCTGTATTATTATTTTTCTCTTTGGTTTGTACTTGAGCAGTTATGCCCAATTTCTTCCTACAGAGATTAAAGGTAAGATTAAAAATAAATAAAACACCTCTGTTTGGTACATAATATTTTTTATTCATCATCACTACCTAATCTTACAGCTACCTCATCCAAAAACTCTGCCGGTGCTGATATATTGGATTGATATTTAGCCCATCCAAGGTACCAGACTAACGTCATTACGTGGGCGCAACAGCCTATTGTTCGACCCTAAAACCCTCAAACCTAAAACACCTCTATAAACTTCCTGGATATGTGGGACTCCATTTAACAATATGACAAAGTCTTGTTTCGATCGTCCAGTCCAGTAAAAGAATAAATTGTCTTCAATTTCTAGAATGCTTTCTATTGTGCTTAAGTCCAAAAATGGCTTAAATGCATTTACAAATGAAAAGATATGTTCCACTTGTTCAACGGTGAATATTCTAATTGCGCGACGATAATTCAGCATTGTTAAGAGTCCTGTCACAGCGCCAATACCTTGCTCTTCATCTGCTATATTTTGGTCCAAAATTATTTTTTCCTCCACGTTAACTGGTTCAACTTGATGTTCATCATCATCTTGAGCTCGTGCCTCATCGATTTGCTGCTGACGTACAGCTGACCTTCTGATACTGACCCAACACGAATGACATTTTCGATCTGATGTCATTATCTATAGAAGAAAATAAAATAGTTTTTTATTTTTAAATGATCAAGTATTACTATTTTACATTTCTTATAAAAAGTAGGTATGAACTAGATAATAAGCAATTTCTTTTTTTCATTTATGAGATTCAGACACATAACTTAAGAATTTGTTCTTAGACAGATCAGAAATAAAAGTCTTACAATTAACATTTTTAAGAGGTAAATTAAGGTAAATATTAAATTAAGAGAAAAAAGTGGATTGATTCTGGTTTCTATAATAGTTCTTACCATTCTTTCCATGGGTGATGGATTATTAATACAAATAAAATGACTCTGTCGTCTAAATGAGCAACCACACTGTGCGCAGACTTGTGTATGTCTTTCTTGCTTGCACTCTGTCCAACATCACTTAATGTGACCATTTTTCGATTTACTTCACTCGTAGCAATTTAATAGCAAGTTTCACAAATGTAATCCTCTTCAGTAATCTTAAATAAAATAAGACATTAAGCACATAATAAAATATTAAGCACATTATTGTCACAGACAACAGAATACTAGTTTAATTGTATTCTAATTGAACCAATTTGAATAGACTGATAATAATTAATGTAGGTATTTTCAAACAATATAGTTAATTGTAAAAGTTTAATCAAATGTGACAATCAATGACAATCTTAACAGAATTGAGGCACTTCTGTCACAGTATAATGTAAGCTTTACTGTGCTTCTGCATGATACAAAATATGTAGGTAAGTAAAAGGTATGAACATCATTGATGGTTAACGCTGAGTAATGAAATAACTCTCGTATTAAGGTCGAACACGACGAAACGTCGAATTGTATTTAAACAAACTCTGCAGTCATGCACAGAATGCGCCCACACTTGATATTGAACTCTGCATCATAAAATCCAAATCGCAAGCCAACAGTGTCCAGTAATCGTGAGCCAAGTGTTAGTCAATGTGAGAAGATATCGGTGTCCAGAAATCAAAAGCCAAAACTCGTTATTGTTAGAAGATAATATCAGAGTTCAGAGGATAGCGTAGGTCAAAAAGGAAAAACTCAAAATCAAAACAACAAACAAACGCACTGAACACAACGAACACACACGGAGCGACAACTTATTTGCTCAGTGGGAGCGACAGCGACACGACAGACATTTTTTTTAGTTTTGTTCTTCCGTTAGGGATAAGGCAAAGTGTTCTAGCGCATACAGCCTGCTCTTCAGTATTTTTTCTTATATTTCATTTTCTTATTTATTTTTAATGAGTGAATTATGAATTATTGTGTTAATAATTCTTCTCAAAATGTTAAATGTATTTAAAGTAATAGTAACGCTTCCTTTACTGATATTACCTACCCATAATTTATCAAACATCACGTTCAACTGACAATACAAAGGTGAAACGGAACGCACACTGCCGACTCACAGGCGGCAGGGTGCGTTCAAAAACCTTAACTTAGTTACTACCCTAGAAATAGAAAACACAATATTGTATTACTTCTAAAGCTTTAATGGAAACCTAGATAACATGGTTTGATTAAATGAATTTAGAGCTATTTTTGCCAATAGCACTTGATTTTATACATTTCCAAAAAAATCAGGTCAATAATGGCCATTGTTCTTTCGGTTCGACGCGATTCTGTTTCGGCGTGCAGTGGTACTGGGGGTAGCGATGCGCATTTTGTCTGGCACAGACTATAGCTTGTTAGATTAGTTGTTAAGCCTTAACTATAAGTTAGTTAACTGTTTTTTATATTATTATTATTATTGACGTCAATAAGTGCCTGTAAAGGTTTACATTGAATAAATAATTTGACTTTGACTTTGACTAAAAGTACGGTAGTACTATTACTTATTCTGTGCTAAAAGTACCAGGGTGACATAAATGAAAAGAGGTAGATACTCTAAAAGTAACCGTTTACTGTAAACGTACGTTATTTGTTATCGATATTTTCTGTGAGTTACTGCATGTCTGCATCTCTTTCCACATTTTATCTACTGGTGCGCTTCGAGGAATAAAAATATAATATTTTAATTACCTATTCTGAAGCGCACCCAACGGGTGCGCTTGGAGGAATAGTTTAGGTGCGCTTGGTCTGGGTGCGCTTTAAAATGGGTGCGCTTCGAGGAATACCCCGAATTTCTAACCTATCACGTGACGTACAGGAGTAGGGCAGCTAGTATTTCTGTTGTTTAATAAAAAAACTTTACGGCAGATTAGGCGGCGTTACTATTATACCGCAAAACTTACGGTTCCCGAACCGATTGCGATACAGTGCCGCTTGTGGCACTGTACACACTTCCCATTGTAAATAAAAATTCTCTCTTCTCTAAATTGACCCGACCGGGAATTGAACCCGTGACCTCAGAGATGGCGCGACGCCAGACCCGGCGTGCTAACCACTCGACCGCAGAGGTGTCTTTTAGATTTAATTGTATTTGCAGGATTTTATGGAACAGCTGGTTTTTTTCGCACTATCAGAGTTGCATCTATACAAATAGTTACATACACATAATCACGACTTAATAGACGTCGTTTTTTTAATATCGAAGAAAAAAATAACATTTTTTTCGAATCTATTTATTTTTTATACTGCTTCATCGTCTACTACGCTACGACTCAGTTGGTACAACCACTTGCAATTATAGTGTTCAGAATAATTAAGCAACTAATCTTCTACACTAATATACCAAAACTAAATAAGTTAGAGGCACAAAACACAAAAAAAGAGGACAATAGACAAAAAACCGCAATTTTTATAAAAAAAACTTCAAAGTTCCATAACTTGAGAACGGTTAAGTTTGGGATACGGTGTTTCATAGTCAAATCAGTCAGAAATGATGGAAACTACATTCCCTTAAAGGATATAGATTTACTTAACCTGTGACCCTGTATATAACCGCCTCTGTGGTCTAGTGGGTAAGCCACCCTCAGACCCAGAGGTCCCAGGTTCAATTCCCAGCGGGGGGTACATCTTCGTGTACTCGGTTTGGTTAATGGTAGGGCTGTTAAGTCCACCTGGCTAGCTACCACCGTCTTATCTATGTCTGTCGCCATAACAACGGTGTTTATAGCATTGATGTGTTCCGACAGTTTGAGATAAGATAGCCAGTTCCTCAGTGGTTGAGAATTCCGGGTGAAGCGCGCTTCCACCTTCGGCCTTATCGTCACTTAACCATCAGGTGAGATAAAGGCCAGCGCTTACCCTTTGTTATTATTATTATTATTTCTGCCATGGTCGTCCCACTGCAGGGCAAAGGCCTCCCTTCCCTTTTTCCAATCGTTGCGATTAATGGCTCTTGATGGCCAGTCTTTGCAGTACGAGTCTAGCTCGTCCCGCTATCTCCTTCTGGGCCTGCCTCGTCGTCTCCTGGCATCGCGTGGCATCTACATAGTCGTGGTTTTCGCCCACATCTCTTCCGTTGTAGAATAAAAAAATAATTTAAGTTTTATCCTATTTGCAGTCACACAAAGAGGATAAACGCTTCCAAGCGCCGAGCACATCGCAGCACTTGGTGAAGTGTATGAAGCTGACCGATTGTCTCCGGGACACTTACAAGTCCGAAGGTATACCAGGCCTCTACAGGGGTTGGAAGGTGACGATGTACAAAGCCCAGCTGACCAGTGTAGTGGTATTTACCACTTACGAGCTTACCTGCTACGCGATAAGGGAACTAAGGAACTAAGAAGTTGTTAGGTAGTTACTGTTTTTGTGATCATTAATAAATTCGTCATAGTCTCATGCGATGCGTATAATATCGCCGTATGCGTTCGTTGTAAGAAGTTTAATAAAATTGTGTTAGATATTGCAATTGTTTTTCTTTGTAACTTTTAGAAGGTGTTATACTATGTTATAAAAACTGTCAACACATCCCTCCGGATGACAGCTCTCCAGCTTTAAACCCTTTCGGAATGTTCAGTCCGTTTCCCAAAACACCCGTTCCCAAAACATCCGTTTCAAAATAAAAGTTTCTTAAAATGAACGCAGGCCAAAGTAGGTACCCGTTTCTCATCGCATCAGAATGTCAAAACACCCGGTTCCCATAGCATCCGTATGCCAAAAGATCCGTCTCTCATGACACCCGTATTCCCAAAGGACGCGTTTCTCATCACATTAGTATGTCAAAACACCCTAGGAACCTATATGTTCTGCTATATTTAACACAGAATACCTAAGGCAGAAGGATAATTTTCTACATAAATTAAAAACCATTAGTATTGTAACCAAGAACTTTAATTATATCACAGAATAACTAATAGACTACTTATATGCAGTACAATATGTATGTATGCTGTGGGACGCATCTAAGCCACTGACCAGACATACAAAATGGGAACCTAATGATTCCCTTGACAGGATCATGGAAATGGGGTGTGACAAAATATCCCCCCAGTACATGTTCGAAAAGAAATTCAGTATATATGTCCCAACTAGGGATGAATGGAGACAAGGACCACCGTCTCCAGTGAAGAACAGCCTAATCTGGTACACCGATGGATCCAAAATGGAGTCGGGTACTGGAGCAGGTATCTTTAGCAATGACTTTGAACATAGTCAAAGCATGGGAAAATTTGCAACTGTATACCAGGGCGAAATTTTTGCAATTCTCCTATGCGCAAAAAAGAATTTAGAACTCGCCCCTAGAAAGCGAAACATATTCATCCTGAGTGACAGCCAAGCAGCACTCAAGTCACTTATATCGCCCCGTATCGACTCCAACCTTGTACTTGGAACCACAAAAGCTTTAAACAAGCTAGGTGGTCACAACAGGGTGAGATTGATCTGGGTACCAGGCCACAATCGGCCACATGGGAATCCATGGCAATGAAATGGCTGACGCACTTGCCAGGGAGGGCTCAGAGACCCCACTCATTGGTCCTGAGCCGTTTGTTGCACTGGCACCGAGCACCATCAACAAGGCCTTTAAGGACCAAATCCAAAACAGGCATAAAACCGAATGGGAAAAGCTACCCGGCATGAAACACTCAAAATCCTTCATAGGTGGAGACGCCCTAGGACGGAGTAAAATCATATGCGGAGGTAGCAGAAGGCAGGCACGAACAATCATCGGAGCCCTGACGGGCACTATGCCACGAAACAAATGCTCCATAGAATGCAACTAGCAACAGACAGCTTGTGCAGGGCATGTGGGGAGAAAACGGAGTCCATGCAACACCTACTGTGTGACTGTGACTCCCTTGCTAGGAAAAGAATGAGTCTCTTGGGATTCGCCTACCCGAAACCAGAGGATTTTAGGCTCTTCGCCCTCAAAGACATTGCCAAACTTATGGCAGTCATTTTCTCTGAGGAGACAGAGTGATAGGACGGGGTTGCACAAAAGATCCCAATGGGTCGACGTGCTGCTGCGAGGGGGAGACCTCTGCAGGCCCCAATAAGATAAGATAAGATAAGATAAGATGCTTTGGTTGGTGGTAGAGCTGTTAAGTCCGCCTGGCTAGCTACCACCATCTTATCTAAGTGTGTCGCCATAACAACGATGTTTATAGCATTGTTGTGTTACGACAGTTTGAGATGAGACAGCAAGTTGAGGATTCCGGGATAAGCGCGCTTCCACCTTCGGCCTTATCGTCACTTACCATCAGGTGAGATGAAGGCCAAGCGCTTGCCCGTTGCCGAATCAAAATAAAAAAAAGTATGCCGTGCAGTGCTTAGAACATAACGCTCGGTTTAAACAAAAAAATAAAATCACTAGTTCTCGATGAGAACTTCAAATATAACTTAATCGTAAATACGACTTCTTAAATTCGTATCTATTATATTATTTTATTATATCGTTCTATTTTATTACATTAGCAGGACTCTTAAAAACTTAACATAAAGAGGAAACCTCTGATTCTGATAGTGTTTTAGGTGAGAATGTAACTTAATTACGAATATAAGTAATAGGTATAGCTCCTTGCTTTACCTACTAGTTAACTACTTACTGTTAAAGTATAGGTTTCGTAGAAGTTGCAGAGAAAATAAAAAAGGTTGTTAAAAAACTATACACATCTTTATTCTTGTCTTTGGTTCTTATACCTATATAACGTTTAATGATAGTGGTAAGGAGGTCGCGACACTGCATGATGGACATCACTCTGATTGTATCAGATGGGTCTTCATAGTTCTTGATGTGCGTTGTCGTATACTTAAAAAGGCCTGCGAACAAATAGTTAGTTTTGAGTCGTTTTGTACTTAGTAAATCTTTATTGAATCTTTTTAAACGGTCGGACGTGTTAGACGTTGTTGACCTTTCCCCTAACTATATATGCCTCATTAGTTTCGTTAAATGAGTGAGTTATGTCATATTATGTTTTTCTTAAAATACAGCCACCAGTATATTAAACGGTGAAAAAGATCATTATTTAAACTGAAATGTTTACCTCTTTATTTCGTACCATTGAAGTTACTGACTGTACAAGTAAATTAGGACAATTCTAAGTATGTTGTTTGAAATCGATCCCAAATTGAAGTAATATACTTGATATATTGAACTACCTTTTTATCTTTGAAACTTGTCTACTAAGCAGCTCATACTTTGGTAATTCAAAAAAACAAAAGACTATAAATTAAGGTAATGCAACCTAAAATTCTGTCGTATAGGCGTCCAGTAAAATGCTAGTCAACACTACGAGAATTCCATTTCGAAAGACAATACGAGTCCTGATCAATATCAACAAATAATTTATTTTGGCGCGTTCCATCAGAGCCGTTCGTCGTCATCGGTCTTATGCACGATAAGCCGTTGATTCCCTGCATTAAAAAAACCCGGGAAAATGTTTGCAAAATCTCATTTGTCTCTAACCATCAATGAACGGATTCGGTATACGCTGCCCTTGTCCGCGCTGTATTTACTTGCAAATGGTTTCAAACATTTTCAGTTAAGTTTAATAATACCTACATCGAAATACGAGGACGAATAACTATGGAAAACACTTCGATCACATAAAAGGATATAAAAAATTTAAATATTAATCAACATATTGTAAGTAGAGCAACAGCATAGAGCGGCGATGGGCTCACCACCTATCACGCTGAACACATGTGCAGTCGCTATTTGGTGAAAGGTGGACTATGGCAGTGGACTGCTCGTGCGGTCCTCATTGCCTATATAGTCTCTGACAGACCCTTCGGAGATAATAGTGATTATATGTATGTGTGTATATTATAAATGCCATTTAAAAGTATAAGAAGTTTCCTATGTATTAAAATCGCCAATATCAATTCTATAGTTAAACCCCCACCCGCCCTCAGAGTAATAATCAAAATATAATTTATGTACGGTGAATGTAAAATGAGTACAGAATGTGAAATTGATTCATAAACTTGATGTAGGTAGGTACAATTATTTTTTTACACACAATCGCCAGTTTTCCAAAGATTTAGGCAGACTCCACAGCACTCTTCCAATTATCAATTTCAAATAGTTCACAAATGAATACCGACCTTATTCTAAAGCGTGTTGAGCACAATACAGATCAGTTCCAGCCGTGCGACAGCGATTCTCCCTCCCAGCCGTGGTGCTCCTCAACGTGGGACTCTTTGTGATGTACCGGCACGTAAACCTTCTTTTCCACCTCCACCTTCTTGATGACAGGGTACGGCACGTGCTTGATCACGGGTACAGGTACGTGCTTCACGATAGGCACCTCCTTGATGACCTGTACCTCTTTGACAACGGGTACGTGAACGGGCACGTGTACCTTGGAGACGTGGTGGTGGTGGATGGTGTGCACCTTGTACGGTACGTGGATGGTCACATGTTTGCTGTGGAAGGAAACAGTTGCGTTGTAGCCGGGCAAATGTAAGTCTTGCAAACAACCGAGATCTTAGATAAGATTGTGGTGGTTTACATTTTTGCAATACAGTTTTATGATTTGTTAGGTGTTGTTTGCTTTATGGTACAACGAAAATTGTATACACATTTGTGTGTAGTGATTAAAAATAAACCCACCAATTACCGCATTGGGCCTTCGTGGTGGAATAAGTAGAGTCCAATCTTCTCATCTGCTGTTGTTCATGTTGTAAGATCTGTACCCAGCAGTGTGACGTTTATAAGCTTATGAAAAGATCAAAAAGTGCGCAAAAGGCTTACAAAGTTTCCGACTCCTGTTACCGAGTCTATTAACTGTCAAAATAGTTTAAAGTAGTTAGGTTTAGTAGTTTTTATAATTATCTATAACATTAGCTATATTAAAATGATAACAATCATCCTGACCTATATCTGAATTATTAATATTACTCATCAATAAATGTTTGGTTCACGGCTTATAATTTAGTTTACAATTTATGTACCTCTAATTTTAACTAAAAGCACTAAAGTATTTACGAGTGAAATCATAAATCTCTTACAACAACGCCGCTATTAACTACAATAGCATAACCATTAGGTTATTGCTTGTGAGTAATCGAGATATTTCAAAAGTGGAAAACAGAGCATAACTGACAGTTTCGCGTCATAATCCCTGCAATTTTCATTTCGGTTCCACACTGTGGAGAGTCGTAATAACAAAACAAATTCACAGTACACGAAAACGTATACCTATGGGCTGGCAACGCAGATGCATTGTTGTGTCCATCATGAGCTTGTGAATAATAATCTCATTAAAATTACCGTGAAATTACTGTGAAAACGGTAATTTTAATGAGTTTATTATCAATGCAGATTCATATGACTGATTTAATAATATTGCTCAAAAAGTACACATGCCTGCATAACAACCTATCCAAAACTATAAAATTTCACCAATTGATATTGATCCGTATAATTTTCTAACTATAAAGGTCAAAATTTATTCTAGCAATTCGACATTTTGTGGTATATATTCCTCATTCTGAGATATATTCTGACGGTGATCCATTGTGCGTCAAAGGATGACGAGCTGCCTACAAATCGACCACTTTCTCCAACCGTGTTGAGGAAGCGGCGTCATTCAGTCAAAGACCATGGCCATTGAGCATAAGCTGAGCACATGTATTTATTGCAATTATTGGAATTGAAGAAAATTATGCAAGAAAACTGTATTCTATCTAAACTGCACTGTACGGCCAAGGGAAACAGAAATATCGGGTGTTTTATCGAAATATTGCCATTCAACTTACAGATAGAATATATCTGATATACTTAAATAAAAATCAATTGCCGATACTCATGTTTTTTTACGTATCACTGATTTTGCTAATTATGCTTTTGTTGTGTTGTTATAGTCAGGACAAGGTTTGTATAAAAAAAATATTTGTAAATTTTACACGCGATTTTACACGGGACGGAACACCTCGTGGACGAAGTAACAGGCGGGCCCCTAGTTAATTATAAACACCTGTTGATCTATATGTTGTAAGGATTATAAAAAAGTAAGTAATAAAAAAAAATACTTTCCTACACTCACACCAATTATCTAGCCCAAGAGAAGCTTCGAAGAAACTCGTTAAATGGTTACTAGACAACGGATAAACATACTTAAAATACTAAAATACATACATATTATAAATAGAAAACACCCAGACCCGAGACAATTTAGAAAAACAATAATTTTTAAATTGACCCGACCGGGGATTGAACCCGGGACCTCAGAGATGGCGACACCATGAAAACCGGTGTACAAACTACTCGACCAAGGAGGTCGTCGATCCGGCAAGCGTACCACTATATTGTAAGACTACCAAACTTACATCACGAATTAAAGTCATTATTACAAACAGTGATCTTATTATTTTATTATGTGTCGTATATGGTAGCAAGAACCACGGTACCTTTTATGAACAGGCTGTAATAATATAGCTTATACCTTAACTTGATCCGTAACCTGATGTGACTATACAAAAGGGTTATATAATCCCATTATCTCAAAAACATTCCGAAAATAGGCCGATTGTGTAGTGTACCTACGCGTCTAGGGTTGCCAGGGCCAAAATAAGAAAAGCCGGACACAGATTCATATGTAGCCGGACATTTTATACGGAAAGCCTGACATGATGAGATGGAAATTAAAAAATATTTTTATTGGATTACCCGCGCTTTTGAACTTGTGAATTACGAGTTAAGAGTAACTCGTTTGCACGCTTTTGTTCGGCATCTTTTGGCGTGCGCAATGGGGTTAACCGAAAGCTTTAAAAAATTACCCTAGCTCTTATTCTAAAAGCCGGAGAGGCCGGTGTATATTTAGCCGGACACGACTGTAACACGAGGTGTCCTGGCAACCCTAACTGCGTCACAATCACAACAAGTGGTTTTCATTCAAGGCACATATTTTATTTTGTTTCCGTAAACAGTATTAAAGCTTTTATGTAAATGAAGTATTAGCATTATCTGAAATCAAACCGAAACCGAATTGATGTGGTTCACAATTACTAAAAGCGTAAAATTGAACAATATAAAATTGATTAGCCTGTATCGATACTTGAGTACATTTTCTGATAAATTAGATAGCTGATCCTAAAAGATCTTCTTTTAGAAAATGTTGTAAAAGTACTACGAGCAGAATTGGAATATATTTACATTTTTTTAAAATTTCGAGGCAGGTGCCCTACCAACTTTGCTATCGTGGTTCCGTCCAGCCGCAGTTTTTATTTTTTCAGGCGGACCCAACAATTCCTACCACCACTCAAACCCAGTACACAAAGATGTACCCCCATTGGGAATCGAACCCGGGACCACTGAGTCTAACACCGGTGGCTAAGCCAGAGGCGGTTATCTTTGTCAAATATTAATTTAAATTAATTGACCAACATTTCCGTTAAATTATCGAAAATCACGTTTATGTACGATCAGGCTAAGTAGTATCACTTTTATTACCTTGAGTACTAATCAAGCGTTCTACACATAGAATAATTACTAAGTAACTAAAGCATAGAAGGAGTCCAAATGAGACTTGTATAGTTGTCCTATTTTTTCAAATGGGCCATAAACATTGAAAGAAAAGAAACAAAATAAGTTGCTAAAAACGTCAAATGGAAAGAAAAAAAAATATTGGTTACCATTTATAATATCAAAAGTGATCTACAACTACAAATGTGATTCGAAGGGTTGTCAAACGGAGTGCACACTCAAAATATGTCATAGCACTCCTTCTGTACTTTAGTTGTTATTCTGAGGGTAATTTAAAACGACTAGGTAGGTACGGTAATATTATAATTTTGAATATCACCAAATATTTTTAAAATTCTTACCGTCAACCCTAATGAAGTATTACTATGCGAATTCCCACACGAATTTTTCATAGTAAGATTAAAGTACTGCTCTTAGTAGGGGCCCGTCATGGCAAAGTTTCTAAAACATATAAAAGGTGAGAGCTAGAAACTTAAGGGCTAGTCAGGGCAAGTGTTTTAAACATGACAAAAATTACAAAAAAGTAATTCGTGTTTTTTTCCACGTCAACTGGGCGATAAATACCTACGTTGACGGGTCAACAGACGGCCGGCCGGCCAGCCGTTGCCCTCGCGTTGTAAATAATCGTTATTTTTAGTGTTTTCATTTTATTTTTCTTATGTTATTGCTTTAAAACAAATTAGATACTCAAAGACTATCCAATTAAAATTCACAAAATGAATTATTTTATTAAAAATGAAAAAAAGCAGGACCCCTTTTTTCGTCATTTTTGTCATGTTTAAAACATTGACCTGACCAGCCCTTGAAGTTTCTTGCGGTTTCTAGCAGTCACCTTAAGAGGCCTATTACACCTCGAATGTGATTTTTGCGAAAAATGCCCATTTTCGCATTTTGTAGTAATTTTGCAGTTGTATTTATCGTTTTTATCGTAATAGGATAATAAATTTGTGAATAATATTACAAATCTCCATTCTGTGAGCATAAGTTGAATTCGGACGGCCGGCGCATCGCATTTTGTAGTAATTTTGCAATTGTATTTATCGTTTTTATCGAAATAAAATAATAAATTCATTATAAAATCTTTTTTCCTCATGAAGTAACAATTACTCTGGTATAAATTTTGCTCAGTAATATTATCGTAGATAGGAGATATTCACAGTTAACTTATAGCGATTTTCGAAGTTTTTGGTTTAGAATAAGATTTTTTTCCTATATAAAATCAATGATATCTAAAAATTCCGACGCCGCTACGCACTAATAATTTTTTATTTTACTTGTTTAGAACAGTAGTTCAATTGATGAGCTCAAAAAAGTGCCTTCGCGCACTTTATGAAAATCTTTCTCTGCAATTTTGGGTTTAATTAAAAAGTTAAGCAAAACTTACAAAAAGCGAGGCCGATACGCACTATTCCAATAGCTATTCTACACTATTCAATAAGTCATAATTGTTAATGTATTTTTGTTTCTGAGGTCCATAACGCCAAAATTGGCCATTTTACGCAAAAATCACAGTCGAGATGTAATAGGCCTCTTAATACTTAAACGTAAGTATAATAAATTGGACCCGGTAGGTTCTATCCAGCTCCCTTGTGAAAGCTAGACTTCTTCCTAATACATCCATCTTCAAACTGTCGCAGTCGGTCGTTGCATTAACTTACTTATAACAAGAACTCTTTCCGGGTAGTTTAAAAAGAAATGAAACAGACTTTATTACTAGAATCAGTAATTGATGAATTATATCACAATGTCATTGATATATTAAAGTTGAGAAAATGTGTGTTATATTTGTTGTATTTTAGAAAACAAAATAGAGCAATGATGCACTCTTCATTATGGAAAAACTTACTATTGACAGACTTATTTTGACTAGTACCAACAGTACCAAGGACGATATAAAATAATTAAACCTACCTACTAACTAAACTAGTGAAAATATACGAATAAATACTTGTAGAACAGGCTCCTGGTAACTGCTGACAACGGTACGTTTTGAAAGTGTATCATTTCTTTTTATTATATAACTTGTTTGTTGCGTTTTTGTTTTATTTTAGAGTACGCACACATGTCGATTTGAAACGTGCGTCGTACGATATAATTAGGTAACTCGTTCTTATAACGCCGCTCACGCATGCGTCAAATTTTTCTCGACACTATGTGGTCAAGAATGCCTTTTACTTGCAGTACGTATTCTTCTGATGAATACTTACGCCACACATAGGCTGTACAACATTTTAATATTTATGTAAAACCTTAGAGTTCCCGTTTCCGTAGTTTATGGAATGAATTAGAAAGAGTGCGTTTTATCTTTTCGTAATATCTTTATTATATTACCAAGTCGCAGAGATATTTTTATAAAATGTAGACTAAACTCCATTTAAAAAAGTTCTAACATTGTGAATGCAAAAGCAAAATAACGTCCTAAATTTTATTTGGCAAGCCTCTCCATTACCTTTTTGGTAGAGACGAACAGAGAATTATGTGAGTGCGTCGTAATAAACTTGAATATACCAGCTTTTTTATTGTAACAGTGTGTCACAACTGTCACATTACATAGTCATTACATATAATGATGTCACCGTCTCATTGGTGCAGTCATACGGTGCGCACGCGCAGGTATTGACATTTGGACATTACGACAGTGTTGCTCAACACACCCCATGTTTTAATTTTATTACAAAACATTGCGATCCACTTGCAACGTCCGTCCGTCTTTTGAATTATATAGCCACTTTCACTGTATTTTCCAGCACTAAAATGTCAGTACCAGTTTTTATGTCTCTGTTTTTATGGTCTCGTAAGACTCATTTAGGATCAATGGTATCATTAAAAATCTTTTTTATACAAGATTTATCGATCGAGGATTTTGACAGCGGACTTCCTATTTAGAAAACTTTAAACTTTTTGTAATCGGCGATAGACATTAAGTAGCTTTGTATCTCACATGTAGTTGTTAATTTGTAAAAATACTAAAGAGACAGAAAAAAATAGGGGTTTAAAATAAAAAGGTTTGAATCAAAACTTTTCATAACTTTAAAAGTAGGTTTACCTACGAACTGTAGCAAAATATTTTTTCTTCTATTTTTAATTATTCTAACCGGTAATTACATTCTGGAGATATATGCATACCTGAAGTCCAAGCTGGAACAAGCTAGTTTGACCAAACGAATGTCGTGTTCATTGAGTATCTTACTACGGAAGTGTTTGCAAACCCTAACAGAAAGTGCGTAATGAAATGAACCAAGGATTAGCGCGTGCTTCCTCTTAAATTCTAGGCAGATAAGAAAAATGCGAAGCGTGCCGAAGGAACGCATTTCAGCTACGAAATCAGAATTAATACTACACCGGTCTCGTTCGTGTTAACGTATTGCAAATGAAAGATTTTAATCAACCCAGCAAAGTTAGCATAGATACTAGTACTTTAGTCACGCAACAAGACTTGCCCAGTGCAAGACAAAGATCTTTATTTCTCTGGTAACTTGTTACATTGCTCTTTATGAACATTACCGGTGCGTTGCAGTTTCCGTAAGCACTGGTTTCTATTGATTCAAAATGGCCGTGTGTTGCGGGTCACTAAAAGAATACCTACTATCAACCCCTCTCTTCCCTTGGGTGTCGTAAAAGGTAACAGCATAGAGCGGCGATGGGCTTACCACCTATCATGCTGAGCACATGTGCAGTTTTATGGTAAATGTGGGCAGAGGACTGCTTTTGCGGTCCTCATTGCCTGTCTCTGACTGCCCTTTGGGGTTTTTGTTGTACATCTATGCATGTATGAAAACAATTCAGTTTATAAACAAACCTTTCATGTAAGTCGCTCGGTACCACATCTTTTTATAATGGTTTTGATTAAAAACGACTAACAGTTTTCGGACCAATCAATGTTTTCAGAGTTCCTGACCTTTTCACGAGAATTTGTAAAGCAATTTTTAAACTTACTTAGGTAGTCACAAAAAATATTTGCTTTCACCTCTTGTCTGTCACTAGGGTGGATTCGACCAAACTGGAATGAGGTATTTTACCTAGATTAAACGCCGAATTTGTATAGACTAATCTCGGAGTAAGTCTTATTCCAGTTTGGTCGAATCCACCCTAAGACTCATAAAGGTTACAACAATTGAATTTCTATTGTGCCTAGGTTTTTTTTTTTTTGAAACATTATTGGCTCTTAATTCGTCATACAATGCGAGCGTGCTGCCATTATTTTCACAAGCTATTGGTACAGTACATATACACACAGCAGTGTACGACGAGTTACGGACTAACAAAGTTTCGGATCCTAATGCGTTTTCAGTGACGCGTTTTCAGTGACTGGATAGAAAGGTCACTCACTACCCACAAACTCACTCACTATTTAGAAAATAACACCATTTACAAAAAAGAAAAGGTTTTAACCATATTCTCTGTATGCTTAAAAGACGTAGATACCTACCTATTTATAAAAAAAATTGAATTATAGGTAAACCGCAGACACAGAATAATTGCGTTCTATTCATACAGAGAACAAGAGTACATTAATATGTTACGAAACGTAAAGAGCTTTGTGAACAATAATATCACAGTTTAATGAGCAATTTTATAATTGTCGAGTGATGATTATCTCAGAGAAATATGCTGTTCATCGCGTACTTAGTACATCGTTTTACTTGTTAATTATACCGTAACCAAATACGAATGTACCTATACTTACTTAATGGGATATTGTTGTAATAATTGAAAAGTATTTCGCTTATTTATGTTATCGAATTTGAAATTTTATTTAAAAATACAACTGTGAATATGTCAGTTTTATCGTTCAACTTTGACAAAGTTTGTCCCTTTAAAAAGTGTTTGCAACAATGTTCATTGAATTAAAATATTAGTTTCGTACAGTCAGCAACGGAAGACGCCGATGAACACCTTAAACGTTTGTGAAAGCAAATAGTAAAATAATGTAAGTAACAGATTGTCAAGTTGTCAAGTTTATTGCTAAGTTGTTATGACACGGCAGTAAATAGTGTTCAGCCACATTCGTTTCTGACCGTATCGCAGATAGGTCAGTTTTGGCGATCAGATTAAAGGTCAGCGCAAACGAAGGACATTTCCTCAGTGCACTTTTATATCCGTCAAATTCACAAATAGATCCGCGTCGTTATCTTTAGTGATCTTATTGTGACGTTGCATTATAAGCTATCCAACGCCCAACAATGGTTCGGCCAGCGTGGTGGCTTATGGCATAATCTCCGCATTTGCTGTTGTCATCGTGGAAAGGCCATTGGGACGTATACGCTGATAGTGATGAAAATAAAACCGCCGAGGAGTGTTCTAAATCATTCTAAAACAGATTACTATTCGCTGACCGTTCAACCGATTCCAGAATACTAATTTAACACGGTAGCTTTTTTATTATATTTAATAACTTCTTTAATTTTGGAAAACCAACAGCGTCAGCGAGCGTCAGCTTTATAAAGTAAGATTGTACGAGTAGATACACACTGATTGCAAATACGATAATAATCACCTAAGCTTTCGAGTCATCATTTCTTTATATGTAATGTCTGACGTCTGATGTAATTTATTTATTTTTAGACTCTACGGCCTTGACTGTAGGGTTACATAACTGGTTTGAGCAATGCACTATTTTTAAACTTTTGTTGATCATTAGATTTGAATTAACCTGCTCTTTTGTTTTCTTTTTCGTGTAATACTCGTAGAATGCGGCTTTATAAGTTCAGTGCCACTTTTTTGATTGTTATTTGATTACGATACGATGCTCTGCTTCGTTTCGCAATGATTGCGCTACGTAATAATAACATTGATCTAATGAAATGTTCTCGTTTCGCTCGCTAATTATGTTATTAGCATATTAGAAGGTGTTTGTCGCGGATTCAGCTTTTGCAGGTTTTTTTTAACTTTTTAAAGCATTTATCTATTTCAATTTTAATGCAAATTAGTTTAAGAATTAAATTTTATTAAATTAAGTAAGTAGGTACCTAATTATATTTTATTACTGAAAGATATGGGAAACATTTTTATGCCGTGATTCTTTTAAGGATCTATATTAATGATGATTTTTTAGAGAATTAAGATTACCGTTTTTTTATTAGACTAATTACACCTAGACCTTTATTATTGAAAGATTTTGTTGCTTTTTTTAATGAATTTAATTGAATTTCCTTTATCAGTTTTTATATCGTTTTTATGATTGTGTTGTCATTACTTTACATCAAAATGAATATTTTGAAGCTAATTTTTAAAAACAATATTTTCTTTAACATGTAATTAACTTACTGGTGACCGCCACCTCCTCCGGGTGTAGGGGAAGCGACTACCACGGCGACGAGCACGGCGACGAGCTGAAATAATTTTTTTATTACGTTAAAAAAAAATTATAAGAGGTACCATGCACCCTTTCGACATCCCGCAGGTGCTCTTCCAATTAAGTTTCCTTGGCCTTATCCTTGGATCAACAATACAACACCTTATCCAAAAACGTTTTTCTAGACTATCCAATTCGTTGGTATTGTTGATCGAAGGCCTTATCCAAAAACGTTTTTCTAGATATTCCAATTCTTAATTTGTTCATAACAAAAATATAATTGTAGCAAAGACATAATTCCAATGACGGAGGCCTTTGTCCAGCAGTAAGACAATAGGCTAATTTACTTTTAAAAAATATTTTGCCAATTATTGCGAATATAACATTAAATTTGACACTCTTCCCTTAATAAATGTGAACTTGAAAATTGCACCAAAACACTTTGTTGTTAAGGTCGAAAGTTTTAACGACTTACAGCGAGTTTCGCGTACATCTTGCTTTGGTTTGCTGGACTGATACGGTTACAGCTGGCCTGTTGAGTCTGACTTACTTTCTACTGTTACTGAACGGTCCACAAGCTTATATACTCGATAGTTTGCGAGTCCAAGAGTTGCATAATGGAGCCCCTTAGTTCATCCCTACTAACCCGTTTTACCCGACCATTTTAGAAAGGTGGGTGCCGTCCCCACACCGCTTGTAATACACCGCTGTCTGATTTTGGTGGGGCAGGCCGGCGGGTAAGTTGACGAAGGAGGCTCTGACGGACACGCGTGTCCGCGATTTTTTTAAGAACAGTCGGTTTTGTGGAATAACGACTGAAAAGGAGGCGGCTCAATAAAAACGCGCCCGTAGTACTTGTTTCCGTGTGTACGTGAAAGTCGAAAATGTGTTTAGCTCAAAATTGTCTTTTTACTCTTATAATTTCTAGTACTCCCAACACACGAGACGTCAGGTAATTTTCGATGATTATATTTTCCATAGAATTTTACTCGTGGTTCACACGAATTGTGCCGTATTCTTATTGTCACTATTATTTGCTGCGCGCGTAATAATCTTTGTTCACTTCTGTGTACCTTAAATGAATGCCCGTATATTATTTAAGTTAACATTTGTCGTATCGACTTTTGCTTGGCGAATAGTACATTGTGCGAATTTATTATTAAAATTACCTACTCAAAACATTAAAATTTATTTGTTCAGTAAGCTTAAAATAATCATTTTTAAATCGTCAAAAATTTAAGTTTAAATTTACTTTTCTATATGGATGGATGGATAACTTTAAAACTTAAACGATCTTAAACGTAGATAGTAAGTACGTTTTAAAAATTAAGTTACTTTTTACCATAAACTCATCCGCAAAAGAAAGTAAACAGTAAAATAAATTCAGTTATAGTGACATTAAAAACTACTTACATGTAGGAAGTAAGTGTGGTGAGAATGCTAAAATGCGCTTTATCTTAAGTTTCGTAAGTTTGATGATGCCAGCAATTGAAAACAAGTTTAAAGGTTACCCGTTTATCCACTTATGTGCAATAATAATAGTTATATGTATCATCAAATCTCTTTCAAAAAATATTAATGCCTAATTATATGCTGTTCAACATAAATAAATGTTTATAGCTTTAAGAAGTACCTACCTCGAAGAGCTGAATATTGGGCTGAGTGGCACGCATTGAGAGAGGCCTATATGTCCAGCTGTGGGCTAACTGGAGCCCAATTACAAGTCACACATCAACGCATTTCACATTTATTAAAATGGTTGGTAATATTTATAGACATATACTTACATACATACATATAATAACGACTATTATCTTCACAGGGTTAGTCAGAGACTATATAAGGTGACTGCTAGAAACTGCAAGAAACTTCAAGGGCTGGTCAGGTCAAGTGTTTTAAACATGACAAAAAATGATTGCAGACTAACGTAGGTACTTATCGCCCAGCTGACGCGGACGGGTCAACAGACGGGTGGGTCAACGGCCGGCCGCCGCTGCCCGCGCGTTGTAAATAATCGTTATTTAATAGTTAATTCTTTCATTTTATTTTCTTATGTTATATATTTATTGCTTTAAAATAAATTAGATACTCGATCAAAGACTATCAAATTAAAATTCACAAAATAAATTATTTAATGAAAAATAAAAAAGCCCGAATTCCTTTTTTGTCATTTTTGTCATGTCTAAAACACTTGACCTGACAAGCCCACGACGTTTCTTGCGGTTTCTAGCAGTCGCCTTATACGAGGGGCGTTCAAAATATTCTCGGTATTGATACGTTACAACCTCTTTTATAATATATTTGTTACTGGCCGCTAAGATTCATCCATTGACATTAAAAAAAAGTAAAATTGGAACCGAGATGTTCTTTTGTTTTTCTGCAATTGCCGAACAAACATGAACACCATGAGCGAATTAACAATTTTAACGAAATTAGAGCACCGATCCGTCATAAAATTCTTGACAAAACAGGGTAAAAATCAAAAAACCATAAAAGAGGAAATGGATTGTGTTTACCGTGAGTCTGCTCCTTCTTTATCTACTATTCAAAAATGGTCAAGCGAATTTAAGCGTGGAAGGGAGAGTATTGAAGATGACCCTAGACCTGGCCGGCCTGTAGTGGCTACCTCACAAGAAAATATTGATAAAGTGGAAAAACTTATATTGGAAGACGGCCGAGTGAAGGTAAAATCTATAGCTCAAGTAACCAATCTCTCTATTGGTACCGTACATGACATTATACATGACCATCTTAATATGTCAAAAGTAAGTGCAAGATGGGTTCCGCGAATGCTGACGCTTCTTCAAAAGGATATGCGTGTGGCTTGCTGTTCAGATTTTATCGACCTGTGTGGTGAAAATCCCGATGAGGTGCTGCAAAAAATAGTTACTGGAGATGAAACCTGGGTTCATCATTATGACCCAGAGAGCAAACAGGAGTCCATGCAGTGGCACATTAAGGGTTCAGCTCATCCCAAGAAGTTCAAGGTAATCCCGTCAGCTGGCAAGGTCATGGCCACAATATTTTGGGATTGTGAAGGAGTTTTGCTTATCGATTATAAAGAAAAAGGTGTAAATATCACAGGGCAGTACTACGCTAACGTTATACGTCAATTAAGAGATGCGATCAAAGAAAAGAGGCGAGGAAAGTTAACCAAAGGTGTTCTGCTTCTGCATGACAACGCCCCTGTCCATACTGCTCATATTGCCAAGGCAGCTATTGTTGAATGTGGGTTTGAAACTGTTACTCATCCACCCTATAGTCCGGACTTAGCCCCAAGCGACTTCTTTTTGTTCCCCAATCTTAAAAAGGATCTGCGTGGAAATAAATTTTCTGACGATGAAGCGTTGAAGACGGCCGTGGAGGAGCATTTTTACACCAAAGATAAAAAATATTTTTATGAGGGATTAAAAAAAATAATTGATCGATCTTATAAGTGTATGAACATAGGGGGGGAGTATATTGAAAAATAAAAATATCAAACTTTTCGTACTTGTTTGTTTTTATCCACATACCGAGAATATTTTGAACGCCCCTCGTATAGGCAATGAGGACCGCAAGAGCAGTACTCTACCATAGTCCACTTTCCACCCAATAGCGACTGCACATTCATGTGCTCAGCGTGACAGGTGGTGAGCCCATCGCCGCTCTATGCTGTTAAATGTATGTGCAGTCTTTAGTCCGTTAGTCGCCTTTTACGACACCCCAAGGGAAGAGAAGGGGTGGTAGTATTATTTTAATGAGCCGATACGCGACACTGCTTTTACTTATTCTTCTATCTTCTATCGGCACTGATATATTTATACGTCTAAGATGAAACGTGGATTCGACCAAACTGGAATAAGGTCTTATACCTGGATTAAACGCCGAATTTGTATGGACTAATCTCGGAGTAAGTCTTATTCCAATTTGGTCGAATCCACCCCAAAAAAATAAGCAATAAAATTTAAGGGTGCGTACATATACCCTGTTAAGACTTCACTGCTTAGATAGCACCATTAAATGGTGGTAAATATTTTTATTACATAAGTGTAATGTAGGTACCTACACTTTGTACAACCCCATTTTGTTACTGATTGACAACTCAGAACAATAACTAAATATTGTTCTGAGATTGACAATTAACGCAAGCGAAGTGACGGATGATGTTAGACAGGTGGCACGCTTGTACCCGCCACCTCCCCCCGCTCCGCCCCCCTCGCTCGCCCCGTCTTCAGGGTTGTAACCTAAAGAGTTTAAACAAAAACTTAAGCTCCATTCTGTCTAAAAAATATAAATTTCTCAGCTACCTATTAGGTACTTGTGAAAAAAACAGTTATCACCAAACATGTAGGCTGCTCAAAGTTTATTGCTTATTTTTTACACGTTGTATAGGATATAACGTAACTAAGTGAACTCTGCACTCGCAAACAAACCATAGTAACGGTTGCGCGGGCTCAATCTGTAACTTCATCATCACATCATCATCATCTTCATCATCCTATAAACTTTCCACGTGGACAACAGCATATAGGTAGATTAGGCTATATAACCTACCACGCAGGCCCAATGCGGCTTGGAAGGTTTGTAACTGGTTTTACGTTAATTGAGATTACTTACTTAATAAAAAAAAAGAACTCTACCAGCAATACGAAATTGGTGAGTTTATTTATTTGTGACTTAGGGTGATTCGACCAAACTGGAATAAGGTCTTATACCTAGATTAAACGCCGAATTTGTATAGACTAATCTCGGAGTAAGTGTTATTCCAGTTTGGTCGAATCCACCCGGTGTCAGTTATTGGATGTAACTACCCGGAATATTTTAATACCTAATTTGTATTGTATAACTGCATAGGACACTATGCGACTCTTTTGAATAGAATAAACTCTCTTCCCACGTTCCAATTTCCAACAATTTTATGCTCGGGTTACCAGAGTTACCTATGCGAAAAACATCTTTCTGAGAGCTGAGTGTAAGTTTGTAAAGAGGCTAGACCGTACTGGCAATAACATAAGAAATTTGTGTTTAGTAAGGTGGCAGTACAGTTTGCAATCGTAGCCTGAATTTGTATGGAGATTTTCAGAGCTCTCTTCCGACCTTTCGAATGAAAGTTTTGAAAGATTGGAAAAATGCAAAAAAATAGAAACCGCCCGCGAACACATGTTAAAACTCGCATTTGGGCAGCGTGGTGGGTTATGGTATGGTACTGTTGCCCATGTGGGACTTCTTGTGCCCAGTTGTGGGACATTTATTAATCTGTGGTCTCTGCATGGCCCTCTGGGAAGCGGGCGGGACACTATCGCGTTTGTTTTAAGAGTTTTGATTTTTGATCTTATTTACTTAGCATTAAGATCTATCTGTCAAAACTTAACTTAAACGCGATAGTAACGTTTGCACATTTACAAACTTACACTCAGCTCTAAAGTCAAAGTCAAAGTCAAAATATATTTATTCAATAAACCAAATTAATAAGTACTTTGAATCGTCCAAATCTTTTTTAACCTACCAACCATTCAGGACATAATTTTTTAACTGTGGCTAAGAATGGGCGCAAGAAACCACAGCGCACAAAAGCAACGACATTTACAAACAAAAAAAAAGAATATGTCGTCGTTCTCTCTGAACGATGTTCGTTACAAAATAGATTTACCTATATTCTTAAATAAAAAGTAAGTATTTAAAAAAATATAATTTTAATTAAGTACTTAAGTACTTATAAAAATAATTTTGTGCCTGTCCCTACGGGAAAAGGCCGGGAAGTACGTTTATATGTTGTAGTAGATGTTAGTATGTAGGTAAGTATGTTTTAAATATTTTATTACGTACCATAGTTGCCACTTAAGTAAAGTAGAAATATTCAAGCTATGTCACTATTCGGTATATTTCAATACTTAGCCACTGGCAAATAGACAGCATACGACTGTTTATCAGCTGATTTAATTAATGAATATCTGTTTTCAATGTATTCATATATAAATACATTGTAAACAGATACACTCTAAAGATAAGGAAACGATGAAAAAAGAACACCTCTATTCTGTACAATATGTGGTAGAAGCTCACACAATAACATCCGTCCTAACCATGGATGTCGTAAAAGAAGTTGAATGATGTTTTATTCATAGTGTTATAAAACCGAGTTTCATTATGACCAGCAAACGTTGACGGCCAGTAAACCACTTGTGGTTTCGTTTACCATTTGATCTCGTTAACCAAAACGTATGGCATTCATCATTACATAGGTACAATGGCGGACTCCGTCGCTTTACCAGTCTAAAGGTCAAAATCCCTTGCACACCGTGTCGTCTATTTGGTACGGGCACGTACCCGGGCGGTCGGTGCGCTTTATACGAAAATCGCTGCAAAGTGGTAAAGCGACGGTGACCCCGACCGTATATACCTAGATCCCGCCCGCTTCCCAGAGGGCCATGCAGAGACCACAGATTAATAAACGTCCCACAACTGGGCACAAGAAGTCCCACATGGGCAACAGTACCATACCATAACCCACCACGCTGCCCAAATGCGAGTTTTAACATGTGTCCGCGGGCGGTTTCTATTTTTTTGCATTTTTCCAATCTTTCAAAACTTTCATTCGAAAGTTCGGAAGAGAGCTCTGAAAATCTCCATACAAATTCAGGCTACGATTGCAAACTGTACTGCCACCTTACTAAACACAAATTTCTTATGTTATTGCCAGTACGGTCTAGCCTCTTCAGAGCGTGGCTCATTAAAAACGTTTGTCGGTGGTAATTCTCCGTCGTCACTGGATGAGTCTGGCTCTGATGTCGATTCTGGTGTAGATACTTCTTCAAGAATCCTCTGAAAATTCGTAGTCATCCTCCTAAGTGGTGCATTTTCTCATCTAAAAATGTACCGGTTATTGTGTTACGACTGCCATCTTACTCTCTCTCTCTCTCTCTATCTCTCTCTCTCTCTCTCTCTCTCTCTCTCTCTCTCGTAAAAATAAAAATAAATTGGCACGAATGTATGTTCGCGCATCACATCGGCTGGAACTATTTTGCTAATTCTTTTTTGTTGTGTCACGGTTAACCGTGTCCCGTAGCGGTGAAAGAATACTACCACCGCCTCTCTTCCCTTGGGTGTCGTAAAGGCGACTAACGGACTAAAGACTGCACATACATCCAAAAGCATAGAGCGGCGATGGGCTCACCACCTGTCACGCTGAACAGCCCCCTTACTCTTGAATTCGATCGCGATCGATCGTGATTGGTATTGTGAAATTTCGTACTTTTGAGTTACGACACCAGCGCTAATTTGAATTTATATTGGGTGAACTAAATGGTATTGAGTTTTGCATTTAGATCACTCAATATCCGCGCAATATGAATCCAAATTAGCGCTGGTGTCGTGACTTAAACCCTCGGACCAAATTAATTTGGTCCGAGCAACCACTCACTCGTGGAAATTTTCTGACACAAAAATTGACGCAACTGTCAACGTCTAATTTGACAGAATCGAGCATAGACTATGCGATATTTTGCGATCACGATGCATAAAATGTACCACAGAACCGAAATAATCAAACTTGTTCATACTAAAGTAGCCTGTAAGTCTATGAAAACATGGTACAAAGTCAAGTGTGTTTTTGTAGGTGCGGTCCACTGTGGTGCGGTCTCATGCGACCGCTTGGGGGCTGAGGGGGTACGAATCTTCCCAATACCAATCTGGATCGATCGGGATCGGTTTCAAGAGTAAGGGGGCTGAAGTGCAGTCGCTATCTGGTGAAAAGTGGATTATATAGAGGACTGCTTTCGCTATCCTCATTGCCTAGTCTCTGAGTTACCATTTGGGGATAATAGTCGTGATTATAATTATGTAACTTTTTCCACTCTTACGCCAATTATCTAGCTCAAGTTAAGCTTGGAATCTTGTTATTATTAATTAGTTAGTAACGGACATACTCATTATTTTATAGAAAATACTCAGAACCAAAATCAATATAGAAAAACATTTATTTCTAAATTGACAGCTACGCCATGCCAGAATCGGCTAACAAGTCGACCACGGTAGGTCGTCCGGTAAAATATTCGGTAAGTCGCCAGCTCAACTCGACATTTGTCCGTGGTAAAGCCTCATTATTTATTTATTTAATCTTCTTTACTAATTAAACAGCAAAAGGCGGACTTAACGCCACAAGGCATTCTCTACCTGTCAACCGGTAAGGATGTGGGAGACTTGAAGTTAGGCGAATTTAAATACAGTTTGATTGAGTTAGATTAATAACAACAATTACAAACAGCATAATAAAAGAATATACAGGGCTTACATAAATACTGCAAAATACTAATATACATAAATACATACAATACATACATAAACACATACATAAAAAAATAAAAATCAGATAGTGTGACTTCTAAACGGGGTTTAAGTAGTGCTCACGCACCAGTCTTTTAAACACTGCTCTGAGCACGACGGATATGCATTGGCAGAGCATTTTAAAGAGTATAAAGTCTTGTTAGCATTACAGTTCATTATCAACGTTTAAAAACCTATGTAGAACTTGTGTTGTCTAATAAAACGTCACAGGAAAGCTGTAAAGCAGCCATTTCACTGTGTCACTTGGGCAATGGGCAGGTTTGATGTACAGCCTGCGTGTTATTACCACGGAGCAAATATCGCCGTGGTCATTCCGATCCGTTATGCAACTGTCGCACACGTCACTTATCTCGCCGATTGCCCTCCTGAAATTACACACCCGTCCATAGGTCCACTTCTTGCAGTCTTACCTCAGCTCAGCCATGTTTTCACAATAACAATGTCAGCGTAATCGACACATTCGCACTGTAACATTTCCATTTACGAAAGGACTGGTTCTATTGCCAAAAGTTTGATGCCAGGACTTGTATGAGTTTTGGGCCTACCAAATCAATATCTATGTGTAATACATCGTTAGAAAGGTATGGCGGGCGCCAAGTTCCAAATGTTAGTCCGTTCAGCCCCCTTACCCTCGAACTCGATCGCTATTGGATCGGATTGGTATTGTGAATTTTCGTATTTTTAAGTTACGAAACCAGCGCTAATTTGGATTCGTTTTGGGTGAACGAAATGGCATTGAGTTTTGTATTTTTTTCACTCAATATCCACGTAATATGAATCCATATTAGCTCTGGTGTCGTAACTTAGGAGTACGAAAATTCACAATACCAAACCGATCCAATAGCGATCGGTTTCAAGAGTAAGGGGGCAGAGCTGTCTACGGTTCAGATCAGAGTTATGCTGTACAAATAAGTTAGTTTGAAAACAGTAATATAATGTTTTTCCCCAACACGACGTACGACAAAATTATTTTATCTATTAATGTTTTATATTTCAGCGTTAATCGAAGTGGTTAAGGCAGCCGCCCGGACTGCGGAAGGTGCGTGGTTCGATTCCCGCCTGAGGTTGTCGTCTTTTTTCAGTGTTTAAAATTTTATTTTATCTATCATTATCAGACCTTTGGTAATATAATGTGGTATGTAGCGCTCCCGCGCATCCGTGCCGATAGCATGATTATCTTAGTTAAGCGGCAGTCTCGGCGAGACTGACTAATCTAAAAGATAGTGTATTTGCACTAAAGTGTAATATATTATTATATATACTTAGCAAGTAACCGTGTCGCCCAGCGATGAAAGAATACTACGACCCCCTCTCTTCCTTTGCGTGTCGTAAAAGGCGACTAACGGACTAAAGGCTGCACATACATCCAACAGCTTAGAGCGGCGCGATGGGCTCACCACCTGTCACGCTGAGCACATGTGCAGTTGCTATTTGGTGAAGAGTTGACTATGGTAGAGTACTGCTTTTGCGGTCCTCGTTGCCTAGTCTCTGACTAACCCTATGGGGATAATAGTCGTGATTATGTGTATGTATGTATGCAAAATATTACGAAAAAAGCTTTATTTGGCTAGAGCTTAAACTGACATGCTTAATAAAGCATAACTCTTTAACATTTTAAACTAGTCGCCTTATATTTTTTTGTTTAGCTCATAAATTCTATCTATTTAACGACGCTATTGGAGGAGGATAGAGGGTGCGCTCAAAAATAGCATAAAGGTATATTACTCTTTAAAACTATTTTAACGGGACCTAACACGATTAATTTTTGTAAGTAAGTACATATTACGGTACAAGTACGGCCGAAACGTCAAGCAGTAAGTAGATATGTACTTACTTACAAAAATTAACCGTGTTAGGTCCCGTTAAAAAAGTTTTAATGCAATGCAATACGATAATTTACTCTTCTTGAAATGAAAGGTCATCAGGCCACTTTATCTTTATTTTTATTATTGCTATTTTTTATGTTATACTGTATGTGTGGTCAATAAATTTATTTCATTCTTTTTTTCCTCTATAAACGTTTCACTGCTGGCCATGGAAAACAACAGATGGGGAGTTAGAGCCATAACTTACCACGCTGGCCCAATAAGGGTTGGTGGGTAATAATGAAACGTAACACTCTACTTTATGTTTATTTACAGTTGTACGTTTTATTCTTTAAGATTTAGATTCGGTATTTAAAATTTTACAGGAATCCTGAATGGAATCCGCCGGGTTAGATATGTGATCCCCAGGCAGCGTTTAGCTAACTGCGCAATTGGTGATTTTAATTGTGAAAATATGATAACTTTGAAAGGTCCATGAAAAACAGTCTACAAAATATATTTTAGAGCTACGCGTTTAACACATCGTGCTTAAACTGCACTGCACTGGGTTAAAACCCAGAGTACCGATTTCAGACCCGGAGGTCCCGAGTTCGTTTCTGAGCGTGGGGTTGTTCATGTTTGTTATCGTTATGGTTGGTGGTTGGGTAAGATGAAGTTGATGTTATGGTAACAGTAATATTTTATTTTAATTTTCTTTTAAGCCTGTCAATTTTTGCAAAGTAATTCTCTACATAAATTAAAATATTTTTTTGATGTGTCCACAGACTCTATTTCATGGTTGTGTTTGTAATTGTCAGGAGAAGGTTTGATAAAATACGAGAGAGAATAAGAGGGTTTAATAATAGGCTATATAGTTGACTAAATTACATTGTTGAATTTAGCCTAAGAACCAACACAAACATGACATACATGTTAATTCTTAGCTTATTTTTTACGACAGATAACAGTATTTAGATATTCGCAGACACCGGACGCGGTAACCAATAATAAAAAGAACTTTTAGACATTAATATTGAGTATCATTTTTATATTATGGGTTGGGTATTGAGAGTTCAGTGCATTCAGCCAGTGAATTAAAGGTTTGTGACCAAAATATTTATAATATGTACAAACAAACCTAATAATATTATGCATGCATGGCTGAATCGATATACTTAGTGCCAAATACTCCAAGCATCATTAGAATACGATACATCGCATTTTATTCCAAACTGTAAACGTTAGTCGACTTAAGTCGATCAATGAACTCTAATAATACGACTGAAGGACTAGTATCCATAGTCGAGAAAAAAAAAGTTGACGGTCTAGACTTCTTGGCGGGAAAGTGAAACGTCATGTTTGCAGTTTTGTTTTATTTTCTTTAATTTGTGTTTTGTCGAATATTAATGTGAAATAATGATGGATTATTTATTTGTTAGTGAACGTGCATGAGTGTTGGCAAATAAAACAAAAGAGTGCAACATCACTTCTCAAATTCTGTAATTAAACATGACCTCAAGTTTTCCTGATATTTAGGTTCTCGGGAGTGTCCGTCAAAAATATTTGTATTTACTGTTATTTACATGCAATTTCGAACCTAGAAAAGAATATTTCATAATTGTTGGTTCTTAGGCTAACAATGTATGGGCGCAGAACATTGTCCTTTCAAAAACATAATTTTATCCTCAAAATACATTATTTAAAAAAAAATCGATCTTTTACAATATTTATTTTGCGTTTTTATAGTCCGATTTAAATTTACCGCAAAATATTGAGTAAATGACGTGACGCCGTGCCAAACATCCGCTTCGTTCGAGGCTTGTTCTATTGAAATGTCACAACAATGACATTTGGCACGGCATGACGTCACGGCTTTTGATTTCCGTTTAATGTCATATGACTAATGCGTATCATTGTCGATTGTGTTCTTAAAAAATATTAATAAGTAATCCCAATTTTTTTAAATAAATATTTTGTTTATACAAATCATAATTAATCATTAGAAACGCCAATCCATCCGACTTATTATTAGTGGACACAAGCCTATTGTTAGGAATTCGTCACGGTATACAGGGCGTTCACTAGCCGACCGCTAGTTTGTTATAAAATTATTTTAATTCACTAAACGAATGGGCGAAGGTCGTTCCTATTTCGGATCCTCTACTATTACTTGTTTTACAATTTCGTCATCATAATAATAAAAAGATTGTTTACAATGATTTTTTTTTATATTGTTGATAATTTCCATGCGCGCTTTAAACGATCGTTTATTGTAGAGTGGAATCTACCGCTATCTTAGAGAGACTATTATTAAAATGTATTGCACAGACGCGTTGCAGACACCCAAGACACGAGTCATTATAATTCTGTAACGAAATCGTTAGAACCAGCTCGCCCGCTGGAAATTGACGGCCTCGCGGCTAATTGTATGTTTTGCAAAATGTTTTGCCGTGAAAATTATGCAGATAGTTTTTACACACACAACGCTGTCGCCGTATATATATACCTCTTCTATGAAATGTTACCTCATGTTTTTTTTATTTTTAGAAATGAGGTGTTTGAATATTTTATGACTTTTTTAAACTTATTCCGAAGAGTATAAGGTTCAATATTTGGTGGCAATAGCAACCGAGAATCAGTATCTATCTACTTCTATATTAAGTTATTCCGTACAATACTTCTTGATAAAGCTGTGCAGTTTCTTACGTCCATTCTTCTCCACAGCAAAAAATAAGACATCCTGATTGGGTGGTAGGGTAAACTAACTTTATGGACGATTCAAAAGTGTATTTTTATTAGACTAAAAATATGTTGTATTGTATTTGTACATAGGTTAGTTTCGAATAAGCATGAAAGTTTCATTAAGTGTAATTTGTAAGCGATGACTCAAGCGACGTATGATGATGATATATGACGTTGCCTTGATTTTATTTAGTGCGTGATGGTGTGGTCATGTGAAGGAGGGGATGAATGAAAAAAGAATTACATAAAAGGTGCATGAGGTGAGAGTGAATGGGATAGTTGGAAGGGGAAGACCTCGGCGAACGTACTAGAATGGTAGGTTATGGCCTAAGGTACGCCTGTGCCCAGCAGTGGACGTTTATAGGCTGATGTTGATAATGTTGTTAGCGATGTAAAAGTGTCCTTCTACGATAAGGATTTACCAATGTATGACACTAATAAGATAGGTAGAAGAAAATGCCCTTGCTGATTTACTTGCCGGTCGGTAACTTTATTATAAAGTCTCAAAAAATTTATATGTTGCTGCATTTATAAATTGCAATTTGATTTGATTACAGCAAAGCCGTGAACCAAAACATCTTTCACTAAGTCTACTTTCAAAATTTGTACCGGTTTTCAATCAATACTAATCTAAATAATGCGTATAATTTTGTAATCTATGAAATAAATATTATTTCATATACGTTTAACAGAAATGAATGTCGCATCGCATATCATTTACAACTTCATTTTTTTGGCCTTAAGTTCAAAACGTTATTATTGTAATTAACGTCATAGTTATACATAGCAGCTACAGAACATAAGAAGGTGGTAGCTGCCTAAACAATGAACAATAAAATTAATGTATCGAAGTTGTAGAACTATCATATAATCATACCATCATAAAAAAGCCGGCGGAAACTATTAGAGGTTGGACGATGGAAAAGTACCAGGGAATTGCGATGCGTCATGCGGATGGCTAGTTCATTGCGCTTTATACTACTTACGCCAGTCTTGTTAGAGGTTTTACGCATTTTAGTTTCCCATACAAACTTTCAAGTTCAAATTTTAAAAACCAAGGAGCCAATTTTTTTGTTCCTCCCGGGTTTGATTTCCAGCGGGGTTAAATTTTTGTGTATGTACTTGGTTTGGCTGGTGTTAGGGCTTATTAAGGGGAGGTATTTCGAGCGCTTCTCTCTCGCTCTCTCGACGGTACGACGGTAAGGGACGGGTATAACAGCGAAGCGGCACGAATAAGCGCGTTTTATTATTTATAAAATTGATAGATGTAATAAAAAAACGATCGGTTATAATCCCTCAAGTTATCTATAGTTCATATAGTATATAGTTCATTTTGGTAGATAACTCATAATATCAAATCACTTATTTTAAGAATAAAACCTAGAAAAGAAGATAAAATGATACAAAAATATGTATATTTGTGAATTTATTCTATCGAGCCAATTTTATCAAATCGTGTTACCATCGGGTTATTATATTCCACAGAATAAAGCCTCAACAATATTTCATAATTTTCCCAGATTTTAATTTTACTGTTTACTACTTCAAAAATTAATTCTAAAAACGTGTTATGTTATTTTTTCACTAACACCTAGCCTTAAGTCCGCCTGGCTAGCTACCATCTTATCTAAAGTCTGGCGCCATAACTACAATGTTAGTTACATTGTTTTCTGACAGTTTATAGATAAGAATCAGAATCAGAATCATTTATTCATAAACATAAGTACATATTAGTGAGTGCTATAAGGCTGGTTCCTCAGTGGTTGAGGATTCCGGGTGAAGCGAGCATCCGCCTTCGGCCTTATCACATTCCCATCATGTGAGGTTGAGGCCAAGTGCTTACCCGTAATGAATTAAAAAAAGTGGAAGCATACTTCACCCGGAATCCTCAACTACCTACTAATAATCATTTAAAAACTACCTAGATACTAAGGTGAATAAATTCTACCTTGGATTTATTGATAGCTACCTATGTTTAGTTAACCTAGGGTCACTAAAGTCTACCGTGCGTTGCACTTAATGCACCCAGGTGATTTTCTCTAGGTGAATTAATTCTACCGTGCCACTAATAATGCCTAGGAAAGGAGGACAGAAAAGTCTCCACATAACCATGTTGCTGCTCTTGTGACCAACAATGGCGGAAAAGTAGACGCGTTCTTAAAAACAAGCCCTACTTACAATACAGATTAGGTACATAAATATGTATACCTAAAAACCAACTCTATTCAGTTCAGAAAGTAAAACCATCTCGTATATATATCGCTGCTCGTAGTACCTAATATTATTATATTATATATATAACTAATATTATGTAAAAAAGAGAAAAGATTGGTTTGTTTGTTTGTTTGAATTGAAAATGCTCCGAAACTACTGGACGTATTTAGAAAATTCTTCGACCATTACAAAGCTACATTCTTCCCAAGTGGCATAATGCTATATTTTATCCCCATATTCCCACGGGAACGGGTACCACGCGGGTAAAACCGCGAGGACGCGCTGTAAGTAATAAGTCAGTAAGTAATAGCTTGATGTACTGTCCCACATATGGGCATGCATCTTTTTTGATTGAAGTCTTCGCCCCAATTGATAGGTTTTGGCTTCACTAAGCTTCCCAAATGTGGGCTGGATCACAAACCCGCCTATGCATCCCAAACACTTCACCTGGGAATTGTACCCAGGTTCTGCAATGCCAGGGCTAGCGTTTTGCAAGTACCTAGGTAAATTAAAGAACATTTCTAGACTAGCGGCCTTTCGCGGTTTCACCCGCGTGGTTCCCGTTCCCGTGGCAATATCGTTATAAAAAGTATCCTATATGTTAATCGAGGTTATAAACTATCTGTATGCCGAACACACTCACAAACTTTCACCTTTATAATATTAGTGTATGCTATATTTTATCCCGATATTCCCACGGGAACGGGTACCACGCGGGTAAAACCGCGAGGACGCGCTGTAAGTAATAAGTCAGTAAGTAATAGCTTAATGTACCTACTGTCCCACATATGGGCATGCATCTTTTTTGATTGAAGTCTTCGCTCCAATTGATAGGTTTTGGCTTCACTAAACTTCCCAAATGCGGGCTGCATCACAAACCCGCCTATGCATCCCAAACACTTCACCTGGTAATTGTACCCAGGTTCTACAATACCAGGGCTAGCGTTTTGCAAGTACCTAGGTAAATTAAAGAATATTTCTAGACTATAGCGGCCTTTCGCGGTTTCACCCGCGTGGTTCCCGTTCCCATGGCAATATCGGGATAAAAAGTATCCTATGTGTTTATCGAGGTTATAAACTATATGTATGCCGAATTTCATCCAAATCCATTTAGTATTTTTTAAGTGAAAGAGTAACAAACATACACACTCACAAACTTTCACCTTTATAATATTAGTGTGATGTGATGTGATATATAAGGTAACTGCTAGAAACCGCAAGAAACTTCAAGGGCTGGTCAGGTCAAGTGTTCTAAACATGACAAAAAAGGAATTCGTGTTTTTTCCAATACGCGTCAGCTGGGCGATAGGTACTTACGTTGACGGGTCAACAGACGGCCGGCCGGCCGACCGTTGCCCTAGCGTTGTAAGTAATCGTTATTTTTTATTGTTTTAATTTATTTTTTTATGTTATTGCTATAAAATAAATAGATACTCAAAGATTATTCAACTAAAATTTACAAAATGAATTATTTAATTAAAAATGAAAACAACCACGAATTCCTTTTTAGTCATTTTTGTCGTGTTTATAACACTTGACCTGACCAGCCCTTGAAGTTTCTTGCGGTTTCTAGCAGTCACCTTATATACATACATACAATCACGACTTTTATCCTAGAAGGGTTATTCAGAGACTAGGCATTGAGGCCCGTGGTTTAATTCCCTAGTGGACAGGTACAGTCACGAGTACCAACATGTATACACTTTGACTCTTATTCCATTGTATTAAGAGTTACAATTGTTTACATATTTTTGCTCGTGACTTTTCTCGAATTGCTGTTCCGCGGTGTCTAGTGGGTAACTTCCCTCCCTCTTACCCTTTCTGTGAAAGCGGGACGGGTGGAGCCCCACATAACTCTGCCTCCCCTCTAGAGGTGGGGTATCCATAAGGCGGATTCACTGGGATAAAAAAGGCGTTGAGGGCAGCAAAAGCTGCAACGCTCTACCATAGTCCACTTTTCACCAAATAGCGACTGCACATTCGACCTCCTTGGTCGAGTGGTTTGTACACCGGTTTTCATGGTGTCGCCATCTCTGAGGTCCCGGGTTCGATCCCCGGTCGGGTCAATTTAGAGAAAAACTGTTTTTCTAAATTGATTACGGGTCTGGGTTTTTTTTCTATGTTTATGTATATTTATCTGTTATCTTACCATATAAACGAGTTTTACAAGAATACTCATCTTGGTCTAGATAATTGGTGTGAGCGTAAACAAAATTAAAAGAAAAAAAAAAAAAACATTGTGCTCAGCGTGACAGGTGGTGAGCCCATCGCCGCTCTAAGCTGTTGGATGTAATGTGCAGTCTTTTGTTCTAAATATAGACCGGAAAATCTTTGAGTAACTGTGTGATACTTTTTCCAACAGCGATGTCACTTATATTTTGACGCAGACGCAGTACCAAACCAGGACCGTAGCTACCGCCGTGTCAGCGGTATCAATGATACGGGGCTCCCGGGCTACAGGGGCCCCAAACGTGTGGAATAAATAAATATCATAGGACTTCTATGGGACAGGAACAGCTATCAGACTTGTCATTATTATCAACCAACCCCCAAAAAATTTATACCTACAGGGCAAATGCAAGCTACGCCATTACACCAGACCCTAATTGTTCCTCACCGATCCTATAACAAACAACACACGGCGTCCGATCAAGTTCTAAGTGAAGGGTAATTGCATCCACATAAGTAATTATCAATTAATTAGTGGCCATTCCGATATACTTACACGTAATAAGAGATTGCGTATTACGGTCAGTGGGCCCCGTCGCGCCACGTAATTTGGACTAATCCGATTCTTCGGCGCCGGGGACCGAGCAAATCCCGGTTATGTCACTGCCTCCACGCAACACAACATTGAATTCCAATCACGTTGTCAATCTTCATAAAAGCACGGAACCGAATGACCCTCCGGCTATGCGGTCGGATGTATGTCTTTGCATCTTAAAGGTACATTACGCAAAGTCGACGTACACACGCCAGCGAATCAACTTATCCAAAACTATCAAAAAAATGTTTTCAATCGATAAGTATTGAATCCTTTGTAGAATCTTGACATTTTGTATTATTCCGCCCGTGACCACGACCGGTGCAACTTGGTCGAAACGCCGGGTATAAAAAGGTATGCGTAGTAAAGTAGTTGTTAATCCCCATCTAATATAAAATGACTGACACAAAATAAAATGTTTGTTTATTTTGTGGTAGGTTAGGTTGATCTGCTGCTTAGAGTATTAATGCTCTAAGATCTGCTGGCGTCTGTACCGTAACATGCTTAGAGCTAGGATGCTTAGAGCATTAAACCAGTATCAGGATGTGAACCAAACAAATTGCAATTCGGTAATTCGCAATTAAATTGACAAATTATTGAAAAACATTTATTTCTTTCTATATTAATCAATACGTTACATTGTAAAGACAAGTGCGAGGGTAGTGCTTTCTTTTATTTTCAGAATGAGTAATGAGAAGAGAATTTATTAAAGCCAGTCTGCTATGAGAAAGTAAACTTAGAATGGTAGACAAAGTATGCACATAAAATGTATGACATAAACACATATGCATTACACAACATAGCCCAGCCAGACAAAAAATACCGGACAAGTGCGAGTCGGACTCGCTCACCCAGGGTGTAGGTGCGTACACCAAAATTATTAGGAAGAATGAAAAAAAAAACGTCTTACCTTTTTTATAAGTATATGTAAATTAGAAAAAGGAGGTTTTTTTTCATTTTTCGTCATACAACAAAAACTACATTATAAAAATAATTAAAAATCTGTATAAGCTTGTGCCAATGAAGCCCTTTCATACGGGTTCCCTACTTGTTTTCGAAAGTTGATGATTCGATTTTTACTATATCGAACACGGTGTGTCGATAATTCAGTTGTACGATGTTTTATTGTCATCAGAAAATCTTACGCTTAAAAACCCCTCCTCACAACACCACCTTTTACGATTGTTCCTTCACTGTTGAAGCTGTTCGTCTCTGGAACTCGCTTCCAGATGCGATCAGGCGTGCTTAAACCATTCACGCATTCAAGGAGCTAGTAAAGAATTTCTACCTTTCCCTATAACTCTATCCTGCTACATAGCTGTCGTTGTCCGCTACTTCCTACCTGATACTATTATGTTTAAGTATGTATACCTATGTATGTATAAATTTAGGTATATAGGTTATTTTTTTCTTTATAGTTTTATAATAAATGTTATAGGTAATATAATTAATATTTTAGTTTATTAGTTTTCTTCATTCGACTGGTTGTCTGGCAGAAATCGCTTTTAAGCGATAAGACCGCCAAATTGTAACTTTGTATTTTTGCTCTTTTATATATGTCTAAATGTTTGTGTTATTGTGTTACAATAAAAGTATTATCTATCTATTTAATACCCAATTCGGTTTCAATTCAATTCAATAGTAAATATTGCTTTAAAAAATACTAGATACTGTGAAAAATTGCGAAATGACAGGGCATAGAGGCAAAACAACAGATGCTTCAATGTCGGCAATGCAATTCCCTTGGTGTTGTTAGCGCACTTATAATAAAAATAATACTCTTTATTAATAATTTTCGCTACAAAGCATAGTGAGTATTATAACTTAATATAAGTGACATTTTATGGAAATAAACATAGCAAGATACGGTTGAACGATTACGCCTGTGCTAGTTTTTTAAAAACTGTATGACACATTAAGCTAACGCCAAGGGCTCTATTACATCTCGACTGTGCTTTTTGCGTAAAATGGCCAATTTTGGCGGTCTTGATCTCAGAAACAAATATACATTAACAATTTTGATTTATTGAATAGTGTAGAAAAGCTATTGGCATAGGTTGTAGTTGTAGCGGCCTCGCTTTTTACAAGCTTTTGTATGTATGTTTGTTCGGGTGAAATCCTGCAACTTAATTTTGATCCACTTCCCGGTCACCGATTGAGCTGAAATTTTGCATACATGTGTAAATCGCGTGACAATGCAATATTATGATGACATGGTGCTGATCTGATGATGGAGCTGGAAGGTGGACTTCGCAATGAAACAACACAACTTCATTGAGTTTGGGCTCGTTTGAATCGTCTTGACGAGTAGTTTGTCTTTCAATGGTAACCAGGGTCTGATGATGTAGCTGGAAGGTGGTCATAGGAAGTCTGTAATGAAACAACGCAACCCCATTGAGTCTCGGCTCGTTTGATTCGTCTTGACAAGTACTTTAGTGCTAGATGGTAACCAGGGTCTGATGATGGAGCTGGAAGATGGCCATAGGAACCTGAGTTCCTACTGATAATTAAACGACATAACCCCATCGAGTATGGGCTCGTTTGATTCGTCTTGACGACTACTTTGGTGCTAGATGGTAACCAGGGTCTGATGATGGAGCTGGAAGGTGGCCATAGGAACTTAGTAATTAAGCGACACAACCGCGTCGAGTTTGATTCGTCTTAATGGGTGGACCGTTTTTGATGGGTGGTGAGTGGTGGTGGTTTGGTGGACGTGAATAAATTTTGTATAGACATTCAGTGAGATGAACATAATATGAAAAACGTGTCAAGGATGGTTTTCTGAGGTTTAAGCCAGCACTACACATTTTCGAACCCTTTGAAACGTCAGGATAATATAAAAACTATGTAAATAGTAAATTAAACGCGAGTTAATCCGTAAAAAAGTGTTTCATTTCAACGCGTCAAGGAATAACTAAATAGTAAAAAATTAATTAAAAGTAAAAAACCTTTTTAAAAAACAAGCTTTTATTTAAATGCGATAAAAATAAAAAAATAAACTTTTACTTTAAAATTTCTACTATCAACTGTTTTTTAATTTAATTTTTGTAAATTTTGCTTAACTTTTTTATTAAACTCAAAATTGCAAAGAAAGATTTTCATAAAATGCGCGATGGCACTTTTTTGAGCTCGCAGATTGAACTAAAGTTCTAAACAAATGAAATAAAAAAATTCAAATGTCATCTTTTATATAGATAGTCGTATTGTTCGTAGCGGCCTCGGAATTTTTAGATATCATTGTTATATAGAAAAAAAATCTTATTCTAAAACAAAAAACTTCGAAAATCGCTTTGAGTTAACTGTGAATTTCTCCTGTCTACGATAATATTATTGAGCAAAATTTATACCAAAATAATCGTTACTTCATGAGGAACAAAGAATTTATAATTTAAATTTTATTTATTTATTCTATCAGATTACAAAGATCCATTTTTGTTAGTAACAATTTTACATATAAATAAGTTAGTACAGTATTTTTACTACTTACCTACATTTTAAATTTACAATATTCTATTAATCCATTAAATAACATTTAAAAATAGTATTTTAATAATTTCATAATCAACAATGATATTAATGAACTATTTGATTTATAAGTAATTATTTAAGTTTAATATTACTTTCAGAATGTTACTTTAAAATAAATGATTTTATTTAAAGCAAAGCAGCTACATAATGAGTTACTTATCCTATTTCGATAAATATTATAAATACAACTGCAAAATTACTACAAAATGCAATGCGCCGGCCGTCCGAACTTATAGCTTATTCTCGCAGAGTGGAGATTTGTAATATTAAGCATGAATTCATTATCCTATTTCGATAAAAACGATAAATACTTTTTTTTTACGGATAACGGGTTAGCACTTGGCCTTCATCTCACCTGATGGTAAGTGACGATAAGGCCGAAGGTGGAAGCTTCACCCAGAATCCTCTACCACTGAGGAACTGGCTATCTTATCTCTAACTGTCGGAACACAACTATGCTATAAACATCGTTGTTATGGCGACAGACTTAAATAAGATGGTGGTAGCTAGCCAGGCGGACTTAACAGCCGCGGTGCCAGTACGCGGTGGAAGTTAATACACGTATGGGGGTTAAAGTTACTCCCCCCCCCCCCCCCCCCCCTCACAATTCCTATTCCTTCCTTAACCCTATTCCTTTCTTAAAGATGGGCAACGCATCTGCGACACCTCTGTTTTTGCGGGTGTCCATGGGCGGCGGTGATTGCTCTCCATCAGGTGACCCGCCTACTCGTTTGCCTCCTTCTTATCTATATTTAAATTAAATTATAAAATAATATTTAAAATATATTAAAATATATAATATTTCAAAAAAACTTGTATACATTTTTATTATGGCAATATGAAAATAAACGATAATACTCGTATTCCATTAGTGCATACCTATAAAGTATTTGTGTTGGCAAATTTTTCTGTCAGTATATTACTTTAACCACCAAATAAGTAAGTTTTATCTGACTATGGAAAACCGACCTTAAATCAATTACATGTTATAGTTTCGGAGATGAAGCTATTGATTAACGTTTATTTTATCACTTCCAGGGCCATAAGGAACGCGGATTACCCGTTCGGCGAACGCTACACGTCAATAAATATTGTGATAAATATCGTGATATTTATTGATGGATCTTGGGCTGGATCACAGCACACCCTACACCATCAATACGGATCGCGTCAAAATTACGTACTTTGCACGAGGCAGACGTGTAGGGTTGCCACTCGCACTTTAAAATAGAGTATTGTCTCTTTTTCATGTAGGCGTACTTTATAATCTACGCTACGACACCAATAAAGTACGCTAACTAAAATCTTTTAGTAAATAAAAAGTAAATTAATGCTCTAAGGCTAAAATACTCTATTTACGTAAAAGACAAATATGTGTCAAATGTTGCAAAAAGCAACAAAAAAAAAACGTTTTTAGGGACAAATAAATAAGTACTCTTTTTTATGCTATATACTTTATTTTTGTTGTAACAAAATGTAAATAGTACATTGTTTGTTACCCTATAGGGCTGAAAGTAGCTTATTTACTCCCTCGAACGGCAATAGTTCGAGGGAGAATATAAGTCTTTCATTCACCCGAGGTAAACACTGTGCTTTTAATTACGAATGGTAAGTAACTAAAAATAAAAACATGAATTAGCTAAAAAAACGAGTGAGTTTTATTTTACATAAATCTACAACTTTATTAAGATATTTAGTTCAAGTTAATGGTAAAATTAGTAATAATTTGAATCTATGGACAACACAGGCCACGCCCACAGTCCACGCTTCAGCCAGAAACTACTGCACAGTTTGCACATGTGCTTAGGTGGTGAGCCTTTAGCCCGTTAGTCGCTTTTACTACACACAAGGGAAGAGAGGGGTTGGTAGTTTTATTTCGATGTGCAGAATTTAGTCCGTTTATGATACCCAAGGGAAGCGAGAGGTTGGTAGTATTATTTTGATGAGCCCATCGCCGCTTTATGCTGTTGGATGTATGTGCATAATTTAGTCCGTTAGTCGTCTTATACGACACGGAAGGGAAGAGAGGGGTTGGTAGTATTATTTTGATGAGTCCATCGCCGCTCTATGCTGTTGGATGTATGTGCAGTCTTTAGTCCGTTAGTCGCCCTTTACGACAGCCATGGGAAGAGATGGGTTGTTAGTATTATTTTAATAGTAAGTCACAACTACACATGAGTTACTGTTCAACAAATATGATTGTATTTTGATATTGCATGTCGTGACTACCTATAATTGAGACAGCACTTAGCATTAAGATAAACTTGTTTTTTGTTACATTCGAATTACTGTATGTTTTGTTTGTAGTTGGTAGAAAAGTATTACTTTCCACCCGCTCCTCAGGCAACTTCAAACCTACTTTCCGTGTATGAGGAATAAAAAATACTTTATTCATTCTAAAAAAAGGTGGCAACCCTAGACACGATAAATATTGACGCGCGACATTACACGCAAGATAAATATCACGATCTTGGATCTAACATTGGATCACTGGATTTCCAGAAATCCTGCGATAAATATTTTGATCCGTCAATACACTACACTACACGTCAATAATTATCGTGATCCGTCAGTATATATTGACAGATCACAATATGGATCTTGCGTGTAGCGTTCGCCTTCGATTCGCAAAGCGAGCTGCCCTTCACCTCCACCTTTGCCCCGAAAACTTTTGGCTTCGGCTGCCATCACCCCAAGAAAGCTCTGGCTCAGCTTCCAAAAGGAAGGCCTCGGCTACCCCCACCCGGATAACTCAAGCTCATAATACGAGAACATTGCTAGACTTGATGTTATCAGAAATTATGTGCGATTTTGAATACCGAAAGCAAACGTTGTAAATTCACCTCACGAAACGGTCCTTGCGAAGCGCGAATAAAAAGCGAATCGAGAAGGACGTTGAACACGTATCATTGTGGAAACTTTAATATTGTGAATGAACCAACACCGTACGCCGCCGGATGTGTGTGTGCTCGCTTGCGTGCTTGCAATTAGGGTTGCCAGGCGTCCGGCTTTCGTTAGGTTTTTGGTCACCCCTGCACTAGTTGTTTTGCAGTGCTATCAATGTTAAAAATCACTTATATAGGTGACTTAAAACAAAATGAAATAATGTTTGGAATAATTCTGAAATAAATTGCAGTTAAGTACCTATACATATAAATAAATATAAACGAATACTTTATTCTTTTAAATTCCTGGCCAAATCCAAAATTGTCAGCCTTTTAAGGCATTTCCGGCTTAATATGAGTCTGTGTCCGACCCTTATATTTTTGGGGAGTGGCAACCCTAGTTGCGGGTGATGCAGCCCAAATACTAAGTTAAGTGCTGTGCTAATTGTGTAATGCGAGCCTTAATTTAATCGTTATCTACATTGTTTATCATTCCTTTTTGCTTCTTGTGAAGAACCTAAGTAGAAGAGTTTCTTTACATTCTTCTTTAGGATCACATAGGTAACATACACATAACATAATCGTATAGTACTTAAATGGAAACCGCAACTTATTGGCAGTTGCACCTATTTACGTACCTACTACTTAGGGGCTTAAGTGTAAAGGGCATAGTAGACAAATAGGATCCAATCTCAAACCACTTAAAAGTAAACCGAAGAGATCTTGAGGTCTAGAGAAAAAACGAAAGGCCTGGATAAGCCAAGAGAAAAGGTTCATGCTTCGTTCGTCCAACTGAGATTCGTCCCACATAAAAAATCCTCGTTGGTCCCAATCCAAACAATATGCTTCCTTCGTCCCAAAATATTATTTTATTCTCGCTTTGTCCTATTTTATATTCGTTTTACGGTCCAAATTTTTTTATATGCCAAACTTACTTTAACTTATTGTATGTACATTAAGCAATTTTTTTTAACTTTCCTTTTAACTATCTACTTGTAATCTGGGACGAAGCACAACTTCAATAGTGATATGGGACAAACTAAGAATTTTTGGAATGTGGGACAAAAATCCAGAACAAACGAAGCATAAATCAAATAAAAATCCACCACCAATTGAAACCAAGACCGCTGGGTAGGAGACCGGTCAACTTCCAAATCTATATACGTCCCACAGCTGGGCTCAGGCCGTCCCACATGGACAACAGCACATAGGGAGAGATTAGACCACAACCCACCACGCTGGTCCAATGGGGATTAATGGGTTTTAAACGGCTGTCATATGCCAACAACTTCAAGTGCCTTCCGAAGCACGGAGAGAAATTTATATGTTTGTAATTTGATCACCCATCAGTTACCCGGCATTGTGAAAATTGGCATTTCCTGCAAGATCGCATACCGAACGCCTAAGGGCCCCACACACGATCAGTTCGCCGGCAGATATCGGCCTGTCAATAAGTAGCCCTTCAGTACCTGCCCGCCCACGCCGCCCGTGCGTTGTACCCCATAATACATAACTACTGACAGGCCGATATCTAAATTGAGACAATTCGGACACTGTGTCCGAATTTAAAGTGTCCGAGTTGTCGCTTAGTCCTGCCGGCGAACTGATCGTGTGTGGGTCCCTTAAGCCGCTGTGCCGTCGAGCTCGTTCATACTAAAAAACAATACATACAATACAACCACGAAAATTATCCCCGAAGGGTTAGTCAGACTAGGCAATGAGGACCGCAGAAGTAGACCTCGGAAATAGTCCCTGTTTCACCTAATAGCGACTGCTCATGTGCTCAGCGTGACAGGTAGTGAGCCCGTCGCCGCTATAAGCTATTGGATGTATGAGTCTTTAGACCGTTAAAAATTAACAAGCTCGTTGAAAAAAATAAGCAGCAGACATATCTGCTACTCATAAGTAGGTAAGTATAAGTACTTTCATCATCATTCATCCAGATAGTTTCGGCTCCAGCTATTTGACTAATTCCTTTTGTTGTGTTTGTAACTGTTAATACAAGGTTTGTATGAAAGAAAATTTTAAGAAATTTGTCACGAGGCACAATTACTACATCACATTTATATGTTACTAGCGACCCGCCCCGGCTTCGCACGGGTTACTATCCGTACCCGTATCTAAACAAATTGTAGCCTATAGCCTTCCACGATAAATGGGCTATCTGACACTGAAAGCATTCTTCAAATCTGACCAGTAGTCCTAAGATTAGCGCGTTCAAGCAAACAAACTCTTTAGCTTTATAATATTAGTATAGATTTATTAAATATAACTACTTACAACACAAACAAAACTTAGTTCTTCTACACTACTACATATTATTACTTATACAGGGTATGAAAAGAAGCTTAACGAAGCCGTAATATACACATAGTGTACATCAAACTAAGAAACATTCAGTAAAAATAATTGCTGGGAAACTACTTTAATTTTTAGATATTAAAAAACGGGTGTTTTCTAAGACACGCAATGAAACGCGTGCAACAAAGTGTGCATGTGTGTGTGTTACGGGACGAGAGAGAAGTCAATAGGCGTATGAGTGGGATAAAAAAGCGCGCGCCATGTCTGTACCGTACCACGCACCCTGCGCGGTTTTATTTTATTCATGAACTCAATGTTTTCGCTTCATGATTGTTTGTAGAAAATTTTTGTTTAAGTCTAGGCTAGTCTACCTACTTACCTACTCTCCATCGATGTCATCAAGGGACCTTTCGACACTGACGAGCTGCGGTTCAAACTGCCGACCTCCCACGTGTAGGCATAAGCGCGCCCGTTCCAGATTTTCCTGGTGGACCAACTCCAGGATTCCTTCTCGTAGAGACCGCTGCTTAAGCTCTTCGAAAACAGCGACAATTTTTTGATGCATCTCATCAGCTGTTTGGCAAGGGCGGTCAAAAACCCTGTCTTTGACGTGGCCCCACAAAAAAAAATCCAGAGGGGTTAAATCCGGCGATCGTGGAGGCCATTCATGAGGACCATACCGCCCAATCCAATGGTCGCCGAATAGCTCCGTAAGCCGCTCGCGGACCGGCCTCACGATATGTGGGGGTGCGCCATCATGCTGGAACCAAGTTACTTGCAGCTGTGCCAGTGGCATATCGTCGAGAGTATCCGCTAAATAATTGCTTATCAATTCTAGATACGCAGAACCGTCCATTCTAGGTGGTAAGAAGACGGGTCCCAGAATCTGGTTACGGACTATACCTGCCCAAACATTGTGTTTCCAGCGTGTCTGAAATCCAGTCTCTTGCATCTGGTGTGGGTTTTGCGAGCACCAATAATGGGCGTTTCGGCGGTTCCACATTCCGTTATTGGTGAACGTGCACTCGTCGGTAAAAATAATATTTTCCACAAACCGACGGCTCTGGCCTAGGACCCACGCACAATAAGCCATTCGACGTTGCCTGTCTCCTGGCACAATCGCATGAACCCTGTGAATTTTATAGGGTCGTTGCCTGTCTCTCGTGAGCACTTTGTGCACCGTGTCATACGACACTACATGTCGTGCGCGATGGCCATGGCGTCTCCTTAAAACTTTTGCTGCCGTTCGCGTTCCAAGGCGTGGGTTTTCGCGCACCACGTCCAAAATCGCTTGTTCTGTCGCTAAACGTATTGGCCTGCCACCTCCCTCTGAAACCGGCATTATCGGCTGATTGTCCAGCAGGCGCTGTACAGCCCGAGTAAAAACTCGCGGGTCGCGAGGCTGAACTGCGGTTGGGTGTTCAATTCCGTAAAGTCTTAGTGCCTCGGAGGCATTTCCATGGGCCATGCCGTAACACAGCACCATATTAACGTATTCGCGAACACTAAATGCATGGAAAGGCATCGTCGCGTAGCCGGACAAAAATTACTTACGATAATTCTAAAACTTTTCGTTTTTGCTGAGTGGATAGAGTATGTGGATTGTGAGCTACTTTTAAAAAGTTAGAAGTTTTATGACTGTGCTTTAGGTATGGTTTAGGTATTTCATAATATTTCGTGTAACATAATGTATATAATATTAAAGTTTGATATGTTGAGTGTTTCATAATAAGAACTATCTTATCTTTTTGTTGTAAAAAGTTTAGAAACATAATATATGTGGAACTATGAAAATCACAAAATCACTCTTTTTGTCTTTGAATAAAATTTTAAAATTTATGAAATAATATTTAAGACTTTCAGTGGTTAGTGGTATACATGTTGAACAAAGTTTAGAAAGTTAAGTGGTGTGCTTCTTTGATCATTTCATTTTTCTTTCGTAGCACACGCAATAATAAATTAAAATTGACAGAAACGCTCATACATGTCCTTTGTAATACTATTTTATACCACACAAAAAATTAGAAACATACATACAGTGCATTTTGTTTAAATCACGAATAAAATATTTCGCTAACGTACGTTTCTTTATGCGAACGCGGGCGGCTGCGGGCGCGGCGCGGCGGTGGCGGCGGGCAGGCGCGGGGGTGGGGGCATACCTACCTACACTCTATATGACTGATAATCCAATCGTCACGTCAGACGAGTGGATACATGGCGAACATAATACAAGAAGACGTAATGCAGAAAAAGTAAACTAAGTACCTTAACCTACTTACTTTACATCTTAGATGATATCAATAAAAACATTATTAAATGACAAGTTTTGAGTAGTTAGTACTTAAAGATCGCGCAATTCTTCTTTCAGATAAGATTATTCTACAATCATCCGAAATTCTTCTTTCAGATAAGATTATTCCACAATCATCCGAATTGGATGAATGGGATGAAAACGTAAACACGCAATAATAAATTAAAATTTACAGAATCGCTCATCATGGCCTTTGTAATGCTATTTTATACCACACAAAAAATAGAAACATACATACAGTGCATTTTGTTTTAATCACGAATAAAATATTTCACTAAGGGTGGATTCTACCAAACTGGAATAAGGTCTTATACCTAGATTAAACGCCGAATTTGTATTGACTAATCTCGGAGTAAGTCTTATTCCAGTTTGGTCGAATCCACCCTAAATACGCGATTGGGCATGCAGGACGTGGGCAGGTGGATTTGGGCATCAACTCGTTACACCAAAATTTTGTTCTAACTGGTCACACCGCCAAAAGCAGTATTATTTGTTTCAACCCGTCACAAGTTGATTTATTTCTATTAGGACACATTGTAATTTTTGTAGCTATTGCTGCTACTTACTTAATTACTGCTCTTTAATGATTTCTTGCAGTGAGCCGACGATATTATCTTATTTGCCCCTGCCCCTTATCTGTGCATAATACCATAGAATACTTACATAATAGTACAAGTACAGAAGGTTCCCACACTCCGCAGTCATTTAAATAAATAGCGACTCTTGCTAAGACACAATAAAATGCAATTCAGGTCGCACACCGCTCCCTTATCTACAGTAAAATAAATAACTAATCTGAATACTTACTTAATTTATTACAAGTTATGGTGTTTAAAATGTGTACTTAAATGTGAACAAATTACCATTTCAAATTATCCTAGGCTAGGTATGTCAGTACAGTCAACGCCACATCAGACTACCTAAACAGTAATATAATATATATTACTGTGCTACCTATACATGTTTATTTGCACCACCAGTGACACTCCGTGTACGTGAGAGCTCGAGCGCTGGTGACCTTGAGCAGAACGTATAAACACTAGGGTAGTTCGGTATTAAACCGAAATGGAATTTAGACTTGTGCCAAAGAAGACGTATGTATGTATATGTTACATAGTATGTTATGAAACGTAAAGTAGTATTAGCAGTTACTCCATTAAGTACGTAACTACTAGGGCTTGCAGTCCTGGTACTGTGGAGAAAACAGGATTCCCGGTACTGCGCCAACTATGGTACCGGGAAAACCGGGAATTTCCGGTACTTTTTGGTACTGAATTTTTAACCCAGATGTAACTAACGTTTGATTAATGGATCAATGAGCAAATCAAAATATTACACAAAATTTTTATAATAAAAAAGTTGTTTTGCTAATTGCTATACTAGCTGTGGCATCACTTTGTCGAATGGAATTGGTTAGAGGTCATCCGAGTTAAATGTTTTAAATTTAAAAGAGTCTATATACAATGGATTTTTATCATGAGTGTTTTAAGGTGAGTAAATAATATAAATTCGTCCAAACCGAGACCGTTCAAACGGCGACAGACCCTTCTCCAACGGATGCCCTCGGCCGAGATTGTGGTATTGGGAGACTGCAATGTCCACCACGTCGAATGGCTTGGTTCACTCAAAACTGACCACGCGGGTAGTCGTTCATGACTTCGCTTTGGCCTACAGTCTGTCCCAATTGGTAACAGAGCCTACGTGGATTCCAGATGTGGAGGGCCATGCACCTTTCTTATTGGACCTTCTGCTGACCTCTCACCCAGACGGCTATCAAGTTTCTATTGATGCACCACTAGGCTCAACAGACCACTGTCTGATTCGTAGCACTGTGCCTTTCACAAAAATTTCAAAAACGTCGAGTCTGGCATTATAGGTCAGCGGACTGGGATGCGATGGGAGTTTCTTTGCGTCCTACTACGAGTTTGCTTCTCACTGGATGATCTTGATGTCGCCGCCGACTTTATCGTTGATGTGATACTGCAGGGAATGAAACTTTTCAATCCAAACTCTGTGGTTCCCATTGGCGGCAGGTCTCAACCATGGTTTGGTCGTTGCTGCAAAATAGTATCTCGCCAAAAGTGACAACATTACATGGCCTGGGCTAAAGCGGTGTCATCAAAGGATCCAAACACCAGTGCGCTCAGAAAGAGGTACAACTTTGCCGCCAGGTCCTTTAAGAAGGACATTGCCAAGGCGAAGTCATCATTCATAAGTGGAATTGGCGAGAGGCTAGTGCGTCTTCCTTCGGGTACGCGTGCGTTCCGGTCTCTCGCCAAAGCTATCTTAGGGAATTTTTGTCAGCTGTCCCTACCACCATGGCACAAGACCGATGACTGCCTGACACATATTGCAAAGGAGAAAGCCGATCTCTTGGGCACTCTTTTCGCATCAAACTCGACCTTTGACGATGGGAAAAACTCTCCACCAACCATACCGCATTGCGCTTGTTCAATGCCAAACGTCCGGTTCCTACAAAGGTCAGTTCGTAAGGCTCTTTTTTCCCTTGATATCCATAAGTTGAGTGGGCCTGGTGCAGTTCCTCCCATGAGTTGGCGCTGGTTCTAACGCGCGTTTTCCGGCTCTCTTACACTACTGGCGTTGTCCCGAGCTCTTGGAAGACAGTCCTAGTCCACCCGATTCTCAAAAAAAATCGATCGCTCAGATCCGTCTAACTACAGGCCAATAGCCATCACCTCTTTGCTCTCCAAAGTAATGGAGTCCATTACAAACCGCCAGCTCTTAAGGTACCTAAAATAAAACTAACTACTAAGCGATCGCTAGTATGGTTTTCGTCGCGGTCGTTCGGCTGGTGATCTTTTAGTGTACCTTACTCACCGATGAGCGGAGGCTGTCGAGAGTAAAGGGGAGGCACTGGCAGTTAGCTTGGACGTAGCGAAAGCCTTTGACAGGGTATAGCACAGGGCTCTTCTCTCTAAACTTTCATCATACTGGCTTTCTGAGTAATTGTGATCGTGGATGGCCAGCTTTCTTTCTGGGCGTAGCATCAGCGTCGTAGTCGGTGGTTCGTGCTCTGACATGAACCCCCTTAAATGCTGGAGTCTGGAGTCCCACAGGGGTGTGTGTTAGCCCATACTCTGTTTCTTCTGCATATCAATGACATGTTGCATAACAACAGCATTCATTGCTACGCGATTGTCAGTAAGGGAGTAACGCTCTACACTGGACGAGCTAATATTTCTCGGGAAAGCGTCATCGAGAGCCGGAATAAACTTGTGACTGACACCAAGAACATGTTAAGTCATGTCTTGAATTGGGGCCGACATAACTAAGTCCACTGTAACCCCTCCAAAACACAAGTTCGCGCATTTACCGCGAAAAAACATCCCTTCTTCGTACCTCTGAACTTTTGAGGGAGCTCTCCCTTGATACCAATCCGACTATTGGAATCCTTGTCGTCGATGTTTCGAGTGACGTTCAGTTTCGAGGTCATTTGGAAGGTAAAGCTACATTAGCAAACAAAAAAGAAATTATTTAAATGGAATTATCAAATCGTTGGAGTGCGATGACGATGAAACCGTACGGTGTAGGGTACGGGTACATTAGTTACAATTTTTTCCCCAGAAAAAGTACCGGTGACGTTACGGTTGAGAACTGTGGAGACAAAAATTTGGTAACGCTACGAAATTTGTATGGTTCGCAACTAAGAGTATTGGCTGAGGTTACCGGTAACGACTACCGCAAACGCGGAGCCTAATATTGTCGTAATTTGAAGTTATAGCAAAAGTACCAAAAGTACCGAATTTCCCGGGAAACAAATTCTCAGTACCGGTACTGCGTAAAAAGTCAATTTCCCGGGAAATACCAGGAATTCCTGGGAGCAAGCCCTAGTAACTACCAACCTAGTTAGATACTTGTAAATTGTAATAATATAGGTAGGTAGGTACTTAATAATTGAAGGTGACTAGTAGAATTGATATTATAATACTTAATTAAGTAAATAGGTACCTACGTACTTATTTAGACATACAGACGCGGGGGGACTGTGTTTTATAATTAGTAGGTACTTAGGTAGTGATGAATGATTTAGTGATAATAAAGAGTACCTACTTACCATACTATAATTTAGGAAATACTTTTGCATACTTACCTGAAGCTCTTAATTGATTAATTGTCAAAAAAACACGTAAGGGTTGTGGAAAAAACTTTAATCGTATGATGTGGCCCTAGCTAGATACGCAATTCTATAGCAGGTTATACTTTTGCATACTTACCTGAAGCTCTTAATTGATTAATTGTCAAAAAAACACGTAAGGGTTGTGGAAAGAACTTTAATCGTATGATGTGGCCCTAGCTAGATACGCAATTCTATAGCCTATTGGTACTTACATCTTAAAAATTACTTTCCTATTATTGTGATTTGTGAACATGACAGGATGATAGATTGATTAACCAAAATGAAAAATAAACAGAGAAGTACTTAATCATTTGCAGTTTTTATTTTTAATTATGAATATGTTACATACTCATCCGTTTACGTTCCGTACATTTTTATCCCATTCATCCAATTCGGATAATTGTAGAATAATCTTATCTGTAAGAAGAATTGCGCGATTTGTACTTAACTACTCAAAACTTGTCATTTAATAATGTTTTGTTGTCAGCTAAGATGTAAAGTAAGTAGGCTAATTACTTTTCTGCATTACGTCTTCTTGTATTATGTTCGCCATGTATCCACTATTCCAATCGTCTGACGAGACGAGTAGATTATCAGTTATATAGAGTGTAGGTAGGTATGCCCCCACCCCCGCGCCTGCCCGCCGCCACCGCCGCGCCGCGCCCGCAGCCGCCCGCGTCCGCATAAAGAAACGTACGTTAGCGAAATATTTTATTCGTGATTTAAACAAAATGCACTGTATGTATGTTTCTAATTTTTTGTGTGGTATAAAATAGTATTACAAAGGACATGTATGAGCGATTCTGTCAATTTTAATTTATTATTGCGTGTGCTACGAAAGAAAAATGAAATGATCAAAGAAGCACACCACTTAACTTTCTAAACTTTGTTCAACATGTATACCACTAACCACTGAAAGTCTTAAATATTATTTCATAAATTTTAAAATTTTATTCAAAGACAAAAAGAGTGATTTTGTGATTTTCATAGTTCCACATATATTATGTTTCTAATCTTTTTACAACACAAAGATATGATAGTTCTTATTATAAAACACTCAACATTTTAAACTTTAATATTATATACATTACGTTACACGAAATATTATGAAATACCTAAACCATACCTAAAGCACAGTCATAAAAGTTCTAACTTTTTAAAAGTAGCTCACAATCCACATACTCTATCCACTCAGCAAAAACGAAAAGTTTTAGAATTATCAAAACTTCTTTATGGAATTTAATGTCCCACGACCGGACTAACAACCACGAACCACAACGCGAAGAGAAGAGATAAAATAGACGAAAGAATCAGTCAAGTTATCAAACTATGCGCTTGCGCTTTCGATCACAGAAGAAACCGAACTGAAACAATTTAAAAGCCGCCCTACTAGTAGGTAACTAGGTACTCCTTTGACTTATGCCGCCCGCCGCGGCGGCGCCGTGGCGGGGGACAGGGGGTAGGGGGAGGGTGCGCGGAGGCGCGCCCCCCGTACACCCCTTCATAAGCAGCGCGCGCGCTAGACGGCTGGGGGCTGGCTAGTCATTCATTATGACTAGGTTGAGCTTCATTCTTTTAGTTTATCATTACAATCAGAACTTCAAATTAGTTTTCCATAATTGTAATTTCGAAAGTCCATTATTTTTATTTTAGCAGTGGGATAAACCGGCTATCTCACCTCTAACTAACAAAACACAACAATGAAAACGACGTTATTGTTATGACACCAGACTTAATTAAAATGGTGGTAGAGAGCTAGCCAAACGGACTAGGAAGAAGCCTTTGCTGTCTAGTGGTTAGCGCTAAGTCCGCCTGGCAAGCTACTACCATCTTACATAAAGTCTGGCGCAATGTGTTCCAAGTATGAGATAAGATAGCCAGCCTCTCAGTGGTTGAGGGATGCAGATGAAGTGCGCTTCCGCCTTTTCGTCATTTATCACCCTCCAGGTGAGATGAAGGCCAAGCGCTTCCTCGTTTTGGAATGAATAAATACTCAGCTCCTTCGGAGATCCAAAGTGCGTTATCGTCTTATTCCTTATCGTCACTTACCATCAGGTTGAGATTAAGGCCATGAGAGCTTTCAAATGTACCTACAGGAAAAATGAAATGAAATGAAAATTTTTATTTCATTGGTAAATTAAGTACTGTCTTTACTTTATGGTAGGTACCTATTCAATTCAAAAGACTCTTTTTATTTTGTTACGGGTAAGCACTTGTAATAATTGTAGTATTGTGTAGTACGATGGCCGTTGGGGCAGAACGGTTCTCGAGTGGCGACCGCGCACCGGAAGACGCAGTGTGGGCAGGCCTCCAACAAGGTAGTCCGACGATCTGGTGAAGGTCGAGGGTAGCCGCTGGATGCAAGCAACACAGGACCGGTCGTGGTGGAGATTGTACTCTGTGCCAGGTGGAAGCGCACTATAACCAAATCCCCGGAAATAACCATTTTACTGACAACTGACGGTACACAAAAATGAAAACGACATACATTGTTGCTACCGTGCCGATGGAGAGGCAAATTAATAAATTAAACAAATAAATTATTAAAACTTGTGGCAAAAGAAAAAGTGTTTACAATTGGTGAACTCCATGGTTGTCAATTTATGCATGATTTTAAATAAACATCTTTATTTTTCATACTCCTAGTACAAAGCCTAAACGTAGCATTAAACTCCTAGAGAGAAAAAATAGCAATGCTCACTGTCGTTTAAACAGGAATGTGTTCTATCTGTGAAAGGCACTTGGAAATATCTATCTCGCTATCAAAGTATAAAATAACCCTTTACATCAAATCATAATAAATTACATAATACCACTTACATACTTTCTTTCTAATTTACTAAAAATCATACTGCTTATCACGCAGAATTTCTAATAAACGTAACTTCATTTTTCCATACAATTGAAAGCAATCAGAGCGCCTTAGTGAAATGTGTAGCAATTTCCCTTTGATCATTTGAAAGAGAAGAGCGATTCGATTACCTATTATTACCCTACTAGATAACAATATTGTCGATCTATTTCATTAATTTTAGTAAAAGTAATTTGTATACCTAGACTAAATTTGTAACTGTTAGTAGCTTGTCCGTTCGCGTCTTATTATTTGTATTCCGTGTTTGCTGTACTTGCATGCAACCCACATACCTACCGAGCCATTGAGCTCCTAGTTCTTCCTAGTTTAGTTAATGAAACTTAATTTAGGACGGTAATCTTACTTTTTAACATGCAGAAGACCTGTTAGTAACTCGTAATTGTTAAGTTTGCGTAAGTAGTAGGTTAGGAGCTCGATGGCGCAGCGGCTAGCGCGTTTGGCTTGCGATCTTGCCCGCTAAGCAACTTTTGCAATGCAGATGTCACCTGATGGGTGACCAATTAAAAATATTTCGAGCTTCCTCCGTGCTTTGGAAGGCACGTTAAACTGATGGTCCCGGTTGTTGTCCTAAGGTGGCAGTCGTTAAAACCCACCAACCCGCATTAGGCCAGCGTGGTGAGTTATGGCCCAATATCCCCACGTGCTATTGTTCACGTGGGAGGCCTGTGCCCTGCAGTGGGACGTTTATAGGCTGATGATGATGATGAAGTATTAGGTTCGGTCAAAAATAAAAAACCGCTCGATCAAATAAAGTGATAAATAAGTTAACAGTTACTGAGATGTAGGTACTTATTTATCTAAATTATGGTGAGGTCATTGCCCGCGGCGGCGAGACGTGCTGAGTCGTGTATCTTCGCGTGCTGCCGGTACAGCTGATTTGGACTGATATACGTGTGCATTTGTGTGCGTGTGCGGCAGTGGCTGCGCTGCCTGCGCTCGACATTCATTGCGTTTTGAAATTTCATAAGCCTATTTGACTAAGAAATTTAAATAATTTTGGTAATGTTTCTTTAGCAGAAAGTTTAGTAATCATGTTTTACATTTATTTTTGTCAAAACCAAAGTCACAATATTGTGACTTTAACACTTAATATCTCCCTAATTAGGAGGTTCCCAGGTATGGCCCAGTACAGAAAAAACTTCGTAATAATGGACAGATTACGTGGCTCTCGGCTTCGTTAAGCTTCTTTTCATACCCTGTATATAAGTACTAACTTCACAGAGGGCTAAGTGCGAATTTTATTATACGTACCTAACAAAAACTTTGAAGAGTTTTTTATAAACATTTTTGATAAGTACCTATTTTATACAGTGTCCCAAGAAATAAGGTCAAGCGAAAACCCAGAGGTAGAACAGACCTAGTCCAGTCCCTTTTGAACTATGAATTTTTGTAGAACTCTAGTTTGAATATAATTATTGTCTCCGTCAGAATAGCTGATAGCCTATGGTATTTGGCTGTAAGAGTTGAATGTACAATTGCTACATACCTATTTGCTTCATATATTAAATAATTGCTACATATTTCTTAAAGTGTTTAGCGGCAATAATTGCTACATAGTTACTTCATTTATACATTTCAGTATAATCTTCGCACATACATTACGTAAGAAGTTATAGCATTTATAAAATTTGTTCGGTAGAATTGCCTGGACAAATTGTAAAGGCAAAAGTTATTTCCCCCGCTTCTAAGCTGTTTAGGTTGTCAGGCACTTTTACCGAAAAAACCGAAAAAGTTGCAAAGGTGAGCTTTTTCGTGGATATATTAAAGTAGGTTCATAAAGCCTTTATACTGGCGCACTAATGGGCAAAACCCTCCATCACTGAAATCAAATATTCGCTGCAATTTATGGACATTGACTTTATCACCACGCTTGCCAGATAGGTTTTGAGGTTGGCGATAACATAAACCCGTTATGTATGCATCAAAAAATCCAAAACACACTTTGCCCGACCGGGGAATTGAAGACTGGAGACCCTTCGATCAACAATACCAACTAGATAACGCGTCACGTACAAAATCAAAGCTAAATTCTGTCCACGTGAATAAATACTTTTTCAAAGCAATAAATTACTCCTGTCACTTAAAAAAGAAAAAACGTCAATAACATTTAGTGGTGAAATCAACCTTAATGGGCAACAAATAAAGTACTTTTTCCTGTTATGCCTTGCGAGTAAATAACTTCTCGAATGTGCTCTCCGAGACACATTTTTAGCGCCGACCTGGCATCTAGTTGTATTGTTGATCGAAGACTGGACCTCCTGTTATCGGGCTGAGCGTTTAGCCACTCAGATCTTCCTGCTTATTAGAACTCAATTGGTGATCTTTTTGATTGTATTTATAACGTAACTTTTGTTTCATCTCGAAGAACAACTTAGGATAGTCTCTCATGAATTTTCTGAATCTACTCTTCTCTAGAACGAGTACCTGAAAGTAACAAAATACGAGTTGTAGGTTGTACATAACATGAGGTACCTACAGCTAAACAAACAAAGCTATACGCACAAAGCTAGTTTGGATAACTATGGTTTTACTAGATATAGCTACGAATAATATCGGTTTAATTAACCTCTTATCCACTTTGCCAAACAATTGCATTTCTATTGTCTGGTTTTACAGCAGACTAGTTTAATCTCATAATTGAATGATCCATCGTTCCATCATATTTTATTAGTCATTAATTGTATTAGTGACGGATTTTGTGAACGATTTCTAGTAAACTTTATTACAAATGATAATATTGTTAAGTCATTATCATTTAATCTGTAATGCATACTAAATGATTAAAAAGATCATAACGTTTATGAAAATTAAGTTTTAATTTTTAATCGTCAAGGTACTTGGGGCTTCTTTGAAAATCAGCGTTGCAGCTGTACTGTAAGCATATATAAGATGACTGCTAGAAACCGCACGAAACTTCAAGGGCTGGTCAAGTCAAGAGTTATAAACATGACAAAAAAGGAAATCGTGTTTTTTTGTAGGTACTTATCGGCCAGCTGACGGGGGCAACGGCCGGCCGTCTGTTGACCCGTCAACGTAGGTACTTATCGCCCAGCTGACGGGTCAACAGACGGCCGTATGCTTGAAATAAATTACTCAAATACTTACTCAAAAACTATCCAATTAAGGTGAGGGGGGCGAAGTGCGCCATACTTTTTCCATAGTTGACTTTGGTGCAATATAACTTGTGTTTAAGTTCACGAATGACACTTGTTGTGGTACCCTAAGGACCAGTGATGTTTTGCAACAACAACCACAGTCGTGTCATTGGAATCTGACACTAAATTAATTATTTTTGGTACAAAAGTAGAAAACATGACGTTTTGTTAATACCAGGCGCACTTTGCCGCCAAAACGGGGAAGTGCGCCTGGTATTAATAAAAAACAATAACAAAGCATTAGAATAAAAACAGCCACATATTATTATAAGAACACAAGCAACGAAACGCATAACATTTAATTTTTATTCATAGCCATGTTCTAGAGGAATCTATTTATTTAAAACCAAAATTCGGCTAAGTGCGCCATACAATCTTAAGTCAGAGGCTGTGAACCTTTTTTCTAAATATTGATAATCGAGTGTCACGCATATTTTTTCTTTTATTTACGATAGAATACCATGCGGTGTGGAAATACTTATTTGATACCAATATTAAAAAGGGACTGAAATAAGAAAATAGTCATTGAAATTTAAAGTATAATATTAATTAAATAAATTCTTAACAAAACTAGGTAGGTAATGAAAAGAAAATCAATGAGAAACATCTCCTTAATATTAGTTGAGGAGCTGCAGAACAAAATCATTGAATTTTACACTGGAGCAAAAAACTTAAATTGCTAGTTACATGATAGCTAGAATTTATTTAAGTAATAATAATGTAGTCTACCGTATTAAAAAAAAACCTCCGTTTGCTCACAAAAGTAAAGCTAATCATTTTTTTTTCATTATGACCAGTAAAGTTTTCTTTGAAAACGGTGGACAACACGGTGGTGGTTTAAAATTCACTTGCAAGATTTGTACCCGACCATATAAACAAGCAAACAAACATTGCAAGTTAAATAAAAGCTTGTAAAAAAGACACGTTTAAAAGGTTAGTAACATCTGGATTGCGGGGAAGTGCGCCATATAAAAAGTCAGTATGGCGCGCTTCCCCAACTATACAAATTTGAGGTAAGATTATTTACCTTCCAAAAAATATATAAATTTTACAAGATATTAGTGATGTAAAGTCAGAATCTTAAAGCAAAACATTTAAATTGTGCAACTACCTCACTCGTATATTGGTAAATTCTCGATTTCTTGAGATTTACGACGTTGATCACCCCATAGTCATCTCTCCTCACCACTTTGATTAAGAGTAAAAATGAAATGGCGTGTATTTCAAATTCTCGTGACTAGAGCCATCTGTGACTACGACCAAGAACTATGATTTAGTTTGTAGCATCGATGTAAGATGTCACTACTAGTATCCAATCGGTAGTTTTCGAGATATTTGTGGTAGGCGCACTTACTCGCTAGGCGCACTTCGCCCCCCTCACCTTAATTCATAAAATGAATTATATCATTAAAAATGAATAAAAAACACGATTTCCTTTTTTTGTCATTTTTGTCATGTTTAAAACGCTTGACCTGACCAGCCCTTGAAGTTTCTTGCGGTTTCGGCTAGCAGTCACCTTATATATTAAAGCTGCAGCATCATGCTGGGAGGGGTCCTTTTCGTTGTGGCAATGTATTAGTATTAAGTTTAGAAATTAAGCCTATTTGTACAGCTACATCGAAATAATGTTTTGAGTTTGAGTTTACCTATATGAGGTTTTTTTTACTTAATGAGCATCATCAGCGCATGGAGAAATTGGGCCACCACACCATCCCTGACGTGATTTACCAATGTCCAAAGTTTTTAAAAATTTCCAGACTTTGGCTGGATCTCCGTTTTCAACGGAATTATATTATGTTTAAGTTTTAATTTTAATTATTTAAGATGTTTTCGCAGTTTTAGTCTTAATTAATGAAATTTTATTAGTTAAAATTGATAAGTTAATTTTAATATTTTTGAATTTAATATAGTATTATGAAGATTTGAGTCAAATTTTTGATCTAATTGCCGTAGTCGGTCTGGGTCTGGCGTCGCAGAACCATCGACTTTATACGGGGACATTCTTTATTGTTCCACCACGCTGGCCCCCTGGCAGGATCGCAAACCGAAACTCGGCGCTTGCCGCTCGCTTCGTGGTCCCTAACCATCCCCATGGCATAGAAGCGATGGCACTAGGTTTTTAAGTGGGTAGGCCTCTTACCCCCGTTGAATGAATGAATAAAAAAATACTTTATTGCACTAAAAACATAAAATAATACACAATAAACGGATCAGTTTTACAAAAGGCGGCCTTTATTGCTACTTAGCACTTTCTGCCAGGCAACCTTTGGGCAAGAGAACCCATAAAAACAAAGTAAATAAAGGGCTTAAGCACAGATTAGAATACGATATGAATATGAATACTTATTTAAATGAAACAATACTAATAATAAAGATAAGTGAATTATAAGAAACAGACTAAAATATAAATATAAAGGAGATATGTACAGTGATAGTGTGATAGATCAGGATTTTAGGATGAAGAGTCCAGCCTGAGGAAGTAATCTTTAATTTGACGAGTGAATGAGTCCCGAGCACCGAGACTGGGCACGTCTAACGGCAGGGAGTTCCACAGGTGGATAGCGCACAGTACAAGACTTGTTGTGAGTTTTTCTGACTGGGCGGGAGATGCGAGTCCCACATTACCCGAGGTCGCCCCAGTAGGCCTAGTATACGCAACACAAAAAAAAATTCTCGACCCGTTTTCTCGTGTTATGTCTATCACGATATGTCAAAAATAGACATAATAGTAGTTTTTGCTTGACTGTGGTATTTTTGTCTACAAACCCACATCTCGCTAGTTAATCTTTTTGTTCGGACGTTTTGAGAACCGTACGTACGTACAGTACCTACGTCCGATAAAAAAGGGTAACTAGTGAGGTGTTTCATGCAACATAATTTTATGGAGTTTTGACAACTGCAACCGAGATAGTTAGTCGTCGCCGCCATCGAAAGAAGAGAGCGGCAAGTGCTTAGCGTGCGGACGCGATATTAGATAACTACCCAACTACCCATTGATCTTTCATTTGTAAGGAAAGATAAATGTAACTTCTCATAATGTGTGGTGTGATAGATATTTACTAGGATTGAAATGAAATTACGTTCATACATCATAACACTTACCATAATTACAGTTAAAAAGTGTCGTTGGACTTAACTGCACCGTATACTTACGCACATTTCAATTAAAGGAAAATAAATGGGATCTCGTGATTGCAGACTAACGTAGGTACTTATCGCCCAGCTGACAACGCTTACGGGTCAACAGTCGGCCGGCCAGCCGTTCGTTGCCCGCGCGTTGTAAATAATCGTTATTTTTAATTGTTTTTAATTTTATTTTTCTTATGTTATTGGTTTAAAATAAATTAGATACTCAAAGAACATCTAATTAAAATATACAAAATGAATTATTTAATTAAAAATTTAAAAAAAAACACGAATTTCTTTTTTGTCATTTTTGTCATGTTTGAAACACTTGACCTGACCAGCCCTAGAAGTTTTTTGCGGTTTCTAGCAGTCACCTTATATATCGTGTTGCGCATGCTAGGCCAACTGGGAACGTACGGTCGGGGTCACCGTCGGCCGCTTTAGGGTGGATCCCACAAAAAAAATTTTTTTTTATCTTCCACGGGAATTTCTCTATAAAATCAATCTTTTGGGATACATTCTATAGTCTACCTTACTGACAGCTTTTTACAAGTATTTGGAGCATATTATCTCTTGTAGATTTTGAGTAATCAAGAAAATTTTATTTATTGCCGTGAATGTAATGACATCTACAGGAGTGTAATGACATTTTCATATTGCAGAATAGGAATGAAGGTATTTAGTGGCAATAGGTAGGTATTATGAATACATGTAGGTGTTAATTCTTGTAATTATCTTGTAAGGATTATACAAACTTAATAAAAAAGTAACTATCAATACTTCGTATTCAATAAAAAAATTAAGAATAACAATAGTAAGTACCTAAGTAAGTACTTAATTAAATAACTATAACAATATATTTTAAGGCATTATTATAATAATACGTACGATTTCGTCGGATAGGCCGATCAGTTTCAGTCTCATCAGGAGACCATGCTCAGGGTTAATGCAAGATAACTACGCCGCCGTAAGGTTCTAGGTCCTCTAAAATCTACTTAAAGATAAACTCAAATACAAATACTACTCAAAACATAATAATATAGTGAAAGATAAATTAAAACAAAAAAAAACTCGGAGCAAAACTACAACTCGAATCAAAAATACAACTCGAAACAAAAATACAACTCGAAACAAAACTACAACACGAAACAAAAATAAACAAATATATACTTCGTAGAAATAACAAGGCTTTGATTTTTTATAGTAACAGAACAGTAACAATACTTTATCTCTTAGATATAATAGGTAACAATTATGTATTAACTGCAATATAAAAAGCAAGGAATAATTAGGTGCTAATTAAGAACATAAATTACAACTTTGATTTACATTTACCCAATAAAAAATATTCCAAATCCGTAGCATCTTCGAGTTCAAGAGAATTTTTAATTCGTAAAGTACTTAGTTTCAAAATCACCTAAGTACTTTAAGTTCGTAATCTGATTATAAAATAAAAAAATAATCTTTAACTTAATAGTAGGCTTTTTATTTCTTTGGCTTTTGAACTAAGAGCGTAATGACAAGACGAGCAATGTTAAATTATATGTTTAGCTAAATAAGAAGTTAATAGGTAAAACGCCACACATTTATCGTTGGGCATGCACCAGGGTCTAATAAATGCATAAATTAGAATTTACTTATGGTTTATCCTGTTACAGTTATACGTTCAAACGGAATGACATAAAGTAGTGACAAAATGCTGCGAACGAGAGTTGGTTAAAAAAATATCAATGTCAAACGTCTTTCTCTCAGTAATTACGGCATAATTACGGTCGACGAATGAAGGCAGGCCGGTGGGCGGGTGTTTAGTGAGGTTTCGGCAGGTCACGGCACGATCAAACATAAATTTAAAAATTTTCAAAAGTCGAAATGTCATGGTGAACTGAATGACGGATTTTCGGTGACAAAACTTTGATTTGAATTATTTTCAAAATATTAATTATTTTTAATTATTATATCTATTAACTTAATGGGACATTCATCAAGTCACAGTGATTTTTTTTGTTTTTTGGTCCTAGTAGTAGTTTTTTTTTATATAATTATGTTATTCTAAGGAGCCCAGTTGGCTTCAAGCGTCTGAATGACATTTTGCATAGTTTTTTATGCTTATTTTTTTAAAGAGTAATAAAACACATGTAATTGTTTCTTACCTAGTTAGTATAATCGTGTACTCATTATTTGCAGCTAAAATTAATTTAGAAAAACTGAAATTCTATAAATAATCAACGGTAGATTGTTGATAACGAATTTGTAGGATCCACCCTTTACCACTTTGCAGCGATTTTCGTATGAAGCGCACCGACCGCCCGGGCACATGAGTAAAGAAACGGAACAGAGACAAAGCTTCATCCAACGCGCCGTCGCGAGTCTCTCCGTTTGTCCACTGGCCGAACGTGCGTAAATACTGTGGTAAACCGGTTTTATCCAGTGGTGGCGCATACACGACACGACGCAGCCACAGTATAAATATAAGCTAAAGCAGTACGGAAGCTCGGTCTTTTTCTTGTTTTATATACCTACGCGCCAATTGAGCGTTAGGGTTGTCCTCTTATTTTTGTAAAATTAAAAAAAGTTTTTGTTTAGTTAGCGCTGTATCTCAGCTAGTTAGCGCTTTTTTTAGATAATTAGCAAAACATAAGGGTTGTCACTTTTATTGTTTTTAAATTAATAACTAATAAGTTAAAGATGGCGGCTACTTTCCTCATTCTATTATCGGATTCATTGTCGGAAACCACACAGGTCCCCTGATATCGATTTTTAAAGTAATTGGTCGATCAACTAAAAAGTTCAAGATGGAGGCTATTTTGTCTCATACTAATAACGGAGTCGTTGTCAGGAACCACACAGATCCCTAGATATCGATTTTCAAAGCAATCGGTTGAATAACTAATAAATAAGTTAAAGATGGCGGCTACTTTCCTCATTCTATTATCGTATTCATTGTCGGAAACCACACTGATCGGGTGATATCGATTTTTAAAGCAATCGGTCAAATAACTAAAAAGTTCAAATTAGAGGCTATTTTGTCTCATACTAATAACAAAGTCGTTGTCAGAAACCACACAGATCCCCAGATATCGATTTTCAAAGCAATCGGTTAAATAACTAAAATATTCAATATGGCGGCTACTTTTTCCCATTCTATTAACGGTTTCATTGTCAGAAACCACACCTCAGATATCGATTTTCAAAGTAAAGTTTATTAACGATGAAGTTTCGTGGTAGGTATCAATTCTTATTATTTTTCACCATTAAAATAACGCCCGCTCAAAAAATATACTTAAGTAAGTACGGCAAATATCACCTAAACAACCAAACGATTTATTTAAAAGATAATGCTTTTTATTTAGTAATAATAAATCATTCTTACCTTTCAACATCAGCAGGAAGTTTAAAAAACGAAAGCTCCGGTTTTGAAGAAGCCGAGTTCAAGCAGCCGTATACTACACAATACACTCGCGGCATTTTTAAAAATCGCGCTCACAGCGCACGCAATACATCTCGTCTCGACGCAATACGCGCTACTGAGAGCACTGCGATGTCCGCTTAGGGGCCCTGTAAAGACGTGCGTCTGTGGGCGTGCGTCGTTTCGAGCGTTTGTACGTAGCTTCCTTACTGCTTTAGCTCATATTTATACTGTGCCGCACGCAGCGGCTAGTGGACACTCACACATGCGCCGTATGATTGTAGTAGTTGACTCGCGACGGCGCGGTTGTATGAAGCTTTGTCTCTGTACTCATGTGGCCCGGGTACGTGCCCGTACCAAAAAAAAGACGCGGTGTGCAAGGGATTAGCGTACGCGTAGATAGCGTGCAAGCGAATATCGACGAAAAGTGATCGACCGGGAGCATCCTCGACTGCACGTCCATGAGCTACTACTTACTGTGCAATTGGTGACGGCAACCACATAGGACATACGTATTTCTCTATCGGTCACTAGTGAGAGCTCCCCGAAGTAATCGCCATCAATGAGATGGCCTATCTCGACGTGGTCTGACGTGTAGACTGCCATTACACCGACGTCTACGATCACCAAACCATTGCCTTGCACTCCACACTAGAAAGAAAACACATTATCGTTTAACCCACTTAACAGTTAAATTATCTATTCCGTAACCGTTAACCTTTCAACTGCGGCCTCGCACTGATCAGTCAATGAGTGGAATTTCTATTGTGTTTGTGGTGCCGCGTTGTTAGTGTTAAATGGGTACATTTTCAATATAACTAAATATTTTTGATTCAGCGTAAACTACCCCTTGCACCATACTATTGAATGGGTTACCTTTGCATCAAGTGGGTACCTATAATATTAAACGCATCTAATCAATTAATAATAGGTATGCCGTATGATATGCTTATCTTCTAGTTCGCTGTTCGCAGCTAAAATAGGTGTACCTAACGTTCTATACGTCTAATTAATTAACGTGGTTTATTTTAGAATAACATAGGTAGGTATACAATACAACACAACTTTAAAAAAGCAGGAGATGTGATCAGGCATTCCTGATACAAAAGCAACCCCCTTTGAAGGTTTGTGCACTAACTAATCCATTAAGTAGATACTTACTGCAACAAAAAAATATTATTACCAATTTATAAGGATCACAGAACAATCATCAGATTTTATTTAAAGTTATCTTTTTTTGTAATCGGGTTTAAGAATCTTTATTTCTCATAAGAATTAGTAAATTCACTTACATGAGAAACTTATACTCGTAAGTAACTAACTTAAATATTAAACTAAAATTTAGATTATTTTTTTTCTCTTGAGCCATTATTCTACATTATAAGGTAATACATTGTTATGTTATGTTAATTTACTAAGGTAATTCAATAATTAGGACATAACTTCATCAAAGTATTGTAGACCAAAAACTTAAACAACATCCATATCGAAAACAATAAAACCACAACAGACAGCAAACACTGGTTCAATGAGAAGAAAGTCTGACAGAAAGAGGGTAAATCCAAAAAAACACACTAAACGCACTGCGTTCGCCCCGAGCAGCACTGGTCTTACCACGATATTAAAATGAATATCACGGAATAAGCGCGTCTGGAAGTGATTCTAGCGCACTCGCCCGTGAGCTTGTAGATCCGGGGTTAGTGTTCATTACATGTCGCTTGAGATGTGTTTTAAAGCTGGTCAGACATTGTGCCTCCCTAATGCGTTTAGGCAGCCTGTTATAGATGTGAGACCCTTTGTACATAATACTATTTTTCCCGTAGTTTGTACGCGGTTTATATAACTGTATATCATAGTTTCGTCTAAGATTCATTGTATATGTTTTTTATTTGGTATAGTAAAGGTTGTCTTTGTGTGTATATCTTTATGTAATATTTTTCTAATCAATATGCAATTATAATATTTGTACGTCTGAGAAATGTTCATTAATTGTGTATCTTTATATAGTTTATCTGTGGATGTTAGGAATATCATATCATATTGAAATAATACTTTAAGTAGTTTATTTTGAGCAGTTTGCAATATTGCTAGATTTGTTTTAGCTGAAGTACCCCATACTTCAACCAGGTTATCAATGTGTGGTTTTATTAACAAGTTGTATATTGTGTAACGAACAGAGCGCGGTAGGCATCGAACTATACTGCGCAGTATACCCATCATGTAATGGTAAACTTGTTAACGTCTGTAGCGGAAATAGTTGCGACAGACTGAAATAAATAATACTTAATTATTTATATGGTATATTAATGTTTCATATAAGTAGGAACTACTATACCTACACATATTTTATTTATATCCTATCCTACGATAAAAATGTTCCACCAAAAATACAAGAAGATAAGATAATACGCAGGACATTCCTATGTTAGCTGGTGATGCATAATCGCGTATCTTACAGCACTGGATTCGCCTGCATGTTGCCCGGTAGCCTAACCCAGGTTCTTATTGTTATTATGTCTTTTGATTCGGTAAATTCATTAAATTTAATAAATAATTGTATTATATATTAATTGATTACATTTAATTCCATTACATTTTTTAAATCATTTTAAAATAATTTAATTTTAATTGATTAAATAAATAAGTGTTTGACATTAATTACGTAATAATTTTATAGTGTAGGTATACAATTGGATTTAATTAGTTATTATTATTAATTTTTTATCTGTATTTTGTTTGGTTTTTTAATGTTAATTTATACGAAATTATTTTTTGAAATGTAGGTAATTCGTTTTCGATCATTGTTGTCTATTCAATAAATATATTATTATTATTATAACTCGTCTTCTAGCTCACTTGTCTCTGTCCTGAATCGAATGCTTATACAATCACGACTATAATCCCCGTGGGGTTAGTCAGAGACTAGACAACAAAGACCGTAAAAGAAGTCTACTGCCACAATGGGATTTTACCGGGTAAATTCCCAGTAAATACCCAAAGTGGGTTAAAAGGCGGGTGAATACCCGGGTAAATACCCATTTCATTCATATTTATATGGCTTTCGTTTTATTTTGTTATAGAACTAACCAAATAGTCGGAAATGAAAATCATCTTACTAGTTCAGTCAACGATCAAGATACTATTTATTATTTGTACCAAAACATACAACTAAACATAAATGAATAGAAAGAAAGACGAAAAGAAAAAATAATACTAAACCACAATGTGCTCATTGTTTTTACCCATGCTTTTGGGTATTTACCCAACGCCCATCTCTAGCCACAGTCCACCTTTTACCGAATAACATCTGCACATGTGCGCAGCGTGATAGGTGGAGCTAGTTATAGTTAGCTAATTTAGCTAGTTTTAACGATATTAAATGCCTGCCGCAAAAATTATGATCAGTAGTTAAACAGAGTGTTTGGTGCATCGTGTGCCAAATCGAATGGTTTAATCCATCATGGTAACTAGTTTTCATAACCAGTTATGGAAATGGTCTTGTTTGTCATTATGGGGTGATTGGAGGGGTATTTGGTTACGTCTTCAGCCCCCATAAAAAAATCTTGGTCCAACTGAATTTTTTTGGCTGAATTTTAATTCTTTTTGGGTAAAAATTTATAAAAGCCTACATTTAAATTTTAATACAAAAAAATGTTAATTGAAGGTAGACCTACCTTAATTTTTTTTTTAATCTTTATTTTGTAACGTTGTGCGCTTCTATTGATACTAAAATTACTAGCCAGCAACGTCTAGTTTTTTTTCTACAGACACGCAAAGATTTTTTAAGTGAAAAAAGTAAACTTGAACGTCAACTTTCGATCTCAATTCATAAAAAACTAAAAGTGATCTAGTTCTTCCAATTTTTTTAAAACATCTCTGGATTGTCCCCTTTCTAACGGTGTGCAATACGCCATGAAAAGTAATTAGTAACATCACTAACTTGCAAATTTTCTGTACTGAGTCGCATTTTTCTAATATTCAACAGGTGTAATAAAAACAAGTTTTTAAGTTAGTAACACTCACAAGGCAGGTAAAAATTAAAAATTTCGTAGGTTTTACTTGAAATATAAAAAAGAAAATTGGATTTTAACATTTATTTCACAATTTTTACAGTTTAGTTTTATAAATCCTGCTCAAATTGTTGACCTCCTGTTGCGAATGCAGGCCCGACATCTTTTTAGTATATCCACAGTTGTTGTGCGAAGCTGTATTTCGTCCTCAATAGTACTAAACCTCTGTGGCGTATCCAGCTCTTTGGCACGTCCTCAGACAGTAAAGTCTAACGAAGTTAGGTCTAGGGAACGTGGCGGCTATGCAATAGGCCCATCGCGCTCAATCCACGCATTGGGGAACACATTATCGAGGTATTCCCTCACACTCAAACGCTAATGCGCGGGACAGCTGTCATTCTGAAAGACTATGGAAACACCTTCACTATATACGGGCACCTCGTTCAATAATTCGGACAGATCATTTTGCAGGAACAGAGCAGTAATGCGGTCCAATTATCTATTCCCAATCACTCCTGCCCAAACGTTCACACTAAACCGTCTTTGAAAAGATTTCTGTCTTTTGATACGTGGGTTTTCCGGTTTCGGTACCCAGTGGTGCAAATTGTGTAAGTTAAGAATCCCTTGTTTGGTTAATTTGGATTCGTCCGTCTACAGTATTCTTTTTAAAAAATCAGAATCGTTCACATCCGTGTGTAACAAAAACTGACAAAAATGCACTCGTCTGTCAAAGTCGCCACCCTTTAGAAAAAGCAACAAATTTAACGATAGCAAAACCACTAAATGAAATAGTCGTGGAGTACAGTGAACTAGCACACACGTTAGGCAGCAGAGGCAGTGATGACTCGACTAAAAAAATTACGTCTACGCGGGGGCCGTTCGCGATTTGTTCAAACAGGTTTGCGCTATGCAAGAAAGGGATAGAAGATAGATTTCACTTCGCTAGTGTGAAAAAACCTCAGAACCTCAGAACAATAACCAAAGCATAGAAACCACGCTAAAAGACGAGCTAGACAACAGCTATCTTACTCATATGACTTCATTTAATTCTGTAACGAGAGTGAATGAAACCTCTAATCCACATTCGTTTCTATTTTTTCTAGGTTGTCACAAGGTAAATATCAAATGGATGTAATTGGATGTCTTTATAACACCATCAGATTAAATGTGTCGATATTTTCTTTTTGTTGCTTTGTAATTAGGTGGCAACCTAACTTGGTTACATTATAATGACGGATTATTTTCACGCTAAGTTGTAGCTCCTCTCAGATTTTAATGATTTGCAAGGTATTCTTCCAAAGAAACTTATAAACTAGCCATAGCATTGTTAGTGATATAAATGCGTTACGTGTGACAAAATGTTTTGTGTGATTGAGGGTTGTAAATCCCTAATAATAAGAAAAGAAAATAATCAAGATACAATAACCTTTTATCGGTGAGCTCAGACTGTTTTCGTTTTATCTAAACATAATTAATGGTATTAATCTATTAAAAGACACCAATAGTTTGTCTAAATAGTCATCGTGTCCAGTTCTGTGCTGATCTAAGGCAATTATCAATGAAATTTTGTTCAAATGTTGAAGGTTATGTTTTTTAGCCTAGTGACGTGCATTTCTATATCGATAAATCAGTATTTTGTGTAAGTGGTTGGCACATCTATCTTTAAATTATGATATTTGTATACGCCTCATTTACAACTTGTTTTAACATGATATTAAAAATTAATAACTTAAAAATTTACCTATTGATAATTTAAAAAATATACATAATTGAATGGTCTTCTTGATTACTACTACTACCATTTATCTGCATTTTCACTAATTTTAAAAATTCTACATTTTGGTCACAGGTTTAAATAAAGAATGGCTACGGCCGGCGTGTAAGAAGAATAAATTGGATATGGAATAAACGCAGTCATATATGTCTGCGGTACATTTGTACCAACAAGCATTTTGAGCAATCTTGTTAATCATTCTCTAAAACAAAGTTTCGATGACAATCACAGGATCCTATTGATAAAAGCTGTACCTAAGTTCTATTTCACAATACGAATACCAAACTGGAATTACAGGAATGTGCGCCTCGTGACAAATTATAAAGCTTTTTAACTAAAACCTTCTTATTTAAGAGGTGAAGAGAGGTGAAAAGAGGTGAGAGGAAGTGATTTAATAAAAATGTTTTAAATGTTAATTTATAAGTTTTTTATTTCCTTAGTAATCCTTCATATTTACATTTTCCTCGTATCAATTTTCAGATTTACTTTCAAAGCATAAAGTTCAATATCCATCTAGTTAATTTGACAGATAAGGGTAGGCCGATGTGACACTGACTGTACACTGCTTCTCGTTATTAACTCGCAAAACTTGCTGAAGGCAAGAGTGACCACTTTTACCGTTAACAATTTTTTGGCCTAACAATAGAACGTAAAGTAGTGTGTGTACACACGGCCACTGATCGACCTACCCAAATCTGTCAAATTATTCCAATTGATATTGAACTCTACATGATGAAATTTGGTTGCGAGAATTTTACACATGCAACCGAATCTCAACCTAATGTTGAAGTCATAGAGCTCAATATCGGGATATTTTTACAGATTTGGGTGGGTCGATCTGACGCTGCTGTACCTACAGTGATTCAATCTCGGACCAAATATCACAATGGACAGAGTCTTTGGATTTTTAGCATGTCCGTCATTTGTTAGTGTGCAGCTTTCTATCTGTACATGTGTGCGTGACTAAGGATGTGACTAGACTGACTGACTGACTGACTGACTGACTATCGATATAATCACTTTAATGTGGTGTGTACCTAGTTCGTTATTATAATTGGGGGTTATAGTTACTCGCGTCCGTAGGTTTACCATTGAGACCCAATACGTAACCCCTGGGTGGTGCTAAATGAGTGATACTGACTGAGTGGTAGAGCCACGCTGCGTTGCAGTACGCATTGGGCCGGCTCGCCCGGCGTAATACCACCCGGTATTTTATTTTATTATCCGGCGTGAAATAATAGCCCTTGGCACTGTTGTGTTTGGTGCTGTTGTGTTTCGTTCGGCCAGTGAGGGTTCCTGAGGCCTTCCCACCCCTCACAATTCCTATTCCTTTCTAAAATCTACTCCTTCCTTAAAGGCCGGCAACGCATCTGCGATTCCTCTGGTGTAGCGGGTGTCTATGGGCGGCGGAGATTACACTCCATCAGGTGACCCGCCTGCTCGTTTGCCTCCTTCTATTATTAAAAAAAAATTGATAAAATGGCAACAACAATCTAAAATTTACAGTCTTTAAAACTTCAGAATCAATACAACATCATAACTAATTGCCCATTCGGAAGAAGGCCTATTTCCATTAGTAAACATTTACGGGCAACAGTGTAGTAGTAGTAGTTTTTTTGACCGATAAATCGTGTGTTTTCCCAGAAAATTCCCGATATCTCGAGAACAGGGCCGAGTTTAAAAAATTAAAAAAGCACCTCGGTATTGAACTAAGGAACATTTTACCTTATTACACTTTTTTTGATATCAGTGACGGTTGAGGCTGTAGAGGTGCCCTTAGCCGCGAGTTTGCGCGGCGCGAGGTGCGATATCACGCGGCGGGCGGCTCGCGTGCGGCCACGAGGACGTATGAGAGCTTAAAAGACGCGGAATTCGAAGGGTTTTAAGATGATCTAAAAGTAGATTGTTATACAAGGGGCTTAAATGACCCATTATATACGTGGTAGTTTTACTCCCGAGCTTTAGCGAGGGAGTAAATAAAAACCGAGTTTCAATGGGTTTTTAGCGCAGTCTTTATTCATGATTATTCTACGTAAGACTAAAAACTTTTTCGTTTTTGTAGGCTCATTGTCATGTGACAGACAAAAATTTAAAAAAAAATACTTTTTCCCCTAGGGCAAGAAAAACTATTTTATCCTCGCTCTGAAACGCTACAATGACGGTCTTTTTGAGCAAGGGGATTGAAAAAATATTTTGGAAAAGTTGGTTTTGAAAAAATATTTATTTTGATTCTGAAAAAAAAAAATATCGGAAGAAAAATTACACGTTCTTACTGAAAATTGCATTCGATAATCTATAATAAGGAGGTACATTTTCAATGCCCTTACAAGTCGTGTAGAGCACGAGATCGTGGATTTTTATTAATAAACCGTCAACAAAGCAGGATTTTTCAAAATGTTTGGAATAAAGCCTTGAATATTTTGTAGGCTCCCAGTTATCACGTCTAATAGCTTTAACGTCTTTCCCTTTCACGTCTTATTTTCGGTCATTTCGGGAACCTAAAAAAGAATAATAAAAAGAATATTAGTAATTTCGATAAAGCTTCGATACATAAATACGTACATCACTAATCATTATGCCAAAACAAAGCCTAAAAATTACATTTAATTAAGGTTTAAAACCTGATTCTTATGAACAGTGTACGATATAGTATGATTTAGAATTAGCAAAAATTAATGCCTTGCCGTTTTTATTATTACAAAACTCATAGTAAAGCATACATATTAATAGAAATCACTAACGTATGAAATGATAATTCCTGGTCTTTCACACCTCCTTTTGTTGTTCTTGACGAACAATAAACAGCTGAACAAGACATTATGTCAATTGTATATTACACAAATAACACAAACACTAAGATTTCTTAATATTTCACTATTATTTCGCACAATCCAGCAATGTTTTGACCAAGTAGTCGGTCATGAAATGACACGTCTCACACCGATAGTGCGTCGTTGCCAAACGTACATTCACATCTCTTTTACTCATATCACACTACAGTCATACAGACAGAGATACAAATACTTTACTCTGATACACGTATGTAAAAGCGGCAACGTGGTAAGACTCTGTCCATGTAATATTTGGTCCAAGGATTCAATATAATATTGTAGGTGTTTTTCTTGTGCACCATAACTGTTGATGCAAGAGGCACCAACATGCGACGTAGTTAGGGAATAAGGCGGGAAGGGGCTTACCGGGGGTCCGTGGTCCAGGCACGGTCACATAAACGGAACGAGCCGCGGATGGCGGTGGCGGCGCTGGCGCTGTAGCGGTCTTCGTTGGTGAGGGCAGTCGCACACACACACTTATCACTGGTGTTTGTTAGGCGTTAGGGGCGAGCTGGTAGCACTAGCTCTTCACTGTACACATATGGCGTCGGGGGCTGAGTTCAAGGGCGCGCCACGCGTGGTTTCGCCTTAAGTCTCGAAGGGCACTGGTGGTGCCGCGGCGTAGGCGGCGCGGCGCGCGCTTCTTCCGCTGCGGCCCGCTCGCCTCTCATTGGCCGTCGAAGGGGCGGCAGCGATTGGTCGTTGCGGTTGTGGCGCAAACAATAACGTAGTTTTATGAAAATTTCGTCCGATTTAGTTGATATCGTTTCCAAGGCAAGCGAAAAAGCCGACAATGACCGAATTATTATGTTAGTGCGTCGAAAAGACAGGATTTGTATCGCACTCCATACACTTCTGTCATTCTGTATCATTTTCTCGTGGAAGTGCATTTTGTCAGTAATGTAGTGCGTGTAGTGAAACGCAACGAAATATACAGAATGACAATAGTGCATGGAAAGCAATACAAATTCGGTCTTCTCGATGCTAGCATAATACTTCGGTCATTGACGGCGCGCTTATCCTACGCCTTCATATTTATTTACATGTTCAATATTTAGTTTTATTTCTGTCGATACAAAATGCCGAGAAATGACGTCCCTAGTGCGGAGTAAACTAGTGACCACCTACACAAATTAGGACAAGTCAAACATTCTCCATCTCTTTCTAACTCATTAGCATGACTCGTAAGAAGAAGTAGGATAAATATATATCTTTGATTGCTATTTTAGCGTGGTTTCTATGCTCGTTATTGTTCTGAGGAAAAAACAAATTTCACCTGTTTCAAACAAACAACGGGCGGTTTACTATTCACCTTATGAAAGAGACAGAAAATGTAATCTGCCTTTTGAGTGTTATTAACGCAAAACCATGTTTTTATTTCACCTGTCGAATATTAGAAAATTGTAACTAAGTACAGAAAAATTGCAAATATGTGATGTTACTACTTAATTTTTATGGCGTCTTGCACACCATTAGAAAGGCGACAGTCCAGAGATGTTTTAAAAAAAATTTAAGAACTAGATCACTTTTAGTTTTTTTTCGATATCGATCGAAAGTTGACGTTCAAGTTTATTATTTTTTACTTATAAAACTTTGCGGGTCTGTAGAAAAAAAACTAGACGTTGCTGGCTAGTAATTTTGGTATCGATAGAAGCGTACAATGTTACAAAATAAAGATATGAAAAAAATTTAAGGTAGACCTAACATTTTTTTGTGTATTAAAATTTAAATGTACATTTTTATAAATTTTCACCCAAAAAAATATAAAATCAGCATAAAAATTTCAGTTGTACCAAGATTTTTTATGGGGGCTGAAGAGGTAGCCAAAGACCCCTCCAATCAACCCATTCGATTTGGCACACGATGCACCAAACACCCTGTATATTTAATAACGATTATCTAAGTACTTACATACATAACTATATACTTAGATGTAAAACGGGATTTTTTTTACATATACCTATTGGTGTCTCCGTTTTACTGGAGGGCGGGTAAATTAATGCTAAGCGCAGTGGACTGTATGAGCGGGGGCGGTTATCACATATACTCGTATAAATATATAGAAAGGGGCAGTTTAAACGAAGGAAGCCAAGGGCGGCGGTTACGGCCTTCAAGTGTTCCCCTGAGCGAAATAAGCAGCAACACTAACCTGGTAATCGGCGTCTTCAGCACCCAGGATTCTGGCAGCTAGCTGCGCGGGCGGAGCGGTTAGCGGCGGTGGCGGCGACGGTGTTCGCGGCGGCGATGAAAAGCGAACAAGCGGGAGCGGGCGTTCAGCTCAGCGGTGAATTTGCAACTGTCCGATGACAGTCAGAGGAATGCTGGGGCGCGCTGAGAATCGCTTGTGCGGACGGTACACCGATAACCATTTATAGTGCTACTACCTTCTCACACAAGGAAACACACAAAAGCGCGCAAACATCCTCCCCGGCTTGAAAATACTAGGGATTTTCGAAACCATAAAGCGGTATAGAAGTCTCTCCATCAGAGAGGATGAGCGGAAATACAATTATAGCGGGTAATAAGCGGAAATATATGTACATAAATATGTTGATATGAAGCTAAGTTAAACAAAAATATATATAGGGCCACATTGGGATTAAAATAAACTAAATAAGTGCAGATATAACTGTATTAACTATTGCGTAGGCAGCGGGCACAATTTCACAACAGGACGTTTGTACGTGCCAGTTGTTGTCCGTACAGAAGCGACACGAACTACTCCGTCTTTCCCTGGGAAGACTTGTTCTACAATGCCAGTAGGCCAGCGTAGAGGCGGAACATCGTCTTGGTGAATTAGTACGAGAGTACCGGGGCTGACAGAGACGTCAGGTGTATTCCATTTTTGTCTTAGTTGCAGGGTGTGTAAATAATCTACACGCCACTGCTTCCAATAACCACGCACCAAATTATCTAGCAATCTTTTACGAGCGGAGAGACTAAGCGTTGTATCCAGCTCACACGTGGGCAGTGACTGTAAAGGAGTAGTTTGCAAAAAATGAGCGGGAGTGAGAACAAAATGCGGCTGATCGGACAACAAGCATAGCGGACGCGAGTTTAAGATACATTCAATTTGCGTTAACACAGTTAGAAGCTCTTCATAACAAAGCAATTGGTTACCAATGGTGCGATATAAGTGAGTTTTAATGGATTTTATATTAGACTCCCACAAACCTCCCATGTGAGGAGCGCGAGCGGGAATAGTTCTCCATTCAATTCTGCGGTTACTAAATTCCTTTTGAAAGGCGGCTGAGGTTTCATTAGAGGATAACAAACCATACAATTCGTCCAACTGTCGTTTTGCTCCAATGAAATTTGTTCCGTTATCGGAATACATTATGGATACTGGACCTCGTCTAGCAAGAAAGCGTTTAAATGCGTCTAAGAACGTCTCCGTGCTGAGATCTGAAGCGATTTCAATATGCACTGCCTTTGTGGTTAAGCAGATGAAAAGGCAAATGTAGGCCTTTTGGCTCTTGACGCCACGTCGACGGGTTAGTGTAATGTTGATTGGTCCACAGAAATCTACCCCCGTATGTGTAAAGGCTTTAGCTTCTTGCACACGAGCTGGCGGGAGACTTGCCATTATAGGCGAGGGATGCTTAGGCGCAGCGTGAAAACAAAAATTACATCCTCGTATGCGTTGTCGAATTATATTGCGAGCAGAAATTATCCAATAGCGTTGTCTTAACAAAGACATAACAAGATGAGAGCCAGTGTGACAGTTGGAGCGGTGGCAGTCATCGATAAGAAGATCGACGATGTGATGACGTCGCGGCAGTAAAATGGGATGTCTATTACCGAAAGGTATAGCAGCGTTGTTTAATCGGCCTCCCACGCGGAGCAACCCGTCACCATCAACGAACGGATCAAGTTTTCTTAAAGAGGGAGAAGGTAAACTACCTTTATTTACATTTTTTATATCCTCACAAAAGTGTTCATGTTGCAAAAAACGGAGCAGAGTACGTTCTGCTATTTCTAAATGAGAAACTTTAAACCGCGCGGACTTGGGTATTTTTCTTATAAAGCGTAAAACATAAACTATTATGCGTAGTAATTGTTTCCAGGATGAGACCTGGAGAGCAAGTTCAATGAGCGGATTCTGAGAACTTAACGTTGTGGCAAGCGTAACGGAAGATTTAATTTCAGGTACATCTTCGGTCTGAGAAGGCTCGAAAGGCACAATAGGCCAAGCGGATATAGGGCTATGAGTCCACGTTGGACCATGCCACCACAAAACATGATTAAGTATTTGAGAGGGCAAAAGGCCACGCGAAACACAATCACTGGGGTTCTCAGTCCCAGGTATATGGAAGAAGCGATCGGGAGATAAATTATCCTGTATTTTACTAACACGGTTGGCAACAAACGTTTGCCAACGGTGCGGCGAAGAGTGTATCCACGATAACGCGATAGTAGAATCAGAAAAAGCGAATATATCTTTTATAGGATAACGATTGTGTAATATGTGGTAAACTTGATTCGTTAGCTCAGACAGAAGCAGAGCGGCACATAACTCGAGCCTAGCGAGTGATATTGTTTTTAGCGGAGCGACTTTAGACTTCGAACATACTAACTGTACTGATACGTCGCCATTAGGATGCGTAATGTGTAAATAAATGACACCGCCGTAAGCTTTCAGGCTTGCGTCACCAAAACCCAGTAGATATACAGTACAATCGGTCGAAATTCCTAAATGCCGCGGTATTTGTAAATGCGATAAAAGTGGTAATTCATTTTTAAATTCAACATAACGGTCGATAATTGGTTCAGGCGGTTCCTCATCCCAATCGACTTTAGCGAGCCACAATTCTTGCAATAACAATTTAGCATAAAGTATAACAGGCGCGACCAAACCTAAAACGTCAAATAAGCGGGCTATTGTAGAAAGAATTGAACGTTTAGTATTAGTCTGCGGCGTCTCGCCAGTAGTGAATGTGAAAGTATCCGTCACCGGCAACCATTTCAAACCTAAGACCTTTATAGTATCACAGCCATCTGAAAATTCTATAGCTGCGCGGTGTGACTCAGGCAACTGGGTAAGGAGCGAAGAGCAGTTACTGGCCCATTTCACTAAGTCGAATCCCCCAGATTTAAACAGTGCGATTAATTCGTGCGCCAACTGAACCCCCCCCCCTCCTGCGTATGGACAGAGGTGGTCAAATCGTCCATGTATAGGTCCCGCACTGCTACTTCAGCAGCGCGAGGGAAGCGATCACGTTCCACTTCGGCAAGTTGTCGCACCGTGCGCATGGCCAAGAATGGGCTGGAGCGGAGACCAAAAGCAACCGAATTAAATTGAAAAACACGAATAGATTCGGTTTCATTAAAGCGATATAATATTTTTTGATATTTGCGGTCGGTTTCCGTCAACATTAGTCGTAAATACATTTGTTGAATGTCAGCAGTAATAGCTATTTTAAATTGACGAAATCTTATTAAAAGCGTAAATAAATCTGCTTGTAAATTAGGCCCGGTGTACAGCAAATCGTTAAGAGATATACCTGTGTCAGTTCTAGCGCTCGCGTCTAAAACTATACGAACTTTAGTGGACGTCTTCTCGGGACGAACCACAGCGTGGTGCGGAATGAAATATCCGTCAGCTAACACGGAAGGGGACGAGGGCAGCTCCGATAAATAACCCTTCTGAATATAATCCGAAAGTATGTTGTTATATTCCTGACGCAAAGCAGGAAGCGAGCTGAATTTGCGTTCGAGTGACGTTAACCGACGTCGAGCCGTAGTGTGCGAGTGCCCTAATGTTGCGTGATCACCCTTAAATGGTAATGACACAACAAATCGGCCAGAAGGGTCGCGCGCGACCGATGATTGATATAACCTTTCACATTCGCGATCGTCCGAACTAACATTATTTTTAAGCGTAGGTACTTGCTCAAGTTCCCAAAATTTTATTAAACTATTATTTAAATTTTCATTTAGTAAAGGACCAAAGGACAACGTCGTATTAGTCAGTTCCATTGTAGATATTTCTCCAATAACAATATAACCAAGCGTAGTTTCAAGCGCATATGGTGTTATCTGAACAGCGTTCTTACGATCAGCTGATCGCGACGGCGGCGGCGTGGAAATAATTTTATTTCCAAGTATTATGTGTGGAAACACTTGAGCGCCAAGTATAGCATCAATTTTCCCAGGAATATTCCACGAATCGTCAGCTAACGGTAAGTTTGCGAAATTATTAATAAAGTCTGACTTAATAATTTGCGTAGGCAGATAATCTGTAATTTGATTAACTACTAAACAATACAAACTGTATTGAGCATCCGTATAGCGCGATTTAATCTTGAGCGGAACGTATCCTAAAATAGGTGTACTAATCAGTCCTACAGTTTTTATGTTAGTGTTATTAAGCGGTGTAATTTTTAAGTTTAATTTCTTACAAGATGCGAGCGTTATGAGATTGTTTTGTGAAGCACTATCTATTAAACACCGTATAATAGCGTTATTGTTATCAGAAGTAGGCACATAAACTTGAGCGGTTGGCAAAACAGTCGTATTATTCTTAATCTGAGCGCGCGCGCAGCTATCATGAATTGCGAACGTGCCCTCCGTGTCGCTGCTGTGTAAACACAAGGACTCGCGCGGGCGGAGCGGCGGCGGCGAGATGTCTGAGCTGGCGGTGGCAGGCCTATTATTATCTAACGGCGCAACACCGGCGGGCGGGCGCGCAGCCGTGTCAGCAGTGTCACGCGAGCGCAACATCGAACCGGTTTCCGTATTAAAATGTAAAAGCGAATGATGACTTTTATGACATATGTTACAAGTATTAGGCGATTTACAATAAGACGTTGAGTGTTTTGCGCTTAAACAGTTTATACATAACTTACTTTGCTTCACGAAGTTGAAACGATCCTTAACCATTAATTTTTTAAATGCGAGACAATTAAATAATTGAGAATGATTGGACATATTGCAATATCCACAAGTGGAAGCGGGTGCCGACATTTGACGGTTATGATTACTGGTTAAAGCGAAGGTATGCGACATCTTAGTTACTGATTGGCGAGGTAGATTTCGAACTTTCGACTTTAAATTAACGGCGGTAGGTTCTAAATTGTTAACGGTCGACGTTCTCTCGAGTATTTTAATATGATGACGAACAAAGTTAATTAAATCGGAACTGTTAGGAAGATCTTTGTCCTTTAGCGATAGTTCAAACGATTGTACAAGCTGCAAGTCTAACTTTTTTAATGCTATATGCGTGACGATAAAATCGGCCAAATCAGAAATATCTAATTGTCTTAAAGCGGATAGTGACGAGTGTATTTTTTCTATAAAATTATTTAAATGAGCGGGTGAATTAGCGGGCGGTTGCGATTCGAAAATATTATTTAAATATAAGGTACCCAACATTCTTTTATCTTGGTACTTAGTTATTAGCGAATCCCAAATTATGGGATAATTAGACTCGTTAGGTATAATACCTGCAAATACCGAAAGAGCTTTCCCACTCAGTTTACCCACTAAGTACTGGACCCGTTGCGCGTTAGACAAACTATTATTGGTATGGATGTTTGCCTTGAATGACTCATAGAAAAGAGGCCAATGTTCCGGGTTCCCATCAAATGATGGCAATTCGATAGGCGGTAATTTGCATTTAGAAGGGGCTGAATTAGCGGGCGATGATGGCGACTCATTACTCCCCGACATTAGAGTGCGTGTATGGCTTATACGCGTATATAAGGTCTCAAAAGATTCCCAGTCATTGTAGTTAATTTCAGCGTCTGGTTTTTGCTGCAACAACAACAGGTTGTGTTCATCACACAATGAGCTGAATTGTTCGTATGAACCTTTCAAGTTAGACGACATCGCTATAAACTCAGTTTTCGTTCTAGTGTCGACGGCGCCTGGCACCAATTGCGTTGAAACGTCATACAATTTGGTAACGCGTTTATAAATGGATTGCTTTTTTGCAATGACTAATTTTAGTTTTTCTTCTTCGGCTGCCATTTTGTAGTCGAAGAACCAATTAACGTGCTATAAGCGCGGTTGATTAAAATCCGTTAAATAATTTAACGGTGGGTAAGTGCCCCCTACCACGGAATGTGGGTAGCTATGTGCTAGAAAATAACGGCTGTCGAAAATACAGTTATAAATGCGTGGGGTACTTAAAATATATATTTAAAATATATGTGATAAATAAATATAATTATAAGCGGAGCGGGTAAATAGATAAATAAACTAGTTTTAATCCGGGTCGTATGGACCAAAATTTATGGTGTCTCCGTTTTACTGGAGGGCGGGTAAATTAATGCTAAGCGCAGTGGACTGTATGAGCGGGGGCGGTTATCACATATACTCGTATAAATATATAGAAAGGGGCAGTTTAAACGAAGGAAGCCAAGGGCGGCGGTTACGGCCTTCAAGTGTTCCCCTGAGCGAAATAAGCAGCAACACTAACCTGGTAATCGGCGTCTTCAGCACCCAGGATTCTGGCAGCTAGCTGCGCGGGCGGAGCGGTTAGCGGCGGTGGCGGCGACGGTGTTCGCGGCGGCGATGAAAAGCGAACAAGCGGGAGCGGGCGTTCAGCTCAGCTGTGAATTTGCAACTGTCCGATGACAGTCAGAGGAATGCTGGGGCGCGCTGAGAATCGCTTGTGCGGACGGTACACCGATAACCATTTATAGTGCTACTACCTTCTCACACAAGGAAACACACAAAAGCGCGCAAACACCTATGACATTTATAATGCTATGCCGTTATCCGGGGGTCAAAAAAATAGCTCAAAAAATACTAACCGTTAAAATAATTGATGGTAAGTAGGTACCTATTAATTAAATGAAATAAAAAAAAATATTACAACAAAAATAGGATAATGCAGGATTCCATAAAGCAACATTACATCCTACTTTGTTGTAAAGATACCTATATCATCAGTTTACATCAACACTAAAAATTAAAGTACCTAGGTACTTACTTCTGCAACAACGTCGTGCTTCAAGTAGATTTCTTCTTTCAAAAGTATTATAAGATTTTCAATCATCTTCAAAGACCAGTCCGAAAAATAAGGAATCCTCATAACTTTTCTAGTGTATGTACACATATTTGTCTCTTTTTTTAAGATCAAAGGCAACGCTTTATAAAAGCCGCTTTGCGTTTCTATAACTCGAGGCTTAGCCATGTTAAAATTATAATAAGACCTTACTTTCAAAGATATTTTATCGGGTAGCTGACGGCATGTCGCCATATTCCTTGCGGACACTTTATTATGTATAATCTGGTCTTCTGTAAATCTTTTGCGGTTAATGCAAGACAACACCTCAATCAAGCCCCATAAATAAAAAGTACATGCAACACAGAAGAACACAATAGAATATAACTTATCAAGAATTAACATTCTGAAACTAAATCCAAAATTAAATTGCACAAGCGTATAGACAACTCTCACTAAATCTATTAATAACTGGTACTCCCTTGACGGTGTACCCACAAAGTTTTTTTGCATAGATTCATAGAAATAAGTTGTTTTTTCTATTTGCCCTGTATGTATTACTCTAAGTATCCTGACACTTTCAGTCAGCGAAATATATTGGACCGTGGTTATCAGAGCCAACAAACATATTCGAAGAAATCTAAAAAAGTACGTGGATCTGAATGTGTTTCTTTCCCTATTCCAATATGACGACTTTTCAAATATACGAAATAGTTTAGCACTGTCAACGAGACATAAGACACACACTAATGTGTTCGATTTACACGTTATGCATTGTATATTCTCGCCATACCTTAAAAATAGTATTGTTAACGTAGGTATTGCAGAAGCAACATGAAATAACAGATTTGTCGAACAGTATCTGACAAGACATTTTTCTATATCCAGAATAATCCTTCCAGTAGTATCATCGATGTATCCAGATTTACTATTTATGCATATATCAAAAACTATTAACCACTCAAGCACGGCTCCAATCACATAGAAAGCAAATGGAAAATGGCCAAATGTCATTGAAGTAGCATGGTGAAAAAGTACTTTATTTATTAGCATCACTTTCAGTAAGAGACAATCCCAAAAGCTCCTGCAACACAAAACAATAGTAACTGTTGAAAAGCTGTTATAAATAAAAAAAACACAACCTGTATACTGCCCCAAGTCCCAATGCGGGGCAAAGGCCTCCATCATTGAAATTGAAATCGAGTCATCGCTACAATTGATGAGTATTGGCATGAGTGATCATCACAAACCCGTGCTATGTAGGTACTCTGACCAACAAAAAAAGAAAATACTAAACAAAATGATCATGGTTGTGTTGCATCGGTGTGCGTGAAGGCTCGAAATGACATGAATGAGCACGATATTTTTGGCTTCACTAAAGCTGCGTGTTTTGCTTTCTTTTTTTATTGGTCTGAGAATTTGTATTGAAACATATTCTAAAAACTCACTTTGCCTGACATGGGAATTGAACCCGGGATGTCGAGCCGAGCGCCTGGACCACTCAGCCACCGAGGCGACGTTATAATAAACTATATCTTAATCTTAAATAAAGTATTGTGCACCATTATTTATGTGTCAAAGGCTTACGATTTATTTAGCCTGATGGTAAACGCCGCGACGACGAAAATGCTAAAAGTTTCCCCGGGGGGTAGGCAGTACTAGGCAGAGACCACCATTTGCTACGATCCTGACACTTTGTTACTAGTTAGTACACTTTTAGTATTTACGGCTCCGGGGGATGTTAGTCCAATTGTCAAAACATCCAAGGATACAATACCCAATTACCAAAATGTGTATTAGTCAAAACATCCAAATGCCGAAATATGTAACTGCCGCAAAGTTCATGGACTTAATCTCCAGTTGTCATAATGCCCAATGCCGAATTGTCCATTTGCCAAAACGTCCAATTGCCAAAACGACCAGTGCTTAAACATATTTGTTGAGCTTATACTCTAGCGCAGTAAAGGCATCTGCATTGCGATTCTATAAGTTAAAGCCTTGGTAGCAGCGGCTGCCGCAGCGCTGAGAATTGACTCTGTCTCTTTCATTTTCATAGAATTTTAAAGAGACAGCAGATCACAGCCATGCACGCAGAGTCTATGTGTCGCTTAGAGAATCGCATAGCTGGACACTAGGACTCATCGACATTGGACATTTTACCATTTGGGCCAAATTGACCTGTGGTGTTTATGGCATCTGGACAGTAGGACGTCCTGGACATTTTTACACTTGGACCAAATTGACCTGTGGTCTTTATGGCATCTGGACATCTAGACCCCTTGTACGTTTTGACACTTGGACCAACATCCCCCGGAGGCGTATTTACTCTCATAACATAAATTATATACCAAAAAATATATTCAGCAGAAGGAGCTACCTGAACTTGCTAAAAGGATGAATGCAGTTTCCGCGTCGGCGAAAGTGTCTCGATCGTTCCGCCTTCATCGCGTGAGAGCTATTATAATAAGTCCTCGCCTTTTTATTGGTGTAGGACAACAGAAACAAGTCAGACCACCATCGTTTGAAATTCGCCAGCCAGCTGTTTCCTTTGATGTCTGTATCAAGGATATCTTTCTCGTGCACTATCGAACAACCATGCTCGTAGTATGACTCATAAAAATCACCACCGCCATGCATTTTTTAAACGGGTCTTGAAAAGTTTCCGAGATAAAGCAGATTGATTGTTACTCTGCTTGGATTTGACGAACTTTCACTGAGTCCTTCACGAAAACCTTCTACTATTTTTAATTGAAAAAAGATGTAAGTATGCTGTGAAATATTAATATCTAAATTCAAAGGTTTATAGAACTACTTGTCCCCTAAAGTATAGATAAGCTTGTGATTGTCCCTTCACACTACTTTACAGTTTGCAGGTTTGGAGTGCAAATGGAGCGTACTCGTACATCATGTCAGTGAATTTGGAACAGGAAAATTTAAGAGGGTGTTAGTTTATGGAAAATATTATCCTGTCCAAAGAGTAGAGGTATCAATTGATCTTGTCAGTGATAGGATAATATTATCTTAAAACCATAGAATAATAACTAAAGCATAGCAACTAAAGCACTCCGTTTGTTGTCAAACAATTTCATTGTGCTGTGATCCCTTTTGACATTTTATCGATATCGAAAGATGCTGTTTGTCCATATAAAAATTCAACACTTTTCATCTACAAAATACCTATAAAAGTTGCTATTTATGAAAGATTTGATAAAAAATTTAAGATATCTGTTAATACTTACCCTAATTTGGTATAAAAACACCGAAGGCCAAGGCCTGGGTACATGAAAACTTTAATTTAAAGCTGTTACTTTACAAGAACCTGTAGACTGAACAATGGCACAAAATTCAGAATTTGCTGGTGGCAATGCTTTACCCTCTATAGAGAAAGTAGATGGTAACAGCAATACGCCACATGGAAGTTTTTGATGGAGTTGTATCTCGTTCACGACGATTTGTGGAAATATACGAGAGTTACACCACGGACCTGAAAAAAAGAGGTCCGTGAGCTGACATATTATTGAATCAATTTCAAGGCATAGCATCAGAGTGCACTACATAATGTTTTAGTTTTATTAAAAGGGTGTTGTATTCGACGCATTCAAAAGCCTTGGAAAGATTACAAAATACTCCAAAAGCATTCTGAAATCTCTCCCAAGCCTCAAATATGTGATTCAGCAGGTGGGAATATAGATTTAGAAGAATTTTATGTCTATGCTAATTTACTGGCACTCTTTTGCTCTGAGTTAAAAAAAATAACTGTAAGGAACAGATTTAAATGTGGTGATGTGATTGTCATTATCTTAGAAAAGAAAATTGCTTAGGTACGAAGGTTTGGTAGAGACCTTTGATTAAATACATGTCTAGATAGACCCTGGCCGTAAAAAAGTAGAAAAATGTATGGGTCAGTTAATTGGCCTATCGCCCTCTTCCTGGTCAGTGTCATTGTGCCGTCAAGCAGTGTTTACCTCTCGCGTTTCGGTGAAATTGTTCGCAAAATGACCGTTTGCTCAGTGAAATTCTGTCGAAACTACAAAGAAAAAATCTTTTCGAAAAGGAAAGTCACGTTCCATCTGTAAGTATCGATAAATTTTAATGAAAATTTAAAGTTTAACAATAATAACGGCCATGTATGTGTAGTGTTGCTGGTATCAAAATGTAGAATTCCCATTATTGGTGACAGAATTTAAAAGTATGTTTAAGTATAATAATTATGATAATAAATACTCAGTCTTGTAAGTTAATATTTATACATGGTCTTGTTGTAAATAAAGTAAATATAGTTATTATAGAAACGCTTTCAAAGATTTTCTTTTTTTTTAAACTGATGTCTGATTTTTAAGAGCGTGAATAAATGTTACAGTTCCTATTCGATAAATAAATAAAAAATAAATAAATATATATGCCGAATGTTTGTAAATATATTACTGTCATTTGTGCAAATGTCTAGTTCCACTAGGATTTTTACTGTTTTTTGTAAGAAAGACAATAGTTAACTGTTTTCTTTTGAATGTCTCTCAAGAAAAAGTAAAATCCTAGTGCAACTAGGTATAGCAGTAATCTGTTTGCAAACATTCGTCATCGAATTTGGCTGAAGTATATATAGGTTCCGTTCTGAAACAAGAAAAATATAATACCTACTGTAATATTTTATAATACTACTAGCGACCCGCCCCTGCTTCGCACGGGTGCAATGCTGTGATACTAAATATACCTACTACATTAGCTCTAATATAATCAAGAAGAAAAGTCAATCACAGAGGTATATGCATATTTTATTTTTTATTGGGTAATAGACAGTAAAATACAGGTATAATCTTGGCTGTTGTTTCCGTTGTACTTTTTAAAACGACATGAATTGAAAAGATTTGAGTAAATGGATCTGGCACCCGTTTGAAGGTGCCGTCTACTATAAACAGGTATTTCTTTACGCAGCACCACACATCCGCTTTATCGTAGAAAACCACTCTGTGTTGAAGTAATTTGTAAACTTATCAATATTACGATTTTTTTGGCATCACGTTGACAATATCTAGCCAGCTTTTTGAAATGTACAGTGCGACATAAAAGAGTAGAAAATAAATGAGGGCCCTGTTGTCGTTAACATAGCAACCCTGATAGGTCGAGCTAATTGGTCTTGATACTTGTTTTTATTTAATATTTTCATATAATTGGAAAACATCACTTACACATTGCTCTGATATAAAGGAAGTAGCTAAGGCACTTGTGTTATAGAAATCAGAAACAACGACGGTACCACAACACCCAGATCCGAGACAATATAGAAAAGTTGGTTTTTCTACATTAACCCAACCGGGAATCGAACCCAGGACCTCAGAGATGGCGACGCCAAGTCCGGAGTGCTCGCCTCTCGGCTACGGAGGTCGTCAAAATAATTAATTTGAATAGTTTGTATGTAGTAATGAAAACAGCCATTGTACTTATAATTTACCTTTATTTAGATATAAAACTAATAAATTAAAGTCCAGATACTCTTCAAGTTTTCGCAAATGCTCGCGGCTTCCATCATAGCCAATAGTTGCCTTAATTGAGCTATTTATTTGCATTTTGTTGGTACTTCTTTTTTTACAGTGTAAAAAAAAATCATTTTCTGACGGAATGCACACATATCAAAGTCATCGAGTTCCTTTGCAAGTCGACCCTTTCTGTGTTTAGCCGGAGTCGAAAATTTTCCTCCATTTTCGGAGCCTTGTTTAGATATTCTCCGCACAGTACTTTCAGACACATCTAGAACAATAAAAACATATATGCATTAAAAAAAACCAAAATTGTTAAGTCCTATGGACTGAGTTATAAAATTAATTGGTAAAACTTTTGAATCGAGAGAATCGAGAGGGGGAAAGGGAGGGGAGGAGAGAGGAGTACCCCCTCCCCACTTACCCCTCCTGCCGCAGACAAGTACTTTTTAAGTAATGTTATTTTTTTTTAAATATGGCAACTTACAAAAACGTCGTTTCTGGCGCTTCGCAGGCCGCTCTCGCGACACGCTCGCTTCGCTCACTCGGCTCGCGCATTTTTGGTCAACGTACTTACTAACCTAACCTAACCTAATTAACTTTTAGACTTTTATCAGGGCGGGGGGCGCTTCAGTTCAGTTCTGTTAATATGGTACTGTATAACCTAAAAACGAGTAATTTTTTGTGATTTTAGCCGATTTTGACAAAACTTTCAAGTGGTTTTTTTTAATGTTTTAACGCAACAGCGGCAGCTAAAATGTTAATAAACCTTTATTTAAGAACCCCTTAGACACCCCCACAGTGTTAGTTTCTTCAAATTCAGGCGACTCGATTCTAAAGCCAACCCACATAATTTACTATACCACATTCTATCCCTTTACACTGTCTTGATAAAATGTCCCATTAAATTAAAAAGTTCAAGATTATCCAGTCGAACTATAATAACCAACATTTTTGTTTGTAATATCATAACCCCAAAACTTTTAAAAATATTTAAAAATACTGATTGTTTCACGGAATTTAGCCGATTGCGTATAGGCATATTTTAGATAATTATACTTTCAACATCTTTTATAAGTTACTTACCAGTATAATCTGCTGTACGTTGGTAAATATCCTCCAGATTACGTAACAAAGTTCCGTCTTGAAATTCTGCCAAACTTTGCAAAAAAACCTTATATATCAAGATTCAAGATTCAAGATTCAATATCATTTATTCAGGTTAGGCCATGTTTAGATTACAGCACTTATGAATGTCATTATGCCATCGGTTCGTAAGTCTAACTATGGGGCGGGAGCCTTGTACTGAGAAGAACCGGCAAGAAACTCAGCAAGGGCATTTCTTTTCTCCCTTTCTTTTACAGCGTCAATTAGAATTGAAAAATGCCCTCCTTATCATAGAAGGGCACTTTCTATTACAATAATAAAAACATAAAACAACTACAAGGACGAAAAAATAAAAAATATATTAATAAAAATAAAAAGTTCAGGTATTCATCAATATAAAATAATCAATGTAATCAATGTCTTACAGTACAGAAAAATAAAAGTAAGACTACATCTACTAATATACTAATAATAAAAATAAGTTAGCAAGAGCAGACCAGCCTCCACAGGCGGCACCCGTTCACGAGTACCTACGACATGTGAATCAGCCATAGCTTCGCTCAACCATCTTTTAGGGAACGTAACGACCCGACGCACATGCCACCACCGCAGAGACACTTTGAGAGAGCATGACACACTCGAGCAACTCCAATGAAGCAAGCAAGAAAACATTTAGGCAACGCAACAAAGTTTTGAGTAGGTAGGTACCTATTGTCTGTAAGACACTGCTGATAAAAGACTATCATACCAGGGTTTACCCTGGTATGATAGCTGATAGATGAGTTAGTTACAAAGAAAATGGACTTTAAAATATAATGTGATTATTTTATCATTACCAGGCTGTTTTGTCTTCTAAATATTCCTTAACTGTATAATAACCTTTCTTAAGTAGACAAAATTTAACATGATTTTTAAACTTATCTAAAGGTAATTCTTGTACAGTACTTGGTATTTTAATATAATAGTGTATACCTTGCCCCAAGAAAGAGCCGAGAACCTTCTGTAACCTGAACAGGGGCATCGTAAGTTTTGACTTATTTCTAGTATTGAAATTGTGTACGTCACCGTGTTTAGTGAATGAGTTAATATTGCAACGCACAAAAACTATACAATTATAAATATATTGAGATGCAGCTGTAAGAACACCAACTTCTTTAAAAATATCTCTAAGAGAAGTTGGTGAGCTTAGTCTATAGATGGTTCTTATTGCCCGTTTCTGTAAAATGAATATAGTTTCAACATCAGCCGCTGTTCCCCACAGTAGGGCGCCATATGACATGACACTGTGAAAATAACTAAAGTAAACCGTTTTAGCAGTTTCAACGTCGGTTAATTGCCTAATTTTTCTAATGGCGTAAGCAGCAGAACTGAGTTTGCCGGCCAATTTCGATATATGAGGATTCCATTGAAGTTTTGAGTCAAGGGTTATCCCTAGAAAAACAGTCGAGTCTACCAAATCTAATTTATCACCGTTTATCCTTACATCAGTTTGTTCGGTCTTAACATTTGGTAGTGTAAAATTAATACATTTGGTTTTTTTAGCATTTAGCTGTAAATTATTAACAGTAAACCAACTGAGTACCTCTGAGAGAGCATTGTTAACATCGTCATAATTTTTCTAAGACCTAGTCACATTAAAAATGAGTGAAGTATCATCTGCAAACAATACAATATCACAGAAGTTTTCTACAAAGAATGGCAGGTCATAAATATATGTCAAAAATAAGAAAGGCCCTAGGATTGACCCTTGTGGAACTCCCATTTTTACATGAGAACCAGACGACTTAGTTCCATTGATATCGACAGTTTGTGTTCTAGAACTGAGATAAGACTTTATCAAATCAAGCGCAAAACCTTTGAGACCATAGTAATTTAACTTCATCACCAATGTCCGGTGCTCAACGCAATCGAAAGCCTTGGACAGGTCGCAGAAAACTCCAAGAGCGTTATGAGACTCCTCCCAGGCATCAAATATATGTTTTACTAGAGCAACACCTGCATCAGTAGTGGAACGACCCTTAGTAAAACCGAATTGCTTACTATGTAAAAGATTATTTAAATTAAAGTATTCCACTAACTGTTCGAGAATAATTTTTTCATAAATCTTACTAAGTGCTGGTAGTATAGAAATTGGTCGATAGTTACTGGGGTCCTTTTTATTTCCCGATTTAAATAAAGGTATAACCTTACTATACTTCATAAGATCAGGAGAGATTCCTTTATCAATTATCAAGTTATTAAATATGTCAGCAAGATGGGGTGCAATAGAATATATAATATTCTTAATTATCTTTATGGACATGCCCCACAAATCACCTGTGTTTTACATTTTTAGTGATTTGATAGTTTTAATAATATTTTTAGAGTCAATATATTGAAAATTAAAAGAAACATTACATTTGGGTACATGTTGTTCGAGAAAAGATTGTGCCGCCACTGGTAATGAATTTAAATTTGAAGTTGTTACCACAGGTATGTTTATAAAGAAATCATCAAAAATATTAGCAATTTGTGCATCTGAATTGATAAGGTTTTCTTTAACTTTAAGAGTGAAATTGTTGTCCTGTGGTTTTAATTTACCAGTTTCACGGTTGATGATATCCCAAGTGGCTTTTATTTTATTATTATATTTTTTAATTTTATCTTTAATGAAATTAGATTTTGCTAGTATGTACACTTTCTTAAACAATTTAGAGTAATTTTTTACATATTCTGTAAAATTTTAATTATGGTTAAATGGTCTTAAATTATATAACTCATACAGTTTATTTCTACTTTTATAAATACCAGTCGTGGCCCAGTCACAGAACTTAAGTTTTTGTGAAAACTTTATTGTTTTAGAGGTAAACACTCGATTGTATTCTGTCTTTATTAAATCAAAGAGACTATATAGTACATCCGGATCATCATGTATAAAGGGCAAAGTATCGATTTTACAAGCTACATTGGTTTTAAAACACTCCATTCGCTTTTTTGTAACTGGTTTACATGTTACAGTTTTAGGCTCCTCCTTAACATCAAAATCATAGGTCACCTTCAAACCACAATGGTCAGACGTAACACTACTAATAACTGACTTAGAGACAGGATTATAGTCTGTAAAAACATTATCGAGACATGTAGCGGAATGTGAAGTTATTCTAGTGGGTTCAAGGAATAGATTTCTTAGATTAAAACATTTAAATAAAGCAAGTAGACGAACACTCCCTGGAGTGTTTTCTAGAATATTTATATTAAAATCCCCACATACTAAAACAAATTTATTTTTCAATTTTATTCTCTGAAGTACGTCTTCTATTACTGATTCGAATACACCGAAAATACCGGATGGGGGTCGGTATACACACTATTACAAAGCTATTACACTCTATACATGATAGCTCAATGGTACGCTCCACTGAAAGGCCTACAATATCGTTTCGTTCTTTATATCTAATATTATTTCTTACTAGTATTAGAGAACCACCGTGAATGTATGCTGAATGAATGCTGTACTACGCACGTACGCGCTTCCTAGTTGAAAATTATTAATATGGAATGATGTGTCATGATTTCTTAGCCAATGCTCAGTTATACAAAATATATGAATATCCTGACTCTTTGCAAATAATTCCAATTCTAAGTCTTTGCCAGCCAAACCCTGAATGTTTTGATGAACAAAATTAATTTATGTGGATTTGGCTTTTGTCTTAGACCTCAGTTTAAACCAGAGGTTGATACCTTATTACTAGTTGTAAAAATTGCATTAGTAGAATTACTAATGATAACGTTATTATAATATGTAGTCTTAGTAATAGAAATAACTGCATCTTATATATTATAAGCTAACAAATTAGCTATATGGGTCTTACATTTCTTCGAAAGATACATGGTATCTGAAGTCAAAATAAAATTATTAATAAATTTATTAATGTCAAAAAATAAAATAGTGTCACTATGACCGCATAATAAATTATACAATAATATATATTATGATATGAGAACCGCCACGGATGGTCATAATCATGTTATCAGTGTTTTAAATCCAGGAATGTAGAAATATAACTAAACAACTACCAGATCGTTGCTTTTACATAATTTTGTTAATCCATAAACTTATCATACATACGTTTCATTTTCCAGAAAAACTGTTAGCCGATTATCAAAACTACTTTTTTTTCTTTTGGAAGATGTTTTGTTTATAATGTTGGCAACACTTGGGACGTGAGGCGACGGCAGAGGAAAGGGAGACAGCTGTCAAGGTGACAGCTGTCACTTTGGAAGAAAAACCAACGGCCGCGGGCGCGGATTTACGGACTAGGGAAATAATATTACAGATTTACATGTTTTGATACTTTGTTTGAGTAAAGGGATATGCTTTGTAATATTAATAAGTAAATACAGTTCGGTTTATTCTACGTTCATGATTTTACTTGTCCCAGACTTAAAGAATAGTTAACAATAATAAATTTAATATCTAGAAGTATTAAAGTTCGAAGTAACTTTTCCTCTAAAATATCATACTCATACCCAGTTTTTTTTTGTTTTTCATATAATCATATTATTTGGTGAATAATCTTAAATGTCTTAATAAGTTAATACTTTATGTTTCCGGTAAGATTGTGTTTCAAAAGTCAGTGACAGAAACGAATCGCGGCAAAACCGACTCCACATAGTCTTGTCTGCCCTACGCTAGAGTGTAATTCAAGCCCGCGTAGGCGCGGAGGGGCGAGGCGGCCCGCGAGCTGAGGAGCAGGTGGGTTTAACGCTCGCCGCCGCGGCTGAGGCTGGCGGGCGGAGCCGGCCATGAAGCCGAAGCTAGAAAGCAAAAGAAGCAATAAGCTCGCGTGGGACCGCCGGAGCCTCGCAGCGCCGGAGCCGTGACAGAAACCATGCTTGCTGCATGCTTGGTTGCATGCTGCATGCATGCTGCATACTTGCTGCAAGCATGGTTGCTTGTTTGCATGCTGCATGCTTGGTTGCTTGTTTGCATGCTGCATGCTTGCTTGCATGCTGCATGCTTGCTTGCATGCATGCTTGAAACGTGTTTCTGGAAAATGAATCGTCTAGCATTAATAGCTTCGGCCAAACAATGTGTGGGATTTCAAAATATAGAGATTTAGAAAAAAATAACAATCGATAATCGGCATTTCAAAACTTTGTAAATTGTGTTTTCGGTAAAAAGAAAATTATGGAAAACAAAAAATTACAAAACGTTTTCGCCCAAATAAAATTCGTACAGGCAAATTTCGAATTTATGATAGGTAACCCTTGGCAATATTTGGTACATAGGTTTTAGAACAATAGATTTTATATATGAAAAGGTTGTTGCATGTGTCGGAGCTGTCAGCGCAAACGCGCGACTTTTGCGACCCCTTTCGGCGGCGATTACTTCGTGACGTCATTGGACAGTGGGCCCGAACACTCTCTTTATTTCCAACACCGACTCAATATCTTTAAAACTCTCATTATTTTCAACACCAACTCAATATCTTCAAAAACTGTCATTATTACCAACTTTCACTCCAAAAACTTCAACGCTCATTATTTTCAACAGGTTCATCACCACCGTCAACACTAATAATTTCATCAGTAACTTCACCACTAATATTATCCATTTACTTGATATTATTTTTTATTTCTACCTTCGTTGTTTGGCAATCAATTGCATAAACAATTTCCCAAGTTATGTTTCCCTTTATGGAATTTTTTACGCAGTTTGTCATCTTTGACATTTTATTTTCTTCCGTCATCGTAATTTTTTTTAAATTTTACCTTTTACTCCAATGATATTATAATGTTGTAACATCATTGTTTTACTCCAAAATATTTCCTCGAGCTTTTCTCTTATTATTACACATATCCCTGCTGCTGTGCTGGGCCTGTGCTGGGCCCATGACCTATTGTAGATGGGTTTCTTTTCGCTTCTTATCCGTGTGCAATCATTTTTATTGTAACCACGGACAGAGTTGAACAACCACTTGACATTAATGACAGATAATCAATGTTGCCAAAAATTAGTGAATTTAGTTCTAGAATATTTAATTTCTACTCTTTTATGTCGCACTATACCTTGGAGGAAAAAGTGTCAAATTGCAAGTCAATCTTACAATTTTTTATGTAATAATCGTTTACTATTTGGGGGAGGGGGAGGGGGAGCCAAAGTACGAAAATGCATAGTTTCCAAGATATTTTTATTTTGAGGTTATTTTAGGTTATTTTTAGGAAAAAAAACAAATATTCTACTAAGTTACCATTACCGAACCCCCTCCTCTAGTAGGAGTACTAGTACGAGCAACATCGTACTGGCCAAGAACAACGAGTCCTTTTCTGAATACATTTCGAAAGAAACTGATGGAATTTAGCCAGGGTTAATCGATCAACGTTGACCGACCGTCGATCGATGGGTTAGACGAACGGTATCCGTCGATCGATTAAAGCTACCACACCTATCGATCAACGTCGACCGACCGTCGTCGATCGATTGGTTAGTCAAACGGTATCCGTCGATCGATTAAAGCTACCAGACCAGTCGATCAACTTCTGGTCTGGTAAAACACCCTTAGTGAGAGGGTGGTATTTACGCCGGGCGAGCCGGCCCAATGCGTGCTGCAACGCAGCGTGGCTCTACCACTCAGTCAGCTCTACCATTTAGCACCACCCAGGGGACACGTGTCTGCTGCACACTAACAAAAGACGGACATGCTAAAAATCCAAAGACTCTGTCCATTGTGATATTTGGTCCGAGGCACTAGATGGCTTAAAACATCAAACAAAAAAAGTACTTTGTGCATCTAACCACAGACGTATAATAAGAAGATCAAACTGAGAGACATGTTACCACTTGGTAATAAGTTTTGATCTCTATGTCCTGTCTATTAGTAATAGTTTAATGTCTTTGATATTTTCTGATACCATTAAGCAGCCTTACTCGTGCTCAAAATCGACTCGCCTTTTATTAAGCGCCATCTATGAAGTTATTAGGAACCAATTTCTTATTTTTTTGATCTCGGAAAATCGCTCATTGTTAGTAAGAGACTAGGTTTCCCTTATTATTATATTTCTCTATGGAATAAGTCATGAGGATCGCAAAATCAGTAGGTTCTCTGCCATAGCCACGTTTCACCAAATACCAACTGCAAATGTGCTCAGTATGCTAAATAGAGAGCCTAGCACTGCTCTATGTTGTTGGATGTAGGTATGTGCAATCTTTAGTCCGTTAGTCGCCTTTTACGATAATCAGGGGAAGAGATGGGTTGGTAATATTCTTTTATTAAATAGCCACCACACAGCACAATACAGTACCTACACAAGTACTACTACTTCTACCTACTTAAATAAAAATACTTATCGCCTAGTGCGAGCAAGGCTATAAATCGATTCCTAAAGCCTATTTCGCACCTGTATAGTAATTTAGTCAAGTCATCAAGTGAAACTTCTATATTTTGATTATTTAAAATCTATTTCGCACCTGTCTTAGTAATTTAGTCAAGTCAGTTAAGTCATGAAATGAAGCTTAAAGTTTTAGGCTGGAAACCACAGACGTATACTAAGAAGAACAGTAGTTCAATCTAGGAGCTCAAAAAAGTGCCTTCGCGCATTTTATGAAAACCTTAATCAATTTTGGGATTAATAAAAAAGTTAAGCAAAATTTACATAAAGCGAGGCCGCTATGAACTATGCCAATAGCTATTCTACATTATTCAATAAGTCAAAACTGGTAATGTATTTTTTTTCTTTGATCATGAAGCCAAAATTGGCCATTTTACGCAAACATCACAGTCGAGATGTAATAGGCCTATTAAGATAATGTGGTGGCGTCGCAGCCAGATACAGATACAGACTTATAGCCTGCCTGGCACTCAATGATAGATAACTTAGCATTCTACGGGTGATTTTTTTTTTAATTTAATGAGTAGGTATCTTCAAATGTCTATAAAATATAAAATTATCCTTTTTACGTATAACATTACTATAGATGTAGGTACTTGAGGTCCCTTGCGTGCCTGAGTTCAGCCGCTTTTATTGTAAATGTGTGCATGAAATTTGTATGTAGGCGTCAGGGGCACGCTTTTTTGTTGTAATCTTTGGTCTGCTTCTTATTATACCTCTGTGCTGGAAACAAACTATCGGATGCGACTGACGGACGCGGCTGACAGCCGCGACTGATAAGTGTGCACAGCCTTCAAACATCTAGCACGCCAGATTTCTGTCGGATGTCCGAACACCCAAGGTCACATCCGCGACTTGCGTCCGATAGTTTGCACAACTTAATCCACCATTCATTGACTAGATTACCTATAAGTCGCGGCTGTCAGCCGCGTCCGTCAGCCGCGTCAGATAATTTGTTTCAAGCACAGAAGTATGTCTGTGGTTTCAAGCTTTCTTGTAGCAATGCATAGACCCCACAGACATCTCTTCTATTATATGTCTGTGATAGACCCAAACTCAATTAACAATATGTTAGCTTTTAAAGTTTTGCCCTCAGAACAATAACTAAAGCAGATTTGCCATATCTTTGTGCACCGTTCGGCCCGAATAGCCTCTTAATTCCTAAATAGCCCCACTTTACGGTATACGTTTTGATGCGGTGTTGATAAATAATTTATTAAACAATGTCTTTATAACTTTAGATTAGACTCCTTTGCCTTTTATATCTAGGACAGATCAAGAGCAGTGTTGCCAATTTAGCATATTATATGCTAAATTTAGAATATTTTCTTTTTATTTAGTATGTCTTTTTAGCTTTTGGCATGTAGCATATTTGTTTGGCATATTTTTATTAAACACGAAAAGAATGTAAATGACAATTTTTGTCAAAAATCGATATCGAAAACTCTATCGATGTTCCCACTGCACTAGCATTGTGAACAGGCAACCCTTTTTTCGGGCGAGTATTCTCTATAGCCAAATGAGTCTGGTTAAATAAAACCACAGACTTATTAGAGATGAATAAAACTCCGAAATCGTTTAGCGGTGAAAACCTTTAATGACATTTTATACGTTAGATTTGGCTTAAAGAGAGCAGGAAAGTGCTGACTATTCTTACACTGTTCCTGACGATGTACTACGTTTTATAGGTACCAAAGAGAGTTAGGACTCTGGCTCTCAGTCTTCCACATCAGCTACTCGGCTGGACTAAAATAAAACACTGAATATGCCATTTTGCTTTTTTTGGCATTTTTTGACAAATGGATATACCGTGCTCGACTGTATCAGAATTGAAGACCCTTTTTTAAATATCTTCCCTAATACCTAACATACAGAAGTGTGAAAACACTGAATACGCCACTAAATTCAATAAAACTAATATAAAACACTGAAAATCACATGCGCAAATTTAAAACACGGTTTATCCATGCACCTTCCGTGTTTAACGCTAGCCAAAATGATAATTTACAAGAATAAAAACTAAAGAATATTGTTAAAGTTAAATTTAAAAGAGGATTAAGGAACATGTTTATTATAGAAAATTTGAAAGATGAGTATAAAGAAGTAGTTTTTTTGCAAAAACGACACAATTAAAGTGCAGTACCAGCAAGTGATACCCTAAGAGGGCTAAAAAAATCAAAAAGACGAGATTAATAATAAGCTGGTGAGGCTTATGCCCTCTAACAGAGAGAAGTTCTGGAATGATCTGCCAGATTTAGTATCTGAAGGACAGAAGTAAAAATGATAAATAGTAAGCTATTCATCATTTTCGTCGACAAATCTTCCTTTAGATGTTTTTTAACGGAACCTTTGTAATTTTAAGCATCTTTATTTTATAAAATTCTCTTTAAATAAAAAATACTTTCTAAACAAATATCTTTCTTGAACTTTTTGTTTTGTCCCTTATTATGAAACTATTATCTTTATTCATTAACAATCAATATTAATCGCTACAAACATTCAACATACCATTTTATTAATTTAACATAATGGGCGATTTTCTGACAGCTCAAATTAAAAAGTAAAAATTAGTTCAAAAACACTCGATAGATGTCGTTTTATAAAAGCTGGGCTACTTATGGGCTGCAATAAATTCTACACTTTTACTTGTCTACCAAAAGAATAAAAAAATAGTATTTACTTACCTATTTATATTCAGGACATCCAGAACCTATTTCTATTTTGGAATAGAATAAATATTACGCAGCCATACACGTGCTCCTCATGAACCCGCCTTTTACTAAGCGCCGTACTAATCTATGCTAAGCGCCATCTATGAAGTCATTTACGAACCAATTCCTTTTTTTTTTTTGATCTCGGAAAATCGCCCATTATCATAAAAATAACGAATGCTTATACTGTTTTTCGAATACCTATCTAGTCATAATTTTAATATTCTGTGTTATAATTTGGTAAATAGTTGTCATTTGGAAAATAAAAACAAATATTTACACTGAATATCCAAAAATATTAAATAAATCATGTACAGAAACGTAATAATACAAAACAAATTATAAGCATAATTTAGTACATTATCACCTTCTAGAAAAAAATAATACTACAAGTCTATGAGCCCAATAGAACCATTGTACCACATGTTTCATAAAAGTGTCTCTGGTGTAAAGTTAGTAGTATGGCGCATTCAGTGTTTTACTTTGGTCCAGCCGTACTGTTGATGAAGATGAAGAAGATATGCATATTTCATTTCGCTGATTTTATTTCGTACCTAATAAATACTAACTCAGAATTATGTTGGCATTTAATAAGGAGAGTTTGCATATTTTTGGCATATTTTTTACACCACCCTAGCTTAATTTGAAGTAGTTGAGTTGGCAACACTGATCAAGAGAAATAGGACTTCTTGGCGGGAAAGTTTAGCGTCATGTCTGCAGTTTTGTTTTATTTTCTAAAATGTGTGTTTTTTCGTACATTAATGTTAAATAATAGTGGATTATTAACCGTTAAGTGTTTGTGAACGTGCATGAGTGTTGGCAAATGAAACAGAACAGTGCAACATCACTTTTCAAATTCTCTCAAGAAGTCCGCGTGAGATCTCAGTAAAGTTCCACATCTTTACTGAGGACTCAAGGGGTTTGGGGGAATATCATTTATCATTCATCATCATAATCACCACTCATTATCATCTACGGAAAAAAGAAATAAAATACTTATGACTAGGCAGTATGGTCTCTGACCTTAGCCTGTTCCTTCACGAAACAAATATTTAAAAAAAATCATGAGAAATAGATACAAAATTACAAAACAAATCGGCCATTGCTATTTTTATGCCGTGTGTTTTTGTTTGAGAAATTAATGTTTAGTAGGTATCATCCTAAACAAAATGCCTAAGAATATAACAACTGAAGTACGTGAAATAATACTTAAAGTGAAAGAATTTATGGATGAGGAAAAGCGAATGCAAGTACCGATAATACCGCTCAGTAAAGTGTACGTAAGAGTGTCGGCGGCTACTGGTATGCATTTATACAGTTTATTAGTATGTCTTTCATTTTGTAACTAGTAATTTTATACTTAATATAAATGGACCTCACTAGACTTCAAGAAGCAAGAGATACTTTGCTATAATTGAAGAGATAAAATCATAATACCGACAAAAACCTTGAATTTTAATTTCACATAGAAAGCAAACTACTTGCAAACCCACGCTCATTCAATTTATTCACTTTCTTTATTTATATTTTCATAGTAAATAGAACTCTTTGGTAACCTAAAAACATTGATCATTTTGTGGGTGCCTTGCTGCCTCCTCTAACGAAAAAGTTGCAAACTGCAATCTTGACTACTAAACTAGATATTGTTTTTTTTAACTCCTAAACACATTGAAAAAAGTAAATACTCTGCTTTCCACCTGAGGTAGTCACTTTTTTAAGGTTACATTTATAAAAGTGATTTTTTTTGTACTGTCTACAAACTTAGATTATTGTACACAGCACAGTAGCACAGTCTGTATACTGTCCCCCTGCAGGGCAAGGCCTCCATCATTGAAATCAAGTTATTGCTAGGGGGAGCAAGTAGGGGCAGCTGCCCCCCTCTTCCTTAGAATCTTAAAAAATATGTAATGAACTGTTACAATCACAAGAAAATAATGCTGCCCTACTCTGAAACCGTAGGCACGCCTCTATGTACAGTGGAGAGGTTGTAGAGTTTACACAATGGAACTTTGCACTATTCTTATTACAATCGCCTCCTTCATTTATATCTGCTTCCCCCCCCCCCCCCACCCGGCCATCGGCTGGGGACTCTTGCCACACACAATTACTAATAAGGACGATTGTCAAAAACAACCAATTCACAAAATGTCTACAACATACATTGAATTTGTAACATTGCTTATCATTGGACAAAAATGAATAAAAGATCAAAGAAAATGAAACTCTTTATTCCGAGGCAACAAAGTCTATGTCTTGTCCATGTCTTTTTTCTTTCATGTAGGTAGGATGTTGCTGGTGTAACTCGTTATGAACTAACAGCTACTAAACAATTTAAAATATCCTATTCAGTTGTGAGCGAGTGTGAAAAATAAAAGTAGTGTATTTTACCTACAACATAATGATGCTACTACTACACAAATAAAATATTGCAAGTGGTATAGAACTGAAGAAGCCAATTGGTCGGCACATCGCCGCATCTCAATCTAATTGATACCTTGTGAACAGGCATCAAGAACGCTGTGAATGATTAAGATAGTTCTATTTTCAATTTATGGCATGCAGTAGAGACAACATTATTTTTCACACTGTGTAGATAGATAAGTAAAATGGGATGCAATTTGCCCTTACCTGCTACAGTACATCTTTAATTTTTAAATATAATTTTTGTCAGAAAATATACGTTTAGAGCATACCAACATAAATTTAATCTAAGTAGGGTTCATCATCTTATCTTATCTTATAATACAATAAGGGATCATCATACATATATTCACGACTATTATCCCGAAGGGTCAGTCCAAGACTAGGCTAAGAGGACAAAAGCAGTCCTCTACCGTGGTCCAAATTTCACCAAATAGCGAAAGGTGGTGAGCCCATTGCCGCTCTATGCAGTTGGAAGTATGTGCAGTCTTTAATCCGTTAGTCGCCTTTTACAACACCCAAGGGTAGTGATGGGGTGGTAGTATTCATTCCCCGCTACTCAACACAGTTAAATGTTGTAAAATAAAAATATAAATGTTATTATCCATTATTGTTTCTATTAACTCTACATTTATGAAGTTTTTACAGTCCAGGAACTATGTCAACCACTTTTTGGCGATATTCGCTTGTACACGATCTACGCGCGGTCAGCATGGAGCGAAGTAGTGTTACCACCCGTCTGGATTAGTCCGGACATGTCCGGAATTTAAGACTAGTCCGGACTTTGTCCGACTCTTTAATTTGTCCGGATTTTGGAATATGAGTTTGTTACTCATATTTCTTTTCATTTACATATAAGTACATAATAAGTTATATCAAATAAGTGTTTAATTTTTATTATCTTTTCATTTGTCTAAAAACAAAATATAAAAAGTGAGTAATGTTTCCATTTTGTGACTAAAAAGTCTGGACTTATCAAAATGTCAACCTTTTTGTCAGGACTTTTTAGATGCTTAAATAGTAACCCTAAGCGCAAGCCAATATCGCCGCAATTGGTCGGACCGGGAACCTCCTCAATTGTGCTTTGTTTTCTTCTTTTTCTTCACATATCATCCTTATTTCTAGGAGTGTCGGAACGCACAGTTTTGAACATTGTTAAAGAGGCAAGACTGGTTGAGCAAGGTCTGCTAGACCCAGAAACATTGAAGAAAACTCCAAAGAAACGAGTAAGAACTAAGGGCAAAATAGAAGTTGATGAATACGATTTACAAGTGATAAGACGCAAAATACATGAATTTTATGCGTTTAAAAAGGAGGTGCCTACAATAAATAAACTTTTGCAAATTTTAAAAGAAGAAATTAACTTCAAAGGATCCCGAGAAACGTTGCGAAAAATCCTTCGCAAAAATGGCTTCCAGTTTAGAAAAACAAAAAATAATAAAGAGAAAGAGCCCATGCCAGAAAACCCAGCAACAGTTCCACCAATGGTTCCCCCTTACATACACACAATGTTTAGTCATAAAAATATCCAATCCTAGAGTTTACTACTCTATGTCAACTTTAGTTGTTTAGACATTGTATTATTTACTAGATAAAATAAAACTTTAAATAGTTACAGTTACAGAATCAGTAAAATGACAATATTATTACGTAATTTAACCCTCGACGACTGAGGTCGCATTTTGTATTAATTCTGCTAGTGGTCTTAACAGACGTAAATTTAAAATACCATTATTTTAAAATTATACTTTGATTGGATCAACGTACATAAATAACAATTATCTACAATATGTTATATAATCAAGAGGAATAATTATTAATAAAAGTCATAAAATATGAAAATATTGGCTTTTTATTAATAACTGTTTATTTGGAAATATTTAACACAACCATCTTAAAAAAAAATTAAAACAACAAATATTATAAAATCAACTAAATTACCTTAACGATTCTGTTCTTCTAACATAAAAGAATTAGAAGAGCATGCATATTTTTTTATGAAATGTAACATTGTAATGAATTGAAATCGAATAAAGCCAAGAAAGCCACAATTTTATTATTCAAGGTAAAATATTACTAGAATGGTAACTACTTGTTTTAAAGTCATTGAAATTAAGCGGTTTGGTCGATGACGTCTAATTCCCCGAATGTCTAGTCGCCATACGTCCGTTCCCTGAATGTCTAGTCGCAAAGACACAGTTTAGTTTGGATTTTATTCATACGTAAAATACGAGTACAGTCAGCAGTAAAATAGCTATGCAAAATAACATGTTAAAAATGATCTACACAAGCTTTGTTCTCTTGAGAGTAGAATCGTGTGTGCATAATTTTGAGCCTTTCGTTTGCGTTGTTTACTTCTGCTGCTGACTGTCCATCGATTTAGCCGCCGGCCGCTGAGAGAGAGCTCTCAGTAGTCATCACATACAAGGTTGACATAAGTCTACCCTAGACAATTATTAGAATAGCTGTTAATGGTAAAACAAAAGTTGATTTTAACCGTCTGTTCATCATTTATTCCTACCTATTTGTGTGTCAGTGTATAGTGAAATAAACGTTATTACTATTATCATCACCTTCCCCAATCATCAATAACACATTAATTCGTGGAAATAGCCATTCGCAGATTAAGACATTCGCGGATTTAGATATTCGCGGATTTAGACATTCACGGATTAGACATTCGCGGATTTAGAAATTCGCGGATTTAGACATTCAGGGAATTAGACGTCATCAACCAAACCGAAATTAAGGAAATAGTTATAGAGAGAATCTTCAAGACAAGTAAATGGAGCTGCTGTTTTAAATTTATTTCTAACAGCTCGGCCACGAGCCCACGACCTTGCCGCTGTGAGCGGGGCGGTAAGCGAATTATTTATTCATTGCGTCCTTTCTATGACCATTGACTGAGCCTTCCGAAGTATAACGCGCAATGGTCAGAGAATCCACTCGCCGCTCCGCTCAACGACAAAGTGGTCGCTGCGCCGTAAAGATCAAATTGTAAATAATTGCCGCCAAAATAATTTTATTGATTGCTACTAAAGCTAATTACATGGCAAGAATATTATAAAAATACTTTAGGCTATGTTTATATTTTCGACAGCTCTTATATCGTGTATGTATAGATATATAACCGCCAGTGAAGAAATATAGAACTGGAAGATAAATCATACTGACATGTAGGACATATTGGAAACTTGCTGTATAGCTTATTTGCTTTTCGGGGTGTATTGTGCAAAGTGCTAAAATGACCATAGTGCTACTATAATGATACATATTGTCCAAGAATACCAGTGCTAAAAAGTCCAAAGTTACTAATAGTCCAAAGTATTAAAATTACCGTTTTGGATTACTACTTTAATAATAAAAGACAGTATACTTACTAAATTGTAATGTTTATAATACAAGTATTAGTCTTATTTTAACTCAAAATGTTTCCACTTGGGTATAGAAGAACTGACTGAGTGACTGACATACTAACACACAGCCCAAACCGCTGGCCTTAGTCTTTTGGCAGGTAGGGTTTTAATAGGGTCTAGTGATGCATAAAGAAAGGATTTTTCAAAATTCACCCCTAAAATTAATTATAAAAAAATAGAAAATATTTAATTAATTAATTTTAATATGATTATTTTTTAGGAAAACGTTATATTAAAATTAATGTTTTTTTAATACTAAAATTACCTCATATTTGACGCGAACGAAGCTGCGGGCAAAAGCTAGTCTCTATTAAAAGAGAGCTTCATTAGCACCGATGACATTTTAGCACTTTGGACAATACACCCCCGAAAGGGCAGCATGGACCTTTTAAAATTATGGTAATTTTAACACTATGAACATTTTAAAATTATGGTCATTTTACACTATGGATATTTTAAAAATATGGTAATTTTATCACTATGGACATTTTATAACTGGTAATTTTAGCACTAATGACATTTAGCACTTTGGGCAATACACCCCGAAAGGGCTTATTTGGTACTAAAAACATTCTCGTTTTGGGGGTAGTCTAAAGTATGAAATCATTAATGTTGCGCATTTAACTTCGTGGGCAAAAAAGGGAAACTAAATTATAGAAACTAGTAAAACCAACTTGCCGTTTTTAGTGGCGCTGCTTCCATTGAAAGTACAATTGACATCAATTTTATGTTCGCTTTGCAAGTATAAAACAAAGCACTATCAACATGTCCACTAGAGTTAATTTATTGACATTGGAATTAATAAGTTTCCCGCATAATCGTAAACTCACATTAGTAAATTATTAAATTGCTAGGTACCTGTAAAATGCGGATACTTTTGTCCAGTTCCCCCATTTTACTGGTAATCTTAAGTGGTCAACCAATTTTCTAGCCATATGGAAACCTATAGTATTACATTTTACTGGGTAAACGGTACCTAGAGTTTGGTTATCATTTTAACTTTAGATGTTGTGAATAGTAGAATTCCTTATATATTCATATTTTTACTGTTGTAATATTATCACTGAATGAAGTATATTTTGGTATTTGTGATGAATAAGCAATAATAATGTTATCAATATTCAGTTCATTTTACACCTATAAGTATCAAATTATTTTACTTTAGGTTACTTTCACTATTGTTTATTGTGATTTAATTTCATTTTATAGGTATGTAAAATCTATATGTAAGCAATAAGTCTTAAGCTTTTAGATGTGTTAGGAATATTGTGTGAAATTTCAAGAAGTAATAAGTTGATTATAAATATTATTATTGTAAGTTTTAGTCAATATTACAATGGCTAAAAAAGGTACCTCGTTGTAGAAAGACAAGTTCCATGTTCTAAATCATAAAGTCTATTTGTACTAATCAAAAATGTTAACAATTTTATTCAAAAGCATACTTACCCTAATCAAATATTTGTAAGGTTTGCTTTCTATAATGCTAAGATATTTTGACTACATGTAACATCGATTAATTACAATCAACAGATTGTACCTAGAAGTTACTTAACTCAAAGGTCAGTTAAATCAAAAGAAAACCCATTTTACCAGTACCTACCTGTAGTTCAGTCTGTAAAACCGTTGTCTAATGAAATAATTACGATATATATTTACATTACCTATGTAATTTCCTAATTTATTTACCATTGGTTAAGTTTTTTAACTTTGACTGTTGTGAATGGCGGTGTACAAAAAAAATATAAGTAAGTAGATATTTGATTATGGACTTAGAGAGTGCTGTCTTCCTTTTTATGAATATCTCTACGGTTAAAATTACCAGGAAGCAATTTTTCACTGTATTTGTGATGAAAAAGCAATGATATATAATATAAATTTTGTTTTGATAACCACCTTTATAAAATAAAATTGTATTACCTACTAACTTAAGTAAATATTTATTGTCTTACTTGTGATTTTAAAAACGATTAAGCCTTAGCTTTTAGATGTGCTAAGAATATCATGCCCTATTTGATCATTTCAAATAATGATTTGTAAATGTTATTATAATTATTCAACATTACATTTGTTGATAAGTGCCTAGATTTAGACAGTCAAATACGGTCAACAACAAACAAGCATTAGTTCAAAATTATCTGACTATTGTTGAAACACACTGTTAACTCAAACATTTTCTAATATTCCGAAGAATAAACATTGGAAGAGGCCATTTATGTAAAAATCTGTTGTTTTATTACATGTTTATCTGAATGGCTATGGCAATCATCAGATGAAACTGTACCGTGTACAAAAGTTTTATTACTAACTATCCTTGTGGGTGTACCTACTAATATCATTAGTCACGTAACTGTCAATACCTAACTCATTTCTCAATGTTTCCTTTTATCTGCATTTGCCCTAGGATTTTCTCGAAGATGCGCTGTGCGAACAATTACATGTAATACTTTCTAATATCTAAATAAGGTATCACATCTAATCTAGATTCTTAAAGTGTTCATGCAGTTACAGTTTTGTCTACCTAGCCTCACTGGTAGCGTTCAACCTAGTATTGCTAATAATTGTTTAATAACATCTTACTGACTAGTCCCGGTCTACCACTTTTCAACGATATTCGCTTGCACACTACGATTCTTAAAGTGTTCATGCAGTTACAGTTTTGTCTAGCTAGCCTCACTGGTAGCGTTCAACCAAGTAGGTATTGCTAATAATTGTTTAATAACATCTACTGACTGACTCACTGGTCCCGGTCTACCACTTTTTAGCGATATTCGCTTGCACACTACGATTCTTAAAGTGCAGTTACAGAGTTTTGTCTAGCTAGCCTCACTGGTAGCGTTCAACCAAGTATTGCTAATAATTGTTTAATAACCATCTACTGACTGACTGGTCCCGGTCTACCACTTTTCAGCTATATTCGCTTGCACACTACGATTCTTAACGTGTTCATGCAGTTACAGAGTTTTGTCTATAGCTAGTCTCACTGGTAGCGTTCAACCAAGTATTGCTAATAATTGTTTAATAACTATCTACTGACTGACTGGTTCTGGTCTACCACTTTTCAGCGATATTCGCTTGCACACTACGATTCTTAACGTGTTCATGCAGTTACAGAGTTTTGTCTATAGCTAGTCTCACTGGTAGCGTTCAACCAAGTATTGCTAATAATTGTTTAATAACTATCTACTGACTGACTGGTTCTGGTCTACCACTTTTCAGCGATATTCGCTTGCACACTACGATTCTTTAAGTGCAGTTACAGAGTTTTGTCTAGCTAGCCTCACTGGTAGCGTTCAACCAAGTATTGCTAATAATTGATTAATAACCATCTACTGACTGACTGGTCCCGGTCTACCACTTTTCAGCGATATTCGCTTGTACACTACAATTCTTAAGGTGTCATGCAGTTACAGAGTTTTGTCTAGCTAGCCTCACTGTTAGCGTTCAACCAAGTATAGGTATTGCAATAATAATACTTTAATAACATGTACTCACAGACCTGGTCCCGGTCTACCACTTTTCACCGATATTCGCTTGCACGAGTCTTTACCCGTGGTCCCGGTGGGTCGACCCATTGCCGGGTCCACGGGTAATTTTCATTACCCGTGGTCCCATGGCACTAGGGATTACATTTGGATGAATATTTCGACTTCGATTACCTATATCGATATTAAATTAATTACAACCATGAAAAATATAAAAAATAAGTAATTAAGTATAATAAACAAAAAAACTTACTAAGTAAGTAAGTGGTGATGTATGTGCAGTCTTTAGTCCGTTAGTCGCCTTTTATGACACCCAAGGGAAGAAAGGGGTTTGTAGTATTATTTTGATGAGCCCATCGCTCACGTAGGCGCGGAAGCAATAGAGCGCAAGCAAATATCGCCGAAAAGTTAATTGTCTACCGTTCCTCGACTGTACATTGCTCTTGCTATTAACTGGTGCAGCGTAAAGACCGCAGCATCAGTCACCCTCACCCTGCCGGCCTACAAAGTGCCTCTTCACGCCTCGTTTGAAGGCGTGCCCATCCTCTGGAGCAACCACTCAGTAGCCATCTACGACTCCTACTAGAAGAGGGGGTGGTGAAATTCTTTATCCCCCGGCAAGCTAATTTCGGAAGCATAATCTTAAGAGTACCTATCAAATATTAGAGCATATAATTTAGGCACCAGAACGAGGCGAATGGCATAAACAGAGAGGCCTTTGCCCAGCAGTGGGTTGAGAACAACTGGAAATGATCATACCTAATGAAGAATACAATTGAGACAATGTTGAATTACGTGCCGCAAGTGTGTGGCGATGACTTTCCGAAAATCGAATTTTACTGCAAGCGATTTTTCCATTCGCATAATTTACCAATTTTTAATATGCGTTTTTTTCCCCGGATGATAAATTACTGAAAATTTATTTTTACTAAAGTAATATATCCATTCTTAAATATTCTTAGTCATGTAATTTACACATTCGCTTACATGATCACTAGGATATATTACTATAAGCAATTTTTTCCATTCTAATTTCTATGTTATTTAAAAAAAGTAAAAGTACCTATGTAATATTTTTACTGTATTATAATAACTGTATTATAACCACAAAATGGTTCTACCTATGTATTAGCGGGATTTTAGGACGATAAGATGATGCTGCTGAGATCCAATGAAAGAAGCTGCTGATAAGACAGTAAACCTTTACTTACGTATCTGATAAAATAAAACGCTAGAGAGAAAACTCAAAATTCTAAAATTACGCGAAAAGATAGCTTCTGAAAAAATCAACCTTCGGAAAAAAAACTACCTATAAGGAAAAGATGAGATTGGGAAATAAAGCGAAAAGACACATAGCTTCAGAAAAAATCAACCTCCGGAAAAAAAATATCAGGAAACGATTCTATTGGGAAATTATGCGAATTTTTGGGGATTAAAGTTACTCGCGTCCGTAGGTTTGTAGGAGACCCTACATGTGACCCCTGGGTGGTGCCAAATGAGTGACACTGACAGTAGTAGAGCAACGCTGCGTTGCAGCACGCTTTGGGCCGGCTCGCCCGGCGTAATACCTCGTGATTACGTGAAATAATAGCACTTGGTGCTGTTGTTTCGTCCGGCTAGTGAGGGTTCCGGAGGCCTTCCCCCCCCCCACCCCTCCCGATTCCTATTCCTTCCTTTAAAGGTCGGCAACGCATCTGCGATTCCTCTGGTTTTGCGGGTGTCCATTGGCGGCGGAGATTACTATCCATCAGATGGCCCGCCTGCTCGTTTGCCTCCTTCTATTAAAAAAAAATGGAAAAATCGCTTGCAGTAAAATTCGATTTTCGGAAAGTCATCGCCACACTCCAGAACTGCGAATAGGTCATTGAAGTGGCGTTGCTCGCCGTCTGTCTGTCCGTCGATGCAACTACAGCTTTTTATAGGGCTATAGACATTAAAACATAACTATACAATCACGACTATTATCCCCGAAGGATTAGTCAGGGACTAGGCAACGAGAACAGCAAAATCAGTCCTCGCCATATTCCACCTTTCACCAAATAGCGACTGCACATGTGCTGAGCGTGACAGGTGGTGAGCATATCGCCGCTCTATGTTGTTGGATGTACTTGCAGTCTTTAGTCCGTTAGTCGCCTTTTACGACACCGAAGAAAAGTGAGGGGTTGGTAGTATTATTTTGATAAGCCCATCGCCGCTCTATGCTGTTGGATGTATGTGCAGTCTTTAGTTCGTTAGTCGCCTTTTACGACACCCAAGGGAAGAGATGGAAAGACTGCACATACTATCCAACAGCATAGAGCGGCGATGGGCTCATTAATATAATACTACCAACCTCTCTCTTCCCTTGGATGTCGTAAAAGCAACTAACAGGTTAATTTTTAATAAAATTAACCAATTCATATTGTATTGGATTGTTTTATTTTCTCGCATTCGTAGTGAAAAGCAGAGTGTATCACACGGCGCTAAAAACCCATTATAACTCGGTTTCTATTTACTCCCTCGCTTATATAATGTGTCATTTTAACCCCTTGTATAACATAATAATCTACTATTGTATCTCTTTTGACGACGACAGTAGGTACCTTATCTGCCTTTATGCTAATCTGTGTTTTTGCTATTCCGGGATTATGCATATCTGGGGACAGCGCCCTCTGCAGCAGAAGGACAGATTCTGTCCTTCTGCTGCAGAGGGCGCTGTCCCAATGGGTTGGTGGGGTTTAACGACTGTCATCTTTCGACAACAACCGGGATCAACGGCTTTATGTGCTGTACGAAGCACGGAGCAAATCGAGATATTTTTTATTCGGTCAACCATCTAATTGTAAAAGATAATTTTGTATTAGCATTAGATAATAAAAGTCTCAATCATATTGTATAACTTTATTTGATTGCATTTATTAATTTAGGGCAGTCTAACATTGCCGTTCATTGATTTCTAACATACAGTAATAAATTGCATAGCACATTAAAATTCTATTTCCCATATATACCTAACACAGTTTACACCGGTAGGAATAAATTATACAAATAATAAATAAACATGCTTTTTGTCTTTCAGTCTCAATTGCACGTTATACCACTACCAAGATAGTTGGAGACAAGATGTTTGTAGATAACTTGACAATTGAGATTTCGATTAATTATGAACAGAATCCACAACAACAATAATTATATTCGTTCGAAACGCGACAATGCCTTAATAAATCTCACTATTAGTTACTTACATATTAAATAATATATTTAATAATAACCTAATTAAATAATTAACGTCGATAAAATCAATGACACTATCAATCCCAGCCCAGGGCCAATATTGTTCAATATTTTTGTGAATGATATACGTACCGAGCTGTCTTACATCATCAAAACCATATTTGAGGGGTCTACTTTAAAAATCCTCTAAACAAATTTTGTTTTAGGGGGTTTTTAGACCCCTCAAATAATATTGGTCAAAACTATTTCCAAAAAAACAAAATACAATGAGTTCCTTCCATGATCCACTAATGATTCCGTAACAAATCCCACTAAAACACGTTTAAAAGCCATTAGGAAAAGTGGCATTTGTATCAAAATCCACTAAAACACCAGTGTCACTATCAAATTCCACTAAAATAGAGTTGACCAATAGCAGAGCTTCATTACGACACGTAACTATATAACAGTATGTCGCTATTGGGCGTTATTGTTGTCGTCGCGAACGATGCTTTATGCAGTTTTGTATAAATTGCCTTTAGGGGGTTTTGAAAGTAGTCCCCTCATTTATGTATGCTGATGACATACCGCCGCACTCACCCTAATGTCATTAAAACTTAATTGACGTCTCTGAAAAGTGTGGTAGAGAGTTCAAAACTTTAGAGAACTCAGTTTTATTATAAAGCGATTTCATTAAAATCTTTGAATGGTGCAAAGTCAACTGCATGGCTTTAAACACGAATAAATGTTTTTACATTAGATTTGGTAGGAAGCAGAAATTAATTGATTACAAATATACTATATTTGTATTCATTCATGAAGAAAAGGTGGTTGTTCGAGATTTAAGTGTTATGTTTGACAGTAAATTGACGTTTATTCAGCACTTACGACAATATTGTGAATCGATCCTCGAGAATGATTGGTTGTCTTATGAAATATTAAGGACTTGCGTGTAGTACTTAGCAAAACAAAATTTTTAATAACGAAGTATATTGGAGTACCTACTGCAGGCCGCATTTATTGTCTGGAGGCCGCATTATGCTACACATAGCTTACGCATGGAGCGAATTCAGAAAAGGTTTGTCTGGCACCTGATGTATTCTTGTGGTATCTCTAAGAAACTAACTTAGTTTATCAGCCGTTTTATGCACATTAAAATAAACTCGTTATTGAATCGTAGACTTTTAAGAGACATCTTTCGTCTCCAAAATCTATTACCACAAAATATATTGTCCTCAGCTACTGGATAAAATAAAAATGCGTGTCCCGGTAAATCTTCGGAGTGTAATCGCACCCCTTAGAGCCCCGTTTCGTAAAACCGTTTACGGTTCAAACTCATCAATTGCAAGGTTCTGCAAGCTGGTAAATGAGTATAGTAACGATATTGATATTCACTACGACTCTCTCACTAAGGTCTGTAGGATATTTTTGGCCAAGCTTAACAGTAAAGCGCAATGTTAAGATTACTCTTTTGTCCTATTATCTTTCTTGTTCCGCTTCGGTTTATATAACTTTTTTTAGTTACTTTTATTGTTAGTTTATGTAATAATTTCGTTTATTAGTTCCTTACAAACAAAAAAAATATTTTATTTAAGTACTTATAGGAATCATAGGAATAGATTCATTTGTATTATTATTATTATTTTGGCAAAGATATGTATTAGTGCATGCTGTTTGCCTGTAAGAATTTGTGTCAATTAGTTTTTTAATTAAGTAAGTAAGCATAAGTATTTTTGTACACAAAATAAATGTTGGCAAACCTAAATAAATAATACTTAAATCAATCGCATTGTTTCCAACACCTTTTACCAACAACGTTTGAAATATTATTTGAATTCCTGATTTTCTTTTTGAATTTTGAATTGAAATGTTGTAAGTATATCAGTCATACAGCATCAAATTAATGAACTTGAAAGGAAAGAAACATCCGTAGTACAATTTTGTAAAGGTCAATTTTAGATTATACAAGTCCCTCAGGGGCCAATTTATTATCCTACCTACTCAAAATTACAGTAGATCGAAAGTCAAAAGCATTTACGATTTTAGACATTTATAGCAAGTTGTACGGTAAAAAAGCTTTTACATATTCTACAGTTTTTTTAAAATTGATTATCGCCTCTGGTTAAGACGAAACAATACCACAAAACTAAAATGCGAGTCTTTTGCGAACAGCTGTTCACGTTCGAACACAGTTTAGACGTTTCACCATAAAGAGAGAGCCTTATTCAAAATATTAAGAGTTAACAATTCTCACTTATCTGTGCGTTGAATTTATCATTAAAAGTTCTCTACTTGACTTTAACTTGTGAAAATAAAACTTGCAAACTTGTCTGAAAAACGCATATCTTCATCTGTGGACTTTGCATTTTAGGATTTAACCGCAGTTTCTCACAAATTGTCTTTTTTAGACTGAATCAAAAATTATTTCGTTTTTGTCTATATGACAGCGATCACATTCCTAACAGCGTGATTGTCCACCTTATGTTATGGTGACAGTCTTATGAAGGGTTTAACTGTATCTTTTATTTTTTTAATAAGAATACTTACATAAGATGCCTACTGATCTACTTTGATTAGTTATTGATATTAATTATTCATGTATTTCATTTTCCAATACAAACACTCCTACACTAACAATTTCTTTAGACGTTTCAGTAAAGTAAATGCTTGAGGTACCTACATCTAACATAACGAGCCCCGTTTCTTAGGCCTGGTGAATGATTACATCGATTTGTAGGTCCAAATCAATGTCATCTACAAAACTGCAAGTACCTATGGGTATTGAATTTATTTAAATTATAAATCATTTTTTTCGGGCATGACTCATATTGTGTTAGTTACATTGAATTCTTAAACTAGTTAGTAAAATCAAATATAATTTATGAAATTAAAATAATAATAATTATATTTAATTGCTTAGCAATGATTACTCCCAACAAACATAATATCATCTCACCTCCTATTTATGTTTATTCGGTATTTTTTCAAGAGAATCGATTATGCCAACCTTTATGATCGCTCCACAAATTAATTTAAAAATGTTACATTTAGTCCTTTTAACCTATTTCTCAGCTCCATTATTAATATCAAGGAAAACTATCACAACATTAATTTATTCTAAAGTCGGACGAGTAAGTTCTTATTGGATTATTGCTTTGAATTGCATATTGCAGTGTTATAGATAATAAAAAAATAAACTAATTTATCTTATCACAAAATCTACGAATACAGACGTAAATAAACACAATTAATTAGCGTTCATGAATTCATTAGTTTTTCGCTTTCTTTTTCGGCCATTAACAGAAATATATGTCTGAAATAAATAACTAACTTACTGAAATAAGTAGACATATTTAATAAAGCAGTGCTTTTATACAAAGCGTAGTTGTGTGAGTTAGGCAATTAACAAATCAGCGTCACTCAAATACGAGGCTCTACTTTATAAGCAAATTTTTAATTGGCTGTGGATAGAGTGCCACAAGCGGCATTCTAGTACGATCGGTTACGATGCCGTCATTACGACATCCTAGTGTACTAGGATATGATAGGATACAAGTGTAGGCAGTGAATTTAAGACAATCGCTACGCTGCGCTTCACGATTGTCTTATATTTCTAACCTATCACGTGACCTACAGGAGTAGGGCAGCTAGTATTTCTGTTGTCTAAACAAAAACTTTACGGCAGCTTAGGCGGCGTCACTATTATACCGCAAAAGTTACGGTTCCCTAACCGATGGAGATACAGTGCCGCTTGTGGCACTCTATACACTTCCTTTTTAATTTAAAGATTTTTGTTCAGACTGTGATTAAACTTTAGCCTTGCGCTAAGTCAAATTTACTATGTTTAGAATAATAACGAACCCTTGGCATATTTTGTGTTTTTTTTCTTTGCACATTAAATGAAAATGTACTACTTAATTAAAAAAATATCTAAAAGTACTTTAGAGAAAATGTAAAGATTACACAAGTCAAGCCCAGGAATCGTAATTGCAAAAGTATCACATACATCACATAATACAAAACGCACAGTGATCAGTGTAACTGTGAAGGGCTCAATATATCAATATACTCTTACTAAAATATTGAACTAACTTAAAATTTTCTTCTTTTAAACTAAGTTGTAAACTCTGCCATTTAAAGTCGACATATTTCAGTGAATCGAAATTTTGAGTTCGGTCTATATTTTTTTAAGAATGCGATTATTGATATTCACTGTCACGTTGTAATTAGCAATATCGTGAACCCCAATATGCCACCTTCAAAAGCACGCGATAAGTGTGCATTTCACATGGCACGATCACGTGACCAACAGTTTCCCGAAATATGTTTTAGCAGTGTGTATTGTGGTGATTCTCGCTCAATATGTCACCTTAATGTGCACGCAATAACGGTGCATTTCGCATGGCACAGTCACGTGACAAACCGTATCCCGACAGATGTTTTCTAGCTGTGTGTATTGTGATGAGCTGTACGTTTAACATAAGCCGTCTTCCTCGTCCTGTTTCCTCACTTCGTACGTCACAGTCTCGTAAGGGAACTCGTCGTCTTCTTTGTAGTTCTGTTGCAAAAAGAAAACAAGGTTTAGATTAATATTTATGCCAAGCAACAACTAAGTTAAAGTATAAAGCCTCGGCTACGAACACGAGTTTATTTTCATGCACAACGGGTAAGCCAAGGCCAAGTGGCCTTTCGCTGCGGGCTTCAGTTGGGTAAGATTGCAAACCTCAGCCGCTGCGCGTCGAACTCCTAATATTAGGTTGGGGAAAAAGTCTTATCGCATGTAGTATATATGAACTTGTAATAAAATCTCTTAGGCTATACTTTTGTATCTGGCTGGTTTTGATATCATTAAAAGTTTAAATTTTACTACAAAAAAGGTAAAAATACAACGCAAGCCGATGCGATGTTTATGGACCTAGTGCAGTGTCTGTGAGAGTAGCACAAATTTGGTTTAAACGTTTTCAATCCGGAAATGTTGATGTAAATTATGCAATATGCACGTCGCTCTGGTCGCCCTATTACCTACGGATAATATGTATGCCGTTTTTGAAAAAGTGGAGCTACGACGTAGCTGAAGAACTTGGAATTGAACACAAAACAGTTTTGGCGCATTAAAAAAAACTGGGTACACAAAAAAGCTTAATATTTGGGTACCTCGCGAGCTCACTGAAAGAAACCTAATGAACCTAAAAATAACGTGCGAAAAAGGTCGTGGTCAAAGGCCGGTCAGGCTTCAGACTGTGGCGAAACCCGGGTTAACTCGCAACAAGGTCAGGAAATATATACACTACCGTGAAAAGAAGCGACACTTAAGTATGTGTGCTCGTAAAATCGCTCGCGGTGTGGGTGTCTGGACCACAGAAATATATCATATTTCTGTGGTACCTATCTTGCTTTTAAAATTGATGTTATATGAGTTATTTGCAAATTCACGCACATAATAGTACCTACATCAATAAACCTAGTTCAGATAAGCACTGAAAATACACGTACCTACTACCTACCTAGCTACATTATATACCTCCTACTCCTACCTACATTATTTTTTATACGCTACGGCCACTGTATTTTTCAATAAAATACAGAAAGTTTCATACAGTTCTGATGAATCTTTTGCATGTTTCGTTTCGTGTTTTACATGTACCTATATAACAGGCAGCAGTAGGTACCTACCTACGTCAGGTAATATACAAAACTGTCAAACATCTGAATTTATTTTAACCTTAATGTCTTCGAATTTAAGTATAAAATTGATAGAATTTTATTACTATGTCGTGGTAGCCCAGCGTGCCGGTGACTATACCTATTTTACGATGTATTTTTAGGATTGTTCGTTTTTTTAAATAATTAGAGCTTATATTTACGTACCTATACACTACAAATTATACTGAGGCAAGAAAGAAAGTTACTTGTTGGTACCGCTCCTGGGTCCTGGCGTAGGTAGGTAGAGGTACTTGTAATCACCTCTGCCGACAGATGTAGGTAGACTCTCCCTCTTCTAAGTACCTAGAGTCCTCTGTGAGACCTCAGACTATACGTGTTGACCTTGAGACCGTCTTTATGCCCTACGTAATAAAAGCTGTTTTCGCAGTATAACTTGATGTGCTGTCGTGTTAAGTAAAGAAGGTAGCTACTTATAGGTACGCATGCAAGTCACAGCATCAAAAGTAGTGTAACCTTTTAATAATTTGTCTACTTTTAACAGTTTGACAAACATTAACAAAAAAAATCACAGATCTCGTGCTCTACACGATTTGAAAGGGCATTGAAAATGAACCTAGCTATTATAGATTATTAATGAAAATATTTATTTTTACTTTAAAAAAAAATTATCAACTTTTCCAAAATTTGTTTATACTATCCTAATAGTCTAAGATACGAGTATAGAACGACTTTCACCGAGCGGTTAAGGGATGAAAAGTATTTTATATCAAATTTAGACGGGGCTAGGCGCATCGCGCGCTGTAACGACGGCCGGTGACGCATCCGCATGCGCCGACTTGAAACTGCAGATGGATGCGTTTTGCGCCCCGCGACGAGTGTTGACATTAGAGGCCTCGGGTGACCTACTTACCGAAGCAATGTTGCATAATAACACTACTTGGGCACGCAACTCACTAATGGTGTTGTTAGAGGCCTCCAATTTCTCCACTACCTCGGCCAGGCTCGCTTTCAGGAAGTTGATGTCCTTCAGTAGCCTGGTGGTGGACATCGACGTGGTCGAATGTGACAGGAGACAGCTTGTGTAACTCCTTCGCCACGAACGTAGGCACGTCGTCCTGGTCGGTCTTCTTTAGCAGGCTGATGTTGTCCTGGAGATTCCTTTCTGTTCCATCCCTCCGTCGAGATGGCATCTGGCTGGCTTTGCCGGACGGTCTGGTAGAGCAGCGCCTTGCCACTGCAAATCTCGTCCTCCTTAAAGTTGGACTTGCAGACAGACATTAAATTTGATATAAAATACTTTTCATCCATTAACCGCTCGGTGAAGGTCGTTATATACTCGGATTCTCTACTATAAAGCCCTTCATTTTCCGCGTCTTTTAAGTCCTAATAGATCTTCGTAAAAAACATTGATTTTTAAAAAAAAAAATATTTTCGGAAGAAATAATCGACTATTCCAAAATTTGTTTATACTATCCTAAAGCCCTTAATTTTCCGCGTCTATTAAGTCCTAATAGATCTTCGTATCTCAAAGCTACGAAGTTCCACAGGGCTATGACGCCCGAGTAATACCGCACGGCCACGCTCCACGCGCCGCTAAGGGGGAGCATACCGCCCCCCCTATCACTCCCACTTATAAAATGTTCCCCGTCTCAATATCTCTAGGCGTCTCTCTCAGTTTTTCGATTTTCGACCTCGTTCACGAGATATCGAAGATATTCCGAAGAAAGGTGTTAAAAAATTTTCGAAAAAGTTTTCGACTTTTACAAAAAATTTTTTCACCATTTGAAAGCCATTTAAATTCTGCGTCTTTTGAGCTCTTATACGTCCTCATGGCCTTAAACCACTATATACCACGGGGCAAACACACTTTCAACGAAAATGGGGCCCTACCGGAGCGATCGAAAAAACATTTTCAATGTTAAAAATTGCTATGACAAGGTACTAAAGTGTTAAGTGACTTTCATTGCTGACTGTATGTGTAGGTTTCTAGATACTTACGTAGGTACGTGCAGTCGTGCATGCAGTGCAGGTTTCTATTGGGTATTTTATTCTTTCGTTTTTACCTTTGATCAACAATACCAACTAGATAACGCATAACGTACAAAATCAAAGCGAACATTGAAGGTCAAGGAAGGATCGAAGGTAACACCAAGGTATTTCATTGAATCTGTGCGATTCATAATGACACTGCTCAAGTTATAATCATATTTGGTAGGATTAACATAACCGAGCACTTACTGTGATTAAACTGTAAGCCATTGTCGTTACTCCATTTAAGTATGGCATCAACATCCTTTTGAACGAGCTCACAGTCCGTTTTATCAGTGTTCTCTGCATATAATTTCAAATCATCAGCATAAAGAAGACAATTTGTAAATTTTAGAACTTTAACAACGTCGTTGATCATCAGCAGGAAAAGCAAAAGGCCCAGTATTGATCCCTGCGTCACACCCGATGATGTTGGATACGGCTGCGAAACAGAGCAACCGTGACGCACATATTGCTGCCGACCTTCAAAGTAGTTCGAAAGTAAGTAAATAAGCTTTGTGGAAAAACCAAGAGCATCGTTTTCGAAATGTACTCTACCAATGTTAACAGATTTGAATTTTCCGACCTTCGCGGCCTAAATCCGTGCTGCTCATTACAGATGTAAGGAAGGACTTGCTTAAAATTTTGCCATTTTCGAGTAGAAACAATGTTGGTTTTTAATTTATACAAAAAAACCGAGGTCTTAAAATTAATAATACGGTCATAAATATGTTAGTAATAATATATTCTGGCAGCACCTGGATGAGATCGGCACTGAACAGAAGGGACTAGCATAAATTAGGGGAGGCCTATACCCAGCAGTGGGTGGTTGCGGGCTGATTGATTGAATATATTCTTCAGTATTTATACATTGGCGACAAGTTGGAATCACGTCACTTTGGAATTTAGTACCAAACCCCATAATAGAAAAATTATGTCCTTTGATTTTAAATTGAACCTATCTTTCACTTGCCTAAATAATTGTCCTTGCACAGGTTTACATTACATAACATACTATGTAACATATGCGTCTTCTTTGGCACAAGTCCAAATTCCATTTCGTTATCAACCCTAGCGTTTACACGTTCCGCTCATGGTCACCGGCGCTCGAGCTCACACGTACACGGAGTGTCACCGCTGTGACAAGGTGATGCTGTGTGTGTGGTGGGATTGGAAGGGCATTATTCATTATGAGATGTTACCACTAGGCAGGACCGTCGGTTCTGAACTCTACTGCGAAGAAATGACGAGATTAAAGCAAGAAGTTGAGAGAAAGCGGCCGGCATTAATCAACAGAAGGGGTGTGGTTTTTCATCATGATAACGCTAGACCTCACACATATTTAGCCTCTCAGCAAACTAAAGAGAACTTGGCTGGGAGGTGTTAATGCATCCGCCGTATGGTCCTGACCTTGCAACTTCAGATTTCCACCTGTTTCGGTCTCTTCAGAATTCTTTAGGCAGTGTCAGGTTAACATTACGAGAAGACTGCTAAAACCACTTGTCGCGGTATTTTGACCAGAAGCCCTAAAAAGCTTTAGAAAAGAAATGGGATCATGTCCCAACCTACAAGATGGCAAAAGTTATCGTACACAATGGCACCTATGCAAATAACTATATTTAAAAATGTTTTGAATTTTCTTAAAAATACGAAGAAATTTTTCCCCACCTATTAGAATAAAATAGTAAGTACACAAACGCTAACGCGTAAGAAGGCGCTGCGTTCTCCCTCACAGTCACTTTAGGTGCGAGTTCAATGCCCTCAGGTAGCGGTATGCTGGCCGCGAGACGCGCGTACTCCACGTCCATGCTGCGGATGAAGGGGAAGGCGAGTTCCTGCTAGAATACATCAGTAAGTACTCACCGCTGCATGCGAAGCGCTCGCGCTTACGATGGACGGCGCCGCATTCTCTCGCACGTCCTTAGCCGCTGCGTCATCGAGCTCCTAACAGAACACAATAGTCAATGGCTGTACCTCCATACAAGCCGAAACGCCCGGCTTGCCCTAACAAAAACTCAATACCACTACTGGTAAATCGCAATTAATTACAATCACTTAATATTTTTTACGAATTTTAATTTTCTTTTAACAGCAATCAAATTATCAATTATAAATTAAGTTTCTCTATATGCAAACGAATAACAAAACAAATCGCCTAACTGATTATATAAATCGTGCGATGCTTTACGTCTCTCTCGCAACCGGGCTTCGAATATAAAGTATATCCGCTCTCTTCTAACTTTAACAAAAGTGCTACTCTATGAACATAATACTGCATAAGTATGTATAGATTCTATGAGAAATTTACATGCAGCGTCAAGGCCAGCTTGCCTTATGAAGTTCGCAAGTAAGGCCTACGTTTCTTTTTACAAAGTGCGATTAATTTAGCACATTGCTTCTTATTTTAAAATAATCGAACTAGCGCAGCAATGTACTCGCTACTTGACTAGCCTAATGAATGAATAGAATCAGGCTTTAAATCTGCCGAATCGCGTGCGACTTCAGCACAGACGACCAATCAGAGGCGAGCTCTTATACGCGATCGCGCATGCGCTGCAGCAATTTTATTCTTTGTTATTGTCATACATCACTTTGTGTTTATAAGTAACAAGTGTTTTTCTAAAGTTTAAGATTTTGTGATAAATAATGTGTTTCGAGTTCAGTTCGACGCTTGATATTGGTTTCTGTGAAATAGTCAGATATGTTAGGCATGTGATGTGTAGCAAAGAAATGTGCAAACGTGTTGTTGATCGGCAAACGAAAGGTAAATTCTTTGAACTTTTCGGAAAAAAACAGCTCTTCCATTGAGCTTATCATAGTGTTATCATAACATCACACAAACCTACACCACACCAACACCTGATTTACGTATTCCGCAAACTACTAAAAGTCATTAAGGCTCGATTCAAATGGTTTTGGTTTTGGTGTTGCATGTTTTTTACAAACGACAAAAATGCTTGGTATGCCACGGCTTATGACGATTTGAATAAAAAATGTGGCTGGTGCCACAATCGTAGATAGCAAGATAAGGTGATTCTGGTTTCGTGGCTTGCCCCAATCTGAAGCCCTAGGCACGCCACTGACAATAGTAAGTACTCACCACTGCATTGGAAGCGCTAGCACTGACGTATGAAGGCGCCGCGTTCTCCCGTACATTCGCTTTAGGTGCGGGTTCAATGTCCTCAGGCAGTGGTATGCTGGCCGCGAGACGCGCGTACTCCACGTCCATGCTTCGGATGAAGGGGGAGGCGAGCTCCTAATGGAACACAATACTAAGGACTCACCGCTGTATTGGAAGCACTAGCACTGACGAATGAAGGCGCCGCGTTCTTCCGTACATTCGCTATAAGGAGCGTCCTCACTGAGAGCATTCTTACCCGAGCATTTGTAAACGAGCAATCGCCGGCGAGCAACAAATTCCGCCCAGCGAACTAAACATTCACTTTCGTGCAAAACTATAAAAGTTCGAGTCGAACAACCGAGCCTAGAGCATTTGAATACAGGAGCGTCCTCACTGAGATATTTTTTTGTTATGATAAATTTACATTGACAAGGCTGTATATATATACAAACAATATAGAGAAGTCATCCTAAAACCAAAGGCAAACCCAAAAGATAAAAATACCCAAAAGCCAACAAAAAATTCCCGAACACCGATAGAAAAAGCTCCAACTAAATCATATGATTTCCCGCATAACAGAAAAAGTTAAATAACAAATATGTCATATGCAGATATAACAAAAACCAAACCATCTTCAAAAAACGCTTCTGATCGCTTAGACCAAACTAACTTACTTGACTTACTAGATGGAATGTTTAACAAATTACAGCATATCATGAGTAGCATGATCGACAACATGATGGACCGTATGATCCATCCAACTTATCACACACTTAGTGCCACGGGCGGCACCTTAAACCTCCGCATAGCAACCTGGAACGCCAATGGGTTAACAGAACGACGACAAGAACTGGAAGTATTCCTTATTAAAACGGGAAGAATAGACATTGCTATAATCTCGGAAACTAGATTCACATCGAAAACTCATGTTTGTGTAAAAGTTACAAATTTTATAGCACAAATCATCCTTCAGGAAAATCACACTGGAGGAACTGCTGTGATAATAAAAGAAAACATAAAATACTACCCGCTAGCGGAATAAAGCACCGAAAAAGTTCAAGCTACATCTGTAAAAATAATTGAAAAAGAAAACTGAGACAACTTTGTCTTCAGTTTAGAAGATATATTTTTCCAGTCTAGGAAATCGATTCATCTGTGGTGAAGACTGGAACGTCAAGCCTTCCTTAAAGGCCGGCAACGCGTCTGCGATTCCTCTGGTTTTGCGGGTGTCCATGGGCGGCGGTGATTACTTTCCATCAGGTGACCTGCTTGCTCGTTTGCCTCCTTCTGCTATAAAAAAAAGCATACATATTGGGGCTCTAGGCTAAAGTTAGCCTAAAGTTACCGCGAGGTAAAGTTACCGCGAGGTAGACCACTATACCATGCTATTGGCAGTCTCATTCTCCTCTGCATTTCACATGGTGAACCAACTTATTGGCCATCGGATCAGAATAAAGTCCCGGACTTGCTTGACTTCTACATTGCTAAAAATGTTTACTACAGCAATATGAAAATCGAATCATGCACGGACCTATCCTCTGACCATACCCCTGTCATCCTTAATGTGGACTGCAAAAAGGTAATGGTGGAACGTAACATAGGACAATATAACCGTAATACTAACTGGGATCGCTACAGAGAAAGCATCACTAATGATGTAAATCTAAAATCACCATCAAAAATCCCAATGATGTGGAATCTGCCATTGAAGGTCTAACCAAGTTAATCCACAATTCTGCATATATAAGTCAACCCCTAAACAAAGAACTAGGTTGCCTCAATATCATTACTACCCTAGACACATTAAGGACAAAGTAAATGAAAGCCGAAGATTAAGAAAGATATGGCAAAACTCTCGATATCCTAGTAATAAAACGGCTGTCAACAGGGCTTCACATGATCTTAAGAGATTAATCAAGGAAGACAATGACAAGAATCTAAAAACTTATCAGGCCAGCCTTACTGCATCTAAAAAAAACAATTATTGTCTGTGGAAAGCAACTAAAAGCTTAAAAGGCCAGTGGTACACGTGCCTCCAATCAAACTAAGTTGTGGTTCCTGGGCTCGATCAGATCGGGAAAAGGCAATCAGGTACGCCGAGCATCTCCAATCAGTCTTCCAACCGCACCGAAGTACTAACCCAGACCATGACAAAGAGATTAATTCGTACTTGAATTCTCCGTTACAGATGTGCTTACCTTTAAAGTGAGTTACTCCAAAAGAAGTAAAAAGACAAATAGACTCCTTGAAAGATGGTAAATCGCCAGGAAACGATCAAAGCGACTCTACTCTACTGAAACAACTTCCGAAGAAGGGTATTCTCAGGGAAACCTCACAACTATGCAAAATAGAGTCTGGGGTTCCGCAAGGGAATATTTTGGGACCCATTCTCTATCTGATCTACACAGCCGACCTGCCAACGCATGATGACACTACCACGGCTACTTATGCAGACGACACAGCACTATTGTCAGTACATGGTAACCCCAACACTGCCTCTGCTAATTTGCAGACACACCTGCATAAAGTTGAAATGTGGCTGGACACATGGCGCATTAAGGCTAATGAAAGCAAATCAACTCATGTCACGTTTACCTTAAACAAACGGAACTGTCTACCTGTTGTTCTCCATAACATACCCATACCGCAAGCTGAAGATGCCAAATATCTGGGGATCCATCTTGACCGACGTCTCACATGGAGAAAACATATATGGACTAAAAGAAAGCAGCTTGATCTGAAACTCAGAAATCTGGACATATGGTATCCAACTCTGGGGAACAGCTAGCAATAGCAACATCGAGATTCTCCAACGATTTTAGAACAAAACATTACGTACTATGCTTGACATCCCATACTTCATAAGCAACGAGCTTATACACATGGACCTGAATATCCGCACCGTCAAGGAGGAAATTGCCAAATATAGCGAGAAGTATCAAAGCCGACTACATGAACATACCAACCAATTGGCGTCAAAACTCAAGGGGACAGGGAGCTTAAGTTTTTCCTGATTAAAAAGACACAGTATGTCCTTTTTAAAGAACAGATTCACCCACTTGTGATAGGAAATCACTGGATATTACTACCCAAAAGAGACATCAAACAAAAACAAACAAATGGCTCATTGTTTGAATTAACAGATTGCCATGTACCTAACAGAAAAGACAAACGAGAAAAAAAAAACATTGACAATAATACGATAGACCAAGTAAGTAGGTCACGATCAAGGAATTGTTCCTTGCTTACAAGTAGCCAGTAATATTTCTACATACATATTCATTCATTTCATTATCTGAGTACTCGCATTCGAGCGTTTTGTTTGCGTGAACATTCGAATGCGAGCCATTTCCGCGAACAGCGTTGCGACGTCCACACCGGACGAAGTTCGTGCTCGCGTGTAAACTTTGAAACGCTTGGCTCAACGTCCACACCACTCGAATATTTGACGCCAAATGCTCATTACACGCGAATGCTCTCAGTGAGGACGCGCCTTTAGGTGGGGGTCAATGCCCTCAGGCAGCGGTATGCTGGCCGCCAGCCGCGCGTACTCCACGTCCATGCTGCGGATGAAGAGGGAGGCGAGCTCCCAATGGAACACAATACTAAGTACTCACCGCTGTATTGGAAGCGTTAGCACTGACGTATGAAGGCGCCGCGTTCTCCCGTACATTCGCTTTAGGTGCGGGTTCAATGCCCTCAGGCAGCGGTATGCTGGCCGCGAGACGCGCGTACTCCACGTCCATGCTGCGGATGAATGGGTTGGCGAGCGCGCGGCGCGCCCCCTCGCGGTCTTCCTCGTCGTACGCTTGCAGTAACTGTTCGAGCGTCGACATTTCCGGCACCTCGCAGTTATTGCCCCATTCCTGTGTACACGATAATGTTCTTTATGTAGGTGATCAATCCAAATGGTCAGTAGGGAGAAATCAAAAACTATTAGAGATAGGGAAATCTGTTCATGGGAACCATGACGTCGATTTTAGATTTAATAAAAATTGCATTATAATTTTTTTTGTTAATTATTATTTTATTTTTGGGATTTCTTTCAATTATTTTAACAAGATTCCATTAAAAATGTGTTCTTATGACTTATTATTCATACCATCAATAAGAACAAAGATATAAAATTGCAGAATTTATAACATTGTTCACAGAGGTAGAGACCGCGCGGGTTCGACTGCCGGTTACGTATGTATGTATGAGATTTAACAAAAAAAAAATTGAATGCAGTTTTTATTAAATTTTAAATCGAAGCCATGGTTCGTAAAAACAGATTTCCCTACCTCTTATAGTTTTTGATTTCTCCCTACTACCCCTATTTGGATTGATCACCCTGTATAAATAGTCTTGTTGTGAAAATGTTTGATCTAAATAATTGGAAAAAAAATCATAAGAGTTTCACTCGCGACGTCAGGTCGAATACGTCACAAACGCGCAAACGCCTGGCGGCTAGCGTGAACACGAGCTCGCTACGTCTACCGCGCCCGCACCCGCCGCCGCGCCCGCGCGTTCCAACATAAACAAGCACTATCTCTTTCCGCCTGCGTGCAATGAACAAATGCACTGTTGACCCGAGATGACCTCCAAGGCCAGCTGCCAGCTAACTGCTACTAAACATACGTAGAGGGAATAAAGTACCTAGATACCTACACTTTAAAGACCGCCTCAGCCTGATTTTTTAGTTGTACTGACTACTTTCTCAAAAAAACGTGTACCTACTATTTAAGAAGAACCTGGAACTTTTTGATTATTTCTAATTGTCTCCACTATAGGCAATCATCAAAATAGTTGCTAGTTGCACACATAATATAATAAATACAATATACGAATCAAAAATATCTAAATTATGTTACTTTAGTTACCTACTATACACAGCGTTTTTTGTAAGTTTGTTTTAAATTGTCTGGCAAATAAGGAAAAACTCAATAAGGGCAGCACTGTCGCGACTGCATCCCCTAAAGTGTTCGTGAACGTGCGTGATTGTTGGTAAATTTATATTCTGCGGTAGCGATCAACTATTAAATTTATTTATTAAATTTGTTTACGCATACACCAATTATCTAGACCAAGATGAGTATTATTTTGAAACTCGTTAATATGGTAAGATAACGGATACATACACATAAACATAGAAAAAACACCAGACCCGAAATCAATTAAGAAAAACAGTTTTTCTCTAAATTGACCCGACCGGGAATTGAACCCGGGACCTCAGAGATGGCGCGACGCCAGACCTGAGGCGTCTAGGGGACAGTACCAACCAACCTAGTAAACGTTTATGCGCCAAGTATCTGTAGACCTACCAATTCACCATTGACATACGCTAACGAATAGACAGGTAGCGTTTGCCACTCGCCTAGGGGGGCTGTACCAACCTTGTAAGCCTTCTCGGCCGCCACCGGATCGCCGCGGGCCAGTTGTACGAGCACAACGGCCACCGTGAGCCTGCCCACGGCACCGGTGTTGCCGGACTCCTGGTGGAAGCCGATCTCACGGCGCAGGCTATCTACTGCTTGATCGTACCTGCATACGTAAGTAAATGAAAGTAAAAATAACAATGCTTTTTTGTTACGTTTTCAACACGCACCAAAAGGTCTATTTACACATATCAGTAAAGTCACAGTTCCGTCAACGTGTTCGCTCAGTTCAGTATCAGTTCTACAGTGTTGCGTTCAATTCACACGTGTCAGTACCCAGTTCACGGGGCTTCAGTGAAAACGTGTCCGTCGTCAAGTATCGTGATTGTTGCTATGGCTCTGTTAAATACTACGGAGCTAGCAATGATAGCTATTGCTTTAGAGACGAAGAAGAAGAGCAGCATCAATACTGAAAGCACCGTGTCGTCACTGACACTGACAATTGGGGCTGCGGTCATAGAGAATGTATATAAGAATATTTCGCACTGTGCCGGTACTGTGTGGGAACTGTGACTTCACTGATATGTGTGAATTGACCTTTAACTACACAGATTTTGATGAATTCTGGTATACAGTGTTTGGTAATTGGTATATATACCCCGTTACTGGGATACTTTCTAAGGGTGGATTCGACCAAACTGGAATAAGGTCTTATACCTAGATTAAACGCCGAATTTGTATAGACTAATCCCGGAGTAAGTCTTATTCCAGTTTGGTCGAATTCACCCTTAGTGTATAAAACAAATATTTGTATGGGAGTAACCTTTCGAGTTATTTATATTTCCATAATTATATTAGTTATAATTATGGTAAAATATAAGCGCAACATCGTCAGTTTTGGTGACAAGGGAGTCGATATTCGTTCAAATATTACGGATCCCAACCTTGTTAATTAAGCATTTTACTGATTTACTTTGAACTGTGTTTCTATTTCCGCTCTAACGCTCTAGAGATCGCTTTAAGCAATAAGACCGCCCACATTAGTTTTAATATGCTTATTTATGTTTTCTGTATTTTTGTGTGTGCAATAGAGCGTTTTATTTATCTATCTATCTATCTATTATGAATACGATACGATAGGTTTAGTTCAACGTCGTTTAGCCTTACAGCAGGGGACAGTTCTACAGTGTCAATGATATTATTCTCAATATAAAACGAATACTTAGGGCACTGATGGTATTAGTCGCGATATGATCAATATGGTCATGCTTACACTACAACACTACAAAAATAGTATGTCAGCAACTCTTGAAGTATTTAAATAAACACAACATATTACCACAAAAGCAATTTTGATTTCGTTCTGGTCGCAGCACGGCAACGGCATTACTGTATGTTGTGGATGACAATCATCATTTTTGGGGGTTAAAGTTACTCGCTTCCGTAGGTTTACCCTTAAGACCCTACACGTGACCCCTGAGTGGTGCTAAATGAGTGACACTGATTGAGTGGTAGAGCCACGCTGCGTTGCAGCACGCATTGGGCCGGCTCGCCCGGCGTAATACCACCCTCTTACGAATATTCGGCGTGAAACAATGTCACTCTGTGCTGTTGTGTTTCGTCCGGCGAGTGAGGGTTCCGGAGCCCCCTCCCCCCCCCTCACATTTGATATGGCAGCGCACTTAAACCTAGATTTACCCCCAGGGGGGTACTGATACATCCAGTGTCGGAGAATCCCCCCCTGAACGTTCTCGCTCAGGCTGCCCTACGTATTCTGGGGAGGGCAAAAGTCTGCTCGTGTCAAGGCATGCTGCAGGCAAGAGAAATGCGAGACAATTGGCACCCCCTCCTACGCTGCGCGTGGACTTCTGCAACATCAAAGGAATCCACTCCAACTTAAGCGCCGTCCATTACCACCTCGAGACGGAAAGGCCGGCCTTGCTCTTCCTCACCGAGACGCAGATATCTCCCCCTCCTGACATCTCCTACTTGCGCTACCCGGGATACAACCTCGAACGTGCATTTGTGCCACGAGCCGGTGTTTGTGCCTACGTCAGGGAGGATATGTGCGTCCGTCGCCTCGGCAATCTTGAAGATAGGGACCTCTTCATCTTATGACTGCACGTCGACTGCGGACGTCATCCTCGCATCTACGTGTGCCTGTATAGGTCCCCCAGCGGTAACAACGGAACTGACAAACTCATCGAGACCCTCCAAACGGCGACAGACTCCCTTCTCCAACGGATCTCCTCGGCCGAGATTGTGGTATTGGGAGACTATAATGCCCACCACGTCGAATAGCTTGGTTCACGCACAACTGACCATGCGGGTAGAGCCGTTCATGACTTCGCTTTGGCCTACAGTCTGTCCCAATTGGTAACCGAGCCTACAAGGGTTCCAGATATGGAGAGCCATGCACTTTCCTTATTGGACTTGCTGACCTCACACCCAGACGGCTATCAAGTTTCTGTTGATGCACCACCAGGCTCATCAGACCACTGCCTGATTCGTAGCACTGTGCCTCTTACAGAAACTTCAAAAACGCAACCAGCGGCCAGCCCTCGAGTCTGGCATTATAGGTCAGCGGACTGAGATGGGATGCAAAATTTCTTTGCGTCCTACCCGTGGTGGCGAGTTTGCTTCTCGATGGATGATCCTGATGTCGCCGCTGACTCTGTCGTTGATGTCATACTGCAAGGAATGGAACTTTTCATTCCAAAGTCTGTGGTTCCCATTGGTGGCAGGTCCCAACCATGGTTTGGTCGTTGCTGCAAAATAGCGTCTCGCCAAAAGCGACAACATTACCAAACCTGGGCTAATGCGGTGTCATCAAAGGATCTAAACAGTTTGTCAATAAGACTTTATCTTTATAACAAACTCCAGTTTTCGCAACGGCCACTAAAAGCAGCGACTCTATTATCCTGTCCTCGGCACAGCACAGCCAGCACAGTTGCATTTCGTGGCAGTGTTCGGTATTCAGCCACGAAATGCTGGAACAACATTCCGCCATTTAACATTTAACAGTCGTCTTTTAAAAATAAATACAATATATCTTTTATTTATTCAGAAATTATTATCATTGTTATGTAGTATAGCTCTGTATTGTTTTCGTTATGTTTTGTAAAATTTGTTGCTTTTTGTTGTCTTTGTTTGTTTAAGAATAAGAGAAGTTAAAGTATAGGTCTTGCTGACACCTAGTTTTGTTTTATTTTATCAGTTCACAATTTTCAACATTCCCTACATGTTTGCTTCTGTGTTTTAGTATGATTTAATTATTTGTACCCCTCAGGCGTCCACGGAAGACCAGCATCGGGGTACCTTTAAGGTGCCTTGACATTATGCTGAGTGGAAACCTTTTTTGTGCCACATAGTTTTAATCACATTTGTTTAAAATCAAATTAAGGCCGTACGGGTGTGGTACTTTGCCTACCAACATTGAGGGACATAGAGAAAAAACAGGTACCGGTAAAATTGACATTCGTATGTCATTTCAGTTCAGTATCGGTTCGGTACACGGAATGGCGGAACGGTCCGCTTACGGTTTGCTGTTTTGATCTCCCATGGCTGGGACAGCCCAGACTTTATTATATGGTGTAAAACCAACCGCGGGCTGTACGCGCTTATATTTCTGACCGGAGAATTCGCGTCGCGTTGTTGTGATTTCAGTTTCGGTTTGTGTCGTTACATGCCCACGTACATTCGTTGTGAATTAACAGTTAATCGGCTTAAATCTCGTCAATCTCCTTGTAACCAGCCATGAGGCTGCGATGTTTGATTAATCGTACGAACAAACGCGACGGCAGCGCGTATATTACGAACATTACCTCGCGTTTAGCAGGCAGGCAGTTAGCCTCGCGTGGTGAGCTAGTGGGAACCGGTTCCCGGCGATATCGTGGAGGAGCCGGCTGCTCGGCGAGGGGGACGGTGCGATCTGGACAGCCTCTTGGAGTCGGCCGGCGTGGCAAACGCCGCCAGAGGCCAGGAGCCATCACAGCAGCTGAGCTGCAACCATCCTATTTCCTTTCTCACCTATGTCCTCTCCTCAGGTTAAGGCGGGTTAACCTTCGCATCATTCGGTGAGTACATAGTATTTAAGTGTAGTATTAATTTAGTTAAAACGTTAACCGCTGCGAAGCGCAGCTAGTTTCAAGCAGGCCATGATCGGTGACCTGGTGGTCCATGGTCTGTTTGAATCAGTAAACATTTTTTTTTGTATGTTTGTCAGAGAATAAGTATTTTTTCATTTTATTTATACATTTAAAAAAGCAAATAAAAAATAAATTTCCATACATTAGATCAAAAATATTTACAGTTTTGTATAGAACAGTTTATTTTATTTTTTTTGCATTTTCATTTGCAGGTATGATTTGCTTTATTTTCTGGTGGGTAGCCCCGAAAGTGCCAAGTCTTCATATATTAAAATTATTAAAACTAAATTTTATGTTGTAATTTAACCATCACCTGTGCTTAATTTGAGTCCCACAACATCTCCACAAATACACTCTCCAGTTAACAACCAAGGACGCCACTGTAGCTCAACTGTCGACAAGCTTGAAGGAACTTTTTTCAATGTTTGACAACAGGATGTCAGAATTTGAGAAGAATCTGCAGCAGTCGGGCGCTAAGAAGACTAATACCACAGTCAGGTCTTTGGCTACGGAGTTTACTTCATTTAATTTAAGACCTTTGCTTGGAAGTCGCTTGGTATGCTGAAGTCACAGATTGAGCTTCTGGTTCACGGCCTAGATTGTCTGGCCACTCACTCCCGCAGAAAGGTATTTTCCCCATGGCATCAAGGAGGGCAAGGACGAGGATGTGGTTTCGAAAACCTTGGCTATAATAACCAATCAAATGCGGTTGCCATCCATCGATTAGAAATGTTACTAAACTTGCCACAGATTAGGATCCAAAAAGCAGTCTGGTCAGAGGCCTGTCCTGGTCCGTTTTGCCTCAATGCAGCATCACACGTCAGTGTGGAAAACTAAAACTGCACTGAAGGAAGGGCTCTAAATTGACTCTCACTTTGTTTCTCACGAAATCGAGGCTGGATGTTTTTGTTGGGGCTCGCAGTCACTTTGGAGTAAGGAAGTGTTGGTCTTCAGGGGGCACAATAGTCATACTTCTCCCCGACAAGACACGAATGAAGGTATTCACCATGACTGTATTTCAACGACTCACTACTAAGTACCCCAGCAAACACACCACGGAAGTATCAGCAGGGAAGTCGAAGTGAAGTTTGATGACGCTACTATCAAATTTTGCCGTGTTAACTTCGGTTTAAAAGTGGGTTTTGCCAAAAGGTAGTAGGTATACATATTAGTTTTAACTTTTTCACAGCAACCAACAACATTTTGATATTTTGTTAAGAAATCTCAGTTGTCACCAACGAACGAAACAACGAAATGAACCTTTAATATAACTGGACTGCGAGAATCTCGAGTAAGCGTATAAAAATCGTAAAATTATACTCACAAAAGTGAGTACAGGGTCCGAAAGGGATATATATATGGTGGCCCCGTTGCGGGATTATATACCTACCTATAACTAAACAGGGATTATAGTATACATAGTAGAGATAGATGGGGCCCAGAAAACTCTTAATATGCTACTTTTTGAAAAGCTAGTGTTAAGGTGCGCTTACACGGGCAATTTTTTGTTCAATTATTATTGCTTGGCTACACGTATGCATTAATCTGGAGAAATTAGTACAGCTTTCTGCAGCAACTTCAAAAAAGTGCGGCATTTTTTTCGACAAGATTGATTCTAATTGCATTTATTTATTTTGCGGTTTAACTACGCAATGCTTCCGCAGGGAGAACGAGCGGGCGAACGGATGTGCAGCGGAAGTGACACCAGCGCCCAAGGCGTAGGTATACACTGCTTCTGTTGTGATGTGATTGATTTGATTATTAAATAATGAAAAGATTATTTAATTTCATTAATGCAGTTCACTTGCGTGCTTGTTTATGGGATAAGAAAAGTTCTGATTTTAAAGAGAGATCGCCTCGAAGGTGGAAATAACTTTTAGCTGTTGCTGCAAAAAAAACGTCATTCATGGCGAGCGATAGTTTTTTAGCTAAGTAGCAGTGTATGAAGTATTGCCTAGTAGTTTCTTGGAGTTAATCCATCGCCCAATGTTGTTGTTGCAAAACATTTTGCCAAATTGACTCCTGTTGCCGTTGCCGTAAATTGCTTGATATTTTGTCACGGCACAATCGGCCACTATTGCTCATAATTGCATATTTTTATTGTGTAAGCGCACCTTTAAATAAATTTACGGTAATTGTCAATACTAACTTTTGAAGCCGCACCAGAATGCGAGATGACTTGCTGATATACTCGGCCCCGGCATGTTGACTGCTCTCGGCCTGTAAAAAATATATTGAATATCCATTTCAATAAACCAAATAAAACTATTGATGGAACCCATCAACAATTAATATAATACTTAACCCTATTTGAATTCATTGCACAATCCTAATAAAATTATTCCTAACTAGTTGACCCGACAGACATTTTTTTTTCCAAATGTGATCGTTTTCGAATTTGTGAAGAACCGTTGGAAGAAATGATAAAACCCGTATTTCTTTAAAAAAATCATCGTAGTATTTAACAATTGCAGCTATAGATATGAAAATTGAGCCGGAAGAGTAAATTCAGAAGGAATAATGGTAAATTTTAATTTGATTCGTACATATAGTCTCGGTGGCCGAGCGGCTTAGCGCTTGGCCCGATAACTGGAGGTCCAGGTTTCAATTCCCAGGACGGGTTGGGCAAAGTGTGTTTCGGATGTTTCGATGCATACAAGTAGTATAGCATAGCATATTGTGATTACCAAACACATCAATTGTAGGGAAGCCTTGATTTCAAATATGGAACTGGCCTAACCCTAGCAGTGGTGTAGTATATCTGGCTATACCAGGGCTTCCAAAACTTGTTTTTAATGTGACGCTCTTACGATTTGCGATTTTATTCGACGCATGTTTATTGTTGATTATTCTTAATTCAGTTACAGCAGTCTTAACGTTCCCTAAAACATGATTGAGCGAAGCGATGGCCGATTCACATGTCATACCCGTGAACGGGTGCCGCCTGTGGAGGCTGGTCTGCTCTTGATAACAAATTTTTATTATTAGTACATTAGTAGTTGTAGTCTTACTTTTTATTTTTCTGTACTGTAAGACATTGATTACATTGATAATTTTATATTGATGAATACCTGAACTTTTTATGTTTTTATTATTGTAATGGAAAGTGCCCTTTCATGATAGGGAGCGCATTTTTTTAAATTCTAATTTAAGCTGTAAAAATCAGGGAGAAAAGAAATGCCCTTGCTAGTTTCTTGTCGGTTCTTCTCAGTACAAGGCCCCCGCCCCATAGATAGACTTCCGAACCGATGGCATAATGACATTCATAAGTGCTGTAACTTAAGCATGGCCTAACCTGAATAAATGATATTGATTCTTGATTGTCTTGTTGGCTTAAATTCAAAAATATAACATAAACTAAGTAAAAACTTACAGATGACACATCGGCCGCTTGCTGAAACAGCAACACAGCTTTCTCTGGGTGTTTTTCCTCCAATATTTTAGCAGCCTTATCAAGAACATTTGCTCCGGAATCCCCTGACCCGTATTGTTGATATAGACTTGATGACTCAAGCGCCAAAGTGTAAATCTAAAAAACGACAATCTCATTATTATTTATACAATTGCAGCAGCACAGCTTTTAAAGGGTCTTTAGGGTTATAATAATACCCACTTCTTCACCAGGAGCAGTTTCCTTCGTAACAATTATAGCGTTTTCGAGTGATTTAGCCGCATGGAAAAACGAACGATTCTTTTTGTAGTACTCCGATGCCTTTAGGTGACACTCCTTGGATTTATTGAGATCCCGAGCAATGCGATAACATTGCGCTGAAAAATGCAACTTATTAATAGTATGTTATAGAAAATAGAATAGCGAAAAACTAAAAATGTTTTAACGTTTTAAAAATATATATTGAAACGCTAAAAATCTTGACAAATATAATTCATATATACTATAGTAGATAATGATAAATAAACATGAATATAAATATCCACTATATATAAATCATTGTGTACAACACACAATTTTGCAAACACAAATCATAATTATAGATATAATATGTACTTGTATTACTAATATTATAATTACATATAAGATTAGTATCATCACATACCTGCTTGACTATATTCATCAGCAGCTGAATCATAATCGGGTTTCCAGCGTAAAAGCGAAGTCTTTAAACTGTAAGTAATACAAACATCAATGATTTGATTATAGGAAATATTTCATAACTCTCAATAAATCAAAAGACCTTTACTGAAACTTAAAAGTGCTTTTGATTTGTTAACAATGTTTGCCTACTCATACCATCCATTCAAGACGTCTTTTAACTGTACAGATATTTCTCTATATTTTTATTTTCAGTGTTAGTGCTGTCGGTCGCAGATGACCTTTACAGCTTTACCGGGCTTGTTTGGGGGCTGCGAGAAACTACAGGTTCCTCAAGCCGTGAGGTCGAAATTCTTCAGAGGGTTTCCGGCGGGGGATGGCATCTCGCCGCAAACGAGTCTCCGATCCCTCCCCAGATCATCTGGGGTTCGAGCCGGTAGGGAGCGGGAAACCCGAAGACTCCTCTAAGAGGCACGATACCTCGGCTCGGCTCGTCGTGGGGGATACGCAAGAATCAGGTACATTACGAATGTAACCTGTTATAGAGCGAGTGTGAACCGGGTCTACGCACTCTTGTTGTTCTACGAGTGCGGTGTCTTGGTCCTAAACTAGTGTGCAAGTTTAGTGTGTCTGGGTGAGTAGTGTCGGGCTACTACGCGTTTGCAATCGTTATTGCATCATCATCGGGGTCGACTAAAACGTGACGCGGAAACCGGCGGAGCGGATCTCTCGGCGGGCGAAAGCTGCCAACATCGTAGTTGGCAGTTCCCGCCACCAGAGGATTCGGATGGAAGCGCTTTGTCGAAGTACGCCTGAGAGGCGTCCTTCATGAAGGAACGGATAGTCGGAAGATCGAAATCGCGATGGAGATACATTGCGAAGGTACCACGGGGTAGCCGTGGCGCCTCGCATGAAACGGTTTTGAATGGTCTGCAACCGGTGCAGATTAGAGTTCGCGGCGTGAGCGAATACTACACTAGCATAATTATGTCATGACGGGACGAATGCAGCCTTTGTAAATTTTCGTCTTAAATCTAAGGGTGCGTCCACATCTGGCGAATGCGCGCCGCTTGCGAGCCGCGCGCGTGCATTTTAAGCTCGCGCCACGTTCCCGCGCCGCCCGCGCGCCGACCGCGCGTATTCCACGCGCCGCGCGCGCGGCACGCGAGCGGCGCAAGTGCCGCGCGCCCACGAAGATAATAGGCAATACTGGAGGCCAAACTCAGTACTTTAAGTTGAAGCCGAAGTTAGTAGGTATAACATCTATTGACCTTTCGCTGGACTACTGGGTGGCCATCTCATAAATCTTAATTTAACTGAGGCTCCAGTATGAAAGCAAACGGACGGTAAGCACGCGAACTAGACGCGCGCAGATCGCGCGCAGCACGCGCGCCGCACGCGCGCGGCACGCGCGCACTATACAAGCATTTCATGAGTTGCGCGCCAAACAACGGCAGCAACAGCACGCGTGCATCGCGCGCGCGGCTCGCAAGCGGCGCGCAAGCGGCGCATTCGCCAGATGTGGACGCACCCTAAGAGACATTTTACTCCGCCTTCCTACGAGGTAGTAGAGCCTGCCTAGAATAAACGCTGCCCTATTTCGGATAGCTTTGATGTGTGGTGCAAACGTCAATCGACTGTCGAGGATGACACCGAGATATTTGACCTGCGACTTCCACGGTATATCGCGATCGAAGAGTCGGATAGGAGACGGACGGAGAGCGGATGAGTCCCGATGAAAGTGGAACGCGGCACTTTTTTCGAGGTTTACCTCGATTCTCCAAAGGCGGAACCAATCGCCTAGGGTGGTGACGGTGGATTGAAGTCTCTGAGAGAGTTTGGTACTATCTCTATCAGTGGCATAACTGTACAGAAGAATGGGCGCTGCTTTATATAGATGTGTAGACTGCGAAGTAACGACAGTGGTGTGGTGTAAACGTTTACATCAATATTAGTCTATAAATGACCCACAGCTGGGCTTCGACTTTCCCAAAAATATCACTAGCAATTATGGGGAGATCAGGGGGCCAATGTATTAATGATTGATATTTAGCAACAACTACCACGACCAACAGCTTAATGTACCTTCCAAAGCAAGAAAATTTAACATCACTAAAGAATCATTAAAGTACCTATGTAATTGCCATAAAAATATCTAATTACAAGAGAGAAAGTATATAAAATTATCAAAAGTTGGATGAGGAAAGCCGAACGTAGGAAGGTTATATAGCAACACAGTAACAACCCTTAAGGAAAAATTATGCGTTCAGATCAAAATTAATATTTACTTTGTTGCACTAATAAATAATTTAATAATATACAAAAATGTATATATCTATTGGAATTAGGGTCCGCGAGTAATTTAAAGAGAAAGAAATGAAACGTAAAATGATTTTTTAAACTTAATTTTTATAATTGTTATTAAAAAATATATATATATTAAAACCTATTAATATTCCTACCTATGTATAAATAAAAATTAAATTTATATTGATAAAGTATGGATTTTACAACTACTCTCTTAAACAACGTATTAAGTACAGAAACAACAATATCCAATCTCATTATTAATTTTCAGTCTAAAATCATTTAATCTGAAAACTTTGTAAAGTAGACAACCGTCAACAACAACGTTTGCCCTGAGACATGTCCGTTCGCGTTCGCGCCACACACTGCCACGCCCCCGCGCGCCGTTCTTACATTTACGCATCCCACGCGGCTCTCAACGCCTCGTATAGAAGTGATACAATCTCAACGCCTCGTATAGAAGTGATACAATATCGAAACACTTAGGAACTTAGTAAACCTTGTAACATAGATTGATGTACAAAACTTACAAATTGAAAGTGTTGATAATATTTCCACAAGCAGAATTTGAACCTGCAATCCGGGCCAGGTTTCCACACTTTTTCAATTTGTTATATGTTCGCAACAAAATTTGCTTTAAAATTATATAAACAATAAAATTATTGTACAAAACTTAGTTTATACATACAATTTGAAACTGGTACATATTTTTTTATTTCATCATCAACCTATAAACGTCCCACGGCGGGCACAGGCCTCCGACTTGGACAACATCACATGAAGGATGAAGAAAGAAAAAGTTGGGAGATTTTTATACTATTTCTATTTGTTATACTTATACAGATATAACTAACTCACGGCAAGCTAATCTTAAAATATTAATAGGTTTTTTTAAAAGAGTTAAAAGGCCAAGAAAACAATTATTTTTTTTTACTATTTAGTTTTTTTTTTTGAGTCACTTTTATTTTTTTAAATATTTTGAATAATTACAGCAAATTGTCTAAAATCAAGTCTAGTCATTGCAATTTCAATTTGTTACATTAATATGATAATTCTATTTTTTTTCATAATGGGAACTATAGTTCCTGTCACAAAAGTATATCTGTGTATACTTGTGTGTGTAATATTATTATATATATTATATATATATATATATATATATTTATATTGATAAAGTATGGATATATTATGCTATATATATTATATATTATATATATATATATATATTTATATATTATTATATGTCTTTGGAAAAGTTGTCATCATTAGAATAATTTAGATAAAAAACATAGCGATGATGAAATTATAATAAATTATGGTAATGGCCAGAAGAATTTGGATTAGGAAGGCTGTTCTAACGACCTTTGAACATTTTAGCAGCGATTTATACTGGCCCACTTAAGACAAACTGCAAGAAAATGCACCACTGCAGTTTACACAGATGGTTCACTAGTCAGTACTTATTGTGTGTGTAGCATAAATTTAGTATATAAGAAGCTGTAGCATATTATTATGTAGAGTTCCCTTCCCTTCCCTCGGTGTCCGGGAGGAGCTCTGCTTCAGAGGCGAAAAAAAAAAGTAAATAAACTCTTTGTACTCGGACGACATCGTGGTATAATTGCTGCTACCTGGTAACTATATTCCTCTCACTGTGGCCAAGACACCCTTAGTCGTCAGTTCTGATCAGTCTTGTGAGTCTGCTTGACTGGCAGTGAGAAAATCGTACTTCGAACCCTGTTTCTTCACCACCTTCCGTCTGTTGCCTTAGGTCTCATGGTGCAGACATCCCATACTTATTTATATATTTATTTATTACATATATATGCTGTAAGTTAGGGCTTTAGGGACTTAGGGACCTAGGGACTCAGATATTGTAGGCCGGAAAACCGTATAGAAAAGTTTCTCAGCCTCCTATAACTTAAATTTCATGTGTAGCCTGTCGGTGCTTTAACAAGAGACCACACTGAACACATACTATTAACATAATTTTTTTACACCGACAGCAACATTAGTCGGCAGCTGCACATTTTGGTCCTTCGAGAAATTTTGAACCTGTGACGTTATAGTACATTATGATATAAGTGCGGTAAGATGAAAATTACAGCCGAGGCGATATTGCTGGCCCGAGCCGTAGGCGAGGGCTACAAGAATGCAGAGACTGTAATTATCAAAGCGCACGTATGCCATACGTCGTTTTATAACATATTTGTAAGGAAAAAAATCCGAAAAGGCGACTAACGGACTAAAGATTACACATCAAAATTATACTACCAACCCCTTTCTTCCCTTGGTTGTCGTAAAAGGAGACTAACGGACTAAAGACTGCATATACATCCAACAGCATAGAGCGGCGATGGGCTCATCAAAATAATACTACAAACCCATCTCTTCCCTTCGGTGTCGTAAAAGGCGACTAACGGACTAAAGACTGCACATACATCCAACAACATAGAGCGGCGATGGGCTCATCAAAATAATACTACCAACCCCTCTCTTCCCTTGGGTGTTGTAAAAGGAGACTAACGGACTAAAGACTGCACATACATCCAACAGCATAGAGCGGCGATGGGCTCATCAAAATAATACTACCAACCCCTCTCTTCCCTTGGGTGTTGTAAAAGGAGACTAACGGACTAAAGACTGCACATACATCCAACAGCATAGAGCGGCGATGGGCTCATCAAAATAATACTACCAACCCCTCTCTTCCCTTGGGTGTCGTAAAAGGTACTAACGGGCTAAATGCCTATGTTGTCCATAGATTCAAAATGATAACTAATTTTTAAATTACATTACCGCACTAGTGCGAAACTTATTACATTACGATACTGAAATCGGTGTAATAAGAGCTTCTTTACGAGCAAATGTGTTATAAAGATAAATTACGCGATCCTCTTTACCCCCTAGCCACTGACAACTACAGACAGACAACTTTGGGAAGCTGCGTTCTGGTGTACTCAAACAAGCATCAGTTTCGTAGCAATCTGAAGGACTAAGTACATAGTGTGTCCTGTAGGAAAGAGGTTGGTATGGTAGCGGTTTGGTCATGGGCCTCCCACAAGCGTGTCTCACCAGCTGATCGAGAAGTCACAAATTACTGTAACAGGAGCGCAGGCGCATTACGTACTGACAAGTAGATTTGATAGGAGTAGGGTAGATTAATAGGGAAAGTAAGAAGACAAGCAGAGGAAAACTATGGAGATTCAAGACATCAACGAACAAGTCAAAGAGCAAGAACAATTCTATTATGACATTACACAATTTTTAGTAAACATGAAGAAGGATTTTTCTTCGCGACAAACACGACAAAATTTAGTCGGCTTTAAAATATTTTCAAGCAGGTGCAGACAAATCATTTGCATTTGATGGAAGAGCAGTATGGCCATGACTGGAAAAGGCTTTTGTCTAGATGTACACAAATACTATAACCTCTTGTCTGTCACAAAGAATCCTAGAGGTTACTAACAATGAAACTTCTATTTTGAGGCATCTGTAGCCGAGCAGATAGATGCTTGGGTTGAACACGAGAAATCGTGGTTCGATCCCCATAGCTTCGTTAGACTACTAGTGTGAACCTAATCCTACACAGTGATTTTAGATTACAGGATGGGTTAACAGGACTATTATTAGTCCTCATTAACATCCCATATCCAGTGAAGAATTTCCAATAACTTTCTTACATACAAAGACAAGAAAAAAGGGAATTAACTAGGCAAATAAATAATTTTTTCCTACACTCACACCAATTATTTAGCCTAAGAGAAACTTCGTTATGAAACTCGTTAAATGGTTACTAGACAACAGATAAACATACTTACTTAAAAACATACTTATTATACATAGAAAAAACCAAGACCCCGAGACAATTTAGAAAAACAATAATTTTTACGTCCAAGAGATCCATTCAAACTGCAGATGCCGTCTTGCAATACAAGCTTATTTGAAAAAAATTGTGCCATGATGCCAATACGTATATACAATAACATTCCTACTGAGATACAACAATTACCCACAGTTCAGTTTTTACATAAATTGAGAGGCTGGTTGATTGAAAAATATTTTTATGACCTTAAGGAATACTTTGACATCCAATTAGATTTGCATTACATCACATTCTATACAATTTTTTTGTTTTGTTTTAGCTGTCTTTTGACATATTCTAGGATTTATATTTGACATTTATTTCAGTACCTACTTACTTAAGTATGATAAAATTGTAATTTATATTAGTTTACTTATATAAAATTAATACCTACTTTGTGACATTATCTAATTCTAATATTGTTAATTTTGTAATTTAATATTTTGCATGTCTAAAACTGGACAAAATACGCTTGATCATGACTGTTTATAAAAACTAATATTTGTCTACCGTATTTTTATAGAAAATAAACTATTTCATTTCATTTCTAAATTGACCCGACCGGGGATCAAACCCGGGACCTTAGAGATCGCGACACCATGAAAACCGGTGTATAAACCACTCGACCAAGGAGGTTGTCGAATAGAAAAGCTTCTTCTATTTTCTAAAATGATGCGCAGCCATACATTTTTGGGAATTGATTAATAAATGGGCCAGCGTGGTGGGTTATGGCTCAACAATTCCATGTGATGTTGCCCATGTGGGGAGGCCTGTACCCAGCAGTGGGACGTTTAAAGGCTGATGATTTGATTTGATTTAATTTGTTTAATGATATATGTGTGTGTGTGATGTATATGTATTAATGATAGATTATTATCACTCTAACCAATGTTTTACATAAACATAGACATATTAGGACTACTACTACAGATATTTGGATAGTATAGTGTGTTTACAGTTTATTAGATGAGAATAGTGCGTAAATAAAACATGCAATACCAATACCAGAACAAATTTAGTGTCAATATAAAAAAAATATTGTTCTACTTACTTCTCTCTCTCTTTCTATCTTTTACAACTGTTTTTATGTAGTATTTACTTGTAGTGAAATATTAATAGGTAAATAATAAGGGTAAGATAACGAGTAAACAATGGTGGTTTACGCATTATCATACAGCACCCAGCAATTAAAATAATTAAGAACAATGTTAATTCTTTTTATATCTACAATACAATGACAGTTAAAATTAGTCGGGTTCAAACGTAAGTTTGTAACACACTCAAATGGTCAAATAAAAATCAAAAACAAATAGCAGAAGAAGACAAAATTTCTTACAATTTTTCTGCAGCTCTGCAATGTTCTTGAGCTTCGTTTAACTTTGAAGACATGATGTTGATGACTTACTTCACAAACTAATTTACAAGTAACAGTGATAACTGTGGTTTGTAATACCAAGAGATTTAGTCAGAAAGTGAAATACCTACCTACAGCGAAAAACTAAAAATCAATACGTGTGCTAAGTTCAGGAGAACATCTAGGAAACGCGAAACGTCAATATTTTGTTTGACATTCGTGCAAATAAGATATAGACAATACAGTACATTTTCTTAATATTGGCAATGAAACTGGGGTATATTTGCCACTTCTTTGTTGCCATTACTGAAAAATTTAAATTCTACTATGTCAAAAATATATTCTACTAAAGAGGCTTATGCTGGATTTACACGAAGCCAATACTTGAGACAATCCACTAAGCCAGCCCAATAAGCCAATGCCAATGCTAAGCAAAAATACCTTGAGGACAATCCAATGTAGTGGCCTGTCTCTATTTACACGATGCCAATATTGGACTGGCTTATTGGATTGTCTCAAGTATTGGCTCCGTGTAAATCCAGCATTAAACCTGGTCCGCACTAAGCGAGTCATTATTCGATCGTAGTTATTGGAATGCATTGGTAGTTGGTCTTGACTTCGTTGCTATTTAACTGTGTGTGATGTGATAGTAGTTTATCGAATTTAAAAAGCTATTTAAAAAGAGTCCAAATCAAACGTTTTCAAAAATAATCAAACTAGATGCTACTTCAATATATATAAAAAATACTTGCAGGCAGCCTGGGCTGGACAAACTATATAAATCACGCTAAGCGTTGAGCACATCGTTATTTTGTGAAACGTGGAATGTGGCAGTGGACTGCTTTTGCAGTCCTCATTGTATTAGATTGCCTGCCTCATGGACGTAAATCATAGAGGTAACAATTATTACGTCCATGGCCCACCTACATAGACCCTGCGTATAGCGTGTGGCGTGGTGCGTGTGAATCTCAGAACAATAACTAATTATTGTTCTGAGGTGTGAATGCTTCGGGTGCGTGCGATGTGATGCGCGCCTATGCGAAGGCTACACGTTTTATAAATATTGTGATCCACGGCTATTTATTCATTTTTTTATTGTGTACACTGAAGTATTGACGGATCGTGATACGGATCACAGGATTTCTAGATTTCCGAATTACGGATTGTCAATCCATGAATCATGATAAATATTGAACGTGTCGACGCGCGCGCGGTCAATATTTATAACTTCAGTACGCTCCGCGGCAGCGATGGGTGATGACGTGCCAGCCAGTGCCATGCGGGGTCGACGTCACCCGCGCTTGTAGAACCTTCTGCAAATGACCAAAAATACCTGAAAGAATTTATTCTCAACCTGGAAATGCTGCCCGAACTGTGGGATAGTTCATACATACAAAAAGAAACGAAGCTCTCGTGTGTGAAGAGAGCCGGTCTTGCCGCGGACACGGGCTGTGGCTGTGATGGCTCAATTATGCCACCGTCACAGACAGTTGTTTTTTTAGCTACCCGCCGTTAAAAACGTAGCTACCCTTCATTATATTAATAATTAAGACTTAATATGATAACTGGTAACTCTGCATTAGTTCCTTAACCTATTAACCTTCTTCCCCATACCGAAAATATTGTAAGATTAAAGCACTATACGTCAGTGAATTAAAGATATAAATTCCAAAAAATATATATTTATTTATTTTACTAGTAAAGTTAAAAAGATATATAAGGAAAACACATATTTTATTGTAATAACGCCTATCATAAGCATCAAAAAACACGTTATAACAGAAATCAGCTCTATCTATCTATCGACTATCAACACCATAATAAATCGTCAAATCCGATTTCAAAATACACACACGCAAAAACAACCACAAATTTCAAACGACAATATTTTATTTTTTTCCCTCAGGACGCCACCAAGGAACACTTGAATCACGCAGCCTAGTTCATGGTGAGAATCCACACGTGTGCGGCTTGTCGCTAACAAAAACAAAACAAAGGAGCATAGACGCGAAATATGACCCCATTTTTTTAATTTTTTTGACGCGCGATTTTTTTATTATGGACAAATAGGTATAAAAAAATGCATTTATTGCACAGACCTAAAATAGAAGATTTATTGACGGTGTCAGGAAAAAAATTAATAGGATAAGCTAACGGGTCTCGGTAGCTTGAGAATGCAAAAATTTCAATAATAAAAAAAATAGTCTACGGTCCAACTATAGAAAATAATTTTTCATCCATCGCTTTCTTTTCACTATTTTATTTATCGATATTTCTAAAATAATAGCTATACAGGCATTAACTTTTCTTGTTGAATCTATGGTAGCGTCCGCACCTCAGAACAATAAGCTTTAGTTATTGTTCCGAGGTCCGCACACAATACTGACGTGCTAAATATTGAACGTCTAGGGTATGACCGTCTAGGGTATGACCGTGATCCTCTACCTTAAGTCAGTCCTAGATCACGATAAATACTTTACGTGTAGCCTTCGCGGAGCTCTAGGTAAGGATGCTCGGCACGATGTATGGATGCGGGGCGGCTAGGTAGTAGCATAGCACCGTACTTTGTAAGTAGTAAAGAAAAGTTAACAACATGCGAATATTACCCAAATACCTACTTTATCTCACAATTTTTTATTGATTTAGTATCATCGAAAAACTAATTATTGCGTAAAACGAAACGATGTATTCGTTTTTGTTTTTAATATTCTATTATAGATAAAAACAAAGGCTTCTAATGCGTAAAGTTTGTTCGCGCATCACTTCAGGGGCCCAAGCCCAATGGGCGATTTTCTGACAGCCCAAATTAAAAAGTAAAAATTAGTTCAAAAACACCCTATAGATGTCGTTTTATAAAAGCCGGTCACCAGCCGTACCTACCTAAGGGCTGTAATAAATTCTACACTTTTACTTGTCTACCAAAAGAATAAAAAAATAGTAAGTCCTTACCTATTTATATTCAGGACATCCAGAACCTATTTCTATTTTGGAATAGAATAAATATTACGCAGCCATACACGTGCTCTTCATGAACCCGCCTTTTACCATGCGCCATACTAATCTATGCTAAGCGCCATCTATGAAGTCATTTACGAACCAATTTCTTTTTTTTTTGATCTCGGAAAATCGCCCATTATATACATGTCTAGATCACAGACATATGTCTAGATAGAGCCTGGCCGTAAAAAAACGTAGAATAATTTATATGCCAAAATTGGCCTATTGCGTAATCCTGGCGGTGTGTCATTGTGCCGTCAAGCACCTCTCGCGTTTCGGTGAAATTGTTCGCAAAATGACCGTTTGCTCAGTGAAATTCTGTCGAAACTACAAAAGAAATTTTTTTTCCAAAAGGAAAGTCACGTTTCATCCGTAAATATCGATAAATTATAATGAAAATTTAAAGTTTAACAATAATAACGGCCATGTATGCGTAGTGTTGCTGGTATCAAAATGAAGAATTCCCATTATTGGTGGCACAATATAAAAGGTTTAAATATAATAAGTATGATAAAAAATACTCAGTCTTGTAAGTTAGTATTTATTCATGGTCTTGTTGTAAATAAAGTAAATACATTAAATATAATTATTATTGGAACGCTTTTAAAGTTTTTTTTTAACTGATGTCTGATTTTTAAGGGCGTGAATAAATGTCACGGTTCCTATTCGATGCCGAATTTTGTAAACATATTACTGTCATTTGTGCAAATGTCTAGTTTCACTCAATGACCTTATAACTTTAGATTAAAACAAAAAGGGAAGATACGGCATTAGCGTCTCGTGAGTGAGCCGCCAAAATTAGGCCTAAAGGCACAATTTCACTTCAGTCACAATTTGCCGAGCGAACAGGCTACATCGCCCTTTTGCAGATATTCTACTGTGTGAAAAAGAGAAAGACGCTACTCCGCAGTGGCGTCGGAATCGGTCGTACGTACTCGTCTGTTGCGAAGCGACCGAGACGTCAACGCGCTACTCGCTGACTCCCTCGCGCTGACGTTGAAACTTACCGCTTTGTCTCGCTCGCTCGATTTACACTTTATAGGTGTGCGTGTGTGAGTGTTTGCTTAAGTAGTTGAGTAGGACTATAATCTGAATGACTACAAGTAGGAGCGTATCTTCCCTTTTTGTTTTAATCTAAGCCTTTTATAAATAGACTAGTCATTCGTGAACGAATTACATTTAAAAAATGGCGAAATTGTTTCTATGACGTAATACACGTCGAAAGGGAAATAAAATTAATGTCAAACCTATTGTTAAAAAGAGATAAAAACTATTTATGGTAACCGACCAATTGGCAACAGCGCATTCCCCATTGCACGGCAATCTCGGCCGCCATTGTTTTCTCTCTTTCACTCTTACAGAAAACATAGTACACGCTTTTCGCTCACGCATATCGAATTGGCAACAGCGCAAATGTCATAACTAAATGATAATTTTCTATTTTAAATTCATATTTACAATAATTACAAATGAAATTAAACACTTTTCTTGTCTCTTACTGTTGCAGTATAGTTTTTGTAATTTCTGTATACACAGGAAGGCATTTTATCTAACAAACAACATAAAAATCTTAAAAGGTACAAACGTAATGACGTGACACTGACTGACGTGTGACTGAGTGAAGTCCAGGCAATTACCTTGATTTGTCCTTGCCACTACGGAGGCCAGGGCCCTGATTCTGTATCGCAATCTATAGATTCCACAGCTAATCCTTACCGCTCACAAACGTCAAACGCATACGTTTTTGAGAAGAAATCGTAACGTTTTAAGGAATTAACGTGGTTTTGAAAAAAGGAATCTTTACAGAATAAGGGCCCAGGCAACGTATCTAAACATAAAATATCATTGGTTTCACTAGGACTTTTACTGTTTTTTGAAAGAAAGACACAATAGTTAACTGTTTTCTTGTGAATGTCTCTCAAGAAAAAGTAAAATCCGACTGCAACTAGGTATAATAGTAATCTGTTTACAAGCATTCGTCATCGAATTTGGCTGGATTATAGATTCCGTTCTAAAACAAGAAAAAATATAATACCTACTGTAATATTTTATAATACTATTATTATAAATTGTTATTGTGGTATGGTATCGTATCGATATTCGAAACGAATAAAAAAAATATTATGTTTGAAATGGAATGTACAGTCACGAGCAAAAATATGTAAACAATTGTAACTCTTAATACAATGGAATAAGAGTCAAAGTGTATACATATTGGTGCTCGTGACTGTACGTAAGTATTTATGTAAGAAGTGTGTGTTTAAGTATATGTATGGTAGTATGTATGCTTCAGAGCTCGATGGCGCATCGGATTTTAATTTAAAATATTTAAATTTCTAATTTAAAAAAATATTCAGTATTAAATGTAAATCATCCTGCCTGTTGCTTTTATTTCGTCCCTATAACAAACATATCACGCACGCAGGCTTCCATTAACGCATTATTTTATTGTACTCGCCCTAGCCTTCAATCATCCATTTTTTCTAAACACACCAGCTTCTTTTATGCTTTATACCTACATATACGACAGACATACCTAATTTAAAAAGTTATGATATGTTATGAATCATTTTAAAATTATATTGTGCATAAATATTTTTTCCCTACTTTATCGGAAATTAAGCATTCGCTGGCAACCATTCGCGCTAGTGTCAGATACGCGGCTGTCACCGCACACTTCAAATTCAATACAAAAACCGGGCGGATTTTGACAAGCGTTTGTACCGCGATGCTCCGTCTAGACATGTATATAGTCAAAGGGCTGCACCTATTTAGATAAATTCATTTTTCGTTGTATTTAACTGTCAGAACAAGGTTTGAATGACAGATTTTTTTAGAAGTCGCGGGTGGGTCGCTATTTGATAAAAGGCTAGTCGATGTATGTATGTTTAGAGATTTATTTAGAAACTTATGGGCGGACAGAAACCTAACACTAAAAACTAAGTTCAAGCTAGTGACAACCTTAGTATTCTCCATCGTTTTGTACGGTGCCGAGACTATGACACTGAAGAAAGCAGATCGCGCACGCATCGAAGCCTTCTAGATGTGGTGCTGGAGGAAAATGCTACGGATTCCCTAGACAGCACGTCGGACTAACGCATCGATCCTCAAGGAGCCTAACATCAAGATGAGGCTACCACCATCTGCCTTCAAAGAATCCTTGAGTGACAACCTCGAACGTCTACTTGTCACTGGCAAAGTAAACAGAAAAAGACCGAGGGGGCGCAGTCCAATGCGAAGGTCTGACCAGATCCACACCACACTCGATTACAAATCTCACGATGCTCTCCACGTTGTCTCGGACAGAATCAAATGGCGTAACATCGTGAGGGAGAAAGTAGCATATCGACGATGGAAATTTCAAATGTCTTAAGGGACATTTTGTCGTAAGTACACTTGATGCACCATTATACTCAAAATTTAATTCTCTATCGATCTGTCTATTTCAAATTTTGTTATCTCTTACAGTTTAGAATTTACGGCGATTATCACTTTGTAGTATGTGACAAAAATATTAAAATCTCATGTTGTATAGGGCATATTTTGTCATCGTAATCATTTTTGAGGTTTCCAGAACGTTGTAAGGATTTTTAATTGACAATAATGTACGTCGTAAAGTTTACACAAAAAAATAGACAGCCTTTGCAACAAAATTTGGAAAGTAATAACGTGAAACTAAGAATACAATTTGGCGTAAGTATCGAGAGAATTTTACACGAAGTCCCTTACGACATTGGGTATAAAAATATATTTTGATATACTTTGTCGTAAGAAAAACGAATATTACATGTGTGTCCGTTACATCTATAAGTTTAACTAAGTAATGCAGAGTTTCTGTAGTTGTAAGTAATTTAGAACTGTAAAATACATAAAAAAAATGTTACTTACTACAAATAAATGAAAGGCAGAAAATGAATTAATAGTTACTAAGCGCGTTTTACGACATTTTAAATTAGTCTCTCTACATCCTCAGTACGGTCTTGTTGCCCTTCTTAAAGAGTAACATAACCACATTTTCATGCCACTCTTCTGGCGTTCTACCTCCGAGTTCGACGGAATTAAATAGTCTCTGAAGAGCTGCGAGTACTGGTCTTCCACCTGCGTTCTGAAGGTCAGCCGTAATTCCGTCAGCACCCGATGCCTCGCTGTTCCTCAGCTGATTGAGAGCCATACCATTCTCGTACAGGCTGATGTCCGTGATATCTTCGGTGTAGTGTCGGGTTAGCTTAGCTCTAGGGCATCTGTAGCTAAGCTTTGTACAGGTGGGCGCGTTGATGTGTATAGCTGTCCATAGAACTCTCGACCTCTGCCAGAACTTTGGACCTGGACGTGACAGTTCTGCCGTCATCGGTTTTCAGCGTCGTCAGTTGGCTCTGCTCAATACAAATCTCTTGCGAACACTTTTGAACCTTTGTTTCGTTCGATAGCCTCTTTAAAACGGTCGGTATTAAATCTGCGAGTGTCGCGTGTCAAAGACTTCGAGAACTGTTTATCAAGCCGCAGAAGCTGAGACGAATCATCCGAAGAACGCAGAACCATCACGTGCCGCTCTTCCATCAGTTTGAGAGTATGGTCCGAGAGCTTTTTGGGTCCTCTTGTACGGTGGGTTTTGAAGAACTTAGACCCAACCGCATGGACAGTTTTCACAAACCTGTTGTTGTAATCGTCCACGTCTACGCAATCCTTTAGGCATTCGAAGCAATTTCGCAAATCCAGCTGGTAGCTTTCGGGGTTTTGGATTTGGATGGGTGCAGGACGGAGCGTAAACTTCATCAATCGACATCTTTCCAGCTTGATATTGATGTTCAATGTGCATCTTACCAACCGGTGATCACTGCCAGTTTTGAACGCGTTGATCACAGAGACATCATTGAATATTTGCTTCCTCATCGACATAATGAAGTCAATCTCATTTTTTGTTGCACCATCGGGACTTAGCCAGGTCCACTTGTTGTGTTCAGCTTTCCTAAAAAACGAATTCATCGTGAAGAGTCCCTTCCTTTCCAGAAAGTCCGCCAGCAGTTGGCCCCGGTGGTTCCGAATTCCAACTCCAAATCGTCCCACTTTCAGCTCATCGCCGCTTTGTTTGCCCCATTTTGCGTTAATGTCTAATGACAACGGTGTAATAAGTTTTGGAGACTTGTATGGCTCTAGAGATGTCCTCATACGTAGCCTTCACCTAATCGTCTAGGTGTGCCGTAGTCGCAGCGTATACCTGTATAACCTTTAACGAATACCGTTTGGTTATTCTGAGGTGGGTAGGTACGCTACCCTCGACGACACACTTCCGGTCTTGAACAACGTCTTGACAACGTTGTTCACGAGAGAGCTGTGAACGACAAACGCGATACCATCCTAGGACAGATGTTCGCCCTCCCGGAAATAGAACAAGTTACCAGACTTTAAGATTATCGAGTCCTCCCCCTCTCTTCGGACCTCAAAATCCCACAATGTCCACCGTATCTTGCTCAATTTCTCTCCTTCGGAAACCTTCTCGTCGGTCCGCAGTATACGCGTGTTGTAGGTTGCCAGGGTTAAAGTTCGTTGTCGGCGGTAGCCAGGTCTCTGCAGGAGATTCCTAGCACCCCCTTCCCCGTCGCTGCCTTGGCCGCTACCGTAGCTAGGGCGAGCGGAGCCGCCGGGGACTAGGGACCGGAGTTTGGTGCTGTCGTTCATTGGGGGAAAGTTGCCATAATCGCCACGCTTGGCAGGCGCGTTGGCGATCGCAGTATGTTGGTGGTAATCTCAGAGGATGCTGCTGCCCATCCTCTGTGTTGATCCCTTAGTCGCCTTCTACGACTCCCACGGGAAGATAGAGTAGTCTAAGATCCGAGTATAGAACGACCTTCACCGAGCTGATTAATACACTCGGCGTCAAAAAAATCGCACCTTTTAAAAATCATCTTTAAAAATTCTTAAACCTTATGTAGAGGATAGTGTTGGGAATCATTAGAAAGGTAACAAAAAGGAGTATCAAAAAACAATTAAATTTAACTTTCTGTTTAATTATAATTATACAAACAACATTAAAATTAATAAAATAATAAAAATCCTTAATTAAGTCCTAATTAACAACAGATAATTTACAAAGAAAAATGTACAAAAAGTGTCTTAAAATTAACTTAAAATCTAGTGTTACCCCCCCTTGCCCTGATCACGGCTTCCATACGGTCCCTCATGGACCTCACCAACTTCAGGAGCTCTTCTTGAGGGATAAGCCCCCATTCTTCAATCACCGCGTCTTGGAGCTCCTGTAGAGTCGAAGGAGCTGGATCCCGAGATCGAACCTTACGTTTAAGATGGTCCCAGAGGTGCTCTATAGGATTCAGATCCGGACTTCGCGCTGGCCACTGCATCACAGAGATTTGGGACCTCTGCAAGAAGTCGCTCACGATGCCTGCAGTGTGAGCGCGAGCGTTGTCGTGCATTAATGTGAACCCCTCGCCAAAAGATTCGGCAAAGGGGACCACATGCACTTCCAGGACCTCAGTGACATAGCGGCGAGCAGTCAGCGACCCTTGTCCGCGAGCACCTCCAGTCCGGGAGACGCAGACAAGGTCGGTTTTGCCGGCAGCAGACATACCGCCCCAGAACATGCAGGATCCGCCACCATATTCCACCGTCTCCTGGATGCAGGCTTGGGCGAAACGTTCACCCTGCCTCCGGTATACTCTTCTCCGTCGGTCGTTGCAGAAAAGACACACTCGCGTCTCGTCTGAGAAGAGAACAGCTCTCCACTGCTCAAGGGTCCAATCGACGTGGTCACGAGCAAACTGCAAGCGGGCTCGCCGATGCGCTGCAGTCAATTTTGGACCCGTAGCAGCTCTGTGGGCCGCTATCTTCTTCTCCTTCAATCTTCTTCTAACCGTAGATACGCTTACGGTGCGTCTGCGAACTGCCTGGAGCTGCTGTTGCAACTCAACAGCGTTGGAGAAACGATTTCTCAAAGAGTTCGACACAACGAACCGGTCGTCTCTTTCCGAAGTGCAGCGACGTCTACCCGAACCGTGTCTGCGGATATAGCCACCGGTCTCTATGAAGCGCTGGTACACTCTTCGAACGGAATAACGGCTCAGGTTCAGTTGCCGGGCGACATCACACTGCCGCACCCCTGATTGCAGTAGTGCAACCACTTGAGCGGCTTTATCAGCTGTGGTATCCATCAAAATCTGTGCGTGTGTCCTCTTCAACGGTTGAATAGCGAATGACCCACATTGAACCCGTGTTGACCGTTTTATACTCACAAAGGAAGCGCAACTAGCAACTCTCACGGGTAGCAAAATTTGCATCGAATTTTTGTGACACTTTATTTGTTGCATTAGGTTTTATTTGATAATGAAAAGTAATGTTTTTTATTAAGTTAATTAAGTAACCTTGTAAATAAAATCATAATTAATGCGACTGCATGTGCATATCAAGAGTAAATGACATTTGAAAGTGATTTTCTAAGAGGTGCGATTTTTTTGACGCCGAGTGTAGATGAAAAGTATTTTATATCAAGTTTAATATGTTAAAAAATATATCGCGAGTGGGTTGGCTGAAAATTTCAGTCCAGTAATAATTAATTTAATATTAAAAAATTTACGTTGTACTGGTTTGGTGTGTGTGTGTTTGTAATGAGATTATCTTTATTTATACATTTTTATTTATTAACCAGACGGTTGCAAATTACTATGTTGACCCAAAAGTTATGACGGGAAAAAAATTGTCAACTTAACGTTAATATTTTGTAATACTAAGTAATCATATCAGTTCCGGTGGCATATTCAATTTCGGTGGCGCTTTATTTCGCCACCGGAGCCACAGAAATTGCACCACCGGACTTAGAATCAGTAACAAAACTCAAAGGCTTCACAGTTTCGATTGGTACATAATACCTATGTAATTTATCTATTATCAAAACCAGTGCATGCTTAAAGAAGATATTTTTTAAATATTTAATTAATCATATAATGGACTAAAATTTTTCAGTCAACCTACTCGCAATATATTTTTTAACTAATTAAATTTGATATAAAATACTTTTCATCCATTAACCGGCCCGGTGAAGGTTGTTGTATACTCGAATCTTAGACTACCCTATCTTCCCGTGAGAGCCGTAGAAGGCGACTATAACTAACAACTGTCACTGCGATTTTAAATGAGTTATAACATTTGCTGATTAGTTAATTTTGATTTTTATTGCTATTAGACATCAAATTTCTTATGGTGTAGATAACAAACTGATCCCAGAGATTACCATGCCAGTAATTATTATTCTGTAATGAGGACTATATTTTCTGTAAATTCTAATTTTATTTCTGCCGTTGCTGTTACTTACATCAATATTATAATTTTTAATCAGCTTTACAACATTTTACTGTGACATTGTCAAAATCTTTGAGTATTTATAACAATACTGTTTCCATTACAGTTAGCCCTAACTGTAATGGAAACAGTAAGTAAGGGACATTTATCTCATAAAAGTAAATTTTTCCGTATCGTAACGGACAGTTCTTCTAAATTTGCAGTGTGTAAGGGACATCAACTTTTTAATTGCTTGAGATATTTAGATTTAACATTAACTATAGAAAAGATAAAACAATTTTGAAATAAACTATCCAACAAACACCACAATAGCACGAAAAATTAATAATTTATGACATTTTTAAAAGTTGAAATTCGTTTTTTTGTCCTACTGAAAAGTAGGGGTTTGTCCCTTACGATATTTGAAATTTCCTCCGCCGATATCCTGGAGGTCACGCTCACGACACGGGAATACTTACGACGAAATGAGGAGGATATCTTTACACTTATGCAACCTTAGCGGCAACAAAGTTTAATCGTGCCACTCCTAGTTCCCAGTAAAATGACCCCCCCAACGCATTAAAACGCAAAAGTGCAAAATTTTATCGGAGCTTTATCGATCTACGCGCTACGCCCTAAATGTATAATACAGACGACGCCGTTTGTAAAATGCCGAATTATACAATCTGCCTGCGACATATCACAACGTGTCAATTAAATAGCTCAAAACCTCAGACACCCCAAATTATTTTAATTTCGCCTAATAAATTTTCGTCTAATATTTGCTAATTTTGCGTTCAAACCACGATAAAATTTATTTTACCGTGTTCAAACTGTAGGTACATACTTGAGAGAGTTGTACTACTTACCTCTCTTTCCTTGGGTGTCGTAAAAGGCGACTAATGGACTAAAGACTGCACATGCATCCAACAGCACATAGCGGCGATGGGTTCACCACCCGTTATGCTGAGCAGTTGCTATTTGGTGAAACGCGGTGGACTACGGCAGAAGACTGCTTTTGCGATCCTCATTGCGCATAGTCTGACCTAGCTCACTAAGAAACTTTCGCAATGCCGGGTCGCTGGATGGGTAATTAATTTAATAACATTTCAAGCTCCACCGTGCTTCGGAAGGCATGTTAAGCCGTTGGTCCCGGTCGCCTTCGAAAGATAGCAGTCGTTAAAACCCACAACCCGCATTGGGCCAGCGTGGTGGGTTATGGATGGGCTAGTGGCCCAACCCATGTGAATGTGATGTTGTCCATGTAGGAAGGCCTGTGCCCAGCAGGGGGAAGTTTATGGGCTGATGATTTGATGATGATTTGAAATAAGGATTTTAAGTAGGTCTTTGAATCTTTCAATCGAGATGACGTCATTGAACGTAATTTGTCTTCCACACTCCATTCATCCTACAACATCCTTTTCTACGATCAATAAAACATAACAAATAATAATATAATGTTTATGGATGGTAAAGTCATGGTAAAGCAGTTTTATTGACAGGAAAGTAAATAAAAAAGTCTGTGTTGGAATGGGTTCCTGCGTTTGAAAGTGACGGTAGATAATAAAATGCCGCAGGAAGACAGACAATTTTCATTCCTATTAGGTACTAGGACTAGGAAAGCAGTTCCTAAGTTGCCTGAGAAGCGGGTTGAAACTTTTACTTTTCAGCCTTACGCAGAATCTTTTTTTTGACAGTTACTGTCAAATTATAAAAAAAAAGTGTTCTATCTTCACATTTCTATTGAACCATGTCCCAACTTTCTATACAGCCTCTCAATTACAGCTCAATGTAAAATTGGAATACTTTTTGAAATTACTTTTACTTTCAACTATTCCTTTAAAATAACATAGATTTGGGTAAAATATTTACCATTTTTTCAATGATGAAAATGAAAACAAGGGCTAAATAGCTGGCCGGCTACCTACAGAAAAAAAAACAAAATAGGCGGAAAAGCGGCAATCCGATATTCATTTGTTTTTTCGAGTTGGTTGTAGAGTTTTGTTTACTTCCGTTTAGCAGAAATTTGTATTACTTATGAGGCCCTATTTACATCTCGACTGTGATTTTTCCGTAAAATGGCCAATTTTGGCGTTATGAATCTCAGAAACAAAAATACATTAACAATTATGACTTATTGAATAGTGTAGAATAGCTATTGGAATAGTGCGTAGCGGCCTCGGAATTTTTAAATATAGGTATCATTGATTTTATATAGGAAAAAAATCTTATTCTAAACCAAAAAACTTCCAAAATCGCTATAAGTTAACTGTGAATATCTCTTATCTACCTATAAGAATATATGATAATATTATTGAGCAAAATTTATACCAGAGTAACTAATTGTTACTTCATGAGAAATAAAGATTTTATAATGAATTTATTGATAATGAAAACGACTGCAAAATTACTACAAAATGCGATGCGCCGGCCGTCCGAATTCAACTTATGCTCACAGAATGGAGATTTGTAATATTATGCACAAATTTATAATCCTATTTCGCCAAAATTACTACAAAATGCGAAAATGGGCATTTTACGCAAAAATCACATTCAAGAGCGCCGGAGCGGATGGCATTCCGGTTTTCTTTGTCACTAATTGCGCAAAAGGCTTGGCATTACCCCTTACATTAATTTTTAACAGGTCTTTATCGGATGGAGTTTTTCCTTGCGCTCTTAAACTAAAGAAAATATTCATGTTTTTATTTTTACTTTCCTTGTATTCGTAATGAAAAGCAGTGTCACAGTTTACCTCGGGTGAAAGACTTAAATAAGTCCCTCGAACTATGGACCAAACCCCGTCTCGCTAAATAAGCTACTTTCACCGAGCCTACGCACCCCTAGGGTAATAATGTAACTAGATATTAAGTAGGTAATTAAATATAGCACCCCGAATTCTGCAAAATTAAATGCATTCTATTCAATTACTTAATACCTTACCTACCTACTTTATTTAATTCCTTTTTCTTTCATCTAATCTATGATCAAAGCAGCTATACAAATTCAGTAGTTGTGAGTATTTTCTTTATCTAACACACTACCTACTCACAGCCACGCCAGGATAGTATTTTTTGCATACTATAATAAAATGTGTAGGTAACTACTTATTTGTAATGCGTGATAAGGTAAAATATACAACGCTGTCCACTAACCGAATGTTTGCACATCAATGTTCCCACGCTTCACGTTGGCGATCAAGCGAACGATGAGTGGTCCTAATAAAAAAGTTTTTTTTTATGTTTGTGGGTAAGTAAATAAATAGATACACACATAAAGAAATAGATGAACACTTTGCACATACACAAAAAACAGTTACACATAATACAATCTTTAAACTAGTTCCTACCTATAGGCAAAGGTGGTAGGTGTAGCTTTCCAATCTAACATGTAAGTACATACTTTAATAAAACACTACTGAAAAGTTTTAGAGAAAAAGTGCAGCAGCTGGTTTTTCTCCATTTACTTAAATTACACGAAAGTATTGTTTCAAATATAAAAAACAAATCTATTCATTGATCTTAACGTATATATCGCTGATTTTAATAGATATAAATTTATTTAAGAAAACAAACAGTAGACTTATTTAAAACAAAACATTTATAACAGGAGGTTAATACATAAGTACACTACGTCATATCCCCAAAAGCCCGATTTACATATATTATGTAGTTTAGTAGGTAACTAAATTTTAAGTGATAAATTGCATGTAAACACACAATTTAGTAGCAAGTTGCAAGATAAGTCACTTAAAATTAAGTTAAAATTTAGTTTACTACTAAACTACTTAATTCGTGTAAATCAGCCAAAAGGGTTAATTGGATGGGACATAGGCAATGAGGAGTTGAGGACCGCAAAAGCAGTCCACTGCCACCTGCCCCCTTACTCTTGAAACCGATCGCTATTGGATCGAATTGATATTGTGAATTTTTGTATTTTAAAGTTACGACACCAGCGCTAATTTGGATTCCATAACAACAATGTGTATTCCGACAGTTCAGAGATAAAGCCTCCAAGAAAAGGTAGGTATCAGGTAAGTATATCAAATATAACTTGGGTACCATAGTGTAATAGTTAGTAGGTTAACGGTTGAAGACTTGGTGACTTTGGGTAAAGCGCGCTTCCTTTGGCCTTATCGTCACTCACCATGTGATGTGAGATGAAGGCCAAGAGCTCACCCGTAATGGACAAAAAAAATTGTAGTAAGTAAGAGTACCTACGGTATTACTAATTTACAAAACCTGACCATATTGCAATCAGAGCGCCGACGAATGAATGAATGAAGAGTAAATTAATTGGGAGCCCACATCCTGTCTTCCTGCTGCGGCTTCACCGTTTTTGCTTGTTTGCAAGCATCATCGTGCCAGCTAGACTGAGTTGCGCTTTAAAGGCCTAACAGCCAACATATTTTCATGACATAAAACTAATGTTACAATGTCTCATAGTTAGTCAACGTGATAAACAGCTCAAAACCTCATGCAGACTCCCAACATTATTGTTTTATAAAAAAATCGATAAGTAGATACCTAGTTAGTTACATAAGTAAATTCTGAAAATATTTTTTCATAATTCCTTCATTACGAAATTGATCAGCTACTTACGTAGTACTATTCAAACTAGACACACAATTCGAAAAAGCTGCATAAACATATGTATGTACCTAGATACATCACTTAATCTTTTGCTAGCTAGCTTTCGCTCGGGGCTTCGCTTAAGTAAATTTTTCGGGAAAAAAAGTAGCCTGTTAACGTCTCCAGGGTCAAAACCATCTATCTCTTTATACATACTTAAAAAACATTTTTAAAATCGGTTCAGCGGTTTAAAATTGAAAGCGTAACAAACGAACAAACTCACTTTCGCATAATATTGAAAATAAAATGAACTGAAAAATATTATGTTACTCGTAGGGTCGTAGGTAAGATGTAATGCTATCAGCTTTCGACAGTAGTATCACGAAAAATGGTACTCATATAAGTATTATCATTATTACCAATATTAAAAAATGGTGGATAGTTTGGGCAACTCAAAGGATTTACATAAAACCCTTTGAAGTTCGAAACACGTGTGCGTTACCCTCTCGGCCTGTATAATATTTACCTCCTGTTAATTTCGCTAAAAATATCCGATTATTATCAACAGGACTTGAGTTAAGGGGTGACTTTATCGTAGCACCTAACTGGTATTGGAATTCATTCGAATAACTATAGCATTCACTGGATTTAAAACTTTGCTTTAAATCTCGCAGTTATGTGCGCCGGCGCATATTAGAAGACATGGAGGTGTATATTGTAACTATTCATCAACTCAAATAAACGTGCAATTACCTATACCTATATTATTGTTAATAAGGATGCATTTTAAAATTCCATAAAAACCTCAAAAACTGCGCGTGTAACCATCTTTTACACACGCAGTTTTGCGATGTACAAATGACAACGCTTTGTCTTTCTCTTCTAGATGTAACTTTTACATTACATACTTACATGTTGTACTTTAATACAATACAACAAACACAAATGTACCTATGCAATGTACTGAACTGTAAGTGTGTATGTATTAATAAAAAAAAGTACCCCCAGGGGTTAACTACTCAATAAATATAACCTAAGTCCTTCATATTTTTTACACTTCGCTATGTTTTGTCAACTTCCAAATCCTTGAAGGTCACTAATTTGTGATTATTAATTATTTAAGATCATTTACACAGCAATAAGTAAGGATAGTTGAGGTAGGACCAATAAAAAAGTAGGAGAAACACCAGAGAGAAATAAAAAGACGTAAGTAAATGTGAAAGAGACCATCTACATTGGGTACCTATTCTGTGACTGATAGTACCTATCCTTTTTGTGGATACCGACTTTTCACGAGGTCTTGGTGTCCAAGCTACTTCGAAGAAACACCAGGATTCGTGTCTACAAGATTTAGTAGACCGATCTAGATTGGCTTTACAGCTATGGTTCATGTCTACTAGTATCTAGTCATGCAACTAGTATTTCTGTTGTCTAATAAAAAAAATATCTGAATGATGGTTTATAATAATATTGTTAGGACTAACCATTTGGACTAACATACATTATACAATACACTTAGGACATGTGACTTTATAGCAAGAAAAATTAGGATACCTTATTATTATAGCACCCGATATTATGACACAAAAGCATTAGAATTAAAGACGATTAGGTAAAATAAATTTCGTTTAAGCAAACATATGGATAGTGATGATTATAGCAAACGCGTTAGGGATTTTGATTTTCTAATGGGTACTAAGGCGCTGCGCAAACGTATAAAGCATTGAGGTATACATACATCATACAAACTTGTTTGTGATTGTGAGGCCGGCCGTGCGCGTACGCATCGCGGCGCGGGGCGGCAGCAGCGGGGCGGCGGCGTCGGCGCAGGCGCAGTGATCGGCAGGTGTGAGAGAGACGTGAGAACTCTCTCCCCCTGCCCCGTTACTAACGGCAGGCGGAGGGAGCTCTTTGCAAATATACCACTGTTTTATCGTGGGAATTGTTGTGACGAATTCTTTCACAAATCCACAACTGAGGAACTATTACACTATTAAACTTTCACGCTCCGTTACAAAGAAATACTATAATTTATAGTACCTACCCAGTTACTAGGTACTTACTCACTATAAATTAAACTATAGGTATCAATTTACATACGCTCATGGCTATTATCCCCTAAGGGTTAGTCAGAGACTAATAATGAGGACCGCAAAATCGCCGAAAAAGACCGCAGAGGACTGCCTCTGCCATAGAACACGTTTCACCAAATAACAACTGCACATGTGCTCAGCGTGACAGGTGATGAGTGGTGAGCCTTTCGCCGCTCTTTGCTGTTGAATGTATGTGCAGTCTTCAGTCCGTTAGTCGCCTTTTAAGACACCAGCCCCCTGAGAGCCCCCTGAGCACGGATCTTTAACCGATAAAGTGACATTAGACGTCGACAAATTGACATTGGCAGTACTTGAACTGTCAAATTTTATCGTCTAATGTCACTTTATCGGTCGATAAAAGATCCGTACTCAGGGGGCAGGAAAAAAATGGTAGTTGTTTGATACATGAGCCCAGATCGCTGAACTCACCGTACAAACTCCGTTAACTAAATGTAAAGTGGACATAGACTAATTAAAATTAAGAAATGAATGACTCACACACATCTCACAATAATCTTGCTGGTGGTAACAGCGGTCAGGGAGCGTCTGCTGGCCGTTAGTGGCGCGCAGAATTGCCCTAGGCTAGCCCGGCTACCCCAAGAACTGTCCCCTATAAAAGAGTGATGATCGCTTCACCCGTGGTAGAACCGCGTTAGAGCGGTCGTAAAATCACGTTCTCCTGCCCGAAAACTGGCACTACACCGTCACAATGTTATTGTTTGTTAATTATTTATGTTAATGTCTGTTTTATTTCGAACATCCCCCCGTTCCGAGCTGCAGGCTCAGACCACTAGCTCAGTCAACCGGGAGACGAGAGAGAATTGCTTTGCTATGACTCGTCGCAGAATCGAACCGCTGACCAACACCTCCCCGATGCGTGGAGTCCCATCATCGCTAGCAACTTTAAAATACGACCCCGGCGCTAAAACAAGGATGGCAAGTTAGCCTCCTTCAACAGTACCAAATCTAGCTAGTAACACACACCCAGCGTGCGCATTACGAATGTGTCGATCGGACACCAAGAGCTTAACCAAAGGTCCATCCTACAGTAAAAGTAGGGGGTGGCGATTTCCCTAAGGCAGTTCAGCTTTCCGAAGTCTGCCTCCAACACGCAGAAGCCCATCCGCATCTGTAAAAAGATTCAACCGGGCAACTGCACTCTTCACCTTTGCGCGACCCTGAACCGACGCAGAACCCAAAGCTGGGCCTTGAAGCGGTCAGCCTGCAGTACCCGGACACAGTGCAGCAGCGAGCTCGGACGCTCCGGGCCGCACCTCCAGCTGGTGGTGACTGCGGTCAGGGAGCGTCTGCTGGCCGTTAGTAACGCGCGGAATTGCCCTAGGCAAGCCCGGCTACGCTACCCCAAGAGATCTCCCCCATAAAAGAGTGATGATCGCCTCACCCGTGTTAGGACCGCGTTAGAGCGGTCGTATTACGACCGCTCTAACGCGGTCCTCAGTCCTACCACAGGTCGTACGTAACACCTCGTTCTACTGCCCAATAACTGGCACACTCCATTACAATTCAAAACACAATAACACTATGTAACTCGAAGTCCGCTTTTTATAATAATATTTTATTGAGTTTGCAATGAAACTGGAGTCACGCCTCGTGTCTCCTTGACAGCCATTGTCGGCTCACATCAAATTTCCATTACTCGCGAACAAACCGTTGTCGCGGGTCGCGGTATGCAACCACGCGTTAATTATTCAACCAAGATACATTTAACTATTAGTTGGCCCGGATGCCACTTGCAAAGTTAATTTAATAAATATAGCCACGCCCAGCCGTCGTTGGTCATTTGTTCGTAGCTCGTCGTCGTAGTCGAAGAAGGGAAGTGACACTGACTGTCCGGATAAAGCGTTGCCCATCAGAACAAGAAATAATATTGTTCTGAGGCGTTGCCATACATTTTACAGACACAAATAAAAACTGGATATTGGCGAAATCCCATAGAATAATAATTAGTTATTATTTTGTGCGAAATCTAAAGGGAATCTGCCACTGCATAAAAACAAGAAGTAGTACAGATACAAAATTGACACGTTCCGTTACACTGTTTTATTTCGAACAGTAATAATCACTAATCACAATCGGAATCAGTCCCCACAACACTTCTGGGCCAGGTGTGGTAGAATACGACCAAAACAGAAGCTACGCCCTACGCTAGGCGTGAGAAAGCGCGCCAAAACTATATCTTAGAGCACAGAATAAATATCTAATAGTAGGTACCTACTACGTCCTTTAGGGTTAGTCAGAGACTAGGCAATGGCCTAGTTCCTTCCCATTAGAAGGACCGCGAAATCAATCATCTGCCATAGAACACGTTTCACCAAATGAACAACTGCACATGTGCTCAGCGTGACAGGTGGTGAGTTAAGTGTGGTTTGTGGTCACATCAAATTTCCATTACTCGCGAACAAACCGTTGTCGCGGGTCGCGGTATGCAACCACGCGTTAATTATTCAACCAAGATACATTTAACTATTAGTTGGCCCGGATGCCACTTGCAAAGTTAATTTAATAAATATAGCCACGCCCAGCCGTCGTTGGTCATTTGTTCGTAGCTCGTCGTCGTAGTCGAAGAAGGGAAGTGACACTGACTGTCCGGATAAAGCGTTGCCCATCAGAACAAGAAATAATATTGTTCTGAGGCGTTGCCATACATTTTACAGACACAAATAAAAACTGGATATTGGCGAAATCCCATAGAATAATAATTAGTTATTATTTTGTGCGAAATCTAAAGGGAATCTGCCACTGCATAAAAACAAGAAGTAGTACAGATACAAAATTGACACGTTCCGTTACACTGTTTTATTTCGAACAGTAATAATCACTAATCACAATCGGAATCAGTCCCCACAACACTTCTGGGCCAGGTGTGGTAGAATACGACCAAAACAGAAGCTACGCCCTACGCTAGGCGTGAGAAAGCGCGCCAAAACTATATCTTAGAGCACAGAATAAATAATAGTAGGTACCTACTACGTCCTTTAGGGTTAGTCAGAGACTAGGCAATGGCCTAGTTCCTTCCCATTAGAAGGACCGCGAAATCAATCATCTGCCATAGAACACGTTTCACCAAATGAACAACTGCACATGTGCTCAGCGTGACAGGTGGTGAGTTAAGTGTGGTTAAGTAGTGAGCCCATCGCCGCTCTCTTGAATGTACATTCAAGTATGTGCAGTCGCCACTAGTCGCCTTTTCGACGACAAATCACCAAAGGGCCTCGCGACAAGTGTCAAACGCCCACCACTTTTCTATTCGTAATTCGTTGTACACTGCAGTGTAGCTACTATGCCAAATGCTAGTGAAAAATACATCGAGCATTGTACGAACGACGAATTACAAAAAGACAGGGGATGAGCGTTTGCCACTTGTCTAGACTGTCTGAAAAAATATGGGTCGAAAGTTTAATTTTTATTTTTTGTAAATGTCGTTGCTTCTGTGCGCTGTTGGTTTCTTGCCACAGTTCTTTGCACACTTCTTTGCCACAGTTCTAAAATGACGTCCTGTAGGCCTAGCATGCGCCACACGAGATATGTCGCGGACGAGAGACGACAATTATTCATTTTAAGTTGTCATGTTAAGGTTTGTAGACAAAAATACTACAGTTTATGTAAAAACTGCTAATAAGTCTATTTTTGACATATTATGTAGAGTTCTAAGCGCATCCATGTGTCTTTAGTGTCGATAGACATTAGAGATAAATCCATAAAACACGAGAAATTGGGTCGAGAAGAGTTCTCGTGTTGCTCATGCTAGGCCTGCTGAATGGGTGGTAGCTTAAAAATTTGGACGATTCAAAGTACTTACTAATTGAGTTTATTGAATAAATATATTTTGAGTTTAAGTTTGAGTTTTTTTAGGGTTCCGTACCCAAAGGTTAAAACGGGACCCTATGAGCACATGAGTAATGTGCTATGAGACTCCGCTGTCCGTCCGTGTCTGTCCGACTGTCACCAGGTGACCAGGCTGTATCTCATGAATGAACCTCAGAACAATATCGACGGTGGAAATTTCAAATGTCGTAAGGGACATTTTGTCGTAAGTACACTTGATGCACCATTATACTCAAAATTTAATTCTCTATCGATCTGTCTATTTCAAATTTTGTTATCTCTTACAGTTTAGAAGTTACGGCGATTAACACTTTGTAGTAAGTGACAAAAATATTAAAATCTCATGATGTATAGGGCATATTTTGTCATCGTGATCATTTTTGAGGTTTCCTGAACGTTGTAAGGATTTTTAAGTGACAATAGTGTACGTCGTAAGGTTTACACAAAAAATAGAATGCCTTTGCAACAAAATTTGGATTAAAATTAACATTGTTCTGGTTTAGTGTGTGTGTGTTTGTCATGAGATTATCTTTATTTATACATTTTTATTTATTAACCAGACGGTTGCAAATTATTAATATTGACTTACCTGTTAACACCTGCCTACCAATAGTTATGACGGGAAAAAAATAGTCAACCTAACGTTTGCATATTCTATAGCCTTCATACTTTCGATTGGTACCTAATACCTATGTAATTTATCTATAATCCAAACCAGTGCACGTTTAAAGAAAATAATTTTTAAATATTTAATTAATCATATGCTGGACTAAATTTTTTCAGCCAGCCATATATTTTTTAACTTATTAAATTTGATATAAAATACTTTTCATCCATTAACCGGCCCGGTGAAGGTCGTTGTATACTCCTACCCTATCTTCCCGTGGGAGTCGTAGGGCGACTACTAACAACTATCACTGCGATTAAATGATTAAATGATTTTTATAACATTTGCTAATTACTTAATTTGGATTTTTATTGCTATCAAACATGAAATTTCTTATAGTATAGATAACAAACTGATCGCAGAGATTACCATGCCAGTAATTATTATTCTGTAATGAGGACTATTTTCTGTAAATTCTAATTTTATTTCTGCCGTTGCTGTTACTTACATCATTATTATAATTTTTTAATTAGCTTTACAACATTTTACTGTGACATTGTCAAAATCTTTGGGCATTTATAACAATATTGTTTCCATTACAGTTAGGGCGTAAGAGACATTTATCTCATAAAAGTAAATTTTACCGTACTGTAACGGACAGTTCTTCTAAATTTGCAGTGTGTAAGGGACATCAACTTTTTAATTGCTTGAGATATTTAGATTTAACATTTACTATAGGAAAGCTAAAACAATTTTGAAAAAAACTAACCAACAAACACCACAATAGCACGAAAAATTAATAAGTTATGACATTTTTAAAAGTTGAAGTTTGTTTTTTTGTCCTACTGAAAAGTAGGGGTTTGTCCCTTACGACATTTGAAATTTCCACCGTCGATATGCTTTAGTTATTGTTCTGAGTCATGAACCGTGATCACAGACCACGTGATAGACAGTTGAAATTTACACAGATGACGTGTTTCTGTTGCTGCTATAACAACAAATACTGAAAAACAGAATAAAATAAATATTGAAGGGGGCTGGTTGGCTCCCATACAGCAAACGTGATTTTTATAGATAACTAGCGGCCGCTCGCGGTTTCACCCGCGTGCTTCCCGTTCCCGTGGGAATATCGGGATAAAAAGTATCCTATGTGTTAATCCAGGTTATAAACTATCTGTATGCCGAATTTCATCCAAATCCATTTAGTAGTTTTTACGTGAAAGAGTAACAAACATACACACTCACAAACTTTCGCCTTTATAATATTAGTGTGATTGCACGGAATCCTTCGTACGCGATTTCGACTCTAAACTTTGAACTATAGATAGATAAGACTTTTAGTTTAAACATTCGCGTTGCATTGCATTAAAACTATTTTAAATAAATAAAGCAGTAAGTAGATATGTACTTACTTACAAGATTAATCATGTTAGGTCCCGTTAAAATAGTTTTATTGCAAAGCAACGCGATAGTTTAGTCTTTTTTTTACAAAATTTCAATAGGCGATGGTAATCACAAGTGCCAAAGTCAACCCCCACAACCGTTGAGGTACAATAAACCTCAATGCCCACAACACTTCTGGGCCAGGTGTGGAGTTTGGAAGACGTCCGACCTTACACACACACCCTAACTACGCCACGACATGAGTAAATGCGCCAGGCGTGAGAAAGCGCGCCAAAGAGGGTGGTTGCGTTGTCAAGTTGTTTACACAAATTATTATTAATCTATGTTAAATTTATTTTGGATCATTATTAATCTTTTAGTAAAGTCACGGTATTAAAATGATCACCTTTACCGTGGTAGAGTTAGTGGTTTAAGCTCCCATACAAATTATGTCAATCAAATCACAGAAACACGGTAATTTCGGCAACCTTTATTTATGTGTTTATGTTAATAATTAGTTTAATTTGTTTGTATGATTGATCACATTATTTATGAAGCCGAATATTAAAACATACCTAGTAATTTTATACGAATTAATTTATGTTAGGTACGATGACGCTCACAATGGTAGTCCATTTCATATTTTTTGAAAACCGCTGCGCTATAATTATGGCCGCACCGTTCTAAAAGCTTAATAATAAATATACCTAGGTAGGTACCTACTTTAAGTGAATTTCAATATTCCTGTAAAAAAACATGTGTCTGACGTTCTCTTACAAAAATATAGGTAAGTACTTTTAGCACTCACAGAACAGAAGACCTCTTTCTTCAGTTCTGTTGTAGAACTACTTTCGACAAACATTCCCTGTCTTTTGCACGTGGATGTGATGTGGGGACCATAATATCGTCGATTTAACGGCGTAGTATGCTAATAATTTGTTATAGTGAGTACGAACAACACCACGTCAGACTATCTCAAAACGGCGGAATTGTACACACGATTTTGAACTTTAAGCCCTACAACTAAAGTTGAATTGTAGATTGGTTAATTTTGATAGTTTTGCATAGCCTAAAGTAGTGTTGTGTGTACCTACCTCCCTAATCCCTATCTAAATAGAACCACTAGGTGATGTAGTAAGTACCCCCTGCCGCCATTAAACGCTCGCATCGCAACCGTTAGTGCGTTTGAGTCTGAAATGTTTTTATTAAACTCGTAGGTAGGGTAGGTTAGTAAGTACCTACTTACCTACTGATTAAAAATCACAAAATTATAAGAACTATAAATTATTATATTTCTTTTAAGTCGTGCATAATCCTTGTCTTTTTCGTCTTATTATTATAGATGGATTTAAGATGGATTTTTTAACTAAAGTCTAAAAATTTAATGGATACTGGTGAACAGAAAAAAGACACAAGCCTATATTTCCTACATTGAACGGATAATCTTAACAAGAACCAAAGGCAGTATTACCTTTTTGATATCTTTCGAAAGACGATTAATAGGCTTTCTAACGATACAACCTCCAACAACCATAGGTACGTCTTATCAAACATGATTGAATTTATTTGTCTTGTTCAAAGATTAATATAATTTAGGGTAGGTACCTAAATTATAAGGTTACAACCTGTTACTTACTTAAGTACATTACTTACAACAGAAAATAAAAATAACACTTATTGTTCATAAATTAATCAATTAATTAATAATATTTTAGATACTCACATACATACAGGAGAGTTTTAAATAACTTTGGTAAAAAAATGTGTTTCCGTCTTAAAATAATAGGTAAGTAATAAAATAATTCCGTTTTCATCCCATTGCCGAATCAATTCCATTTTCAACCATGAGCAGAATGTAATGGAAATAAATCGAAATCTTTATTTAAATCTAAAGAAGATGTTCCATTTCTGCCCTAGAGACGTTTCATGTTTTGATAGTGAAAAATAGCGTGCCCTGATAAACATAATTTCAAGAAATTGCAGTTTATTTTATAGTAAACGTATATATAAATAGATAGGTACTTCATACCTAGCGATGTTTTAAGTAATGTTGAAAATTACGTTTAAAAAAAAGTTAAAGTTAGACCTAAGTACGTCAAATCTTATTTACCTAACACGTTTGCTATTTTGTAATAATTTACGGCACGGGCATCAAGGATTTTTGAGCCTAACCTTATGAATAAATAAAAAAATCTAATCAATATAGGTACTTGATGGTTAAACAAACTTACCTGAAGTGAAGTTTGACCGTAATTGTACGGGACGTTGCATCCGAAGAGATTTATATTCACAAGGTAGTCCACTCTTCAATGTACCAGGCATCCAACACATATTAAGAGCTATCTAAAAGAAATTTTAATAAATAAACATAAAACGTTATCAATTGTACTTCGACGTTGCATCCTCGAGATTTATATTCACAAGGTAGATGTTTAGAACACAAATTTTGCGAAATAATTTAAGTACCTATATGATTTAATTCAACTATTATAATTGAGTATTTAGGAGTATAACCGATTAAATATAATTAGGTACCATATTAGTACAAACCAGTATGATATATTATAATGAATGATAAGCTAGAAATTAATCAATGTAAATAGCCGCTGCAAAGGCATTATCGTCATTCTCAATGGTAAGGGGTCGATTGTAAAACCGTGCAAACACCAGAGAATTACCAGTCCATCCTGCAGTTATTGAAAAGCCTTTTCTGTTTGCTGCCAAGGTGGACGTGGACGCGTGTCTTACACGTGTGTGCTGAGAATAAAGAAGTGTCAATACCGCTGTTAAATAGGGTGTTTTTAAACTAACGACTTAATGTAGAACTAGTTGCATTATGAATAGGCTTCAGGTGAGCAATAACCTTTCCGTTCTAGGTTTATCTCTGTAAACTTTAGTCATATCTAAGTAGGACAGTAATGTTTTTGCAGGGCAGATCTCAATCTTATTTAGAAAAAATGGTATAAATAAACAAGGCGGTCGTCGCTCTGGAGCAGATGTTTTAATTAAATCATCCACAATGGTTTCGACATAGTTATTATTATTTATTTTTAAATTAGAAATTCGAAGATAACGTCTGTACTCGTTGTGCGGTTGACAATGCGAGCAGAGTTACTATTTTTTTTAGTAATAAACTCCAGAGCAAGTTCCTCATTTGGATATAAATTACTAAGGTGATCGATTACAATCTATATAGATCTCACGTCTCCGAATATTTCGGATGTCTAGGTTTAGTCCTGTAAATACCTTTATAAAATCGAACAACTAAATCAGCTTCACTATAACGTTTGCCCTAAATAGCTAGAGCAGAACGATGCATATTTAATGAACTACAACCAATTTTTGCTGTTAACAGTTGACCGTAAGGAATTTTGATAGAATTGGAAGTGGGGAGTTATAGAAATCAACTTTATAAATATCACAATAACTCCACCATTTCATAAAAGCGACATTGTATTGTTTTAGTGAGGATGTAGACAATGAGAAAATCATCACCTCGATGGTTTCATTACATAACGATTGTCTTTGAAATGTTTTTCTGATAATTTGTATGCTACCAGGATAAGTTTCTTGCAAAGGGGGTGCTGGGTCCTGAAAGGTGATAATAACATATCGTCACTTGGGCCGAAGTATATTGGTGGTGAGCTACTGAGCTAAGTAGGGGATACCATGGTTGACTCGGCCAATACGATACGACTAGTACACCAGTGGCTTCGTCGTTAATTATTTTCCTGAAGCATTTTAATATGAGCGAGAAAGGGGGGAAAAGCATAAAAATAAAATATATTCCAATTTAAGGTGAATGCATCTATGTCAAAGGCATAGGGGTCTCGTTGCCATGAGACGTATTTATTGCATTTATAATTTTGGTAAGTAGCAAAGAGATCTTTAAGAGGCGTCCCAAACGATTGAACAATTTTTTCGAACATAGGTGCCGACATTTGCCATTCTGTATCGATATTCATACGCCGTGACTCCTTATCTGCCTCGAAGTTATCTTTAGATTTTATGTAGGATGCAAAGACAAATATTTTGCGTTTCTCGCACCATTGCCATAGACGACAAGTGATATTATTTAAAGGAACTTATTGTACTCCACCCATTCTATTGATATTTATTTGTTCAAGAATGCGTTTTCGTTTTCCTATTGGCAATTGCAAACACATATTTTCTGAATTTAATTCAAAACCGAGAAATTTTCTAGTCTTTTGTGGTTCCAAGCTACTCTTTTTGAAGTTTTTATCATAAACAAACAGTTTCGAGAACAAAACTTTTACATTCTTCATAAGAATGGCCAAGGCAGAAGATCTAAATATATTAGAATTAAAAAACCTCTGTTTCTAAGATAAATCCAGACAGAAGACATAATAAGGTGCTGAACTAAGTCCAAACGGTAGGCACTAAAATTCATACGTATTACTTTTGTGTCCCAAAAATTTGCCTTAAATACTTTTTGTAGTTTTCATCAATAGGAACTAAAGAAAAAAATACGCGTCTTTGATATCAACATTGGCCATATAACTGTCTTGGAACAATAATTTGCTTGCTGTCCGTATGTCCTCCATTTTAAAGTGGTATGAGGCGACAGCTTTATTGTATGATTTTAGGTTCAAGATAAATCTGGACGATCCATCACTTTTAGGTGTTAAGAATATGGGAGAAATAAATTGGTCTTTGACATCTTCTCATATGCATATTACTCCTGACTGGCACAAGTCAGATATAGCTGTGATTAACTTACTTATTTCAGCCGAAGAAAAGTTAGGAGTGATAGGTTCAGTAGCTTGCTTTACAGTATTATTAAATGGTATTTTGTAACCCGTAACGTACTGTCAGACTACCGGGTCATTTGCGATTAAACACCATGTGTCAACAACAAAAAAAATTATACGACCAGCGTGTAAGGTTACCTTGGTTGTTATTTACGCATATCGGTCTGTATGACGGTCTCACTGCTGTCGTGGTGTGATAGCGGGCGGACGTCGGTGCTTGCGCTGATCGCCTCGGAGGTGGATACGGGAATCTTTGCTTGTTCCCACCCGGCCTGGCAACCCATGACCTTGTTGCTTGGATGGGTCTTGCCACTTTCCCTGCCGGGCGACGTAGTTCTTAGTGAAGTTGACGGTCCAATGTTGTTAGTATTCCGTATTTGCAAACCAGATTTTTCAGCGGCCTTAGCAGCTTCTATCTTTTCTCCCAAATTTTCTCCAAAAGAGTGTGCGTCTCTTTTAACATCTTGTGTCATTGACAAGAGTTTTTTATCAAGAGTAGGCAGGTAGTGTAAGCATTTTTCTATTCATGGTATTTTCATAATGTAAATGCAGCATAATTTGGCCAACTTCAAACAGGTATCAAAGTTGTTGCTAACAGTTCTTTTTTATTATCTTTGTTCATACCATCTATGAGGATTTCCCTAGCGTTTAGAGACCTCTTCTGGTATTTTGGGTCCCAATGGTACCTACCTCCTTCACTTTAGAAACTCCAAGAACGTCAAGAAAATCCGACGATATTGGATTTACAACTGGCAACTCCTCTGCTGCGCTTGGATTATTACGACTAGGTAGCGTCCTGGATGGTCTGGGTAAGATCCGGACTGTGTACTTGTGCTACGGTCATGACAGATCGTAAGTCTTTTTCAATATTAGATTTATATACGTCCGTTATTTACGGTTCTTTATTGAAATCGGAGTCACTAAGCCTTGTGATAGGCGAGAGGCCACGCGCAAACAAAGTCCTTTGAAAGGAATGATCAAAGAATAGAAATGCCGTAATCGCGGCACAGCATAGGGTAGGTACCCGTAATATCGATCGTAATAGCGTCACGATACTAGATTTCATATTAGCACTGACCGTAATCACGTCACGGTACTACATAAGGGTAGGTACCCGTAATATCGATCGTAATCGCGTCACGATACTAGGTTTCATATTAGCACTGACCGTAATCACGTCACGGTACTACATAAGTGTGCAGTATGTAATGCGGAACTGTAAGATTTTGTAGAAATCACTTGCACACAAAAAAACACTCCAATAAAAAGATTAGTAAAAAATAAAATAGAATGTAGGTACTGCCTCGCGCAAACGAAGCGTCATTTGGAAGGAATGACCGAAGAATATAATTGCCGTAATCGCGTCACAGCATAGGGTAGGTACCCGTAATATCGATAGTAATCTCGTCACGATACTATATTTCATATTAGCACTGACCGTAATCACGTCACGGTACTACATAAGGGTAGGTACCCGTAATATCGATCGTAATCGCGTCACGATACTAGATTTCATATTAGCACTGACCGTAATCACGTCACGGTACTACATAAGTGTGCAGTATGTAAGGCGGAACTGTAAGATTTTGTGGAAATCACTTGCACACAAAAAAACACTCCAATAAAAAGATTAGTAAAAAAAAAAAAATGAATGTAAGTAACTACGCCTCGCGCAAACAAAGAGTAATTTGGTATGAATGACCGAAGATAGAACTACCGTAATCGCGTCACAGCATAGGGTAGGTACCCCTAATATCGATCGTAATCTCGTCACGATACTAGATTTCATACTAGCACTGACCGTAATCACTTCACGGTACTACTTATGTGTTTTTTACTTTTTATTATTATTTAAAAAAGCTAAACGTCTTATGTATTCTTGAAAATCGATAAATAGTGAAAAAGTCAAAAAATGTGGGTAACCACAAAGGCACTAGTGAAAGTATTAATCGAAATTAAGAAGGAAACGTACTATGAAATATATTTCAATAACGTTTCTACTTTGAATGTCTCACTAGGAGGTTCTGAGTCGTATATTGGCTAACGAATCACATAGTTTTTGAAAAATCGTTTGTCTTTGTAATTTAATCATAACATCGACAAAATGTAATATTTAAAACACTGACTGACCTGATTTACTTGGCGATCGTCGTTTACGCAGTTTTTCCACATGCGTATATAATGATTATCCATGCTTCCTTTTGCACATAGTTTTTTGCTACACAAAACACATTTAGGGTAACGATGTGCGGATGCCCGAACACGAAAAGCGAATGACGATGACAGCGCGGGTGACAAACTCGTGCACTCGGTTGGTATTCACTAGATGGCGCCTGTGTCTATACTATGGGTAACGTTTTATGTTTTTTTTAATAAAATTTATTTTAGATAGCTCTTAATATGTGTTGGATGCCTGGTACATTGAAGAGTGGACTACCTTGTGAATATAAATCTCGAGGATGCAACGTCGAAGTACAATTACATTAGATTCTTTGAAAGTTAAGAAAAAAGGTAAAATTCGTAGGTAAAGAAATAAATTGTCACATATATGACAGCATTTATTTGAAAACTTATGCTAAATGTGCATAGCACAAATTACGTATCACCTCGATATATATTTCTGTGCGTACCTACCTATCACATTATTTAAGTCTGTACGAGATTAATCTCTTTGCTTTTCTAAAATAAAGCTTTTGCTTTTCTTAAAGTTTCTAAAATATGAATTGTAATAAATTCTTCGGCGGCAATGTCAAATGTTACAAGGAATTAATAGTAAATATTTTTTATCTTTAAAACCCCCATATTACAACAATAACATCTCCTTTATTGTTATAAAACAAAAAATCATAGATTTCGCAAAAGCAAGAATCGGTAAATGCATACATAATTAATTAAAGAAAAAAAAAAATTATATTTTGAATAAGTAAGTACTTACCTAACACATTACAAGTTGATTAATATGAAATATTTATTGAGATATACTTCCCTAAAATTACACAAAACTACATTACATAAGACACAACACAGAGAACAACATTTTCTTTTCTTTTACAACCTAAGTGATGTTTATTCATCGGGCACCAAGGCGCCCTATGAATTTCACTTAGATTTTCGAAATTCCAACTCTAATGCACTTCTCGCCTGCATCCGCATCTTTTAACACTATTGCCTTGAGATCGGTCAATAATCATAGAAGCTACATCACTTTTATACACGGAAATAGGTACCAGTTTTTCTGTAGTTAAAAATCTAAAGCGACCACCTACATTCACAAAAATTATTAACCGATTTTCAAAATTTGTTCGCCTTTTTGTAGCTTAACTAATACCCTAGGACCCTTTTTAAATTTTTTCTTAAGTCGGTTTCTTCGCATTTTTTAAGAAATTTCAAAACATTTTTTAATATAAGTAGTTTGTTTACATTTGACTAAAGTATGTAGGTGCCCATTTTGTTTGATAACTTTTTGCCATCTTGTACCTAGGCAGGGACGTGATCTCACTGCTAAAGAAATTTTGGGGCTTCTGATCAAAATACCTCGACAAGTGGTTTAGGCAGTCCTCTCGTGATGTTAACCTGACACTGCCTAAACAATTCTGAAGAGACCGAAACAGGCCCCTTCTGTTGATTTATTCCGGCCGCTTTCTCTCAACTTCTTGCATTAATCTCATCAGTTGTTCGCAGTAGAGTTCAGAATCGATGGTCCTGCATAGTGATAACATCTCATAATGAATAATGCCTTTCCAATCCCACCACACACACAGCATCACCTTGTTGCGAGTTAACCCGGGTTTCGCCACAGTCTGTGAAGCCTGACCGGCCTTTGACCACGACCTTTTTCGAACGTTCTTATCGAACGTGATCCACTTTTCATCACCAGTTATCAGCTTCTTCAAAAATAGTTTGGTTTCATTACGTCGTAATAAAGAAGCACAAATGAGTACACGGTTCATTAGGTTTCTTTCAGTGAGCTCGTGAGGTACCCAAACTTCGAGCTTTTTTGTGTACCCAGTTTTTTTCAAATGCGTTAAAACTGTTTTGTGGTTAATTCCCAGTTCTTCAGCTACGTCGTAACTACTGACATGCCGGTCTTGCTCTACTTTTTCAAAATGGCATCCATTTTATCAGTAATAGGCTTGTGTTCCTTTCACAGACACTGCACTAGGTCCTTAGACATCGCAAATTTTTTTCGCGGCTTGCGTTGCATTTTTACCTTTTTTGTAGTACAATTTTAAAACGTATAGAATTTCTTCATTAGATTCAGTCGAAAAACAAATGAAAATCACACATTTTCCTAATTTGAATTTTAAATTATCTTCTTCAAAATTTAAACTTTTAATGATACCAAAACCAACCGATACAAATAGTATAGCCAAAGAGATTTTATTACAAGTTCATAGGTAGAAGACTTTTTCCCCAACCTAATATTTACTGAATAAACATAATAATAATAATATAACATAATTTAGTGAATAAACACCCCCAAAAAACCAGTTTTTTTACATTTTTCAATATTCCAAAAAGTTAACAGTCGATTTTCAAAATTTAAACGCTCACACGCATTGATATATATATATACACGTGTCTAGAGAAATTTCTCAACTTTTGCTACTATTTCCGTCTCGATCCTTCCAAAATCCATGGAGCTAGGGCCAAAAATGCGTCTCAGGGAAATTGCATCTGATAACCATTTTCAATAGTAAAAAAAATATTTTTGCATAGACCTGCGAACTTTTTTGCCTGTCGTCTGTCCACAATTGAAAGTAATTGGTTAAGGGTTTAATAGAATAGAACATTTTATTGCATAACTGTTACATTGTATCTATCTTATTTCTTAAAGTAAAAAGGGCATCTACGATGACGACACCCGTACACCCGTCCGTAGTCAGTTGCTAGTACATTGCTTTGCTAGTTTGGTTATTCTGAAAATTAAAGTTGTATTCGCTAAATGACTCCCCTAGTGCGATGCCAAAAAATATATTTAGGAACATTATCGAAGGCTTAGTCAGAGACCAGGCAATAAGGACCGCAAAAGCAGCCCACTGCCACAGTCCGTGTTTCACCAAATGTTAACTGCACATGTGCTTAGCGTGACAGGTGGTGAGCCGCTCTATGCTGTTGGATGTTTATGCAGTGTTTGGTCGTTAGTGCCTTTTACAACACCCAAGAGAAGAGATGGGAGCCGCTATACCTGCACAGCACCATCACCACCAAAAAATGATTACAAGACTAGCGGCCGCTCGCGGATTCACCTGCGTGGTTTTATCAGACTAGCCAAGCAATGTATTTCTACTCGACTAAATTACTCAGATATAAGTGAAGCCAAGCCACAGTTCCGGCACAGTACCGTCACAGTGTTTTTCATACATTCTCTATGAACTCATCCCCACCTGTCAGTGATAATGCCCTCAGTGTCAGTGCCGCCACCGGCAAATCACGGACGTATTCGTTTTGACAAAATTTCATAGAGAATGTATGAAAGAATATTTTTCACTGTGCCGGTACTGTGTCGGAACTGTGACTTCACTGATAAGTGTGAAGCAACCCTAATGCAAAATTCTCATACGAAACACAGAAAACGACGTTTTGTAGTCCCCTGTTTCCTCCTTCAGAACTGGACCAATTTTTATGTTTTTTTCAGCATCAGGTACTTAGAGAAAGAGATTTTCTTCGTCTGTATGTTTATTTTTTTGCATTAGGTCATTTATGTAAACAACCAGGAGCCTTCAAAATTTAGCGAAATCACTCCGTTTTAAGGCGTCTTCAGCGGTTTAAAAAAATCAAACATACAGACATGGAAAATCTTTTTCATTAACCGATGCTGAAAAAGTAATAAAAATTGGTCGTTCTGAAGGAGGAAGCAGGGGACTACGCAACGTAGTTTTTTTTTGTTTCGTATGAGAATTTTGCATGACACTTCCACGTAATGTTTCCTCTTAAGGTGTGAAGGTGGACAGGGCGCGAAGAAGCTCTGTAAGCAGCTGTGTGGGGTCGCGAGCCGCCCCCGTTTCCCACGCGCGACCCCTGCATCTGCCCGCGCTCGGACCCTTCTTAGGGAGTTAACCTTCTATGCTCATTACACAACAATAAGACGTATACTTATTATTTTTCTACCCTAGCTGTGATTTCGTGTAACGGTACTCATTCGCAGTAACGAGCTTGTACCGGACGCAACTCACTCTCGCTCGTTTTTTTTTTTAGTTAGTCATGTTTCGTTGTTAGGTTGTAGTTTGTTTGCCACTTGTTTATCGCGATACTTTGTGTTGTTTATGTGAACTTTGTTTGTTTTGTGTTAATTAATATAATTATGAATATTTTGAATAATTTAATAAATACTCAGAGCGGTGGTTTTCTTGGTATGGATGTGGAAGGTGAGTTGAATTTTCATTAGAAAAGTACCTAGGCTTCTTTTCGACTATGGTAATTTGGCGACCGTGACACCTCGGTGGCCGGCGGCAGCGCGGCGGGCGGCGGAGGAGTAACAAGGCACTCAGAGTCAGACCGATATCTGGAGGCCCGGGTTCAACTCAGTTAAAGTGACGGTTTCGGATTTTTTTATACTAAGCCCCGGGTTTTGCAATAGATTGGTTCAAATGATGGAATTTCTAAAAAAGTTGATAAAAATATGTGTTAGTTCATAATTGTGTAAAATAAGTAATAAATAAGTAAAACACAGTAATAAAAAACACTGTTATTTCGTAAAACGTGAACTGTGGTAGTGCACAGATTATCCGTAATGTAGTGAGTGTATGTATTTTGTCTATGGTATGTATGTAATAATAAATAATAACAATATTTACATAGTTCACCAATAATTGTAGGTCTTCTACTCGTTTCGTTTATAAAGTTCTTATTATTATTCCTTTAAATGTTGCGTTTATTAAAGGTTATGTAGATACCTACACCCCAAGTAATACTCCTTAAGCATTTTTGCGATTTAGAATCCACTACATGAAAAGTTTCAAATTGCATATATAAATTACGTTAGGTAGTTCAACGTTTTTTTTATGTTGATTAGGACTGTGGAGTCGGATTTAAAAAGTGTCAACAGATTTACGAAGTAGCCGACACTTAGAATTTTATTGTTAGATAGGCGGAGTTATTGTAGCATTACTTATACTGCCTCTGTGGTGTAGTGGTTTAAACCGCGCTCGACGGTGTTAGTTCCAGTAGTCTCGGATTCGTACATGTTTGTTTGAACTCGGTTTGTTGTTATAAGTTCGCCTCGCTAGCTAGTGGCTTACATCTCATCTGAATATGTCGCCATGTATTCATATAGTCATGATTACTCATAAATGTTAGTATTTTGTGTTTAGACAGTTAGAGATTTATCAGGTCATCAGTAGTTGAGGATTTCGATTTCCGTGTGAAGTGCGCGTCCACCTTATGCCGTATCATCACTTTACACGAAGTGAGATTAATGCAAAGTCCTTCCTCAGAGAGGAATGAAAAATAAAATAATGTAATGATATTTGACGGATGAACTAGGCATAACTTACTTCCCAAGTAACAAACGCTTCTATAACCAAGGCATTTTATCACCTAACAGTGATATAGTAGGCCTATAATGGTAAGTAATCATTGAGACTGCTTGTACCATAAAGGTTTTTTATAACACATTTGCTCGTAAAGTGGCTCTTATTACACCGATTTCAGCATCGTAATGTAGCTTATTACACACTAGTGCGGTAATGTAGTTTAAAAAATAGAATCTCGACCAGAGCGAAGAAATAATAGCATTCCTTCCACTAGGGAAAATAGTTTTTTTTTAAATTTTTGTCTGTCAAATGACAATGAGCCTACAAAAACGAAAAGTCTTTAATTGTAAGTAAAATAATCATGAATAAAGACTTGACTTATTACTGTTTACAGAAATCAACAACTTTTTTGAGATATTTATTTAAAGTTTAAGGTAAAATTAGTAATAATTTGAATCTATGGACAACACAGACCACGCCCACACAGTCCACGCTCCAGCAAGACACAACTGCACAGCCTGCACAAGTGCTTAGATGGTGAGCCTTTAGCCCGTTAGTCGCTTTTACGACACCCAAGGGAAGAGAGGGTTGGTATTACTATTTTGAAGAGCCCATCGCTGCTCTATTCTGTTAGATGTATGTGCAGTCTTTTGTCCGTTAGTCGCCTTTTACGTCACCCAAGGGAAGAGAGGGGTTGGTAGTATTATTTTGATGAGCCCATCGCCGCTCTTTGCTGTTGGATGTATGTGCAGTATTTAGTCCTTTAGTCGCCTTTTACGACAACGAAGAGAAGAAAGGGGTTGGTAGTATTATTTTGATGAACCCATCGCAGTTCTATGCTGTTGAATGAATGTGCAGTCTTTAGTCCGTTAGTCGTCTTTTACGAGACCGAAGAGAAGAGAGGAGTTGGTAGTATTATTTTGATGAGCCCATCGCCGTTCTATGCTGTTGAATGTATGTTCAGTCTTTCGTTCGTTAGTCGCCTTTTACGACACCGAAGGGAAGAGGAGGGTTGGTAGTATTATTTTGATGAGCCCATCGCCGCTCTATGCTGTTGGAAGTATGTGCAGTCTTTAGTCCGTTAGTCGCCTTTTACGACACCCAAGGGAGGAAGGGGTTGGTAGTATTATTTAGATGAGCCTATCGCTGTTCTATGCTATGGATGAGTGTGCAGTCTTTAGTCCGTTAGTCGCCATTTACGAACCCAAGGGATTGGATGGAAAGACTTCCTACCTTTCACATACCTATATTTTGTCGATTCAAACAGCGGCTTCTTGTTCAATACTTATTACTTTGAAAGTTTATAAATAAATATATCTAGTTATAGTAATGAAGAACTAAATTTACAGTCTACACCACCGGAAATAATAAGTGAAGCACTAAATGTTATTGACAGCCTATTACACCATCTAAGTCCAAAGAAAAATACATATTGGCTTACCAAAGATTTATACACTAGAAAAATAAAAAAAACACGCAGTCATTTTCAAAAAATGTGTTTCCTCGCAAATATGTTATAGAACGTCGTATGACATACGTACGTTTTGATAATTACAGCTTCTGCTTTCTTGTAGCCCTCACCTACAGCTCGGGCTAGTAATATCGCCACGGCTGTAATTTTCACTTATATCATAATGTACTACGAGTATAACAGAGAGTTTTGCCTCTATAAAATTAATGAGCAGTTAAGTTCTATAATTTTGCTTTAAGAACGCTTACAGGACTACCTATACAAAAGAATCATTAAAGTGTTGCACAATGCAACTCAACATCGCTATGGAGCTAGTTCTGTAAAAATCATCATATTAATTAATATTCATCATCAGCCTATAAACGTCCCACTGTTGGGCACAGGCCTCCCACGTGAACAACGCACGTGGGGATATTGGGCCATAACCCACCACGCTGGCCCAGTGCGGGTTGGTGGGTTTTAACGGCTGCCATCTTACGACAACAACCGGGACCAACGGCTTAACGTGCCTTCCGAAGCACGGAGGAGCTCGAGATGTTTTTAAATTTGGTCACCCATCCAGCGACCCGGCATTGCGAAAGTTGCTTAGCGAGCAAGATCGCAAGCCGAACGCGCTAGCCGCTGCGCCATCGAGCTCATTAATATTATGTTGTTATTTATTGATTTTTGTTGGAGAACACTCACGAGGACACGACCACAATACGTATAAAATGAATAAGTGTGATAAAAAAGATGAGAAGAGAAAGGAATTGTTAATTAACAGTGCAAAAAAGCACTACAAACAAGCATAATATAGTGCAAATTTGTGACATAAATGCTGCAGATTTGTAATGCAGCAGCACTATTTCAGTACCAAAAAGTGTTTTTGTGCACTTTTAGGTTTTAGCTACAGAGCTGATTTATGACCGCTAGTCCGCTAGAGCCTTTATCTAATGTTTATAGAATAAATCAGTGATAAAAATAGGGCCCATTTGGGGTTCTTTAAACGTTTGCAACATCATTATAGTGCTAGTCATGTACACTAATGAGCACATCCTAAAACGTTCTTAGGACTTTTATGGTACCGAAATTTTGTTGCTTGGGTTACAACATTAGTACGTTGTAGCTCAGGAAAGTAAAGAATGTGTGTCAGAATCGTAGCATGTGGAAAGCGTGGTATCTGCTTACCAACGTCATAGTTTTGTTTTATTTTCTGTGTAGGGATAGGGATGTATATTTTTACAAAAGCTAGCTTAATATTACGTTTTTAACTAAGTCACCGGTCTTAGGCTCGTATTCTAAAACCAAATTCAAAATCAAATCCATGCTTGAATACAGTTAGAAAGGGATGGCGATATAATGCGATGAATAGTACTTACCATCCCTTTCTATAACTAATACGAGCCTTAGAACCAGAGGTCAGGTTTGATTGCCAACGCCAGCGGAGGTACATCTTGCTGTACTTTGTTTGGTTGGTGATAGGGCTTGTTAAGTCCGCCTAGCTAGATACCACCATTTTATTTAAAGTCTGTCGCCATAACTACAATGTTAATGGTATTGTTGTGTCCCGACAGTTTAGAGATAAGTAAGACAGTTACAGTTCCTCAGTGGTTGAGGATTCCGGGTAAAGCGCACTTCCACCTTCGGTCTTACGTGGTCTTACCGTCACCCCGTCACGAATAAAAAAAAATGTACGTCCTTTCTAAGTAGGTATTTATTTGTAGGTTCTTCCAGTACCTACTACAATTGATAATTTTTGTTGTGATGGATAAGACAGTAATGGTCATGGTCGTACGTGACGTGACTATACTTACTTGGTGAATAGGAAGCAAGAAACTTGCAACCGACATAGCCAACCGGATTAGCAAGCTGAAACGGCGGGGTTCGACCGTAACAGTCGCAGAAGTCAGAACCGATTGCCGTTGGGATGGACGAGTTCTGGAGTGGAGACCGCGTATCGGCAAGCGTAGCGTAGGAAGCCCTCAGACAAGGTGGAGTGACGATCTTCGCAAGGTGGCTGGCAAGAGCTGGATAAAAGTAGCTTCGCGACAGTCAGTTTTGTAGGAATTTTGTGTTCTGCTCTGCGCGGGGGCTTGAAGCAAAGACTCATTTTGGATCTAATTAGACGATGGTAGGTCCAACCTTCCTCCCCACGCATAACTCTTGTAATGTGTACATATTTTAGGTCACGTCTGCTACGATAACGTAGTCTAGTGGATGCCAGCATTTGGAGCGAGGGTGCATCCATGTTGTCTTGTACTTGTCAGGCAACCGGAAGAATGTATTGATTGGTGCGATACTGAGACATACTCCGCACAAAATGATAGCAGGTCGGCGCCATTTGTGTTATTTTTCCCAACACCATGTCGTCTTAGTACCTCCGCCCAAGCATTATAATCGGTTATATTAAAATGTGCGCGTTGAAGTCACCGAACAGAACCACTTCATCACGGGATGGAATTTTGTCCAAAGCTTGACGCATGTCCTCGTAGAACGTAGCCTTGTTCTCGTCAGTCATTTGTAGTGTGGTTGCATTATACACTTATCATGTGTAATATTTTCTGGGAGCGATCTGTAAGGTGTCATGAACCTGTCATTGATACCTTCTGGTGGCTCAGCTAAGGATTTTGCCAGCTGGTTTTTAATGTCAAATCCAACACCACTGGCTGCTTTTCCAGAAAAAGTCTTACTAACCCAGTAGTAAGTGTACCCGCCCAGTTCCTCACAAAGTCTCCACTGTCCGCCCAAATGACTTTCGCTAATTGCTGCAATGTCACCAGGGATCGTGCTCAGAGGCGTGTTCTTGGAGAGGCCAATGTCCAGTAGTGGACAAGTATAGCCTGATGATGATGATGATGATGATGAACTGTTTTGTACTTGTAGGTACTTCAATCATTTACTATTCACGATATTTGGTAGGATGCGTAAACCCTATTAAGCAAAAGAGGAAGATACGGCATGCCTATAGTAAAAAATGTACTAAGTACCTATATTGCACTAGAAACAATACATGCATATAATCACGACTATTATCCCCGAAGGGTTAGTCAGAGACTAGGCTATGAGGACAGCAAAAGCAGTCCTCTACCATAGTCCACTTTTCACCAAATAGCGACTGCACATGCACATGTGCTTAGCGTGACAGGTGGTTAGCCCATCGCCACTCTAACAATAACAATACTCAATTAAAAAGAGAAGAAGCCACCTCGGGTCTTTGTCTCTCGCTCGGGGTGAGTGCGCCCAAACTGCAGGCGTGTGCAACAACTGTGCATGCGCATGCGTGCGCCCGTGACGATTTATTATTTAATGCGGCAGACGGACACCGAGAATATACGGCGCGTTCGATGCTTTCGCGCAGCACGCAGCGCAGTCGGCGGCGCAGGCGCAGGTGCGGAGGCGGCGCGGGCGGTGCCGGCGCGCTGCGTCGGTCTCGCTCAGTCGGTCGCGGCTCACTTATCGCGGCACACGTTGCGCGCTCACTATCATACGATACGTTGATGGCGCGTGAGTCGTGTGTGAATGTCTAATGTTTCCAAGCAAGGTGCGGGGGCGGTGGGACCGGTCGACGGTCGCACGCCCGACCCGCCGACCTTACTTACCGTTCACTGTACGCACCTCCATTCTCGTGCTAAAACTAAGTGCATCACAGATATTATGTTGTAGAGCGAAACTGTAAATTACCGACGATTGAGAAGACATTGTGCTCGTGATATTATGACAAGTTACGGATAAATGAATTTTATATGTACATCTGGATACCGCAGTTGGAACTTTGTGAAATATGTACGTACTTATGCATGTTTTGATAATGTTGATTAAGCCCTTTCTAAGAAGCAGCTAAGTAACAGTGTTGTATGCAGTATCACCTATAATGACCGTACAATATAGTGTATTTATAAAGATTATAACTATAAGTGAGATACTTAGTAGCTGCTACAAATATCTTTATCTAATAAACGGTACTTTTCATATTAGGTAAGTACTTATATAAAAAGTAATTCGGTAAGTACTTACTACCTACCTAACTAAACCAAGAAAAATAATAATAATTTATTTATTATCACGTGTTGCGGTTTCTTTGTTGATACGGCAAAAAAAAATTAACGCTCTTAATAGGTACCAATCAAATTATTATTCACAATCAAATTATTAGGTACTTACTTATAGCAATTTTTTAAGCAGCCTATTTTGTCGCACTGCTGAGCAAAGGCCTCCCCCAAATGCCTACTTCAAAATAGCTAGGTACTAGGTAGTTCAATAAAAATAATAACTCTACTGCCATCACAATTCATGTAAACTAATCATTTACTTCAATCCTAAGTAGTTATATAAATAAAAATCAATACCCACCAATATAATGTTCACGCATAACTTCTTGAACGGGCACCTATTTTGCTAATTATTTTTTGTTGTCTTTGTAAATGCCAGGGCAAGGTTTGTTGTTTGTTTGTTTCAAAGAAATAACATTTACGCGGACGCTGCCTGTCGCGGGCGGGTCGAAAGTTTATTTATTATAAAATAAATTAAGTATATAGATAGGTCCCTATTACGTTTATATTATTGGAGACACAAATATCCTTATAAAACCTCTAGGATTATTGCTTCCTCCCAAGTTACACATCAAAGCAGTACTTAAAACAGCTGCCTTACAGCATTTCTGTATCGTTTTAGCATTTTAAGTTTGTCCTATAGTAGAATTACATACATTTATACGGCTACTGTAATGCTTATTAGGGCCCCAATTATACGGCTTTAGATCCTAAATAGGTTCACAATAGTAATATAATTGTATTACAGAGGCATTATATTAGCATTATTGTGGTCAAGGAAAAAAAGGTAACAATTGCATTAAAGAAGCATTATTATGGTCAATGAAGTTGCTAATCGCATTACACTACACACAAGCACTAAGCTAGCAATATTTTTGATAATGAAGATGCTAATTGCATTAGAAAAGCATTAGACGAGCTATTTAAGTGTTCACAGTTAGAACATAATAAACCTACGTCATTGCAAAAACATCTCTAACACCACGGTACAAACGTTTATAATACATTGACGTTGTAATTAAAATAGGTAGGTACTTTGTCTCGCAATATAACTCCCAGAACAGCCAACAGGAAGTTCTGTCAACAAAACTAACAAACTTTTTAAAGAAAACTGCGCGTCGAACGGAGAACCAACATAATCTATTTTAATCATCAATTAATCCAATAAGTAATAGTCTATGTCATCAAAAAGCTTAATGTAGCTGTATGTAGGTTCTTCTTGTTCTTTTCTTTGTCCTTATATAATTACATAACTCCATGTTGCTCGGCGGTTAGGACAGTCACGGTTCTTTTCATAAGTGAACAATGCCACAGGTTTATTGTGCGATGCAAGCTGTAAGAAACGCCTCTCAAAATATCGTCTACAAAAGTACATACCACAAAAAAACTTTCAAAAGCGGTACCCATATATAATGTCTATCAAAAAAAATTAGGGGGATCCCTTTGTGAGGCCGAGAAGTCTCCTTATTGGCTCGGAACTTCACTGGATTTACCAATCGCATGTTCCGGATAAGATTTGCTCATAATTGTTAAAGGACAGATGCGCCAAAGGTGCAACGTAAGTATTATCGATGTTTGCTCCGCAATATGTTGTCCTTTTAGTTTAGCAATATGGTAGGTGATATATCACCTGCCTGCTCCAATAAACCAGGCTCCTACTTTTACATACGGGACTTACGTTTATCTTACGGACACGAAACGAAAAACCGCGTGAAAATAGTATTGGAAGACAGATTATATTACAAAACGTATTATAAGGTAAGGTAATTTTAGAAAGAAAGTATCAATAAGTAGGTACGCATAAACGTACTAAGTTATTATTCTTTTTATTCCAAAATGTGTGGTAGTGTGCGTGAACTTTCGATATCTAAAGGTATAAAAATAGTTTAAATATTTTAAAAACTTCGGAAGTCGTAATATTTGGTAAGTAACGTTAAATTCTCTTTTTCTGCAGGTTGGAGGCCTACAATCAAAGTGGAGGGGCATGGAGAGAGCAGCAGCGGCTGCATCGGTAGCATGGCGGAGGTATCCGTGCCTCAGAGTCCCCGACATCTCCACAAACGTCGGCGGCTGTCACAGCTGCTGGACAAACTTGCTGTACAATTGCGGAATAACAACCACTATCCCCCGTCGCGCTGGCTCATGGTTGACCCGCCATACTACGGACCTAAAGCGCCTGAGGAAGAACTGCCTTTGGATCTCTCGGTAAAATCGGAGCCAACTCATCCAACTCAGGATCGTGAGCAGCCCGTATACACCTGCGCAACGTGTGGCCAAACTTTCACCGTGCACGATCGTCTGACCAAACATGTGGCGTCAAGACACAGAAATCGCACTCCAGAAGCCGCTCGGGCATACGAATGTGAAATCTGCAGGCGTCGTTTCGCTCGATCCGACATGCTCACCCGACATGCTCGTCTGCATAGTGGAGTTAAGCCATATTCATGTTCTGCTTGCGGCCAAGTGTTTTCCCGCTCGGACCACTTGGCGACGCACCAGCGCACGCACACTGGTGAGAAACCATACCGCTGCCCGTCATGCCCGTACGCAGCGTGTCGCCGGGACATGATCACCAGGCACATGAGGACTCACACACGACGACCCCAACCAGCTTAGACAGCTGTTCGCAAAACGATTCGCAGGCCAACACAGGCTCAACAGTGCATTTCTCTTTACCTACTTCTAAGGTTGGTTCTATATTTTATTTTGTATATTTTTTTTATTATAAGACTGAAAACATGATATAGAACCATATAATTTTGGAATAACTATGTACTCGTTTGATATTTAGTTTTGTAATCGTTGGCTCAAGGAGACCGTCTACAAAAAATATCTTCTCGTTAGGTTTCATGTAAGAAAGACGATCCCATTGCACAGCAACTACTTAGCTTATAAAGCGATTAGCCTATTAAATTTGCTGATTTGCGAATTGATAATTGTACTTAATTTAATTATGTACCTAATTTTGTTACTATTATGCGCAATGCGATGTGTCTATTCGTCTGCTTGTTACTCTTAAGTACGCTTTTGTTTTGTTAGTGCTTTAAATTTATTTTGTGTAGATATATCAACAAAAATACTCAAGTATTTGTTCATATTGCTAAGGGTGTTGTTTATAAGTAACAGCGAAATTGTTATAAATTATTATTGCGACACAATTACTTACTTGTGCCATTTAACTTCTGTACTTATAATACAATTTTTGAATCTGTATAAATAACAACGTATTTGAATCGGTAACTTTAAATATATCGGTATGAGCCCCGATACAGCTTAATTCTGTTTTAAACATTATTAACTAAATATTGCTTCTCTGTCAGTAGTTTGAAGTTAAATAAATATTTAAGTGCAAGTTAAATAAACATTTAGGTGCAAGTTAAATAAACATTTAGGTGCAAGCGACCCTTATTAGTTAAAATAGGAATCAAGCGGATACGTAAAATAGCCTGATAAAATTGTTGTGAAATAAATGATAAATAATGTTCGAAAACGTTTTTAGGTACGCTTGTTGTAAAACAACAATAACTGTTTTGTTTTTCTAATCTACCTTTCTAGGTAGAGTAGTTTCTAGGTAAGTCTAGGTAGGTATATCTATTATTCAAATTCAATTTGTTTCATAAATACGGTTGCCTTGTTTTATTTAAACGTTACTTAGGCTTTGACATCTATACAAAACACTTCCAAAATTACTAAGAAGCATTACTTACATAAGTTATATTAATAAGTAAGGCTAATAATGTCTCCAAGTTTTGATATTATCCATAGTTGCCAAATTAAATCTCTATGTCTTGAGGCTCGAAATGAATTCTAGCTCAAATGTTTTAATTAAGTTAGCAAGAGAGCATGAATTTTAAATGTCCAGCTGAAAAGTTTACTTTATGGGATAACAGGATAGGTAAAAGGTAAAAGGTGAAATTTAAGATTGTTCTCGTGTCTCGTGTAGGTTAATCACACAATTTTTAGCCTGACGACGTTTAAACCCCTTGTATTAGTAAACGATACCACCTTGTGTGCGTTACCCCAGCAGGAAAGTAGCTCCTAGAGTGTTATGAGTGGAAACGTATAATTAGTGCTCAATCTGCTGTGCATGTGCGCCGCATAAAAAAATTGTGCGTGTTTTGATTTTGGGGAAAAATGAAAAAAAAAACGATTCTTGCTGCAGTAACGCTGTGCCAGCAGGAAAATTCTAAACGAATAATCGGAGAGTAAAAAATTGTGCATGGGCAGAGAGCTTACATGAGTGCAAAAATGTGCACCGAAAATAAAATTTCAGCTTCTTTAGGTTTTCAAGATATTGCATGTCCTGCTGGAGGAACGTTGTGCAGAATCGTGTATCTCTAAAGCCATTTTATGTGCGCCTGTAGAATAAACATACACAAATAGCTTTTGATTTGTGCGTATTTGTGAAAATATTAGATTTACGAAAATATTCATGAATTTCAAGTAATCAGGCTTTTTTGTAAATCCGAAAATAATTCGCAGTGTCTAAACAAGAAAACGTATAAGCTCACTGAAAACTGTATTTGATCCTTATTGACACATATAATAACCACAAAAAGTTTCAAAAGTTTACATGCATGCGTTATTGAATAATATTACTAAAAGTCAAAACGACGGTGTCATAACTTTAACGTCAACATACAAGAAACCGGCTCAATCCAAGATGAACGGGTTTAAACCAAAAATTAGTGCGTTTTGTCAAATAACACAGTGAACATTTTCAGCTAGTAATGTTTTGCATATAAATAGAAAACAAAAAATCAAAACATGTAAACAACGGCTGGTTATCCTACCAAATTCGAATCACTAAAAAAAAGCGACGGATTCATACATGTCAATGACCTTCTTTATTGAACGTATTAAACCTAAGCTGTTGTCCGTACAGTCGCGTTCAACCGTTAAAAGACCAAACTTTGGGGACTAATTAAAATAAAATTAAATGCACCTTGTGCCCATATCAAATGAAAGAGCCGTTGATGTGGAAATAATTATTTTTACAAGCTTTTATTTACTTTCACTTGTCCGGTGTCTGTAATGAAATCTTGCAACTTAAATTTGACCCACTTCCTGGTTTCCGATTGAGGTGAAATTTGGCGTGGCGCGGTGCGGCGGTGGTGCGGGGACAGGGGCACGATGTCTTATCCAGAAGAAACAAAAAATAGTTTTTAAATAACTTAATAGATAGCGTTACGTGTGTCACGCACGTAACGGAGGAACGGGAGGAGTGACACGATGAGAAGGAGTTTGATGAAGATAAAAGCACGATGAGTTCAGAAGTATATTCGGTAATAAAGGTTATTTATGAACCACAATTTAAGCGTTAATACACTGGGACTAGGTATATGCAGGTTTAGGTTATTTATTATTATCAGGACGTATGTCCGAAATAGTAACTGTCTATTTATAATAATAATAATTCACTATTCACTAATAATAGTATTTTGTAAGGATAACAATAAAAAGAAGGAGCTCTTTCTAGCTTCACGGATAAATCTGAACTGAATTTACATGAAAACAGAGGCTAGACAGAGAATGTAAGTAATATTCTAAATTTAAAACTAAATATAAAAGACTGTTATTGGAAAGGAGGTCAGAAAAACCAACAAGGCTTTATTTAGCTGCCTTGTTACACGTGTATCGATTTGTTGTATAAGTTGGCGTAAATTAGAAAAACCGAACCTGAAAATGGTTTATACCTATTTAAAAAATAACGTACTTAATCATCTGCAAGGTCACGGAAACAGCTAGTAGAATATAATCCAATTACAAGTTTTTTTTTACTTGCTGTTTTCTACTTCAGTGTACTCGTACTTAGGCACAACACGTTTCAACCGGATCATGAGTAAAGTTAAGAAGGTCATTGATATGTGTGAATCCGTCGCTTTTTTGTACTCATTCGAATTTGGTCGGATAACCAGCCGTTGTTTACATGTTTTGGTTTTTGTTATATATATTTTTATGCGAAACATTCCAAGCTGAAAATGTTTACTATGTTTATTTGACTAAACTCACTAATTTTTGGTTTAAACCCGCTCACCTTGGGTTGAGCCGCTTTCTTGTATGTTGACCTCAAAGTTAAGACACCGTCGTTTTGACTTTCAGTAATATTATTCAATAACGCACGTATGTACACTTTTGAAAGTTTTTATGGTTATTATATGTGTCGAGAAGGATCGAATACAGTTTTTAGTGAGCTTATACGGCTTTCGTTTAGGCGCTGCAAAATTTTTTCGGATTTAAAAAAAAGCGCAATTATTGAAAATTATAAATATTTTCGTAAATCTAATTCTGTCACAAATACGCACAATTAAGAACTACTCGTGTATGTTTATTCTACAGGCGCACATACAATGGCTTTAGAGATACACGATTCTTCAAAACGTTACTCCAGCAGGAAATGCAATATCTCGAAAACCTAAAGAAGCACTAATTTTATTTTCGACGCACATTTTTGCACTAATGTAAGCTCTCTGCCCATGCACAATTTTTCTCTCTCCGATCATTCGTTTTGAATTTTCCTGCTGCAACAGCGTTACTGCAGCAGGAATCGTTTTTTTCGTTTTTTTATACGTCCCGCTCATAAAACTCTAGGAGCTACTTTCCTGCTGGGGTAACGCACACTACACCTTAGTTATAATACTTATAATCTACCACAGACATGACATCAAAGGTGTATTTTCGAAGTTTTTATTTTGTTTACGCTTTTTTAGTTATATTCTCATTATCACATTAACTTAACTTGTCCACGCCGCCGCCTGTTATGTTTACTACAAACATTTATTCGGCTTGTAAATAAATTAATATCTTTGATGTGAAATGATTAATATTTTATCTTATCATTAATAATTGGATATACTAAAGTAAATAGAATTGCCATGGTTAAAGTTATTATTATTTAAACAAATACATTCGTTAGATATGATTACCAAACACTTTAAAAAGTATTCGTTTGGTTATGAAATATAAACGTTCAGTGTTTAGAATAGTTTAGTTCACATAAGTGTGTTGAATCAATAATTACAGTCTAAGATAGACTTTTGTTTAAAGAAATGATGTTATATCTAGGTAGGTAGTAAAAATGTTATTCCAAACTTTAAAACTATTATTTGTAATAAATGTTTCATGTTAAGATTAAATAAGATATTTTTTCTTTTTGTGACTCCTTGTTTTGTTTGTCAAAATTAGTAACTAGGAGAATTAATGTAATTTTTGTAAGTAGGTACTTACTGTGATACTTAATGAATTTTTTAATTAATTTTAGTGCTGGCTGCTGTGTTTGTAAGTATTTATTGGTTTTTAAATAAAATTTTGAATTTTTACCTTTTTTATTTTCTGAATACTTCATCATCATCATCATCATCAACAGCCCATCGCAGTCCACTGCTGGACATAGGCCTCTCCCAAGGCACGCCACTGAATACTTACCTGAGCCGAGACACATCTGATTACCGACATCGAATTTTAACTGATAATGAATAAGTATTGCTATCATTGTCATACATGAAGATTTTGATGACACATCCGTAGCCTCTTGGCCGATCAAATACCGGAAGTTACAAATGACAATCCTGACTTATTTGATTGCGGAGGCTTTCACAGCGGAATTAGGATTAATTTACAAAATTAGAAATTAGGAAAAAATGCTTTAAAAATGTATTATGTAGGTAACAAAAAAACAATACCTAAGTAAGTATATATCCGTGATCCCAAGGGGTAAACCCTTCAGCCCCCTTACTCTTGAAACCGATCGCTATTGGATCGGATTGGTATTGTGAATTTTCGTATTTTTAAGTTAAGATACCAGCGCTAATTTGGATTCATATTGGGTGAACTAAATGCTTAACTAGCTACCTACCTACCTACCTACCTACCTATTAGCACGTGTTTTTGATAAAGGCGATTCACCGTAAGCCTTCTGTAACATTTTCAGTGACTCCGAACACGAAATTCTATTGGCGACGCAAAATTTAAGACAAACTCTTTGTTCGATGTTTTTATCCATTATGAAATTCGCAATACACGTTAGATATAAACTAACTAAAAACAGCACTGAATTTAATTTAAATAACAGATGCAACTCAAACTCCGTGCCAAAATGGATAACAGTGCCAATCTAACAACAAAAAAAAACAAAAAACTAAATTTGGAATTTTAAACAAATCATCCGTTCCCGTAACTTTTTTGACAGAATGTATTAGAAAAAAGGTTACATTCATGAAATTTAGGAAATATTTTGTTGACTTTATGAGAAAATTTGTTAGACAAAAACGAGAACTCTAGCTACAGTGCAGCCTGAGATATTATAACGCTAATAATGGTTATCCCGCTGGGGTCACGGTGTTGATATCTAAACATGGTTTTTCCACAGGAATGGAGCAAGTGCCTAGCGAGTTTATGACTACAGCGTAGTACTATTACTTATTGTGTGCTATAAGCTAAGATTTGTTGATGTAAAAATCTAACCAGTTCCTACTTTTCAGTTTCCTAGGTAAGGAGAAATTAAAGTTTATAGCTTTTTCATACTAAAAATACGCGTATAAGCCGACCAAATTAAGTTGATTCCTTATAAAGACATTATATTCAAATATTGGTACACCATAATGTAATACACCTAATATAACCATATACCTAATGTAATGTATAAATAACTATTCATATCAATACCTATATTTACTAATGTAGATAGATAGATTTACCCTTTTATGATTTAGTATCTAATCTAAGGCATGTTGAAATAAAATGATTAAAATTTAGCAAAGTAAGTATTTATTTTTATTGTAATAATAGAAAAAAACAGTTTGCAATCATAGGTAGTACTTTTTTACATTGATCGGTTCACGCCGTATTATAATTTTTTATTTTGTACACACAATATAAAAAAATAGTATCGTTCTGTCAACAGTCTCTTAACATAATAATTTACATATAATCACAGAAAAAGTTCGTCATAGATTTTTATTATTAAGGTGAGTATAGAAGCATTTGCTCGATCATTACGGTGTAATGTAACGTTCTTACGAATGGTACAATACTGGCAAATACTCAGTTTCTATGTAACATTTCTATGTAGTGTAACGTTCTTGGGAATGCTCGAATGTTCGACGTAAGGCTCACGGTGAGTGAGCCTGTCACACTTCTTTTTACCTTACGTACACTCTTGGTTGAAATGTCGAAAAAAAAGAAAAATAGAAATAGAAGATGGTGGCAAATGAACATATACAAAGACAAACTTTTAGCGGTTTCCAATTAACGTTGGATAATTAATAATTAATGTCCCCCTGTTACCCGCACTCGTGCCTTTGCTCGATGATACGTTACACCAGAATGCTCGTTGGTTTTTTTTTGTACACGTGTGACGTTAATAAAAGTAACTCAAAATATAGGAAAAAATATGTAATTAAATACTGCATAGGGGGCATCATCGAAATCGAAGGCTGGTATGTGTGCAATTGGTATTCGAAATTTTTCAGGGGTAGCACAATGTATCTGTAAAAGGAGCAGCAAACAGATACAGTTGCGGTTTAAAAGCGTATACATATAATTACATGTTTATGGCAACTTCTCTACCACTCTACTACCTACTTTTACAAGTTAATCATTAAAAATAATGACAGATAAAAGTAAATAAACACTGTATAAATGTTCTATTTATTTAAATAATTACGCTTAAAAGTTAACGTCTAATACGACATGATCCAAAAATAATGCGGGATGCTGTAACTGTTCCTCATGTCTAGCCCACCCTAAGTAATATAAAACGCTCATGACGTGGGCGCAACAGCCTAATATTCTCCTCCCGTGAATGCATGAACAGTAATATCCGGATATGCCATTCCTGCCATTTTCCCTTTTATAAAGAATGTAGGTGTAATAGGTCTTGCTTCTTACGTGTCTCGATTGTATGCGACATAAGGATTAACTCAGGATGACGAAACACTTCAAGCTCATAAACACCTGTTTGCTTGACATGCTCACTGTAATAAGAGCGGGCGATTTTCAGATATTACGTGCCATCAACAATCAAAATCAAATCTTCATGTGTTAGTCTTGGGAAGTCTATCAATTCAGGAACATCGGCTTGCATCCATATAAACGCCACCCTTTGTCGATTTAATTTGTATTCAAGCACGTAATCACATAAATGATTGTGATTATTTACATTATTTATTATTTCAATGAATTGGTTTATGTACCTGCTATCCTCGTAGGGCTCTTGAAAACAGTTGATGATGGCAGCGGCTATCTTGAAATCCTTATTTTCATCCTTTATCTATATCCATTTTCTCCAATAACCAATCGATAAGCAAACTCGGAATCCAAAAATAAAAAGCAATAGGTACTTAGTCGTTTAAAATAGAATCGGTTTAAAATTACAGGAAAAAACGCACAGATCACAACGAATACTGCGCGGTGCACGCCGACACACGAAGATTATTACTTGCTCGGTGTTTCAGATGGCACTTTAAACCATAGCTCCCCAGCTGCATAATTATGTTACCCCTGTAAAATTTAGAATAGCAATTTCACACATATAGCCATTGATTTCGATGATGCCTCCTATGCAGTATTTAATTACTTATTTTTACCTATAATTTGAGGTCCTTTTCTTTTGCACCGGGCCTGGGTTATTTATTAGATAGTAAGTCATGAAAGAGTAAATCTATCTATCTACATTAGTATAGGTATTGATATGAATAGTTATTCATACATTACATTAGGTATATGGTGATATAAGGGTTCCTTACCCGGGGTCCACCTTTAGGTGTACCTATTACATTATGGTGTACCTATATTTGAATATAATGTCCAACCACATGTTATCGGGATCGGCCCTTGCACAAAAAATTGGACGCCATCTTGGTCTTTATAAGGAATCAACTTAATTTGGTCGGCTTATACGCGTATTTTTAGTATGAAAAATTTATAAACTTTAATTTCAAATAAAAAACTGTACCTTGAAAACTGAAAAGTTGGAAGTGGATAGATTTTTACTTCTACTAAATCGTGGTTATAGTCATAAACTCGCTACTTTCTCCATTCCTGTTGAAAAACCATGTTTGGGTCAATGATGTATTAATTTGGTTTAGGTATCAACACCGTGATCCCAGCGGGATAACCATAATTTAAATCGGTGCGTAATTTAAAGGGTTATCCCGCCGGGGTCACGGACATGGTAAGTACCTAAGTAAGTAATATAATACCAAAAAATATTTTTTTTCTCATGCTTAAAAAGACCAGTCATTGTAGCGTTCTAGAGCGAGGCTAAAATAGCTTTTCTTGCCTTAGGGGAAAAAGTTTTTTTTTTAATTTTTAACTGTCACATGTACAGATGGGCGGGTGGGTAAAAATTGGGGTGGGTAAAATTGGGAGGAAAGGTAAAAAAGGGCATTTACCCATTTATATCCATTTATACCGGGTATTTTTATGAAACACCGGGTAAAAATTTAATACTGTCTATAAAAATATTTAATTGGCTTTACTATCCTTAAAACGATCTACGATGATAGTTTCGATCTTGACCATTAAAGATAAAATATTGATTTCAAATAAAACACTGTTGATTATGTTTTAAATCTTTAATCAACATCTATTTTCAACTAAAACACAACAAAATGGTGCAGATCTAGCTAGTTGAAATGCACTTTGAATGAACATGTTCGCGTACGAAAAATACCATGTGGAGTGGGGGGTGAGAGGCTGCGTGCGGTATTATGGGGACTGCTAGAAACCGCAAGAAACTTCAAAGGCTGGTCAGATCAAGTGTTTAAACATGACAAAAAAGGAATTGGTGTTTTTGACATTTTTAATTAAATAATAATTTTGTGAATTTTAATTGGATAGTATTTAAGTACCAAATTTATTTTAAAGCAATAACATAAGAAAAATGAAATCAAATACAATTAAAAATAAAAATTATTTACAACGCGCGGGCAACGACGGCTGGCCTGCTGACCATCGTCTGTTGACCCGTTCGCGTCAGCTGGGCGATAAGTACCTACCTTAGTCTGCAAAGTGCAATAAGACCCCATTTATTTTCCTTTTACAACTGAAATGAAATGTGCGTGTTTAAGGTGCAGTTAAGTCCAACGACAATCGATAGCATCAAGTTTTGTTATGGTTCCGATAACGCGCATAAAATGAAAATATTATTATTAATATATTAATTATTATTGATGTTGCCCAACCAACTCGCAAGCCAACTCAACACAATACAGCCCTGAGTCCAACCGGGCGCGAGCCTGGCAAGCGCTGCCATCAAGGCCCCAAACGCAAACAGAGGGTGTAGGAAGCAAAACAATCTCTGGTTCGGGAGCAACGCGCCGGTGGGCAACAATTAGTCCCCTCCCCTCCTACTGGCACGAAGCGGGAGGTGGCCTTGCGCCAACGGATCCCAAGCACCACCATAAGTGAAGGGGATAGCCGAGCCGATGGAAGAGGGGGTGGCGACGAAAGTGAGGAGTTCACCCGATCCCTGTCACGAGCATGGGCGCATACAAGGTGGTGACCGAACCACCCTAGCGTAGGTTGTCGGTGCCCAATGGCACCCACCCGCTGCAGGCCGATTCTTGCCTCCAAATGCCCTACCTCTCCTAGACCTCCTCCCCGAAGGGACAGGAGCATGAGTTACAAGATAAGAAATGGCCCCCCGATCGGGCCCCTTTTTAACTGTAATTATTATTATGTTAAGTGTTAGATTAAAAATGAAAAAAACGAATTCTTTTTTTGTCATTTTTAAAACACTTGACTTGACCAGCCCTTGAAGTTTCTTGCGGTTTCTAGCAGTCACCTTATATTTTGCGCGTGCGACGTTGCCAGCTTGCAGTAACAGGGAGAATGATAATTACATTACCCACTTTATACAGCGTCATTTGAATTATGTGATTTTTATGAAATAAAATAAATAAAGCCAGCGGCCCGGACGGCATTCCAGCTAGACTACTTATGGTCTGTACGCCTGAATTGTCTCCGGTTGTAACGCGTCTGTACCTACCACATTTCTCTTCTTACTAGAGCGGTTCCTCAGTCCTGGAAGCTTGCAAATGCCAATATGGCTTACGGTGGGGCCGTTCCACGGGGGACCTTCTGGTGTACGTTACTCATTGCTGGGGCTAGGCAACCGAGAAGCACGACGAAGCGCTTGCCGTGTCGCTTGACATCTCGAAAGCCTTTGACCGGGTCCGGCACGCTGGCTTGCTGAGCAAACTTCCAGCGTACGGCATCTTTGCTGATTTCCGTGTCTGGATTTTGAACTTCAAGTGAACGGTCAATCAGAGTAGTCATTGATGGCTGTTCCTCCGACCTCATGGCTATCGATGCCGGGGTCCCTCAGGGTTTCGTTCTCTCTACTACCCTTTAGTTGGTGTATAATAACGATCTGCTCAAGCCGGGAATTGCTGGGTATGCAGACGACAGCACGGTCACAAAGAGGTATCTGTCTAGAGCAAGGGTTCGCGGAGAGGAAGTTCGTTCTTAAGAGAGGCTATGGTTTAGCGGACAAACTTGACTTTAAGTCTTGTCTCCTAATGGAGTGACAACCATTTGGTCAGTTTTAACGCCACCAAAACGCAGGCGTGTTTGTTCTCGGTTAGAAGGAGTCCTTTTAACCTGGCACCTACTTTTCAGAGTGTAGATGTACCAAATTACCGACAACTTCGATCTCCTCGGCATGAAGTTGACCACCAATCTCAACTTGGGCGACAACATCGAAATCAAGGCTCAAACTGCGGCGAAAACGCTGGGTGTTCTAAATAAGGTTAAGCGATATTTCACGCCGGGACAGCTTCTAACTCTATATAAAGCACAAGTCCGGTCATGCGTAGAGTATTGCTGCCACCTTTGGGACGGCTAAGCAAAATATCAACTTGCCGCGCTCGATTCAGTGGAACGCAGAGCCAGGAAACTTATAGATGACGAAAAGCATGTGAAAACCAAGCTTCACAAACTCGCTCACCGTCCGTCGCTCAGTTGCATGCTTGTCGGTATTTTACAGATTGTACTTCAAAGAGTGTGCTTTTGAGCTACACGAGCTCATTCTACCGTCCCCTTTCTACCATCAGGGTTCCAGACGTACGGCGGGTTACTTACCACCCTTTTGATATTCCACTCATACGCACCAAGCGCTATTCGTTTTCATTCATAATGCGTACAGCCAAGGTAATGGAATACCCTGCCGGCGTCTGTGTTCCCGAGTGCATATAGCCCAACATCTTTAAAGCCCGAGCGAATAGGCTGCTTCTGGGCAAGCTCGCTCCATCGTCGGCAACTTCTTAATCCTACGGATAAGAATGTGGCCAAGAGCAAGCCCATCTATTATAAAAAAGTAGTTTTTAAGGAACCGGGAATAGGTTGACTTCGTAATTCGTATGTCAAATACCTAAAAGAACAAAGAATACCAGGGTGCATGTCCCAGACATGATAATATAATTAAAACAGAAATTTAACTAGAAATGATAACTAACGTATGAACATTTTAAATATCTTAATAAACAAAAGTCGTGCCTCAGCTCGAAAATGAATAGAATTCTACTAAGTATTAGACTTAGAATAACTTAAAAATATGCTTTAGTCGGTATGTAATAGTATCTATAACCAAATTCAATAATTGGTTTAAATTAAACTGAGTTTAATTTATACCCGGTATAAATTAAAAATGGGTGGGTAAAAATAGGTAAAAATGGGTATTTACCCACAAGGCGGGTATTTACCGGGTAAATGCACATCTCTAACAAAAACGAAAAAGTATTTAGTCATATGTAGAATAATCATGAATAGACTCTACATAGTACTGTTTACTTATCAACAACTTTTTTGAGATAGTTATTATTAAAGTTTATGGTAAAATTAGTAATCATTTGAATTTATGGACAACACAGACCACGCCCACACAGTCCACGCTTCAGCAGTAACAACTGCACAGTCTGCACATGTGCTTAGGTGGTAAGCCTTCAGTCCGTTAGTCGCTTTTACGACACCCAAGGGAAGAGAGGGGTTGGTAGTATTGTTTTGATGAGATCATCGCCGCTCTATGCTGTTGTATGTACTTATGTGCAGTCTTTAGTCCATTAGTCGCCTTTTACGGGACCCAAGGGAAGGGAGGGGTTGGTAGTATTATTTTGATGAGCCCATCGCCGCTCTTTGCTGTTGGATGTAAGTGCAGTCTTTAGTCCATTAGTCGCCTTTTTCGTCACCGCAGAGAAGAGAGGGGTTGGTAGTATTACTTTGATGAATCCATCGTTGCTCTATGCTGTTGGATGTATGTGCAGTCTTTAGTCCGTTAGTCGCCTTTTACGACACCCAATGGAAGAGATGGAAAGACCACATACTATCCAACAGCATAGAGCGGCGATGGGCTCATCAAAATAATACTACCAACACATCTCTTCACTTAGGTGTCATAAAATAAATAACGGGTTAATTTAAAAAAAAATTAACCAATTCATATTGTATTGTTTTATTTTCTCGCATTCGTAGTAAAAAGCAGAGTGTAACACACGGCGCTAAAAACCCATTAAAACTCGGTTTCTATTTACTCCCTCGCTAATGCTCGGGAGTAAAACTACCTCGTATATAATGGGTCATTTTAGCCCCTTGTATAACAATCTACTATTATTGTATTGTTATAAAAGTAATATTAAAATTAATATAAGAAATATTACATAAATAATGTAATATTATAATCGACAAATTAACATATTTTTACTTTTACAATAAACAACAAATTTTAATAAACGTCCTTTTATATAATAGCTACAAGTAGTTTGTAGGTACTGAGAAGAACTGGCAAGAAACTCAGGAAAGGTGTTTTCTCCCTTTCTTTTACAGTTTCAAATACAAATTGAAAAATACTCTACTTATCCTAAAGGGACCTCAGACCAAATATTATTTGGTCTGAGAAAGGGCCACACTCTATTTCAAGATAACCAAAACAACACACAAAAGAATATCGACTTAATAAAAATATTTAGATTTTCATTAGGTAGGTACACAATAGAAAATAATTACTATTAAATTTAAATAGGTAGGTACTTACCTACCTACCTAAAGTACCTACTTAAATATAAGTATGTAACAATGTCTGTTTTATTAACCCCCGAAATTCGATCTGTTGATCGAAGCCCCCGACGCAAAAAGAGGGGTGTTATAAGTTTGACATGTCTATCTGTGTGTGTGTCTGTAGCATCATAGCTCCCGAACGGATGAAGCGATTTCAGATTTAGTTTATTTTTTTATTAAAGGTGACTTATGTGCGAGTGTTCTTAGACATGTTTGATCAAAATCGGTTGAGCCGTTTAAGTTGTGGGGGTGAAAGTGGGGAAGAACAACCGAATGTCTGCAAATATACTCAAGTGGTGGGGTCTCAACTCAAATGAAAGCGCACTGAAAGAGAATATTGATGACTCTTTTGAGAATGACAAAATTAAGTATGTACCTACCTATAAAAAGTATAAAATAAAAAACAAAATCAGAAATTTAAAAAACTCAGACACGAAAACCTAAGTTCCCTTTAAAAAGTAAAAAATATAAAAAATCTCAATCTCAAAGTACTTAAGTAGTAATAAGAGACTTTTAGGCGGGAAAGTAAGCGTAATGTCTGCAGTTTTGTTTTATTTTCTATAATTTTTGTGTTTTGTCGAATATTAATGGATTATTTACTGTTACGTGTTCGTGAACGTGCATGAGTGTTAACAACATCATTTTTCAAATTCTCTCAAGAAGTCCGTGTGAGACCTCAATAAAGTCCCACAGCTTTACTGACTCTCGAGGGGTTTGGGGGAAAATCATTTACCATTAGACGTTCATTATCATCCACATATTGTAAAGAAAATAATAATTACTATTATTCTTACTTGACACTGGCTAAATGTGCTGATCGCACGAAGCCATTAATTAAGAGAAAAAAAAAGTAGTTTAAAATAACTCTAAAAAGGACTTCTTGGCGGGAAAGTGAAGCGTCATGTCTGCAGTTTTGTATTAATTTCCATAATTTGTGTTTTGTCGAATATTAATGTGAAATAATGGTGGATTATTTACTGTTAATGTTTGGGAACGTGCATGAGTGTTAGCAAACAAAACAAAACAGTGCAACATCACTTTTCAAATTCTCTCAAGAAGTCCGTATGAGACCTCAATAAACTCCCACAGCTTAATTGAGTCTCGAGGGGTTTATGTTCATTGTCACTCATCATCATCCAATTAATGTATAGAAAATAATAATTACTATTAAAAACTTGACACTGGCTAAATGTGCTGATCGCACGAAGCCATTATTTAAGAGAAAAAACTCAAAAAAAAATACGTCATGCCGTGTGGCGTAGCTTTGTCGCGTAGCCGTGTCGAGTAGCGACTCACTAAAAAAGAATATTTTAGCTGAGCCTTCTTCAGAGGCAGCTAAAGTTATATTTAACTTTGTATTTTAAAAAAACCTTTTTTTTATAGTAGAAAGAGGCAAACGAGCAGGCGGGTCACCTGATGGAGAGTAATCTCCGCCGCCCATGGACACCCGCAACACCGGAATCGCAGACGCGTTGCCGGTCTTTAAGAAAGGGATAGGTTTTAGGAAGGAATAGATATTGTACGGGGGGGGGGGGGAGGGCCTCCGGAACCCTCACTAGCCGGACGAAACACAACAGCACCAAGTGCTAATATTTTACGCCGGATATTAGTGAGAGGGTGGTATTACCACAGAATAACTAATAGTACTACCGTACAGAAGGTTCACTCTCTAACGACTTTCACGCGAAATTAAAACTTAAGTGAGTAACTATAGTCTGACCGCTACCGCTGTACCGCGCCTTGGGTATGCGAGCGGCGAGGCGGGGCACAGTGTGATATTTTTGCAATCTAGCTTGACAAAATTATAATGTTTATTAAATATGAAGTGGCATGCTCTAGGATGGAGTTTAAAGATATTATGAAGATTTTAAACGGCTATTACAATAAGGCAACATAAAAATTATCATGTTTTGTAATTGAAAATGAAAAAAATAATACAACAAAATTATTAATACAATTATCAGAATTATCTTGAATAATGTCAACTCTCTGGTTGTAGTTGACATCACCTAAAGCTCGCATGCTTGAGTCATATTATATTGATGTGTCGACAAAATGGCATCGATCATTAGTGAGAGAGCTTGATCTTCCGTAAGTCCGACTTTTTTAGGACTTGCCAAACATTACCGTGCTCTTTTAAGAGGGTTTACGCATTTCGGTTTTCCATACAAACTTCCAACACGAAGTTTTTAAAAACCAATGAGCCAATTGTAATAAAACTTTGCATGCTAAAGTAAAATACAGGGATCTAAATAGTTTGATGAAAACATTTTTAAAAAACATATATTTAACTGAGTCTTTGCGATTTTAAACTTTTTATAGTGGACTTTATATCGCGATAACTCAGCTAAATAAACGTTTTTAAAAAAAAATTTCAACAAGTTAGATCCCCGTATTTTACTTTAGCTTGCAAAGTTTCATCACTATTGGTTTATTGGTTTTTAAAAATATCGACTTGGAAGTTTGTATGGGAATACGAAATGCGTAAACCCTCTTAATAGTAGTCTAGTACTCTTTTAGGTGAAGCGAGTCAAAGCTCTTTCACGATTGCTGCCGAATCTCTTTGCCCTTCACTACGAAGCTTTACTTCAGTTGCCATCGATAACTCCTCCTTGCTCGATGAATCCAGTAGATGTTTAATTTGCCGTTTTTTTATTCTTAGATTGCAGCTTTCAAAGTCTTTTTTTTTCTACCAGACCCTATACTCGCTCCAGGTTGTGGATCACCCTCGAAAGCTGTTGTGACAAAATCAGAAAATAATACATTTTCTTCCAACCACGTATAATTAGCTTTTAAATAGTAATTTTGGTGTCTCCCCGACTTCGTCTATTTTTGCACGGTTTTTTAGCAGATGCTTAGTATTTTAACTTTCATTTTTTTCGTGGTATCTTCCGTAAAAGGCGGAACACCAAATTCTTGCAAAATATAACATATCAAAGCATCCGGTCTTGTTTCTTTTAAATTAACAAACCAAATGTCGAATAACTTTCGACGTGAAATTTGTGTAGTCATACTGAAAAACGAAGAACCTGTATGGGTGTCGCATGACTTCGCAAGTAAATACGCTTTGGTCGTAAATCCAACATATTCGTCTTTCAAAATAATGTAATACGAGATTGATATATGTCGATATAATATACTAAAACTAAAGTACAAACACTTTTTTCTTTCTTTTTTTACTTAATAATCACCACTATTCTAATGATACTCACAACAACGTTTAAGAATTTATTATTAAAGAAAAGCAATTAAACTCACCTTGAGGACTCAAAAATCACAATCACAACTCACAATCACTGCGTATTAACCGAACAAACTCAAACGAATGGTGAGTACCCGCATATTGAGACTTGTTTCTTATTATTGAGCGCCTCTACCTAAAAAGAAATCTTAGTGTCTTGTAATAGGATATGTCTACTTTATATGTAAGCAGCTATTTGACTTCTAGATGACAAGTGAAAAATATAATTTTGTCAAGCTAGATTACAAAAACATCACACGGTGCGGGGGGGCGAAACAGTTGCTCCATTTTGTCATTCTGCCGTCATCGCTCACGGCGGCAACTAGTGTGTCAGACGCACATGAGATAAAAATGGGTCGTGCATTATCTCGAGATAATCAAGACTGTCATTTTTAAAGTGGCCGAATATTTTAAGAAAAGAAAAGCAAACAAAGAAAGCTTATATTACATATTTCCAAGAAAAAAAGATTTATTTCATTTATATTGGTTCTTTAATTGTACTTATCTAAATCTGTTGCCGCGTGAAGCGTGTGCAACATACGACGAGGTTAAAGGGAAAGGCGGGGAAGGATTACCTGGGCTCCGCCGAGTAGGCACGCGCACGAGCTGAACTGTGGTCGCGGTTGGCGCTAGCGGCGCGGGCGATGCAGCGGGCTTTCCCTGGTGAGGGCGGTAGCACACACACTTCACTTGTTTCACTTTAGTCGAGGGCGTTAGGTGCGAGCTGATAGCACTAGCTCTGTGTCACTGTTCACTTCACATAGGGCGAAGGCGTTTGGGCTGAGTTCAAAGACGCGGTTCGGATGCGCGGCGCGCGTGGGTTTGCTTTGAAGCTCGGTAACACACTGGCTCGGCGCCCGCGCGATGCCAGCGGTCCAAAAAACTCGTTCGGTACAGGCGTCAGAGTCCCCGTGCGACGAAGATACGCACTCTAATTGGCCGACGAAGGGGCGGCAGCGATTGATCGTTGCGTTGGCGCAAACATCTTCCCGGGCCCCAGGGGTTAGGAGGGGGGGGGGGGGGGAGCGGAAGTAAAAGGAGACTACAGTTTCGATTCGTGCTGTGTTGAGTTAACGTGTGAGTGTGTACATGATGAGCGGAGAGAAATGCACGTGTGTGATTGTATGAGAGCTGAATGCCTGCGCGGGGGCGCGTGGGCGCAACGCGCAGGGAGGCGCAATGCGCAAGGGCGTGAGCTGAAGGCAGGCACCATATAGGCACGGAAGGCGCAATGCGCGCTGTGGCGCAAAGCGCAAGGGCGTGCGCTGGGCAGGTACCATATAGGCACGGAAGGCGTGCGCTGGGCAGGTACCATATGGGGACGGATGGCACAATGCGCGCTGTGGCGCAAAGCGCAAGGGCGTGCGCTGGGCAGGTACCATATAGGCACGGAAGGCGTGCGATGGGCAGGTACCATATAGGCACGGAAGGCGTGCGCTGGGCAGGTATCATATAGGCACGGAAGGCGTGCGCTGGGCAGGTACCATATAGTCATGGAATGCGTGCGCTGGGCAGGTACCATATAGGCACGGAAGGCGCAATGCGATGGCGCAAAGCGCAACGGCGCAATAAAAAGCGACCGCAATAAAAGCAAATAAAAAGCAGACTGCATGTGTGTGTGTGTGTGTGTGTGTGTTTGTGTGTGTGTGTGTGTGTGTGTGTGTGTGTGTGTGTGTGTGTGTGTGTTGCAGGCTGATGTGTGGTGTACGTGTTTGTACGGGCTTATTGTGTTGTGCAAAGGCGTGGGCTGATGTCATGCACCGTATAGGTGCGGGCTGACTACATGTGTTTGTGTACTACTGTGTACGGGCTTTGAGAAAATCGAGCAATAAATTCTTTGCAATGAGCAACGTGCAGAAATAATTACGTTAAATAAAAATAAAATAAATAAAGTGCACGTTGTCCTGCTATACTAACACAATTGTTTTCCGACTACCGACGAAATTTTTATTGAGGCAGGCAGTTTCGCCACGAGATATAAATCGTAAAGTTACGGGAACAAATGAACCAGGAAATGATGGCACAAAATTAACTATCTTATGGGCCGAAATAATTATTTTACATATAGCGTACTGTAATTGTATAAGCGGATGGAATGTGCATTTGTGTTCTGAATGGGCTAAATGAATTACTGCTCGACTCATGCGGCTGCTTCGCGTGCGCGGACGCATGCAGCGGGCTATCGCTGGGTCTCTGCCTCGGGGTCTCCCGTAGGTGGGGCGGCAGCCACCGCGCCGCCAACTGTGGCTGGCACTGCTGCGTCGTGTCGTCTGGTCGGTGAAGGGACGTGTGGTGCTCGGCGCGTCCACACACCCTACATCCCTTCACCGACTTGCACTCATCCTGGTAATGTGGCCCGAGGCAGCGGGGGCAGCGCTCGCGCGACAGCACGAAGTCCCAACGGCCCTGTGTCGGCTGGGCATTATAGCGCGCGCACGCTATTAGTTTGTGCCCCCTAGCCCTGCAGTAGGGGCAGTAGGGCGTATTTGGGCTGGACCCGGCTTGCGCATGCATTGTGTGAGTGTAGGTGTATATGTGTTATATGCGTGGCACGAGTCGAGGCGAAAAAATTAAATGTGGCGGGTAGGGTTTAAATAAGTGGACTGTTACTAAGGTCTGGTATCCGGCTCGAAGGACCACAAATGTTTCCGCGTGAAGCGCGTGCAACATACGACGAGGTTAAAGGGAAAGGCGGGGAAGGATTACCTGGGCTCCGCCGAGTAGGCACGCGCACGAGCTGAACTGTGGTCGCGGTTGGCGCTAGCGGCGCGGGCGATGCAGCGGGCTTTCCCTGGTGAGGGCGGTAGCACACACACTTCACTTGTTTTACTTTAGCCGAGGGCGTTAGGGGCGAGCTGATAGCACTAGCTCTGTGTCACTGTTCACTTCACATAGGGCAAAGGCGTTTGGGCTGAGTTCAAAGGCGCGGTTCGGATGCGCGGCGCGCGTGGGTTTGCTTTGAAGCTCGGTAACACACTGGCTCGGCGCCCGCGCAATGCCAGCGTTCCAAAAAACTCGTTCGGTACAGGCTTCAGAGTCCCCGTGCGGCGAAGATACGCACTCTAATTAGCCGACGAAGGGGCGGCAGCGATTGGTCGTTGCGTTGGCGCAAACAAATCATAATGGACAAAAACGGATTGAATGTAATTATACTCGTAAATATAAAGCGTCAATAAACTGTGCTTCGATATCGTAAGATCTGTCTGACACTACGAATCTCATGTGAGTTCATGCTCTTTACTTCCCACTCCCCCCACCACCCGCGCATACCTAAGGCGCGGTACAGCGGTTGCGGTCGGGCTATAGTAAAGCACCTACTAAAAACTATAAATAACAATGTAATTAGTTTACATTATCATTCACTTTTGCGCATCGGAGTGAGAGCATCTCGAATCTAATTAACGCGTCTAAAATTCTAATTAAATTGATCACTTTGTTTTTGAGTGTCACTATTCCAAATCAAGTGTTTACGTGATGTCCGTGACCCCAGCGGGATAACCCCTTCTGATCGGCTTCAAATTACGCACCGATTTAGTTGATAATATGTTTAAATTTGTTAGCAAATACCAGAATTTGTTGATCAATAGTTTTCGAGATATCCCATGTTAAAGGGTATCCCGCTGGAGTCACGCTCGTCAAAGTTATTTGACCTAAAACGAGCAACAACAAGACACGCTACTGATATAGTTATTGTGCTAAGTTTTTGTTGATTCAATTAAGAATCCATCCGTGAAATATCTAAGATTCTACCTTCTGTAGTTACCGAGTAATCAAATACCTACTTTTAGTCAAAATTCCTCCTAAAAGTAAGTTCTAGTTGAGGTATAACAAAAAAGGCTACATTCATGAAATTTGGGGAAGATTTTGTTGACTCTGAGAGAAAATTTGTTAGACAAAAACGAGAACTCTAGCTACAGTACATCCTGAGATATAACGCTAATTATGGTTATCCCGCTGGAGTCACGGTGTTAATACCTAAACATAGTTTTTCCACAGGAATGGAGCAAGTAGCGAGTTTATGACTATAGCCAAGATTTTGTTGATGTAAAAATCTAACCAGTTACTACTTTTCAGTTTCCTTGGTATAGTATTTTAGGAGAAATTAAAGTTTATAACTTTTTTATACTAAAAGTACGCGTATAAGCCGACCAAATTAAGTTGATTCCTTATAACTTAGAGCATTAAAGCCTTATAAAGACCAAGATAGCGGCCAATTATTTTGTTTATGGGCCGATTCCGATAAAATTTGGTTGGACATTATATTCAAATACTTATTTGTACACCATAATTCAATACATACACCTAATATCACCATAATAATATACCTAATGTAATGTATGAATAACTATTCATATCAATATACTAATGTAGATAGATAGATTTACCCTTTTATGATTTACTATCTAATTTAAGGCATGTTGAAATGAAATGATCAAAATTTTGTAAAATATTTATTTTTATTGTAATTATAATAAAAACACAGTTTGCAATCATAGGTAGTAAGTAATTGATCGGTTCACGCCGTACTAACGTCACACGTGTACAAAATTAAAAAATAGTCTCGTTCTGTCGTAATTGAATCAACAAAAACTTAGCACAATAACTATATCAGTAGCGTGTCTCGTTGTTGCTCGTTTTAGATCAAATAACTTTGACGAGCGTGACTCCAGCGGGATACCCTTTAACATGGGATATCTCGAAAACTATTGATCAACAAATTCTGGTATTTGCTAACAAATTTAAACATATTATCAACTAAATCGGTGCGTAATTTGAAGCCGATCTGAAGGGGTTATCCCGCTGGGGTCACGGACATGTTTACGTGTGGTGATATTATGGAAATTCAAGACCAAGGTACGTACTTTAATTATCAACCTTTAGAAATTTTTTTTATGCATAATAATATTTTATATTATTTTTTACTGTACCTACTCACTTTTTTGGTAGAATTTTTTTTGTTATACCTGTAATTGATTTAGACCTACAACTTTTTGATGCCCTTTGCTGCCATTGAGATGCATGTTTTTCGAATAAGAAGAATGTCTTTATAAGGGCGCAAGTTTCAGCTGCGCTCATCTGAGACTGTTAGGTTTAGGGGGTGTCACAGTATGTTCTTCCATAATACAGAACAATGACAATGTTTTTATGTGACTTTACTATTTTATTTTTTTCTTTTATAGTGAATATTCCTATAAATAATCATTATTTACACTGTTTTACTATTAAAAGTCGCAGTATAAAATGTTTTAGACACATTGTCTGAAGAGACATTTTTACCCCTGAATGTCGTCATATTGTTTCATACACTATTTCAAATGTATGATAAATGTCTTCATTTTAATAATTTAGGTTTGGGTAAACATATTTCAACGTTTAAAATTAAAATAAATACATTTTTTTTTAAGGTGCGGATTATTGGCCGCCTTATAAATACGGAGATTGAATCACCGTGCGCTCGGTGTTCGGTGCGTCGGCTCGCGGCAACCTTTACTGCTATATAAACACACATAAATTATTTACAATCAATTACTGTCTATTAATAAGGTGTGCATTATTATTTATTAAGTGTGTACAGACCTCCTTCAGCATCATATGATTTTTTCGAAAAAGTTATGGATGAGGCATTACATAAAGTCCGTAATGTAGGTAAAACAATAATTGTTTGCGGGGATTTTAATATTAATTTGTTAGAAAATTCCACGATGTCAACTACAATTAAAAACCTATTTCTATCATACAACTTGAATCATTTATTTTTGGAGCCGACAAGAATAACTGCCACTTCGGCCACCTGTATTGATAACATATATACAAATGTAAAACCACTGGCTAAGCAAATTATTAATAACCTGGACTCTGATCATTGTGGCCAAATGGTCAGCTTTCCACACCAGCGTAAACAAGTGACGAAAAAGAATATCACTGTTGTACCAAAAACTGCAGGTCGGCTGGAACGCTTTAAAAGCAATCTAGATACAAAATTAAATTATTTAGAATACAATGACAACCCTAATGTCTTTTATAATAATTTTTTTAACATTTATTGTTCAGAATTTAATAAAACTTTTATTTCAAAAAAGATCTCAGTTAGTGGTACTGTAACTTTTAATGAATGGGCTACAATTGGTATTCACAGAAGTAGGAAACGCCTTTATGAACTTAAATTGTGATAATAAAACCTTGACTTCTGATGCTGATGTTGCTGCAGCATTTGAGAGGTTTTTTACTGACATTCCAGTTTCAACTACAAAAGCCTTGATTTCCTCCCCCACTGTAGCTGAATCTGTTTTGAAGGAGAATGTTAAAGATTGTGAAAATAATTTCAGTTTTCAAAAAATTTGTGTTATAGATATAATAAAAACATTTAACACTCTCAATAAAAAGAAAACTGCTGATCTGTGGGGTAATTCCGTGGACGTCGCTAAATCTGTAATTATGACAATAGCTCCAGTTTTAGCTTGCATATTTAATGAATGCATTGACTGTGGTGTTTTTCCTGACCTCATGAAATATAGTAAAATAATTCCATTATTTAAATCAGGTAGCACTTCTGACCCCTCTAACTTTAGACCTATTTCTGTGCTACCCACATTTAGTAAAATTTTTGAAAAGTTAATGCTAGATCAAATGCAAATTCATTTTTATAAAAATAAACTTTTACATTGTAAACAATATGGTTTTACTAGGGGTCACTCTACAACTGACGCCGGTGTTGAGCTTTTAATCCAAATATTTGATACCTGGGAGGAATCACAGGATGCCCTAGGGGTATTTTGTGATTTATCCAAGGCTTTTGATTGTGTTTTACATGAAACTTTGGTCAGGAAGCTTAACCACTATGGAATTAGGGATGCTTCTTTGAGCCTTCTAATCTCATACTTGAGTAACAGGATTCAAAAGGTCGACATTAACGGTAAAAGATCTCCGGGATCAGTGGTTAAAATGGGAGTTCCGCAGGGTTCAATACTTGGTCCATTCTTGTTTTTGGTTTATATTAATGACTTACCTTATTTTGTAAAAGACAGTCATGAGATAGTATTGTTTGCTGATGATACTTCACTTTTATTTAAAGTGAAACGACGACACCCAAATTATGACGATGTGAATAATGCGGTCTCAAAGATTGTTCACTGGTTTAGTGTTAATAACTTGCTATTAAACGAGGGAAAAACCAAATGTGTAAGATTTGTATTGCCTAATGTTAAGCAGGTAATAACTAGTGTACAAATTAAAGATAAGAATGTGAATCCTGTGGACACCACTGTGTTTCTAGGCATCACGTTGGATGCCAAGCTTCAGTGGGGCCCACATATAGCTAAATTGTCGAATAGACTTAGCTCTGCGGCTTATGCAGTAATGAAGATCCGTCAGTTAACTGACGTTGATACAGCGAGATTAGTTTATTTCAGTTACTTTCATAGTGTAATGTCGTACGCCATTTTACTGTGGGGAAATGCTGCCGACATTCAAACTATCTTTGTGCTGCAGAAGAGGGCTATTCGAGCAATATATAACCTACAGGCTGGTGACTCTCTCAGAGAGAGATTTAAGGATATAAGTATAATGACAGTTGCATCACAATATATTTATGAAAATCTTGTGTATGTTCATAAAAATATTGAAATGTTTTCAAAAAACAGTGATATTCACAAATTAAATACTAGAAGTAAGAACAAATTAGCAGTGCCTTATACTAGGCTCCATAAAATAAATAATTCTTTTAAGGGTCTGTGTGTACGATTATACAACAAAGTACCAAATGATATTCAGAAATTAGATCTTGATAAATTTAAAATCAAAATCAAAGAAAAGCTTTATAAAAAAGCTTATTATAAAGTGTCGGATTATACAGAAGACAAAACAGCTTGGATCTGAAATGCTCCAAGTACCTACTCCAACAGCTATTTCTAATTGCCTATAATTAATTTAAATAGAGCACCATATTTAATTAAACTATTTACATTCAAATTCATATTTTGTATTTTGTGACCTGGTAACGACATATAATATATATATATTTTGTAAATGTCGTTGCTTCTGTGCGCTGTGGTTTCTTGCGCCCGTTCTTTGCCACAGTTAAAAAATGATGTCCTGAATGGGTGGTAGGTTAAAAAATATTTGGACGTTTCAAAGTACTTATTAATTGAGTTTATTGAATAAATATATTTTGACTATTGACTATTGACTATTGTCTCATTTTGCAATTTATAAACTTTTTCATGAAAAACAGTTTGGTTTTACGAAAGGTAGATCTACAACTGACGCTGAAGTTGCGCTTCTTAAACACATTTTTGACGCCTGGGAAGGTAAACAAAATGCAATAGGTATTTTCTGTGATCTCTCGAAGGCCTTTGATTGCGTTAGTCATGAAACTTTAGTTAATAAGTTAGAGCATTATGGTGTCTCAAAAATAGCACTGAGCCTTATTCAATCATACTTGTCGAATAGAACTCAAAAAGTTGTTATTAATGGTGCTGTGTCTTCAGGAGCACCCATAACTATAGGCGTCATGCCCCAAGGGTCAATATTGGGTCCATTACTTTTTTTGATTTAAGTACATAAATGACCTGCCCTACTTTGCTAGAAACTTGTGTGAGACTGTACTACTTGCAGATGATACGACTCTTATTTTCCTTGAAAATGTTGACGATGTAAATAGTACACTTTCAAAGGTATAACATTGTTCACTATTAATAATTTATTACTGAATTCAGCAAAACAAAGTGTGTAAAATTTTCTTTACCTAATGTAAGACAGGTCAGCACACAAATTAAGATGAACGATAATGTAGTTAAATTAATAGACTCTACTGTGTTTCTAGGCATTAAACTGGACTCACGCTTACGATAGACTATCGATAGTTAATCAAAAGAAATAGTATCGATACTATCTATTGTATCGATAGTTCAGTTTCGTACAATAGTATCGGTATAGTAAGCTCAATATCGATGCACTATCGATAGCATTGATATTATTGCTGCTGAATATGGTATTCATACTATCGATATGTTTGCACTATCGATAGTGACCTTTCCCTCAACAGTATTGCTATCTATCTATATTAATAAAAATTAACTGCCGAAATGTTTGTACGCGCATCACTTTAGAACGGCTCGACCGATGAAGCTGATTTTTTTTGTTGTGTTCGTAATTGTCAGGACAAGGTTTGTAAAAGAAAATTTTTGGTTTGTCACGGGATACAGGGTGTTCACGCGGAAAAAGTTACGAGATGGCCGCTGCGCTAGTATACAATAAAATATTTCATTCATTATACTCAAATATTTCATTAAACTTTATTTTAAAGAAACCAGATCAAAGTATTCGGCTTCGTCCACCAAGATCCCTTAGCCTGATCCCCTAGGGGATCTTTAGAAACAGGATAGGAGGAGGACAGGTGATCAGGATCCCCTTTAATAAAAATATGCATAAAAAGATGGTAGACACTGAGTCCGATTTATACTTATTAAAAAATCCAAACATTATTTTGATTTATAAAAGAAACCTAACTGGTTAGTGCAACTAGTTAAATGCAAATTTCTTGTTTTTATTAATAATAATGCCTTAATTATTATTGCACTATTTTACGTTATACCGCTCAGGTGTCATCAAATAGCTTTATCAAGATTACAGACTCAGAATATTTACTAGCTACATAAACAATATTATTGAATCACAGCCTATTATCGATAGTATCGATTATTTGCAATATTCAGCAGCAATAGTATTGATACTATCGATAGTGCATTCGATATTGAGCTTCAATACTATCGATAGTATTGCTGTATACAGATACTTTTGTACCACACTGAGCTATCGATACTATCAATAGGGCTATAATTATTTTAGATTTGCGAGGATAACAATCGATAGTGAAACTATCTATCGATATTTCAGCAACACTAATCTCAACCAAACCACAACTGAACAAAGTCAAAGTCAAAGTCAAATTATTTATTCAATGTAAATCTTTATAGGCACTTATTGACGTCAATAATAATAATAATAAAAAAAACAGTTAACTAACTTATAGTTAAGACTTAACAACTAATCTAACGAGCTATAGTCTGTGCCAGACAAAATGCGCATCGCTACCCCCAGTACCACTGCACGCCGAAACAGAATCGCGTCGAACCGAAATTTAAGCCGTGGTCATAGAATTGTGTAAACAAACAAAGAGGATTTAATCACCAACTGAATAGCAGCCGTTCTGCCGAACGGTTCGGTTGTGTTGTGTTGTGGTTTGGTTGAGATTATTTAGCTTAGCGCGATCGCCCTTCTGTACTGTACCTACCTAGTTATTCTGTGCTATCGATGTAGGTACCTACTAGGAGCTTAATGGCGCAGCGGCTAGCGCGTTCGGCTTGCGATCTTGCCCGCTAAACAACTTTCGCACTGCCGGGTCGCCTGATGGGTGACCAATTAAAAACATCTCGAGCTCCTCCCTGCTTCGGAAGGCACGTTAAGCCATTGGTCCCGGTTGTTGTCATAAAGATGGCAGTCGTTAAAAACCCACCAACCCGTATTAGGCCAGTGTGGTGGGTTATGGCCCAATATCCCTACAAGCTATTGTTCACGTGGGAGGCCTGTGCCCACCAGTGGGACGTTTATAGGCTGATGATGATGATGATATTTTTCCATTAACATCAAAATTTTTGTTTGTTTTTAACTTCTCTATTGGTTTTATCAGTGACCGCGATTTCGCAAAATTTTCCTTTATTTTATTATGAATTTTCGCTATTCCACAAAGTTAAGATGAAATATTTTTGTTACAGGTTGTTTAATCGTGCAGTAGTTGCAGTACTGAAGAAACATTAGAACCAAAGCAGCAATGCATCTTTTTCACTTAAATAATCTTGACTTTGTTATTTAGATTGATACTTATCTAAAACAGCGATTAAAAGTTAAACTTACGTTGAAATTAATGTAAGAAAGATACAATTGGCTACTTGACAGTTTTCGAAAAAGTATTTACAAAGTTACAAACGCTTATTTTATACCCCGTACAATATTTTATTTCTCGAAAAAACCTTTATTTAACAGAAAAAACATATCTATATTTTATTGATTTAAAATTTCATGCGAAAACGGTTGGTCACGTGACATTTTGCTCTGTGACGTCACATTTCAATAGTTAGAGAAACTTATCTTGAAACCTGACAGATAGTTTTTGATATTTTTGTGAAATGTGACGTCACATGAAGCTCAACCATGGCCACCCCTTGCCGCCCGTGTTTCGGGTCTTGTAATCCACAGATAAAAAATCGCGAATTTATTTTGTAAAATAAAATATTTACATATTATCTTTATAATAAATAACTATTGAATAATTATCGTTAAATCATAAGCATTTCCGACATATTTCATATTTTATTGTTACAACTGTCAAATAGCCAATTAAGGCCACGGATTGTTTCAATAACAGTCATTATAATTTGGGCTTCACGTGTTATTTTATTTCATATTGTATAAAATTTCTCAAAGATTGATTGATATTTGATCCACAATACATTGTTGTTGATTTTATATTTTCGTTTCTTTTATCCTAACCGTTCTACATCCGACACAAAAATGAGAGGTGTTATTGTTGAGAGGTAGACGTGGTATTTGTTCTTGACATTGTGTAACATTTACCCATTATTAGGGAGTGACAACTGTGAGCTGGCAACATTTTAGTAACGCACACATAGGCACCTTTTTTTGTGCATGTCTGAAAATGTTGCACATCGAAGTTACCTCTATAGTATCTATCGCAATGGTTTTTACTAAATTTTGAATATAGTGAATAAAAAAAATGTTATGAGAGAGAGAGATATTTTATTTTATTAAAGTATGCCTTTATGTAGGTATGCTAGGGTACTGTTTAAACAACTCAGGAAATACAAGTAAAACCAAAGGAATCACTTTTCACCTGAAAATACGTACTAAATTATCGATGTAACATGCATTTGACTAATTATTTTATCAAATCGCCGACACATGAAGCGGCGGCCATGTTTCGGCAAAATGCATAGAGTAACAATTTTTCTGTTTTGTACAGAAGTGACACTTTTTAACGCTTTATCTGAAAATTGGAACGCGACTTTTTTGTTTTACTTTATGTGCTGTGAGTAATCAAACTAATATTCGTAAAATAAGTAATTTAGATGAAGCAGGCAGGACTCAAATACGATTTTAATCTCATCTCAATAATGCTTGAAAAATTTGAGCATCAGAATATTTGATACTCAGTAATATTTTTACACTATTACTGAGTATTAAATAAATATTTTTCTAAAATAATTGAAAAATATTATTATTATTCTCGCATTTATTTCTTTCCATAAATCTAGGTTTTTTATAATATTCCATATAAAAATAAGAAACAAAACTACTATAAAACATTAAATATTATATTTATTATTATTCTCTTTATTTAACATTATTCTTAAGTTTAATTTTTTACAATATTTTATATAAAAACCTATTTACAATATAAAATATTATAAAAACTTAACCTAGGTTGCCACCGGCAGCGGGGATAGACCCAAGCTATCGGTGGTTAGGGCTGCAGAGTGAGGAACCTCCTGACAATACGTGCCGTGTCAAGGAGTACTGCCTTTTGCATCTGACCCTTGACCCAACCTTTCAGCGAGAGCCTCTCTAGGTGTTGATCGAGGCTCTTCGCTATAAGGCCGTGTGCCGAAACGACTATCGGTACAATAATGGTTGAATCCACATCCCACATGGCGGTAACCTCGTGAGCCAAGTCAAGGTACTTACTGAGCTTGTCCTTCTCGGCTTTCACGAGGTTCTCGTCATGAGGTATGGTGATATCAACCAATTATTATTATTATTATTATGAAATGTTTTAACTAAATTATTTACTTACTTTTATTTTTATCATTAATTTACTTACTTATTATCATTTTAATATTACAATTAACACTTAACTAACTGTAGTTTTTTCAACAACATTATCTTTACAACTTTACAACTCGGTAATAAAACTGTATCAACAGTGTGTCGCATCTGCGCGCTTAGACATTTCCATGACAACTAGGTAAGCCCAAAGAGTAAGCCCCGCACCACGGTACAAGTATCATGTCATTGATAGCTGTGCACATTTTTTTGTATGGGACGTCTTCTCTAGTTAATTTATCTCAATGATGGAAAATTGTTTTTTTGTTCCACTATTCCTAATTAATTCCTAACATACCTTTAAGATAACAGGTGTTAGAATCATCTTAATATTAGTACTTAAATGATTATAATTTAAAAAAAGTAGTTTTAGATTAAATTTTGCGCGTGTGCTCTGGCTGATTTTAAGTAGTATTCCGGCGATTCGCTCCAGCTTCGCACGAACGCAATCTGGCAATCTCTCATCTTCCCGTCATTTTTTTTCATAACAAACTTTGTCTTCACAAATTACGAACACAGCAAAACAAATATTATTAATGCGACAATTATTGAATTATTATGGCCTCCTAACCCCTAACCACACTGTGTCCTATGACGTCGTCAGTGATGGTAACTCTTAGATTAGTAGGATTCCTTTTTCAGAGTGGTAACTTTAAAAACCATAGACTAGATAAAAACTTTGACGTTTATTAGCTGCTTAATGTTGGCAGACTTGCTAGAAAAAAATAAAAGTCAGTTTGAATTCCACTATACTTCGAAGGAGAATAGCTCTGTGTTTGCACCTGAATTTCTCAGAATCCTACGAATATTTTTGCTTGTATATTTTTCTATGCATAAAATCATCTTATCTGATTCTAAAAATAAAAGAGCCTGCTCTAGATTATTATTGATTGTGAAATTATACAGCAATATTGTCGTGTGCATATGTGGGACGAAAGTCAGACTTCGCTCAATAGTGCTGTTCATTTATGGGACAGCTGTATGCAGATAGAAGTAAAACTGTTACTGTTCATAAATTACTCGTCATGCAGTATGAATGCATAGGTTGAATTTTTTGAGCACATATGCCTATGTTAGTAATATAATATATGTATTCTGCCCATGAATTCTTGAATTGGTTTCTTTCGCAGTATAGTCTAGTCACGGGTTTAATTCCCGTGGATTTATATAAAACCAGACTTAGGTAACTGGTTCGTTTTCTGATTTTTTTAATTAAAATTTTTCATGTTCGTTTACTTTCTTGCTAAAATATAGCTATTTTAGAGCTAGCGCTCTACCTAGCTAAAAATAGTACACAAACAATGCTAAAACAAGTCCATTAAGTATATAAAATATATTAGTATAGTTTTGAACCTCAAGCTTGCATTACACCAAGTTGCTTGTCATAACCTAAGTTAAAGAATAATAAATTATTCTATGACTTAGGTTATATTTTTTCGTGTACATGTCACTTAATATCGCATTGTTTGACAACAAACGGAGTGCCCACTCGGCGAATGCCTCAGAATAATAACTAAAGCATTGAGTCAACTATTATTTATTCTGTGATTGAGTTATAATGTACTACGTACCGTATTAGAGAAGACGTCTCAACTAGATTGTTTGTAATACGCGTTAGAATCAGCTCGCTTCAACTGTAGGTAGTAGTCTGTGGCAGGACTGACTCTGTGGCTAGACGCAACAATACGTGTGTATTCTGTGTTCTTTTTTATTAAAATATGCCTTTAAGTGTGCTAAGATACTGTTTAAACAACTCAGGAAATACAAAAAAAACCAAAGGAATACTTTATAAATACTTTTTAAATACTTTTCACCTGGAAATACGTACTAAATTGTCGATGTCGAAATTGTCGATGTAACATGCATTTTGACTAATTATTTTTGCAAATTGCCGACACATGAAGCGGCGGCCATGTTTCGGTAAAATGCATAGAGTAACAATATTTCTGTTTTGTGCAGAAGTGACACTTTAAACGCTTTATGTGAAATTTAAAATAAAAAATTGGGACACGACTTTTTTATTTAACTTTATGTGCTGTGACTGGCTGTGAGTAATTAAACTATTATTCGTGAAATAAGTAATTCAGATGAAGCGGGTAGGACTCAAATACGATTTTTAATCTTATCTCAATAATGCTTGAAAAATTTGAGTTTCTGAATATTTGATAAGTACTCAGTAATATTTTTACACGTACCTACTTAAATAAATATTTTTCTAAAATAATTGAAAAAGATTATTTTAACTAAATTCATGTTTTAACTAAATTATTTACTTACTTTTATTTTTAGCATCAATTAACTTATTTTTATTTCAATATTACAATTAACAACAATCAATAAATATAAGAACTAACATGTTAGTTTTTTCAACAACATTATCTTACAACTTTACAACTCGGTAATAAAACTGTATGAACAGTTTGTCGCATCTGCGCGCTTAGACATTTCTATGACAAATATGTAAGCCCCGCACCACGGTGCAAGTATCATTGTAGCTGAGCACATTTATTGTATGGGACGTCTTCTCTAGTTCATTTACCTCAATCTCAAACCATAATTGTGCTGAGACCTCAATGAACTAAAGCCTCAGAACAATAACTTATTGTTCTGCGACTAAAGCTTAATATTCTATGGCGAATGCTAACTCTTGTCGATGGCTGGGCCATAGAATATTATAAAGAATAAATTTATATAGGTAAATAATGATGTACAATAATGGGCGATTTTCTGACAGCCCAAATTAAAAAATAAAAATTAGTTCAAAAATACTCGATAGATGGCGTTTTATGAAAGCCGACCCGTTCCTACCTAAGGGCTGTAATAAATTCTTCACTTTTGTTTGTCTATCAAAAAAATAAAAAAAATGTACTTTCAAATTTTTATTCAGGATCTCCAGGACCTATTTCTATTTTGGAATGGAATAAATATTACGTAGCCATAGGCGTTTTTCATGGACTCGCCTTTTACTAAGCGCCATACTAATCTATGCTAAGCGCCATCTATGAAGTCATTTACGAACCAATTTCTTTTTTTTGTGATCTCGGAAAATCGCTCAAAAAAGTTACCAACTCAACATCGGTCAAATCCCATTTTTCAGTCTATTTCATATTTAATGTCATTGTGCCACTTGTCTTGGTCGAGGGTGGCGCATGATCGCAAAAACTGACATTAGTCTCATATTGAACTTCAAAGCAAAATCAATCATATTAATATTTAAAATTACGACAATTCTGCTTTGAAGTTTCAGAGCTAGTAATTTGATTAGAGTAATGTTTTTATTCTACGAAATGTACAAAACCATCACGCGCTTGGTTTAAAAAGTAAAATTTACTTTTTATTTTATTATGTATGGTCTGTTATAGTTTAAAGAATTTGTTTCAAATTTCAACAAGGCCACGACCTTTTGCAATGATTAGGCTAACTTACGTAAGTTCTTTTAATGTCCTTAACTAATTCAGCGCATAGTACAAGTAACTTAAAATATGTAAATGTTCACAATTTCGTGCAGGATCTCCTTAATTACTTTGTAACCGTATTTATATTAAACATTTATTTTATAAATTGTTTAAAAATAGTCTTATAAGTTACTAATTACTACTATAATAGCAGTACTGACTATAGAGTGGTATACTTTTAGTACTAAAAAGCTTTGTTCCTTCTCAAAGACTCAAAGCCATCAATAAACTTGTCTATGGATTACTGACGCCATCTAGTTTTGACATTGGTATTCATTCATTCGTACCCTGTTGGTAACACTAAAGCCGATTTTCACGTTTTCGTAGTTCTCTTGGCCGCCATTTCGGCGTCACTATCGCGTTTTGGAATTGATTGTAACGCCCTCATTGAGAAATTTCTGAAGTTGAATCAGACATTCAGGTACTTTCCAAGACTTCTTTATTATTTAGTTTCGGCGATACCTTCTAAAAATGCGTAGTTAAATTGTCAATACGTCGAAACAGGAGTAACAAGCGTTTATAATACAATGAGTTTAACTTGATCTAGGTATCTACTTCGATTTTCTTTCTTCAAGTGGCGTTGATGACAGCGCCGTCTGTGATCTATTTTCTTGGGTTTTAGTTTGTGACGGTAATTTGTTGATTCTATGTTTGTTGAATATTAATTTATTTTGTAAGAGTGATTTTAAGTTTGCACTAGAATGTGTAGAAATGTGTTGTGAAAATTATTGGAGTGGCATAAGATGGCGGCTATGGTAGACATGAATTTATTATGAATGCACAAGAATAGTGTTTCGTGTTCTAAGGTGTTCAAGTACCCCTAGATTCAAGCAGTGATTTTCAGTAAGTTGGATTTACATTGTTAATGAAATTTTAATGCATTATTCGTCTGTAAATGTTGTACCTACTAGTACAGTACAATAGTACAACCAATATTTACAATGAATGGTAGGTACAGACAGACACAGTCTCTTCATATAAACTTCTCAACATAGCTTATTTTATTGATTATAATGTTGCAATGATGTGCATCAATGTCTATCATATAATTCGCTAGGTACTCTACTGAACTAGTTATTTACGGCGAGTCTTCGTTACTACAAGCATGCATGCAATGGTACATGCAGGTAATCAAATGATTCACAACATTTTAATTTGGAAATGCATTCTCATTAACAATTAATGAAGACCTATGTTGAATCGTTACTTGTTGTTGAAGAGTTTGAACAGGTTGTGCAAGTTAGTTTCATGGTGCCACAGAAATAGTATTATTAATGTGATTTTGGAAATATCCTACTAGTACATGAAGAATTTTCCGAGTAAATATGGTTAGCTGTGGTCTTTGCATACTCTTCTGGGAAATGGGCATGATGAAATAGTAATTTACCATAAACTCAAGGTCCAAGGGCAGATTTTATTACAAACTAAAACTGCATACGAATCCTATCTAAGAATGAAAACTGCTGATTTGAAATTTGCAAAAGGTTTAAAGTATACTACCAACTGATCTCTTTCCTTTGGTGTGTTAACACGTTAAGCGCCAAGTGTATCATCTGGTATACATCGCTGTGCTTCTGTCCAAGGGATGATATACTTGGCGCTAAACGTTTTAAAAGACCAAAGATGGCACAAACAACCAACAGCATAAAGGGGTGATAGGCTCGCCACCTATCATACTATGAGTCTTGCAGTCCGCATTCTCTGACTAACACTAGGATTATAGTTGTGTTGTGTCTTTGTAGTTGTTGTTGTATAAGGTGAACTAATTGGCATTAACTTTTGCATTTAGTTTACTCAATATCCACACAATATAAATCCAAATTAGCAACGGTGTTGAAACTCAAGACTACAAAACTTCATTCACAATACCAATCTTGATCGATCAGGATCAGTTCCATGAGTAAGCATGCAGGTGTGTATTGTGGGGATTGAGTATGATTTCTAACAATTTAATTAGTTATCTTAGTGGGGCTTGTAAATGCCTATCTCTTACTTCAATGAAAATGACGGTAAAACTTTTGAATCGAGTCGCTTGAATTGGAGGTGGGGTGGGGGTGGAGAAGGTGGGGGAGAGGGGAGGAGTACTCCCCCACTTACCCCCCCTGCCGCCAACAAGTAGTTTTTAAGTTATGTTAATTTTTGTATTTAGTTTGTAGTATAACTTTTGAATCGAGTCGCCATAATTGGTGGGGGAAGGGGAGGGGAGGAATAAGGAGTGCCCCCCGACTTACCCCTCCTGCCGCAGAGAAGTAATTTTTAAGTTATGTAATTTTTTTTTAAATATAGAAATTTACAAAAATGTCGTTTCTGGCGCTTCGCCGGCCGCTCCCGCGGCACGCTCGCTTCGCTCGCTCGGCTCGCGCGTTTTTGGTCAACATACTAACCTAACCTAATTAACTCTTGAGACTTTTTTGATGGCGGGGGGCTTCGCTCCCCTCGCGGGGTTGCTGCCACCCTCGCTTCGGTTCTATTACTATGGTACTGTATAACCTAAAATCGTGTAATTTTTTGTGATTATAGCCGATTTTGACAAAACTTTTAAGTGGTTCTTTTATATTTTAACGCAACGGCGGCAGCTAAAATGTTATTAAATCTTTATTAAGAACCCCTTAGACCCCCCCCCCACAGTGTTAGTTTCTTCAAATTCAGGCAACTCGATTCAAAAGTCAACCCAAAATGACTAATGAAATAGTGCGCGATTTACTAGTAACAATCCTAAGACAACAATCTCTTAGTTTTGATATTGCGATTAGACACAATGCTACAGATTGGACCTTTAAATATATTTTGGGAATCAGTAGAGTTACAGTAAAGTTTATAAAATTTTGGTAATTAAAGTTATACAGCAGCTGTACTTGTACTACACTTTTACTGACAAATCTTTAAAATCACTTTATTTTCCTTACAGCCATGCCGCCTCCAGATAAAAAAGGAAAAAAACTTCCCATTGTACAGTCCTATATCCATGAACAAAATGTGATCACAGGTAATATTGAAGCTGAACTGTGCTTTTCATTATTTGAACTTGTGGAAATTCTTCTTCTATTCTGTGCTTTCTCTGTCATTTGTAGCTGCACCAGATGAGGAGGCAGACAGTGGTGTCACTTATTTTGTTGATGAAGAAGGGCGTTACTATTATCAGCCAGCGGGAGATAATCAAAGCATTGTATCCTTACCCACCACAGTTGCTGAGGATAATGAGGTATAAATATTTTGTATTTAGTTTGTGATACAAATTCTCCGTGACCGAGTGGTCAAGCGCTCGACTCGATATCTGAAGGCCCCGGGTTCAATCCCCAGGTCGGGCAAATTGTGTTTACGGATCTTTCAACGCATAGTCCGGTTCGTGAACACCAACCTGCATTTTGGCAAGCATGTTGACTAAGCCAATACTCCTCAATTGTAGCGATGACTTTCTGTGAAGTATGAAGTTATTGATAAATAGCTACATTAAAATGTTTTTATCCAAAACTAGGGTTTGGCGGATGGACAGATGCTTGTAGAAAGTGAAGGAGGGTACCAAACAGTGGCATTGGTTCCCTCGGAAACTAGTACAGGTGAAGTGAGCTATGTTCTGGTTGTACAAGAAGACAACAAGCAAGATGTCAAAATTGACATCAAAATGGATAATGTTGTAAGCAATTTAAATTAATTTTTAAATATTATTATATAGCGTGATCAGCATTAATCATTGAAAAACATATTATGTTTCTAGGATAAACTTGATGAAGATGAAGAAAAAGTTAATGTTAATGAGGACTTGTATATCTTCGATGATGATGATGAAGTTAATGAAGAAGGGTCAGATGATGATGAACCAGCGGGCAAATACAAACCAGCGTCCAATAATAAGCGAAAGTTCTTAAGACCGCACTTCACATGCACATTTTGCAGTTACACTAGTCACAGACGGTAATATATTTCGGCTTTAACCATTTTACTTAATAAACTACATGTTTTGCTGATTTTAGCTTCATAAAGTATATGATTTCATTAAAATAAAATCTTTAATTAATTTATTCTTCTTCAGTTATCTTCTACTTCGACATATGAAATCCCATTCCGAGGATAGGCCACACAAATGCGGTGTATGCGAACGAGGCTTCAAAACAATTGCCTCTCTCCAGAACCATGTGAACATGCACAACGGGATCAAGCCACATGTGTGCAAGTATTGCAACAGTCCCTTCACTACCTCAGGTACGTTCTGTGCACATTATCAGTGCTTAATTATCAGGTTCGAGTATAATAATTATGAGACTAGGCTTATAAACATCCTTTACTGCAACATTATAAAAGAAGTGTTCATTTTAAATAACACTTTCTAGAAGGTTCTACAAAATAGGTATTACCTCTTTTGTATTTATCAAACAAACAAAAGTTGTTTTATTAATAGGCAGAAAACACTTGCAGCTTTTTTAGACATTTAAATTTAGAGGCGTTATTTTCAGAGAATATTATTGAATAATAACCGTGTCGCGTAACAGTGAAAGAGTACTAACACCCGAGGGGGTGTTAGTACGTACAGGGAAGAGAGGTCTTCCCTTGGGTGTCGTAAAAGGCGACTAACGGACTAAAGACTGCACATACTTCCAACAGCATAGAGCGGCGAAGAGCTCACCACCTGTCACGCTGAGCACATGTGCGATTGCTATTTGCTATAGTAGAGAACTGCTTTTGCTGTCCTCATTGCCTAGTCTCTGACTAACCCTTCGGGGATAATAGTCGTGATTAGTATGTATGTATTATTGAATAGTTTAGCTGAATCAAGCCATGAAAAACAAAAACAAAATAGCACAATGCAACAATAATAACGATGCAATCAGTAAACCGACAAGATTGAAATCTAGAATGGTTAATGATAGACGAGTTATAAAACTAGCCTAGTGGAGTGACAGGCGAGTTGTAAAACTAGCATATTGGAATGACAGGCGAGTTGTAATATTTGGTGGTATGACAGTCGCATTGTGAAATAGCACGGATAATGACCGAGAGTGTATGACTAGCATATTGGAATGACAGGCGAGTTGTAAAACTAGCCTAATAGAATGTCAGGCGAGTTGTAAAACTAGCTTAGTGGAATGACTGACGAGTTGTGAAACTATAGTACCTGCAAACAATTGCTGCCCACTGAGCAATTCAATGTGGGAATAGGTCAGCGCCTACTGCTACTCTCTCTGTCACATCAGACCTTATGGGAGGCGTAGCGTCGCACTAAGATAGAGGTAGGCGCTGTTATATTCCCACATTTTATTGCCCCGCGGGCAGCGAGTGTCTAACAATACTCTAGCATGACGGAATGACTGGCGCGTTGTAAAACTAGCATATTACACGAGGGCTCGTTTGCAGGCGAGCTGGTGCGTCACGTCCGCTACAAGCACACCCACGAGAAGCCCCACAAGTGCACCGAGTGCGACTACGCCTCCGTCGAGCTGTCCAAGCTCAGGCGGCACGTGCGCTGTCACACTGGCGAAAGACCTTATCAGGTACGTGGAACTCATCAGGTACGTGGAACTCATCAGGTACGTGGAACTCATCAGGTACGTGGAACTCATCAGGTATGTGGAACTCATCAAGTGTGTGGACCTTATCAGGTATGTGGAACTCATCAGGTACGTGGAACACATCCGGTATGTGGAACTCCTTAGGTATGTGGAACTCCTCAGGTATGTGGAACTCATCAGGTATGTGGAACTCATCAGGTATGTGGAACTTTTAAGTTGAGCATAGTTAACAACTCACTGATGTACCCACCAGCTCGCAATGTGCCACATGGTGGGTTCTGGCCGATGTACCCACCAGCTCGCAATGTGCCACATGCTGGGTTCTGGCCGATGTACCCACCAGCTCGCAATGTGCCACATGGTGGGTTCTGGCCGATGTACCTACCAGCTAGCAATGTGCCACATGCTGGGTTCTGGCCGATGTACCCACCAGCTCGCAATGTGCCACATGGTGGGTTCTGGCCGATGTACCTACCAGCTCGCAATGTGCCACATGCTGGGTTCTGGCCGATGTACCCACCAGCTCGCAATGTGCCACATGGTGGGTTCTGGCCGATGTACCCACCAGCTCGCAATGTGCCACATGGGCGGTTCTGGCCGATATACCCACCAGCTCGCAATGTGCCACATGGTGGGTTCTGGTCCAATCTACCCCATTGGCTGTTGTCCATGTATACTCCGACCACTCCTCCGTCGAGCTGCCTTATCAGCTATGCTGCCTTATGAATAAGTTGAGCTTAAGAGACTATTCACTAATGTGCCTACCAACTTAAAACGTGCCAGCTTGGTGAGTTATGTTATGGCCCAGTCTACCCCATTGGCTGTTGTCCATGTCCATGTGTTGTGCACCGAGTGCGAAAACGCCTCCGTCGAGCTGTCCAAGCTTAGGCGGCACGTGCGCTGTTACACTGGCGAAAGATTTTATCAGGTAAGAGGAAGTTTTTAAGCATAATAACTACTCACTAATGTACGGTCGGGGTCAACGTCGCTTTACCACTTTGCAGAAATTTTCGTATGAAGCGCGCCGCCCGCCCGGGTGCGTGCCCGTACCAAATAGACGACGCGGTGTGCAAGGGATTTTGACCTTTAGACTGGTAAAGCGACGCAGTCCGCGATAGTACCCACCAACTCACATTGTGCCAGCGTGGTGCGTAATGCCCCAATCTATAAATTGACTGTTGTTCATGTGGGAAGGCCTGTGCCCAGCAGTGGGACGTTTATAGATTGAAAAACAATAATCTACTTGATTGTTTAGTAACTTTGTGAATTTTTGCACAAAACAGGCTGAAAGCTGGGAAATGGCAGTGGTTAGGTGGTTGGTGGATACTGAAGCTCTTGACTCTAACTGCTATGATCTGTGGTCTTATGGTAAAGCCATCGGTCTTAGAACCAGAGGTCCTGGGTTCAATTTCCCGCGGGTGGTACATCTTTGTGTACTTGGTTTGGTGGTGGGAGCTTGTCAGCTGGCCTGGCTAGCTACCACCATCTTATCTGAAGTCTGATGTCATTACAACAATGTTAATAGCACTTTTGTGTTCCGACAGTTTAGAGATAAGATAGCCAGTTCCTCAGAGATTTAAGATTCCGGGTGAAACGCGTTTCCACCTTTGGCCTTATCGTCACCTACCGCCAAGGCTAAGTTTAGCTTACTCGTAGTAAATAAAAAAACTTTGACTTCGGCCGACAAACGTAACGTCACTAACTTATTTTACAAATGATAAAACATCTTAAACTTATAAACACTATTGTGTGCGTTACTGTAGAGTATATAATACAACATAACAATCTTATACTTATTTTAAATTAAAAAGTATCAATGTTCCTGTTGTTGTAGTGTCCGAATTGCACTTACGCGTCGCCGGACACGTTCAAGCTGAAGCGGCACCTGCGCACGCACACGGGCGAGAAGCCGTACAAGTGCGACCACTGCAACATGTGCTTCACGCAGTCCAACTCGCTGAAGGCTCACAAACTCATTCACAATGGTGAGCTTTATATTTACCAAATGCACAGTCATGTTATCTTATCTTAGTTGGTCCTGCAGAGGTCTCCCTCTCGCAGCAACACGTCGACCCATTAGTATCTTTTGTGCAACACATAGTCATACATGTGTGGCATCGGGGATCCCTTTTTTTCCGCCTAATTATTTTTGTCCTAATTTAATTTGGCATAACTAGTTAGGTTAGGCATATTTTTTTTGTCATGATAATATTTTGACAATTGTTTTTTGGCATACTATTTCAGTAAGCATAAATATGGTTTAGGCTAATGTTTTTTGCCTTAATTTATATTTGCATAAAGTTATAAGGCATATTGTTTATTCGTTTATTGGGCATAAAGATAGTCTGGTAGATTAGACAAGACAGAATGTGAGATTATTGTTTCAAAATCCGCTATAATTTGGATTGGTATTTTTATCACGATTTGTCTTTAAATTATTTTTTATTTTATTGATAGCTATTTGAATCTGAAAAACCAAAAGTAGGTATTAGGTAATATATCAAATATAAATTGGATACCTTAGTGTAATAGTAGGTTAGGGTGCGGCGGGAGTGGCCCTAAGTCGCCAACATGTTTATTTTATATACGATAAAGTATTTTATTAATTTCAATTTCAAATCAAGGTGTGTGTTACAAAAAAATTTAGAACATGCTTCGTTAACAAATTTCAAACCTATTTAGGCCCCCTTATTTATAATAAACTCAACAAAAACCTTAATATCTACTCTCTTAATAAATATAATTGTAAAGAAAAAGTAACCAAATGGCTTAAATCACTTAGTTATGACGAAACAGAAAAAATATTGACTACCTTTAAGTAATTAATGAATTATTATATTTTTATTTATTTTTTTGCGAAAAGATAAGTAAACTTAATTTGTATTGTCTTAATTTGTGTGAATATTATATAAATGAATAAATAAGTGAATAAATATATTATATGGTATTTATGTGTATATACAGTCGTGGTCAACTAATTAGGGACAATCTCTAGTTAAGCCAAATTGTGAATTTATTTTTTATTTTCCAACGAGTCTTAACAATATTCCATATCTTTTACACGTAAGTATAATTAGTCATTGATGTGCCCGATTATACAAACAATAACAACTTCTTAAACATTAAACCTCTTTACAGTATAGCTGATAGATTATCAGTGTGCTATTTGTTCAAAGAATGCTGGCTGGCCATTTAATTAGGGACACTGAGATATTGCGTTCTATTTTCAAAATTTGAATCTCAATACTTTTTTATTTCTTCTTTTATTGTTTTGTGGTAGTTTTGGCGGCAATCCAGATTTTTAATTTTAAGTTTTGAGAATTATTTTGAAGAAATATGGGCAAAAATAAAAGTTGCGATCCAACACTACGAACAATTATCATGAAGTTTGTCGAGCGTGGTTGGTCATACCGAGGGATAGCAGAACATTTAAATTGTTCAAAAACTATGGTATGCAATGCAGTGCAACATTTCAGGCGCAATAACACAGCTTTAAATGTGCCCAGGACAAAAAGATCGAGAAAAACAACTCCGCAAGAAGATAGAATGATAACCAGGTTAGCTAAGAAAGATCCGTTTCTAGGCTCTATTTTAATTAAACACGAAGTGTTTGGGGCAGACGAAAGAGCCGGTGTATCAGCGAGGACCGTTCGACGACGTCTGGTAGAAGCAGGGTTGTTCGGAAGAGTGGCTCGCAAAGTACCGTTGTTGAAGAAAGAACATAGAAATGCTTGTTTGGCGTTTGCACGTAAATATGGACATTGGACCTACGCCCAATGGCAACATGTATTATTCTCTGACGAGACCAAGATTAATTTAATTTCTTCAGATGGAAGGCAATACGTACGGCGTCCTGTAAAAGCGGAAATGAATCCAAGATTCACAAAAAAGCAGGTGAAACATGGCGGTGGAAACATTAAAATTTGGGGTTCATTTTCTGGACGTGGAGTGGGACCTGTGAGAAAAGTTCAGGGTAACTTAGACCAACATCAATACAAAACAATATTGGAGGAAACTATGCTTCCCTATGCTGAGGAGCATCTCCCTATTATATGGACGTTTCAGCATGATAACGACCCGAAACATACCGCCCGTTCAGTCAAGTTGTTTCTTACCAGTCAGTCAGTATCGGTGCTAGATTGGCCAGCAAATAGCCCGGACCTCAACCCAATTGAGCACCTTTGGCACGAAATCAAGAAAAAAGTTTCAACTTATCGTACCACAACTTTAGATCAACTTAATCAAGCTTTTTGTGAGGCATGGGCAAACATTCCTATCGAAACATGTCAGAAACTGATAATGTCTATGCCACATCGGTGTCAAGCGGTAATTACTAACAAAGGTTTTGCTACTGGGTACTGATTTTACACGTAATAAAATGGAGATTTTAAAAATATTATAATACTGGAGATTATTCGTTTTGTTTAACTCTATTCATCATTATACTTTACTGTCCTTAATTAAATGTCCAGCTACATAATTATACCTTAAAATTTAATACATGTTCAACCTTTGATATTAAATACTTTTTTCTATTTAATTATTCTCTTATTTACAGCCATTTATAGTATAGTAATCGGACCAAATTATGCAAATAATAGGTGCTGAAAAATCAATAGGGTTTTATATTTATATGTACATAACCGGTTATTGCTCTTCACTATCTTGAATGTCCCTAATTAGTTGACCACGACTGTATATGTAGTATAATATATGGTATGTATAGTATTTATATGTATTAGTATAATTTTATATTTACTTTAAAAAAATACATGTGCTAAACTTGTTTATACCTGATAAAGAATATGAATGCACGTACTTACATCTGTAAACAAGAATAATTATAATTTTATACCGTAGGTACCTAGTTGATAATCTTTAAGTTAATTAATGTAATTCTCAAACACTGATCAAATGTATTTTCTTGATTTCACAGTTTATGTAGTCGCACTCAATGCGTAACTCATTCCTACCGACAATGTTTCACTTTACTCATTCTGTCCTTAGTTATTGATGTCCGCACCTTCTTGAATGACCGATGCGTGCACGAATTATTTTATCGTAAAATACAAAGGTACCCGTAACTAGTTGTTAATTGAAAACTATCTTGCAAATGACTACATACAATGTTCCAACTGTGTCTTTTTTTATTGTGATGTATGATGGATCCATATTCTTAGTGAATCATTACTTTTTGTATTTGTGACGTGTTGTAATGCGTTTGCTAAAATTAGACAAATGTCATAGGAGGAAACTAGCATCTAGGACACAGGCTCGGCCTAGTTTTGATGCTAGTGATCATGTATAAAATTCTTATATTTAAACATTAACATTGATCTAAGTCACATGTATGGTTTTTGATTAGTCAATAAATACTATTATTATTATTATTATTATTAAATTTCAAAACACAAAATTTCCAAAACTAAATTTTTCCCTAACTATATAATTATTATGTCTATCAAAATTATGCTTAATCATTATGCGTAAGCAAATTCAGGCTTTATATAAGTATGTTTAACAATTGTTATGCTTATAGTAGTTATGCTTAAACAAATGTGCCTAAAAAGTTATGCCTAATTAATATTACCACCCACATAGGATCAAAAATTTGATAGTGATGTGAAAATAATTGAATATGATGAATCTAAATCTACTAAATTGTTTGCGCACGCAGTGTCCGAGAAGCCGGTGTACGCGTGCGAGCTGTGCCCCGCCAAATGCGGCCGCAAGACCGATCTGCGCGTGCACGTGCAGAAGCTGCACACCTCCGACAAGCCGCTCAAGTGCAAGCGCTGCGGCAAGACCTTCCCTGACCGCTACTCCTGCAAGGTGCACAACAAGGTCGGTGCACGAGCAAAATAAAAATCTCTTTATTCAAGTAAACTTATTAACAAGCAGTTTGGAATGGTCTAAAAAATTTTTTTTTTCTATATGAGTCTGCTTATCTATAAAGAGCTGTTACATAGATACATATCTGTGCCTCCTGTGATAAGTGATACAATATCTCAAAATGACAGCATTTTAATGGAGCGGCAATTGCGTTTATAAAATTGTAAAAAGAGGGAAATCTATCAATTTCAAAACTTCTTGCAGATATAATTATAATGAGTGTAGTTATTAGTAGATATAAGTGTTATCTTCTTATATTTTTTTTAAATACTAAATTGACACTGAAAAGTTGTAATTTTAAGATGTATCACATTTACAGGAGACACAAATATATATTCACGTTTATTTACGGGTTAGTCAAAGATAGGGTGGCCACCTTTTTTAGGACGAATATAGTATTTTTCATTTTTTTCGAAAAAAATAAAGTAGTTGTCCTTAAAAACGCATTTTTGTTGCTCTTTGCGACATTTAACAAATATTTGATTTTTACGTAAATACAGTATATTAGCGTAGTTTATTGGTGTCCGTACATTATAAAATACGCCTGCACGAAAAAGAGGACAATACTCTATTTTAGAGTACGGGTGGCAACTCTAGTCAGAGACCAGGCATTGAGGACTGCGAAAGCGGTCCACTGCCACAGTCCATGTTTGACCAAATGATAACTGGACATGTGCACAGCTTGACAGGTGGCGAGCCCATCGCCGCTCTGTGCTGTTGGATGTATGTGCACAGTCCTTGGTCCGTTAGTCGCCTTTTACGACACCCATGAGGAGTGAGGGGGTGGTAGTATTCTTTCACCGCCACGCGACACGGTTAAATACCTATACAATACATTTTAATTTTCTTTTTAATCTTAATATTATTTATTTATTTATTTATGGTAAAAGGTACACCAACAGTATACATATGAAGCATTAAACAAAACATTACTTATACAAATTAATACTTATACATATACCTATAACAGGCGCACACAACATTAATAATAAGCTCGTTAAATGCTAACAAATGTAATTTAAAAAAAATATATATTTGATAAAAAAAATCAAAATGAAAATTTTAATTAATTAATTGGTAGGTATGTACTGTATAAACTGTTCTCTTGGACACACTGTTGCTTTTTGTACTATAATGTCAAGGGTCTATTTAAATCACACTGTATAAATTACCTACTTAAAAACGTTATAAATTACTTTCCTTCTCCGCTATGAATTACCGAGCCACTTTAATTTTTTCGAATAGGTGGGATAAAAAAATAATTTGTGTAACGTTTCTCGACTTATTCATTTTTTTAATTTAATTCAGTTACACACAAAGCATAGGACACAATCGTTGCGTTCGAAAGTATGCGTTCAACCGGTCACTGTGAACTAGACTTTCTAAATAGGAGCTAATAAGGCTGTAATAAATTCTAAAACGTGCCTCTTTCGCCGGACACTTATTTCAAAACTTCCAAAGTTTTCACAATGATGCAATGGGCGATTTTCTGACAGCCCAAATTAATAAATAAAATTTAGTTCAAACACACTCGATAGATGGCGTTTTATGAAAGCCGAACCGTTCCTAAGGCTGTAATAAATTCTACACTTTTGCTTGTCAACCAAAAATAAAAAATAGTACCTATTTTCATTCAGGACATCAGGACCTATTTTCTGTTTTGGAATGGAATAAACATTACGCAGCTATACACTATATCTCCATGGACTCGTCTTTTACTTAGCGCCATACTAATCTTTGCTAAGCGCCATCTATGAAGTCATTACGAACCGATTTTTTTTATCTCGGAAAATCGCCCATTGGTATTGATAATTCAAAGTTGCAGTCGGTATTTTACGAGTGTGGCGGTTATAAGTCGAAATCTTGCTGTCGGATATATACGACTGCGGCGGTTAATAGGTTAATTTATATATAGATTAACCTATTAACCGCAATTTCATTTAATTTGGAACTTATGACATTAAAATAGTAGTTTTTGTGCTGTAATTTTTCTTCTTCTTGTTTATGATTCGCTTTGCCTACAGTTCTGTTTTAATTTATATCTGTTGTGTTGTATATAAATCAAACGTTAAGAAAATATTGTCATAATCATTAGCCGTACATTAATTACAACTTTTCTTAAATTCTTTCAACAGACTCACGAGGGTGAGAAGTGCTTCAAATGTGAGCTGTGTCCGTACGCGTCGACGACTTTGCGTCACCTGAAATCTCATATGCTGAAACACACTGATGAGAAGCCTTTCTCTTGCGACGAGTGCGATCAATCCTTCAGGTTAGTTGCGTTTAGATGTATACGTTAGTAGGTACGTTATTTGGGTGCACCATTATGGTAATGCTTTTCGCGAAAACGTTTCCTACTATTTACACAGCTGAAATGTTATGGAGATTGTTGGCAACAAATACGTTGGCAATAAGACTAAAAATCATAAGCATCAAGCACTTACAAATTTCGACGGGTGAAAACCAGACGTCGGCAGCCAAGTGGTTAAGGCAGCCGTCCGGAATGCGGAAGGTGCGTGGTTCGATTCCCGCCTGAGGTTGTAGTCTTTTTTTTCAGTGTTTAAAAATTTTACTTGAATGTCAACATGTACCACTCACCTTTTTTGACGACCTCCTTGGTCGAGTGGTTTGTACACCGGTTTTCATGGTGTCGCCATATCAGGTCCCGGGTTCGATCCCCGGTCGGGTCAATTTAGGAACTATTGTTTTTCTAAATTATCTCAGGTCTGGGTGTTTTCTATGTATAATATGTAAATATTTAAGTATTTTTAGCCGTTCTCTAGTAACCATTTAACGAGTTTCTTCGAAGCTTCCCTTGGGCTAGATAATTGGTGTGAGTGTAGGAAAGTGTAGTGATGAAGCAATGTTGACTAAAAAACATAAGCATCAAGCACTGACAAATTTCGACGGATGAAAACCAGACCTCGGTAGCCAAGTGGTTAAGGCAGCCGCCCGGAATGCGGAAGGTGCGTGGTTCGATTCCCGCCTGAGGTTGTAGTCTTTTTTTCAGTGTTTAAAAATTTTACTTGAATGTCAACATGTACCGTACCACTCACCTTTTTTTGACGACCTCCTTGGTCGAGTGGTTTGTACACCGGTTGTCATGGTGTCGCCATCTCTGAGGTCCCTGGTTCTATCCCCGGTCGGGTCAATTTAGAAACTATTGTTTTTTTAAATTATCTCGGGTCTGGGTGTTTTGTATGTATAATAAGTATTTTAAGTATGTTTATCCGTTGTCTAGAAACCATTTAAGAGGGTTTACGCATTTCGGTTTCCCATACAAACTTCCAAGTCGAAATTTTTAAAAACCTATTAGCCAATTTCAATGAAACTGCATGCTAAAGTAACATACAGAGATCTAAATAGTTTTTTGAAAACATTTTTAAAAAACGTTTAAATAACTGAGTTAATGCGATTTTAAACTTTCTATAGTGGACTTTAAATCGTAATAACTCCGCTAAATAAACCTTTTTTAAAAATGTTTTCAACAAACTATTTAGATACCTGTATTTTGCTTAAGCATACAAAGTTTCCTTAAAATTGGCTTATTGGTTATTAAAAATTTCGACTTGGAAGTTTGTATGGGAAACCGAAATGCGTAAACCCTCTAGCGAGTTTCTTCGAAGCTTCCCTTGGGCTGAATAATTGGTGTGAGTGTAAGAAAGTTTTGTTTTATTTATTTAGGCAAAAGCAGCTGTTGCGCCGCCACCAGAACCTATACCACAATCCGAACTACCTGCCCAAGCCGCCCAAGGAGAAGACCCACACGTGTCACGAGTGCAAGCGCACGTTCGCGCACAAGGGCAACCTCATCCGCCACCTGGCGGTGCACGACCCGGACTCGGGCCACCAGGAGCGCGCGCTGGCGCTCAAGCTCGGCCGCCAGAGGAAGATCAAATACGTCGACGGCGGCGTGCAGGTATGTACACATTGCATTATGTACTATTTTATTACATGCATACATGCTACTACTACTACTATGTAAGGTGACTGCTAGAAACCGCAAGAAACTTCAAGGGCTGGTCAGGTCAAGTGTTTTAAACGTGACAAAAATGTAAGGTTTAAGCGTAACATTGAAATGAAACACTTTATTACGGATTAACTCGCGTTTAATTCCAGTTCAGGTCCAGTCTCCCTGTGACCACGGACCCTGTAAAGGGTTCGCAACGTCAGGATAATATAAAAACTATGTAAATAGTAAATTAAACGCGAGTTAATCCGTAAAAAAGTGTTTCATTTCAATGACAAAAATGGTATCATTGCAGACTAACTAGTAGGTACTTATCGCCCAGCTGACGCGAGCGGGTCAACAGACGGTCGGCCGGCCGGCCGTTGCCCGCGCGTTGTAAATATTCGTTATTTTTAATTGTTTTTCATTTTTATTTAAATTATGTTATTGCTTTAAAAAAATTAGATACTCAAAGACTATCCAATTAAAATTCACAAAATGAATTATTTAATTAAAAATGAAAAAAAAACACGAATTCCTTTTTGTCATTTTTGTCATGTTTTTAACACTTGACCAGACTAGCCCTTGAAGTTTCTTGCGGTTTCTAGCGGTCGCCTTATATACTATTTTATTACATACTAGCGGATCCTCGCGGTTTTACTCGCGTGGTACCCGTTCCCGTGGGAATATCGGGATAAAATATAGCCTATGTCACTTGGGAAGAATGTAACTTTCTAATGGTCAAAGAATTTTCTAAATCGGTCCAGTAGTTTCGGAGCCTATTCAATTTAAACTAACAAATCTTTCCTTTTTATAATATTAGTATAAACATACATTCACAACTATTATCCGCAAAGGGTCAGTCAGAGACTAGGCAATGGGGACCGCAGAAGCAGTCCCCTGCCAAAGTCTACGTTTTACAGAATTACAACTACACATGTGCTAAAAATAATACTACCAACCAACAGCGTCGCCAGCCGGTATAAATGAAGGAGGCGATTGTAATAAGAACGGTGTAAAGTTCCATTGTGTAAACTCTACAACCATCATTGTACAGAAAGGCCTAAGGATTCAGAGTATTAGGTTTTTTTTAGTTTCTAGGGGGGGGGGGGCAGCTTCTCCTACCAGCCCCCCCCCCTGGCGACGCCCTTGCTAGGCTGGCAAATTCATACGGGACCGTCCCATGGTCTACAGGACGAGAGATGAAAGGTGGCAGGTAGGAACGTCAGCTGTGTGTAAGTCACCCCTCCCCCGCGTCGCCCGCAGACCATGCGACTGTCACGTACGAATTTGCCTTTTTGCTCTGTCATAATCTCCCTTTTCATATTATTAGTATTGGATATTAATTATTTGCTCTTAGCTATCCATCCCAGCTATACTTTCATCATTATTCATCATCATCATTTTTAATTATAGTTTATTTTTGGTTCAATAATATGATTTACCATGTTGTGAAATACTGTCTGTCATAGACGAAGTGTATATTATGTAATAATAAGCACAAGCTTGATTTATACTTCTATCATTATTCATCATCATCATTTTCAATTATAGTTGATTGATGGTTCAATAATATGATTTACCATGTTGTGAAATACTGTCTGTCATAGACGAAGTGTATATTATGTAATAATAAGCACAAGCTTGATTTATACTTCTATCATTATTCATCATCATCATTTTCAATTATAGTTGATTTATGGTTCAATAATATGATTTACCATGTTGTGAAATACTGTCTGTCATAGACGAAGTGTATATTATGTAATAATAAGCACAAGCTTGATTGCATAGCAAGCACTGCGCTGATGCCTCGGTTCTGTTACAATGTCACAGTTATAACAATAAATAAGTTACTTCTGTTTCTTTTTATCTTTTTAATTTGCTAATTGCGAATGCCTTGTGATGGATATCAAATTAAGGAATTTACATATGACCATCAGCATATAAACGTATCATCACGAGGACAGGCTGTCCTAAAAATACAACGATGATCGAAGAAGCCATGATAAAGACATCTTTAGAAATCCAACTGTGACCCAGCAGCTTAACGTGACCTAACTTAATACACGAAGGAGTCAGAGTCAGGCATGTCAGACAAATTTGGAGACCAAACTGGCTAAGGCGAAAGTTGTTAGCATTAGCGAGAGTATTCCTCAACCTGCTGCTGCTGCTGTGTAAAATGTTTTGTTAAATAGTATTGCGACTAATTGGCCTTATTTTTACCTTTCTTATTTGGCGTTATATTTCCCGCTTTGTGCGATGATGTGTGAATTAAATAAGCTACACTACGAAATGTTATGCAAAATGCGAATTTAGAGGAACGCAACTTAAAAAATACCGCTGGCTCACAGCGTAAATCACAAATTACTAGAAAAAATTCAACGAGTCTTCTGTGGTCTCGGTAGCTCAGCGGTTAGAGCAGTGGACCGGCAGTCCAAAGGTCGTGGGTTCGAATCCCAGCTTCCTGAGCCTGGTAGATTTTTTTTCTAATAAATTTTAATTTTATCCTACAAAAGAAGTTTTAAATTATGAGAATTGTAAGACTTGCTTCTGTAGACATTGATGTCGTTAGTCCCGGTTGTTGTCGTAAGATAGCAGTTGTTAAGATCCACCAAGCAGCATTCGGCTAGTTTTGTTTGTCATGGCCTAGCCTGATCGTCCCGCGAGCACATGGAAAATCCATGTGGAAGGATCAGGTGTGTCTCCCAGCAGTGGGACGATTATATAACAATGACGATTATGAGCATCACCCCTGCAGAAGTCACTAACATAACCTTAAAATTTATTCCATGCCCAACATTGACTGAATTGAGGAAGGTTACGAAAATAATACCAGACGACAACTTAGATGGCCAGCCAGCTAGATTTAATCTGACCAAAACCGAAAATGTAAGAAAACTTATCCTCAGACAGTTTTGAAAACGCTTGCGTAGTTAGTGCTGTAATTTTAAAAGTGCTGCGAAGCATATGTTCTACTAGAAATGCCATGTGCTTGTGTGCATTTTGAATGTATATTATGTTATATAGGTACATATATTGCAAAGAGTTATCAATTGTTTTGGCCTGACCATGATAAAAAACAAGGATTTTTCAAAATGATAAAACAGCACATTGGGATACAGCTTTATATACCACTAAAGCCCTGTTTATTAATAACTGCCATTTGGACCAGCGGCTAAAGGTATTATATAATTTTCTTCATAATTTATTTGTATTATGCAAACATCTTCTTTATCCCTTCATCCATCACCATTTCCCATCATCTACATACTGCTAAGCGAATAATTATGCAACAGCTGCCCATTGCTATTACTACAAATATTGTTTGTGCACTGCTGCATAGCATTTGTTTAATATTATGTTTTCTGTGACTTTTACAAACAAATTTGTTTTATCAGATCACAATAATTTATTTATTAGTTATACTCATTTATGATAATTTGTCAAAATTAAATGATAAACCATAGTGTTTTTGGAATATTGAACTACGTACAATTGAGTTTACTGATTGTTATAATCTACTTCTATACTATAAGTGGTTGTACTATTATTATTGTATTGTTTTCAAAATGTTACTCAAACACTAATATTGAAATTAAACATATTACATACTTGAGGTTATTTTACCTGTGGTTTTTTCTAATGTTGCAATTCTTATGCCTGTTGCATTCAAATGGACAATTTACGCCCGAAATTAATAATTTGAAAGTTTAAGTTTTGATTTAACCTCCATACAAGTTATTTCAAATTTGCGGCCCGCCTGTGACTTCGTCCGCGTGAAAACCCGTGCCTTCACGCGGTGCCTTCCTTTTGTCTTGACGATTGCAAACAATAAAAGGGGATAGAACCTTTGTGGCATATCCACATTGCCGCCATTTTGATTTTTTCTTAAAGTTTCCGCGCACAATAAAAGTGGTATCCATATAGAATAGAGGATACTTTAACAAACACAAAAAAGTCAAGTAATATGGTACCCCAAAGTGTCACGTTACCGAGATATTAGAAGGTAAAGATCGCCATACGAAAAAGATAACAATCGTTAAAAACCTAATAATTACTAAATATAAGATTATATATAACCTAAGAATATTTACGCATTCCATTGCATTCAAATGATAGTTCCCAAGTTGATTTAACTATTTATTAGAAGGCAGCACAACCTAGTAGCACGACAAATCACTTTAATTAATACTTGCCTACTAAATACCATCATATCGCAATTAAACGCTATTTTGTCAAAGTAGGTAACTTGAACCGCGGCGGTTGGCTTATCTTCCATTTCATCACAAGTTAAAAATAAAACAGATGTAATGTAACAATCATTTATTCTTATTGCAAAAAACTAAATACCTAGGTATAAAATTGCTTTGGCGGCGGCGACGGGATAGAAAACAAGCAAACCATCGCGGTTTGAGCTACCTTCTTTGACAAAATAGCGTTTTTTCGTGCTAGGTTGTGCTGCCTTCTAATAAATACTGATGTCAACCTGGGAGCTATCATTTGAATGCTGTGGAAGGGTTTTTAATGATTGTTATTTTTTCACATGGCGATCTTTACCTCCAAATATCTAGGGAACGTGACACTTTAAGGTAGCATATTACTTGACATTTTTTTTGTTAAAGTATCCTCTATCCATATAAACCACTTTCGCCGTGCGCGGAAACTTCAGAGAAAAATCAAAATGGCGTGTGGATATGCCAGCTTCCATACAAAATGTTCGAACCCCTTTGTTTTTTTTTATTAAAATTTGTTTTTTTGCGATCACACCAATTATCTAGCCCAAGATAAGCTTCTTTTGAAACTTGTTAATATAGGAAGATAACGGATAAATACACATAAACAGAAAAAACTCAATCAAAAAACCCGAAATCAATTAAGAAAAACTGTTTTTCTCTAAATTGACCTGAGCGGGAATTGAACCGGGGACCTCAAAGATGGCGCGACGCCAGACCCGGCGTGCTAACCACTCGACCACGGTGGTCGACAAGTACAAAGAAAAAGAATTAGCCAAATAGTTGCAGCCGTTTTGAAGTGATGCATGAACTTTGATTCGTGGCAATTGATTTTAATCATTATCATTACTTATAAATTATAGTTCCTGTGTCTGTGACTTCGCTTTCTCGTTCTAAACCATTTAATGGTTTTTACGCGGTTTTCACTGATAAAAAGATCGATAAAGGTCGATCTTCGTTCTTGTCTTCGATCGATCGTCGGTTTTTGTCTTCGATCACCTAAACATTCAATACAGCAGTAGCGCTCTCAAAGTGTTGCCTTGAACTAATGCTCCAACCAAGAGGGAGCATTGGATTGCTGTCAGTTGTCATTTGACATTGCAAATCCAAAAAATCCAAATTTAATACCTATTGTGGTGACGATAGAGCCGAGTATCAAAATTAGTTGTGATTCTTTGAAAACAAAATTGTATAGAATAATTTTAACCACTTTTTCAAACGTATTTTATATTGGATCGTGGATCTAGTGTTTAGATGTTCGAAGGTTTTGGTATATAATTTGTAGATATTTTGTACAAAATCGCTGAAGTATGACGGTGTTTGTGTGTTAGCGCGGACTAAGGCGCGGGCGGGCCGCTAGTTTATATATATTTCTCACTCTAGTAGGCAGAAAAACAGATAAACAGGTCATTAATTTCGGGCATTAATACATACACAATATACCTATTCTGCCGTGCTAGCCATATTGCCGATATGGCTAGCACGGCGGAATAGGTAGGCTCAAAAATTTTGTATATAAAAGCTTATTAAGTTTAAAACATACATATGCTTTATTTATGTTATATGTTTCCACAATCACAATTTAGGAAAGCTTGAAAAAAACAAGTCAGGAAAAGGAAAAAATTGTGCTTAAATTTTTGGCGCCAATTACTCCATCATACTTACTGCCGATATCGCTAGCACGGCAGTATTCCAAAGATCAACCTTCTAATCTGTTATACAATCACTAAGGAGAGTCAGGAAGAGCTGGAGGAGCATTCGGGCGACCAGGAGCAGCTCATCTCGGAGCTGCGCCGCGGCGAGCTGGTGGCGGTGGGGGACGGCGACCACCACCAGTACGTGGTGCTGGAGGTGATCCAGCTGGAGGACGGCACCGAACAGGTGGCAGTGGTGGCGCCGGACTACGCTGACGACCAAGGTTGGTCATGTATTGGTCGGTGCACGATTAATAATAATTCAAAAATTCAAAATTTCTTTATTCAGTAAACTTAAAATAAGCATTTTGAATCGTCTAAACTTAATTTATTTGGATGGATAGGCACACCCATTCAGGGGCCCAAGTCTGCTAATTTACGAATGGCATAATTGAATCGCAATTGGATCGCATTGTAATTGTTTGACACATTTGGTATTCTTAAATGAGTAAGAGAATACCAAATGTGTCAAACAATTACAATGCGATCCAATTGCGATTGTAATTGTTTGACACATTTGGTATTCTTAAATGAGTAAGAGAATACCAAATGTGTCAAACAATTACAATGCGATCCAATTGCGATTCAATTATGCCATTCGTAAATTAGCAGACTTGGGCCCCTGGAAGTCTTTTAGCTATGTAGAAAAACATGCGCAAGAAACTTCACAGATTTATAATAATATAGAAGAATAACATTTACAAAACAATATGTTGTTACCAAATTATACAATATACAAATTACTAATAAGTTATGCTCGTACATGCACTATGTCCATACATATTTGTCATTTACATAATCTTTCACTTTATAATAACCTTTACTCATGACGGTTTTTTTTAATATGGGCTTTAAATATATGTCAAGGCATTTCAGTAATATTTAGTGGAAGTTTGTTATAAAACGATACATATTTACCTAAGAAAGAGCCACCTGTTTTAGGAAGTCTAAAACTAGGGACGGTAAGCTTATTTTTTCTACGAGTTATGAAGATCACAATTTTTAACAAATGTCTTTTTGTACTTCAAAGTTAAAGTCAAAATATATTTTTCAATAAACTCAATTAACAAGTACTTTGAATCGTCCAAATCTTCACTCTCTCTAATAAGACTGGCCTTCAATCAGACTTGGTTTTATTATAAGACTTTAAACTATCGCTTTGCATTGCATTAAGACTGTTTTAACGGGACCTAACACGATTAATTTTGTAAGTAAGCGAACTGAATTCAGTTCACTTGTGACCACGACCGCAGCATCGCGGCCGAAACGTCAAGCAGTAAGTAGATATGTACTTACTTACAAAATTAATCGTGTTAGGTCCCGTTAAAACAATTTTAATTGGTTTTATTAATTAATATTTAGACACGTTTACGGTATAGAGATTCATTTAACAGTCGTGTGCGCGCCATATCGGGCTAGTGATGTGACACCTTCGATCAACAATACAACTAGATGTCAGGTCGGCGCTAAAAATGTGTCTCGATAAATAAGAGCGCACTTGAGAAGTTGAGCTCTTATTTTCTCGCAAGGCAATAACAGGAAAAAGTACTTTATTCCTTGCCCATTAAGGTTGATTTCACCACTAAATATTATTGACGTCTTTTCTTTTTTAAGTGACTAATTTGTTGCTTTGGAAAAGTATTTATTCACGTGGACAGAATTTAGCTTTGATTTTTTACATGACGCGTTATCTATAGTCTGTTCAATATAGCTTGATACCTATGACAGATGTCATCAAAAACGACGACGTGACTTTGTAAAGACTTCTTGGCGGGAAAGTAAAGCGTCATGTCTGCAGTTTTGTTTTATTTTCTAAAATTTGTGTTTTTTCGAACATTAATGTGAAATAATAGTGGATTATTAACCGTTAAGTGTTTGCGAACGGGCATGAGTGTTGGCAAATGTAACAAAACAGTGGAACATCACTTTTCAAATTCTCTCAAGAAGTCCGTGTGAGACCTCAGTAAAGTCCCACAATTTACTGAGGGCTCAAGGGGTTTGGGGAACATCATTTATCATTCATCATCTTAATCAACTACATTAACTCATCATCATCAAGGGAAAAAAAGAAATAAAAATACTAATGACTAAGCAGTATGGTCTCTGATCTTAGCCTGTTCCTTCACGGAACAAATATTAAAAAAAAAAGTGACTTTGTAAAAGCGTTTGAATATATTTCACTACATTTATATAATATTATTTTGTATAATCCATCACTTAACATACTACAATTACTTTTTGTGATTATTTATTATAAGTTAGATTAGGTTTTATCCCAATAAACTCACATATCACACATTTATCACAATATTTAAACATTTACAATAAAAAAACGTACCCTTTACAAGGTGATTCCAATACAAAAAATACTTGTGTTGGGATAGTAAATCAATTTAAGTTAAATGATATTCAATTACCAATCGTTGACTTTAATTTTGTATTTATAATTCTAGCTGTATTTATTGATTTGTTAGTCTTTACTTATTTTTCTTGAGTATAATGACGATTATATTTAACTTCTAAGATTTGATGAAGCAATGTTGACTAAAAACATTTAAGCATCAAGCACTGACAAATTTCGACGGTTGAAAGCCAGACCTCGGTATCCAAGTGGTTAAAGCAGCCGCTCGGAATGCGGAAGGTGTGTGGTTCGATTCCCGCCTGAGGTTGTCGTCTTTTTTCAGTGTTTAAAATTTTACTTGATTATATTTAAGTTAAAAAAATTTAAAAGTTATTGAATTGGCACATTAGATAGGAAAACTACTTCATTAGCCTCAATTTAATTCGATAAATTCGGTCGCATTTCGATGTTCAATTTGTTTTATTTAATTGGAAATGAACTTCGCTCTACTGCATCTGTGACGGGTTGGGTGGGGGTGGGTAGGAGCCATCTTGTTTTGATACAAGTGCCTTAGTTGTGCAAGAACTGATTTGGGCTCAAGTCAAAGGTTTGTACTCGTACTAAATTTCTTCCATTTTCTTTACAACTGAACGCTCGGACGGCCCTGTGGTCAAGTGATCAGGAGCCCTGACTGCGCAACCAACGGTCCCGGACTTGAATACCTGTAGGGGTAAATGTTTTAAATGTTTGTGTGGCGAGCACGAGTATTTGTGACCGAATCATAGATGTTTATTAGTATTTATTATCTATGCTTGTTTGGTGCTGAATGATTGGTGTGACAGTTGTGAAATTTATTATTAATATTTATAACTTCATAAAATTTTCTTTGTGGTAGAGTTGACCAACAGTTGCAGGTAATTAATGATGTAAGTATTACATGTAGGTATAGCTAATAAAAATTACGATAGTTACATATTGTATTGTTCAGGTCAAGCGGCTCGACATAACACACCAGCCGCCTTTTACAACATTACCATGATGCTTGGAAAAAAGTGGTTTATAAAATTAAAGAACTAAAACGCTCAAAATCAGAGCGTGCAGTAAAATTTGACAAGGGCGGTTCTAGTGACTCAAGTAATTACTGTGATGATTTAGGTTGTGCACCAATACATTATTAAGAATTTGTTCATTATTAAAACATTCAAAATCTATTCACGTATTTTTATTTACGTATTAATTATATATTTCTAAAAATTAAGTGATCTAAATAGCATCAAAAATGATAATTTGAAGCAAAAAACGATTAACGACAGATAAAGCTATTCAATGATAACTTCAATTAGCATTTGATTCAATTACGTCTGTAATGTCTCAACCCTAGGCATGACCATTTGACACCTGTCACAGAAATCAACAAACTTTAATTGGTTTTTTTATTTTTATTTTTTTATTTAAATTTATTTGTTTCGTGAAGGAACAGGCTTAGGTCTGAGACCATACTGCCTAGTCATTAGTTTTTTTATTTCTTTTTTTCCCTTGATGATAATGAGTGGTGATTAAGATGATGAATGATAAATGACCAAACCCCTTGAGTCCTCACTGAGGACTCCTCAGTAAAGATGTGGGACTTTACTGAGGTCTCACGCGGACTTCTTGAGAGAATTTGAAAAGTGATGTTGCACTGTTTTGTTTCATTTGCCAACACTCATGCACGTTCACAAACACTTAACGGTTAATAATCCACTATTATTTCACATTAATTTTCAAAAAACACAAATTTTAGAAAATATAACAAAACTGCAGACATGACGCTTCACTTTCCCGCCAAGAAGTCCCTATAGTTGGTATTGTTGTTCTAAGTGTGACATACTCATAACAGGTGACAGTCGCAAAAGTAGTTTCGGGGATTTCCTCCTTTGTCCAAACTTTATCTCGTTTTATATTAGTGTCGATGACCACAGGTCATATCGATGCCAAAGCCTTTTTCTCCTGTAACGATTATATGGCAAACAACTGCAGTCTTATGATGCACTTACATGAGATAATTTTAAGAGTAACATAATAATATGCCTAGTGTCAAAACTAGCAAACATTTCAATAATTTTAACAATCTACACTTCTGGACACATCTATTGCCCCACCTTAGAGTTTAGGTTTCTATGGCCCCTACTTAAATATGATTGCTAGATTGAACAAAAACTATTGATGCAGTTTTAAACCTGATACATTTTACCATCTTTTTCGATCGTATTGTTTTAAATTTGAATTCAGAATACCACACGACATGGAGCTACGCCTAACAAGTCGGGTATGCGCTTTGATGAAGGCAGTTGATTTTTGAATAAAAAACATGGTTTATCAAATAAAGGTTTAATTTAATAACGCGTGTTGTCTCCATGGGCATCTACGACAGCTCTTATACGATTAGGCATAGAGTTTATCAACAGCTCTATGAAATTTTTAGGGATCATCTCCCATTCCTCTTCTATGGCAGTTTTCAACTCCTGCATCGTCTGGGCAACTGGCTGACGAGCCCTAACACGTCTTTTTAGCTCGTCCCACATGTGCTCAATCGGGTTCATGTCTGGGCTTCTGGCTGGCCAGTCCATAACTGTGATGTTCACATCCCGAAGATATTCCCTGACGATGCCGGCCGTATGGGCTCTTGCATTATCATGCATAAAAAGGAAATTTGGGCCCACATGGTCCACGTATGGCATCACGTGAGGTTCTAAGCACTCACGAATGTACCTTTCAGCATTTAATGTTGGCAGCCGTGGTCCCGTAATAACCTCAAGTTGAGTTTTGCCGCTCGCGGATATACCGCCCCAGACAGTCCATGGGCATACCGCCCCAGACAGTCCATGGGCCACCGCCATAAGCAACCCTCTCTTCAAAGCAACATTATGCAAAACGCTCTCCCTTACGTCGGTAGACCTTCTTTCTTCCATCATTGCCATGTAACGCAATTTTCGACTCATCAAAAAAGAGTACACGGCTCCAATGCTGCTGAGTCCAATTTAAATAAGTGCGCGCTAAATGAAGACGCGCTGTTCGGTGGGCTCGCGTTAGTTTGGGGCCATTAGCTGGCTTGTGTGGTACCATATCGCGTTCTTTTGACCTTCTCGAAACAGTTCGAGCGCTCACAGATACTCCGTGGAAGTCGCGAAGTTGGTTTTGTATCTCAATGGAGGTAAGGTGACGATTTCTCAAGCTGGTCGTCACGATGAATCGATCCTGCCTTTCAGTTGTGACCCGAGATCGTGGCCTTCCTTGGCGACGAACAAAGCCGCCAGTCTCTAGGTACCTTCGATAAACATTTCGGACCGCAGATCGACTTAAATTAAGTTGAGCACTCACATTTCTTTGGCTGTGTCCGGCCTGGATAAGTGCCACAGCTTGGGTGGCGACTTCAGGCAAAGTATCCATAGATTATTGATAGAACCTCACCTTAATGTTAAGAATAAGTAATGTTTGTTGCAAAACCAAAGAGAAAAATCACACTTTCAAGAATTAAATCCAAGTAAACCAATAAAATCAAGTTTTCTTAGTATTCGATTGTTTGATATCAACGAACAGGCTCCAAATTGTCTTTTGTTTCTTTAAATTCTGTGTTCGAAATTTAAAAAAAGACTATTGAATAAAATTATGAATGTGCCTGGTTCAACACTAGGTATATAAAAACTTTTTGCTCGACCTAATATAAATTTTTAGCTAGGACTAAACGAAACTGAAGCTTGACAGCTTTTCAGTGCTTCAAAAAGTATAAGTCTAGCCAATGATTTTAGGTAATGAGGGAATCTCGCTGTCGTTTCGATTTGGATGTTACTTGATCCGGCCAGCCAACAATATTACTTGTTTGAAAACCGCACTACTCTTTAATTCGATATTTGTTTTTGTTATACACTTCTGGACAAATCTATTGGCCCACCTTGCATTTTCAGTTTTGTTTAGTCCTAGCTAAAAATTTATATTAGGTCGAGCAAAAAGTTTTTATATACCTAGTGTTGAACCAGGCACATTCATAATTTTATTTAATATGACTACTAAGACGCTAAATCACTATTTCTAGTCCTTCCAGTTATCCTGGACATTTTTAGGCAGACTTTTGGTGTGCGTTACCCCAGCAGGAAAGTAGCTCCTAGAATGTTATGAGTGGAATGTATAATTAGTACGTAATCTTCTGGAAATGTGCGCCGCATAAAAAATTTGTGCGTGTTGTCCTTTTGAGGAAAAACAAGAAAAACGATTCCTGCTGCAGTAACGCTGGTCCAACAGGAAAATTCTAAACGAATGATCGGAGAGAGAAAATTGTGCATGGGCAGAGAGCTTACATTAGTGCAAAAATGTGCGTCGAAAATAAAATTTGTGTTTGTTTAGGTTTTCGGGATATTGCATTTCCTGCTGGAGTAACGTTTTGCAGAATCGTGTATCTCTAAAGCCATTGTACGTGCGCCTGTAGACTAAACATAAGAGTAGCTCTTAATTTGTGCGTATTTGTGACAGAATTAGATTTACGAAAATATTCTTAAATTTCAAGTAACCGCGCTTTTTATCAATCCAAAAAAAATTCGCAGCGCCTGGACGAGAAAATGTATAAGCTCACTGGAAACTGTATTCGATCCTTCTTGACACATGTAATAACCATAAAAAGTTTCAAAAGTGTACTTACATGCGTTATTGAATAATATTACTAAAAGTCAAAACGACGGTGTCATAACTTTGACGTCAACATACAAGAAACCGGCTCTACCCAAGATGAGCGGGCTTAAACCAAAAATAGTGCGTTTAGTCAAATAACAGTGAAAATGTTCAGCCTGGAATGTTTCGCATTCAAATAGATATAAACAAAAACCAAAACATGTAAACAACACCAAATTCGAATGACTACAAAAAAGCGACGGATTCGTACATGTCAATGACCTTCTTTATTGAACATAAGCTGTTGTCCGTACAGTCGCATTTAAACGTTTGTTGGCAATTATAAGACCTAATTTTGGGGCCTAATTAAAAAAAAATTAATGCTCCTTGTGACCATATCAAATGAAAGAGCTTGTTGATGTAGAAATAATTATTTTTACAAGCTATTATATACTTTCACCTGTCCGGTGTCTGTAATGAAATCTTGCAACTTAAATTTGACCCACTTCCTGGTTTCCAATTGAGCTGAAATTTTGCATGCATATGTATATCGCATGACAATGCAATATTATGATGACATGGAGCTGATCTGATGCTAAAGCTGGAAGGTGGCCATAGGAACTCCGCAATATAACGATAAAACCCCATCGAGTTTGGGCTCGTTTGATTCCATTCCTCAAACTGATTTTGATGAACTGATTTTAAACATGCCAAATCGCTGCGATTGTGTGATTCGTGTTCATGGTGGAAACATAGGTTATATTATTATTTTTTGTTATTTTTTTCTATTAATTTGCCTTTTTTGCCACTTAATTGTCGCCGTTAACTCTGGTTAATTTCCCACAATTTGCCAAAACATTAATTTTTGTTTTTTTTTTACAAAATATAGGGGTATTTTGTTAACTTAAACATATAACTTAAACCACTTTCAACCAACTTCATAAAATTATCAGTAAACAAACAATAACGGTGCAACTGCGTGACTCAACGCGACCGTGTCCTTGACATGATAACTACAACTGTTTGTTTACGATTTTACTAAATGATAACTCATACGTGAAGTGCGTATGCACTTCCTAGTAAAAAAACACTTCGCATTATAGATAATAAGCAACGTTTATGTATCTGTCTCTGTCCCACTAATACCGTACGCTTACTAGCTGTCTCATTTTCTCCGAACTAGACAAAACTCCTTGTGACGTCAGCGGGTGGCGCGGAGTCAGGGGCATGAGATCTCATCCAGAAGAAGCAAGTTTAAGTTTGCGTAAATTAGATAAATCGAACTTAAAATAGTTTATACCTATTTGAAAATTATTTTCATAATCATCTGCAAGGGCACGGAAACAGCTAGTAGAATATAATCCAATTACAAGTTTTCTTTTACTTATTGTTTTCTACTTCAGTGTACTTAGGCACAACACGTTTCAACCGGTTCATGAGTAAAGTTAAGAAGGTCATTGATATGTACGAATCCGTCGCTTTTTTGTAGTCATTCGAATTTGGTCGGATAACCAGCCGTTGTTTATATGTTTTTGTTTTTTGTTTATATCTATTTATATATGCGAAACATTCTAAGCTGAAAATTTTCACTATGTTATTTGACTAAACGCACTAATTTTTGGTTTAAACCCGCTCATCTTGGATTGAGGCGGTTTCTTGATGTTGACGTCAAAGTTATGACACCGTCGTTTTGACTTTTATTATAATTATTCAATAACGCATGTATGTACACTTTTGAAACTTTTTATGGTTATTATATGTGCCGAGAAGGATCGAATACAGTTTTCAGTGAGCTTATACATTTTCTCGTTTAGGCGCTGCGATGTTTTTACTGATTGAAAAAAAAGCGCGATTACTTGAATGAATATTTTCGTAAATCTAATTCTGTCACAAATACGCACAAATTAAGAGCTACTCGTATATGTTTAGTCTACAGGCGCACATACAATGGCTTTAGAGATACACGATTCTGCAAAACGTTACTCCAGCAGGAAATGCAATATCTCAAAAACCTAAAGAAGCATAAATTTTATTTTCGGCGCACATTTTTGCACTAATGTAAGCTCTTTGCTCATGCACAATTTTTCTCTCTCCGATCATTCGTTTAGAATTTTCCTGCTGGAACAGCGTTACTTCAGCAGGAATCCTTTTTTTTCGTTTTGCCTCAAAACGACAACACGCACAGTTTTTTTATGCGGCGCACATTTACAGCAGATTACGCACTAATTATACATTCCACTAATAACACTCTAGGAGCTACTTTCCTGCAGGGGTAACGCTCACAGACTTTTGCACTGTTTCACTACTTTCGTCTGTTTTTAGATGAAGATGAAGAAGAAACTGCCGAGGAGAAGAAATACATTACCGAAGAGCAAATTAAGCAAAAGCCGGAACCTCAAAGCATCAAACTAGAGAAGGATGTTGAAGCATGCTTTGGATTTGATGTAAGTATTGCTTTTATTTATTAGTGGAAAAGTCCTTGTCTTATTACATACACATGTCTTAGAAAAATGAGGTCTTTACTGAACACATATACATACATAAGGGAAATGGTATAGTTATTGGCCAGTTAAGCGACCTCAAGATTGAAAACTTCAATTAAAAATAAACTTATCAGTTTGAAATAAATAAAATGTATGCCATATGGTTTTATGTTAATATATTTATAAGTTAAGACACCCCACTCCACACACTTTTATTAAGCATTTAATGAATAAAATTAACATAAAATCATAAAATCACAGAAATTTGCCACATTATTACAGTAATTGGCCATGAGATCATACTGCTATATAACACACAGCTATTGGCCACATCAAAAATCTATATTAATAAAATCAATTGCCGAAATGTTTGTACGCGCATCACTTCAGAACGGCTGCACCTACCTGGCTAATTCTTTTTTTGTTGTGTCTGTGTCTGGAAAAGCTTTGTATGAAAGAAAATTTGGTCAGTACAGGTACGGGATCCACGCGGACGTAGTCGCGAGCGGGCCGCTAGTAAAATATAAAATTAAACTTATAAAAAAAATAATTCTGTAGTGACTAAAACATGTCTTCATGTGATTTTCATCCTCAGAAGGTTCAGAATCATCATTTAACAAAACGTCAGTCATGGGCATTGGCATCTTGTTGCTAAATAAGAATTCAATGACGATGATAAAACTTTTTACAAAAACTAGACGCCGCTAGCAGCCAGAGCACTACTAGCACAGAATAATATTACTAGCAGAAACGGCACTATCGACACAATTGCAATACGATATCAACCTACGGTGCACGCCAATACGGTCCAAAATAACTCTGCACCTGTACTCATACCTAACTCTTTCAACGGCCGGGACAATGAGAAGTAAATTTTATATCTAAGGCGGTACGAGCGCGAGCCGCTGCATTCACAAAATCCTGCTTGGCAAGCTTGACGTAACCTGTCCCAGCCGCGTGTTGCTCATAGGGTTGGTTGAATGCAAATACTGCAATATAAAGCGCTTGCGCCACGTACCTACAAAAATACATACGCTTTTTCGTGGTTTGTTTGTTAATGATCAATAAAATACAATATTCTTAAGTAAGTAATTACTTAACCACCAAACATTGAAGTAGGTGGTTATGCGTAGGTACCTACATAGTAATACTCTGTAGTATCTACTTATGTTACTATGTCTTACTATGTGCTTATGTAAAGTAAGTACAGGCGGCAACAGATCAACCTACCTAACCTACAATCACGAAATTTATTTATGTAGGTAGGTAGATATTTTAAGCGCTAAGTATATGAACATTTTACATACTTTCTTAATGGATAAATGTCTAACAATATATTATCAGAATGTAAACAGAATTAGAACTAAAACAAATGAGATATTTTTAAATGTATTGGCCTGTGATTATGATGTAATTTGTCTCACGGAAACGAATTTAAATCATAGTGTACATGACTCGGAAATTTTCGATAGTAGATATGATGTATACAGAAGGGATCGTGAAACAACCTGTAGTTTAAAATCAGACGGTGGTGGGGTGTTGATTGCAATTAAGAAAAAAATTAATGTTATACGTAGATCGTATTGGGAAAGCTGGGCTGAGGATATTTGGTTGACCATTGCTCCGGATGCGACTTACGCACCTACAATAAATCTTTGTGTTTGCTACTTGGCTCCTGACTTGCAGGCCGATATGCTTGTGGACTTTTACAATCACACGCAGCACATCTTGCAACAGATGGGCTGGGTAATGCAGTTCCTATTCTTGTAGGAGATTTTAACACACCTGCCATACCGTGGTCACAGAGTGGCTTGTCTCTCGTTCCAGGCTGCTCATCAGGTTATAAGTCTCGTCTTCTCCTTAAAACAATGTCCCTTTGCAATTTTTCGCAATTTAATCATGTACACAACGCCAATAACCGTATATTAGATCTTGTTTTATCAACTTATAATCATATAAATATTTTAAATACTGAATCAATCTCGCGTCTGGATCGTCATCACCCAGCATTATTGATAGAAATGATAATCGATCTGCCAACAAAGAGAATGATTTCAAATAAAAACTCTCGCCTAGATTTTAACTAATGCAACTATATAAAAATTAAGTCAGATCTCAATAAAGTGAAATGGTTTGAGGTATTCGCTGGGTGTGACGTTGACATATCTGTCAATAAGTTTTACAATACATTGTATGATACAATAAATAACTATACTCCATTAATCAAAGACGGAAGATCTAATTTTCCTAAATGGTTTTCGCCTGCTTTAAAAAGGTGTTTACAAGAAAAAAATAAATATCATAAGCGTTTCAAGCAATTTAAAAATCCTCGAGATTATGATACGTTTTCGCTCTTGCGAGCTCGAGCAAAAAGATTGATGGCAGCAAACTACAGGAACTTTGTTGATTCAGTTGAGAATTCAGTAGACTTCGATATTAAGAAATTTTGGCAATATGTCAAGGACAAAAAGGGTGCAAAAGACATTCCACAGACCATGCGACTGGGTGACGATTCGGCTTCTGACGGAAAAGAGATAAGCAACCTATTTTCAAGGTACTTTGGGTCAGTTTACGAAAAACCGGACCTCAACTTTTCAGGTAGCGTGGACACTGGCAACTCCTTTAATGACTCCCTCTCTAGAATACATGTATCTGTTGGCGATGTTCTATCCAAATTAAGGCAACTAGACGTGCGAAAGGGTGCAGGCCCTGATGGTGTCCCCCCCAAGTTCTGGAAAGAGTGCTCTGAAGAACTCTGTCTACCGCTAGCACTCGTTTTCAATGCATCACTAGAGCAGGGTGTATTCTCGTCTTTTTGGAAGCGTGCTCATTTGGTACCCATTTATAAGTCTGGAGACGCATCTGACTGTGAGAATTATAGACCCATCAGCATATTGTCTTGTCCGGCCAAAGTTCTTGAATCTATTGTGTATGGTAGTGTCTATCGTCATGTGAGTCCGCTTCTTTTCTTCTTCTTTTCTTTAATGGGGGAGGGCAGGTAGACTCCATTTATACGGATTTTAGTAAGGCTTTCGACAAAGTCAACCATTGGATTCTCTGTCAGAAGTTATCGGCTGCTGGTATTCATGGTTCGCTTCTTCGCTGGGTTGAATCTTACCTCACTAACAGACACCAACTCGTGGCTCTCAAGGGTTTCTTGTCGGATCCTATTGTAGCCCCATCTGGTGTTCCCCAGGGTTCGCACTTGGGGCCTCTATTCTTCGTTGTCTTTATTAATGACCTTGTAGCTAAACTATCTAGTCCATGTTTAATGTACGCAGATGACTTATAGGTTTATAGTAAAATCAAAAACACAGTTGACTGCGAAGGGCTACAGAGTGACCTCAATATTATAACGAATTGGTGCCATGCAAACCGCATGTTTTTGAATGTAAAGAAATGTCATTCTGTCTCTTTCACAAATAAACGAACAAAGATAACCTTTCCTTATGCTCTTGAAGGTCATGTACTTGAGCGCAAAACGATAGTTAAGGATCTCGGCATCTTATTTGACGAGAAACTGACTTTCAAAGAACATTTTGATCATGTTGTTAAAAATCGCTTCAGGTAATGGGTTTCTTGGGAAGAATAACGAAGGACTTTCGAGGGAAGGAGAGCCTTATTATCTTATATAACTCCCTCGTTAGAAGTAGACTTGAATATGGTTCTGTAATTTGGTCTCCAAATTACGCAATTCATTCCAACTTCATAGAAAAGGTGCAGCGGAAATTCTTGCGTATTGTATGTTTTAGGCATAATCTTGGTCGCAGACTCGCATCCTATGAGGAGAGGCTGGCTCATTTCAACATCGTGGATCTGAGAACTCGTCGCTTAAAACAAAGTCTTGTAATTCTGTACAAAATACTGCATTCTATTATTGATTCTCCTGCGCTACTTAACAGTTTAGGCATCAACACTAAATATAACCCAAGACGTTTGCTCCCTACTTTTGTCATTCCAACTTACAGGAATAATAAAGCATTTTTCGGCCCTGGTGCAAGTATGTGCCGAAACTATCACACCGTGGTGATGTTGATGTGTTCGGTCAAAGTTTAGTCTGTTTCAAAGAAGTACTCACAGAGATCCTCGGTGCTGCTTCCTGCCCTAGAGATTCTAATATCAGGTTTATTATTAGTATTTTTTTAAATATATTATTCTCACCATTATTTTCATCCTTGTGCACAAAATTTATTATTTAATATTGTTAATTTTGATTTTAATTGTAGTGATTCAGGTATGGCTTAAACTCATGTGCGACTTGCTAAGGACTTTGGCCTGGTCCTGAACCGCTGTACTAGTTTAAGTTTTATCTGTTTGTGTCAATGGCTGTTAAGTTGTCTAATAAAAAAAAAATAAAAAAAAATAACAGAACATAAATACTTAGATAGGTATTAGTTGACTTGGGCGGTCAGAAGAACTCACGTAGACCAACTAGCGTACAATCCATTTTTCGAACTCGCACACTTACTTATAGACCAGGAGCCGTTGTTCTATAATTGTGACAGTTATTGGCCACACCAAAATTTCGTAGTTATTAAAGAAAATTAGGTTATTACACCTTAAAGGCTACCTACCACACACAGGATGCGTCAGCAACACGATGCGTTGCATCTGCGACATAAAGCAATTCACACCGGCACTACGTGGCGTCGCACACGCATTGCAGCGCGTTGCTATGCATCTGCGATGGCGTGTGTTTGTTGCGGATCGCGGCTGATATCGGAACGTCGAGGACGATTTATCGAGCATTTCAAGTGAAGAATGTTAGCTAACAGTTCATCCGATGATGATCATGAAATCAATGATCACTAGTCACTTTTAAATGCCGTTAAATTTGTAAATATTTACAACTGAATTGCCGCAGCTAGTGTCGCAGCTATGAAATCATGTGGTATACAACGTCATTATGCCGCGTGTGCGACGTTGCCGTTCCGCTGGTGCGCGACCGCAACGCGGCCGTTTTCGGTTTGTATCTCGCGGACTGCCGTGCGACTTGCGACTCGCACGCAAGCGCATCGCAATGCATCTGCGACACTGTCGGTGTGAACCTACGCGTACAAATTCTAATATTACAAATCATGACGCACGCAGTCGCAATGCAGCACGTAACAGCTACATGTTTTATATAATTTCAAATGTGGTTCTACAATACATATTTTTCAAAACATCTTGTCAAAAAATTTTCAGTTATAAGATTTTTTTTACAAACTTACCTTCTTTTGTTCCCGCTGCTAAAAATTACACATTGGATATGAAACAATCCACCTAGCAAAATTTTGTTAAAAGTTTTTGAGCGGTAATAAAAGTGTTACCGTAGTTCTCGTTTAAAATCTACCATTTGTCCAGGGTTTTGCTAGTTTTTTAACATCAAAGTTGAAATAGCCAATAACTGTATAGGGGCCAATAACTGTACCGTTTCCCCTGCATAGAAGGGTTAGTCCGACTAGGTAATGAGGACTGCAAGAGCAGTCCTCTACCATAGTCCACTTTTCACCAAATAGCGACTGCACATGTGCTCAGCGTGACAGGTGGTGAGCCCATCGCCGCTCTATGCTGTTGAATGTATGCGCAATCTTTAGTCCGTTAGTCGCCTTTTACGGCACCCAAAGGAAGAGAGGGGGTGGTAGTATTCTTTCACCGCTATGCAATACAGTTTTAGTGAACACAATTTACATAAATATTTAATTTTTTTTTAAAACACGGCAATGAAATTGATTGTTGCGTTTCATTTTCAGACTCTTCTATTTAACATTCACGTTCTAGAAATAGATCGATAAGTGGAAGACCTCTTCTTCACAGATGTTGATCTGTTGAACTTTTGTAAAACAGTTTACAATGGCAGTCTTCATTCCGGCCTATTTTCTTCATAGATATTATTATGTTAGGCTGACTAAATGTTCTTTTGTAAGAAATAAGACTAACATTATGGTTAATTTTATAGATAAAGTTAATGCACTCTTTAAAAGAGTAATTTTGATATTTGTATTTTACAACATTTACACATTTTATTTCATTTCATAATAATTAATGCTAATTGATGGTTGTATTTTCATTTAGGAAGAAGAAGAAGCGGAGGACGATGACGTGAACTACAACGAGCAGGTAGTGCTGCGCCTGGTTTAGTCCCCGCCTAGTTTGCGTGCACCAATAAGCGCACATAATGCCACAACAGACCATTGAGCGACGTACTTAGACTCGGTGGAAGAGGGCTAGGCGCGTGCGGCTGAAACAATACGGCTGGTGACCTACAAAGACTGGACTGTGAAGTGAACTTTTACTATGTTAATGTGGCAATTAAGTATTGACTATGTACGTACAGTTTGCTGTACAATATCCGTTCGCACCTAGCCTAACCGAAGTTCCATAAAACTAGATGATTGATTGTAGAGATCTGGCATAAGTTGACTTGACTTTTTAATCTTTTTTTATGTTTATCCTTCTTTCTGGGCATTTTAGTAAAATGAAGAAAAAATAAAATGTACACACGGCGTCAGATCAACCTACCCTAAACTATCAAATTTCTCCAATGAATATTAATCCTGAGAACCAAGCATTAAAGTTCAAAATTGATTGTAGAATTTGACAGTTTAGGGTAGATATTGATCTAACGCCGTGTGTAACTTTATCTAGAAAATACAATCAATTTTGTAAATAAAACATCGGATTATGCCTGGTATTTATTTCAATAAAATAAAATTTTAATGCACATTTTTACTATTTCAGTTTTATAAGAAATCAGTTAGGTACTTATTTCTGGTACTATTTTGTTATTATTTTAACCAATATCAAGATTATATTTTAATTAAATTATGGCTGTATATTTACATACATATAAAAATATAATTTTGTTTACAATCTACTACCAAAATATTTTAAATAATAATAAAATTTCAACCAGAACCATTGTCGCGTCAATTTGTGCTAAATGATTTCCTGTACAGTCGTTCTTAGAGTATTGTCAATATCACAAAATTATTTTATTGTTTCATTTGTTGGTTATTCAAGTGTGTGGAGCGTTACATGTAACTCAATGTTTACAAAACACGCTATAATCTTAGTAGTTGAGCAGCAACATTGTAATGTTGGTAGTATAAGCAGCCACATTATATGGATCTTTGGGCCAACAATCAAGATAGTATAATAAGCACGACTTATCGCGTTGGCGTTACCCCCATCGCCTGCAAACGTGCCGACGTACGCAGGGTACGATTTGTTGTTCAGGTCTAATAGTAATCAAATATGAACAACAGTGTTGAGAAAAATCCATAGTTAAAAAATATATAAACCTAAACATTTCTCATCTCTCCAAAACATTCCAAACAGCTTACAACAGCTGTAATGTAAACAAGGCTCAGTCACAGTGCCATTGTAATAGAGGTATATTATTTGTAATTACTATCTTGTCTTGTTGGTAACAATTTGTAGGTTATCGAAGTAAGTACAGTTACTATGAAATGTACATTGCCAAATAATTTGCACATTTCTGATCATTGTTTAGAAAATGTATAGAACTCCTCGGAAATATTTTTAATATAATTTATTGTGGCTTATCTTGGCGTGGCCACCATTACCAACTGGAAATCTGACTTTATAGATAATTTGTCGTGAAATCTCAGAACTTGTCGGTCCACCGTTCTAAAGTTATAAGGGGTTCAAGGTGGCCCCGCCAGGATAAGCGCTCATCCTGGCGTAGCCACCTTGTATCTCTGAAACTACGGGTCGTGGCGAAGAACTGCTTACACCAATAATCTGTGGATAATTTTTCGGAATTTGTCGACAAACGCCTGAAATTGTCGGTGCTTCTATGAAAAGTTATATCAACTTTTTTCTTTCCCACACAACGACAACATGTACAGTCGCGTACATAAGCATTTAATGATAACGTGAATTAATGAACGAACAAAATTGTGAATGAAGATCGGAACTTTGATATGTGTGCATGACATTAATTTATTGGAAAAAGCCTTATGAAGCGGTACCCTGATGGTTTGGATTTTCTTGTCGTAAATTAGACTACAATTTCACAATACGTGTGTATATAACACAGAAAAGGAGATTTTTCACATTTTTAATTCTGTATTTGTTAACTGTTTTATCGATTTTTCAATCCCCAGGTAAAATTTATTAGATTATTAAATAGCCATTTTAAAAATGTGTTGTCATCTCGTTGTTTCTTGTATCAGTCAGTGACATTTTAATTTGATTTGGTAACATTTTATCAGCTGGAAGCATTATAATCGACAATATAGGTAATCCAATGTTTATGATAGTTTAATAGAGTCCACTTGACGTACACTTCCTCCACCTGAATCCAATTGTACCAGTCAATTCCAAATAATGGATTCTAAATGGACTTTAAGGTGCACTTGGATCCTCCAAAGAGTTTAAAAAAAAAAATTAAAAAAGGTGTCTTTATTTAGAATGAGTTTATATTTAATTTTTTTTAAAAACAAAGGCACAGATATCTATCCATTACCTAGCTCCATTTGACATTCCTCTATATTATCATAAGATAATTGCTTCTGCATCCTTTTGGTCATTTGCTTTTTTTTAATACGAATCGCGGTGAGCTTGGCATCCTTCAATAAAATGTTCAGAACAGAAATAAAATTATACGTTTTTCTACCCACCCGTTTATTTAGTTTAGAATTCCAGGCTTCGACACTGTTGTTTCGTTCACTGTGCCGTTAAGCTGTGTCGTTCACCAAATGTTTTCCAAATATTCCTCTAAAATAATAATATCTCTCCAAATATTTACGTAAGTTCTTATACTAATTGCTATTAGTCATCTGACTACAGATGTAATTCCATGCTTCTTTAATATTAGGTTCAGGGACAAGTGGTAGAACTGCACATAATAAGATTATACCCCATGTCACTTTATTTTTCTTTAGGCCAAGTCTACATCCTTTTTGCCATAAATTTCTTTGATAATGATACCAACAGCCTATAATATAAAAGTTAATATTATATGCTGTTGATATATATATAGATAGATTTTTCGGACAGCTTTAATTGCTGCGAGTTCGAAATCAGTTGAAATTTTGGTTGGTTTTAGATCAGGCACTCGTCTCTTTAATAACCGAAACAAAATCTTATAGGATTCTGTATTCCGATCTGTCATAAATACGTAAAATAAGGGTTTACATGGTTGTGGGTCCCTACCCACAAAAGTGCTCCCAAAATCTCCGGGGATCGTTGAATCTGAAGGAAAGGCGTGGGCGTACTTTTGAATGTCCTGTCCATGAACAAATGTTTAATATCGCTAATGTCATTTAAATTTTCTTTCAAACCATAAATTAAAATAAGTGAATCCTGATGCCTGTACTCTGCGAGCAAAAATATTGAAACACTTCCGGTACTACGACTTTATTAATATAATTTGTGTTTGTTTGCTGTACTTTTAATGTAGTATTTCGCATCTTGTAGAGGCCGCTCTTTTTAGATTCGTATTCCGGTAAAGAGCCACATAAATGTATACCTTTATCCTTCACAGATGTAACAAAGTTATCATAAAGTAACGGAATCGGTTTACAATCCAGCGACACTACTTCTTTTTTGCATTGTTCGAAATGTACTAAAATTTAATTACCCCCATGATCTTGTTTGTATATAGAGATGTATGCGATTGACTTTTAATGACTTGTTCCTTAAAAAAATATTGAAATTATAATATACATAAAAGAATAAATAAGATAGTGAACGAAAATTAAAGACGAAAAGATTTAAACGAAGGCCATGGACCAAATTCATTCAGTGAATTTACTCAGCAATAAATGACAATACTTCTTTCAACGTCAACGTGCCAGCACAACCATGTTTTCTCCAAACAGAACATCTCCACAGTTCAGCACCATTTTTATATTGTACTTTTTTGTGGTACTTATATCTGTTGCGAAGGAGAACTACTCCTCCTTTATGTTTAATATAATTTATTTCTTCGCTTGCCTCCATTTCGCAAAATTAAACATAATACTTACGTTGTTTATATCGTCATGCTTGTCATTTAACATGTCATATATTTTATCTATAATCATCAAGTGGTCACTTAACTGGCCAGTTCTCATCAAAGTTATAATTTAAATTAGCATATAAAACTCTATGGAGGATTCAAGTGCACCTTAAAGTGTCTTAGAATCCATTGTTTGGAATTTACTGGTACGATGGATACAGGTGGAGGAAAAAGTGTACGTGGATCCATCAAAAGGTTTTATTTCAAAATATTACAGGTACTTCTAAAAATCACAATTTCAAAAGTGAACTAATCATAGGCAATTAAGCGTAATAATTGAACAAGATGTTCTGTAGTCCTGGGCTAAAATTAGACTCGACACACAATCCGAACCCTCTACTAGTAGTACTAGTGGTATCAGTGTGCCGTTCCACTACTAATAGTAAGGAGGGGAAAGACGACCGAGTGCATCTGCGATTGTGCTTACGTTTGTGCACCTGCGCATTTGACCGCTTCCGAACTTCCGAATTATGATCTCTCTGATTCATTAAAATAAGGGTAACTCTGTTGCGCTTGGTGCACACGCCAGTTTACTGAGAAGATCGGCTACGCTAGCCATCTTCGGAAGCACCAGTGCCGCAGCGGGCGACTTGGTGTAATCAGATCTTCGGTAGTAGTACAGAGATACGTAGGTACCGTACCCGTAGTTTCAGAGATACATGGTGGCCACGTCAGGATGAGCGCTCATCCTGGCGGGGCCACCTTGAACCCTTTATAACTTTTGAACGGCGGACAGACAAATTCTGAGATATCACGACAAATTCCGACAAATTAATGGTGTAATCAGATCTACGGTTTCAGAGAAAAAAGGTGGCCACGCCAAGATGAGTGCTTATGCTGGCGGGGCCACCTTGAACCCCTTATAACTTTTAAACGGTAGACCGACAAATTCTGAGATTTCACGACAAATTATCGACAAATTGTATATAAAGTCAGATTTCCGGTTGGTGATGGTGGCCACGCCAAGATGACCAGACTAATTTATTTCATACATTTCTTGTCGCTTTTAGGCATTGTTTACAATTCCGAGGAATGCGAAGACCGACTACACACTTTTCTGGTAACATTTAAATAAGTTATGTCTTGTAAAATAATGTGTTAATGTAGTTGAACGTTAACAACTCAGACAATATTACGGTTTTAAGAATATTGTTTTTTTGTTTTTGCAAGTAGAATATTACATTTAACGATGTATATATATATACACTCGGCGTCAAAAAAATCGCACCTTTTAAAAATCATCTTTAAAAATTCTTAAACCTTATGTAGAGGATAGTGTTGGGTATCATTAGAAAGGTAACAAAAAGGAGTATCAAAAAACAATTAAATTTAACTTTCTGTTTAATTATAATTATACAAACAACATTAAAATTAATAAAATAATAAAAATCCTTAATTAAGTCCTAATTAACAACAGATAATTTACAAAGAAAAATGTACAAAAAGTGTCTTAAAATTAACTTAAAATCTAGTGTTACCCCCCCTTGCCCTGATCACGGCTTCCATACGGTCCCTCATGGACCTCACCAACTTCAGGAGCTCTTCTTGAGGGATAAGCCCCCATTCTTCAATCACCGCGTCTTGGAGCTCCTGTAGAGTCGAAGGAGCTGGATCCCGAGATCGAACCTTACGTTTAAGATGGTCCCAGAGGTGCTCTATAGGATTCAGATCCGGACTTCGCGCTGGCCACTGCATCACAGAGATTTGGGACCTCTGCAAGAAGTCGCTCACGATGCCTGCAGTGTGAGCGCGAGCGTTGTCGTGCATTAATGTGAACCCCTCGCCAAAAGATTCGGCAAAGGGGACCACATGCACTTCCAGGACCTCAGTGACATAGCGGCGAGCAGTCAGCGACCCTTGTCCGCGAGCACCTCCAGTCCGGGAGACGCAGACAAGGTCGGTTTTGCCGGCAGCAGACATACCGCCCCAGAACATGCAGGATCCGCCACCATATTCCACCGTCTCCTGGATGCAGGCTTGGGCGAAACGTTCACCCTGCCTCCGGTATACTCTTCTCCGTCGGTCGTTGCAGAAAAGACACACTCGCGTCTCGTCTGAGAAGAGAACAGCTCTCCACTGCTCAAGGGTCCAATCGACGTGGTCACGAGCAAACTGCAAGCGGGCTCGCCGATGCGCTGCAGTCAATTTTGGACCCGTAGCAGCTCTGTGGGCCGCTATCTTCTTCTCCTTCAATCTTCTTCTAACCGTAGATACGCTTACGGTGCGTCTGCGAACTGCCTGGAGCTGCTGTTGCAACTCAACAGCGTTGGAGAAACGATTTCTCAAAGAGTTCGACACAACGAACCGGTCGTCTCTTTCCGAAGTGCAGCGACGTCTACCCGAACCGTGTCTGCGGATATAGCCACCGGTCTCTATGAAGCGCTGGTACACTCTTCGAACGGAATAACGGCTCAGGTTCAGTTGCCGGGCGACATCACACTGCCGCACCCCTGATTGCAGTAGTGCAACCACTTGAGCGGCTTTATCAGCTGTGGTATCCATCAAAATCTGTGCGTGTGTCCTCTTCAACGGTTGAATAGCGAATGACCCACATTGAACCCGTGTTGACCGTTTTATACCCACAAAGGAAGCGCAACTAGCAACTCTCACGGGTAGCAAAATTTGCATCGAATTTTTGTGACACTTTATTTGTTGCATTAGGTTTTATTTGATAATGAAAAGTAATGTTTTTTATTAAGTTAATTAAGTAACCTTGTAAATAAAATCATAATTAATGCGACTGCATGTGCATATCAAGAGTAAATGACATTTGAAAGTGATTTTCTAAGAGGTGCGATTTTTTTGACGCCGAGTGTATGAGTATATATCTGATATCATGCAGCTCTCCGTTGTACATATTATTTAATGTAACATAATTTAGATAGATATGCAGAGCTTTGTTACTTGCTTCTTTAGATCAAATATTTGAAACAATAAAAGTAATTTTGCAATTTGCATTTTAATGACGCTTCGTTTTATCTATTTTTAAGTAGTTCAAAACTTAGTTTATTAGGGCCAACGCATAGCAACTGGCTCATAAAGATTTGATCTCGCGGAGTATTTTACTGTCTCAAAATCCTCTTATGGTGATATTATTAGTTCTGTAGGTACCAAGTAATTGTTTATATCTCACTCTTTTTTGATTTTATGTCGCCTTCAGAGTCTCCTAATGTACTATAGATATGTTTGTTTGAAACTTGATCTGCAGACAGTAGTCTCCCGGGGTCAACCAGGGAGCGCAGCGCAGGTTGCGTAGGCCCAATGATTGACTAATACCCGGTTTCAATATTCAAATAACTAATCGGTTTTCATCTACAAAATTTCGTTTACGATGATAGTTATTGGTAGTGACTGTCAAAAATAAATGTTCGTATGTGAAAGCGATCCTTTCTTTGGATATTAAACCGGTACCCAGTAAAATGTTAACCATCGAAGTATCTCTACTGTGAGCGTAACTGTGTTGGAGAAAAATGATAAAGATGTAGATTACTGGTGAACAGTAAACAGCAAAAAATATTGCGTCACTTGATATACACTAGAATAAGTGCAGACATGCATAGGTAATGAATTCTTTTGGTGAATCTCTTGAATGACAGCAATATGACCTTTAATGGTCATTGTTATAGCTTGACCGCGACCGCTGTCCCGATGCTGCGGTACTAACTGTATGTCAGCAGCGGTATAGCGGTCGCGGTCAAGCTATAGTGGTTCACATATTCACTACTTAATTACATAAGACTATTTTAACTGTGTAAATTATGATAATTGGCGTTTATAAATTATAAAAGTCGACACATGAGAATATGGATAAGAAATATTTATTTGGTGTTAATAATGATATGCAACTAGAAAGATATTTCAACATTTAGGTCCATTCATTCAGACGACTTTTCGAATATCAAAATTTTTTAGGTACACTGTTTTTGCACTTAATTGTTTTTGTTTAATAACGTAAATGCATGTAATTACATTTTTTTGTCATTTATCTTAATGTCACTGTAAACATTTCAAAATGGTTAATAATTTTTAATAAGTAGTAGAAATATACACAATGATATTATTTGAATGAAGCAGGAAATCATTGTTAATTTTTGTCGTGTTGTGCAGGGAAGCAGAATTGCACGGTCCGTGACCATAAGCAAGCATAAAGTTAATCTGTGTCACAACATTTAGAGCTTTTGACGTTATTTAAAGTAAAATTTTAAGTGCCGCTACGGCTCTGACATGTAAAGGTATTTCTAAAGCCTCGATTCTGAGTAAAATATACAATTATATTCCCTCTTTTAACTTTAAATAACGTCAATGTGAAAATCCTGCAGATAATTTGATGATTAATAACATAAATACACCTCTATTAATATAATCACATTTGTCATGTTAATTTCATAAATAGTTGACATATTTTAGTATGAGAATGCTTATGTGTTGTAATGTAAAGATCATGATAAGAATGTATAAAAGTTTTATTCAATATTGTTGTATAGTTGTTTAGTGTATAGAAACCTAGGTTAGGTATTAATAAATGTTGCCACATGAAGATAACTACCTTAAATTATCAAATAAAGGAGTTAAGTCAGCTGTTTGGTTTTTGTTGTGTTTAAATGTCGATAAGGATTAGAAGTGAATAATTAATTTTCTTGTTAAAATTCAAAATATGGAGGCTACTCTACCTTCTTGTTTGCTATGGTGGTGTTGCGAAACTATCTATCGGACTAGCGAATACTGATTGTTAACATTTTCTATCGATATCGATAGCATTGATACTATTTCACCTTGATCAGGCAGGTTTCAATCAGTTCCCAATTTAACAGGCAAGCAATTTACCTTTCTCACGTGTGGCTCATCTTGGCATGGCCACCATCACCAACTCTAAATCTGACTTTATAGATAGTATGTCGAAGTATGTCGCCAAATATCAGAGTTTGTTGGTCTACCGTTCAAAAGTTACCTTGTATCTCGAAAACTACTGGTCGTAGCGAAGATCTGATTTCACCAATAGTATGTCGAGAGTATGTCGAAGTATGTCGACAAAACTCCAAAGTTTGTCGGTCTACCGTTCAAAAGCTATAAGGGGTCATTGGTGCCAATGTCAGGATGAGCGAGCGCTCTTCCTGGCATGGCCACCTTGTATCTAGAAAAAACTCCAGAGTTAGTCGGTGCTTCTATAAAGAGAAAAATCATTTTTTTATTTTCCCGTAGTAGATGTACAATCGCGTGCATAAAATTTATTGAAAAAGTAAATGAATAACATTTTAAACTTTCATGGTCACTACAATTATTTTTATGAAAAAACGGGATTTTTACCAAGTCTGAGTTGTTTGTTTTGAGTCCCCGATATTTCGGCGCAGTTGCATGCACCATGATCACGGAGTAACTGCAGCTAATGCGGGTGGATGTTAGGAGCAGACGAAACGGTCCCACCTCTTTCTTGATCGTTTATTGCGCTCGACACCCGTACCACTGTTCTCGACCGCACTGTCAACTCGAACTTGTTCACGACACACATAACTCACAGTATCACTACGAGAAACGCCACCGTTTTGATTCTTGCGGTTTTTACTTATCTGAATCACCGGATTCCAGACATTCGACAATTTAAAATAATTTCAATCGTGAAGACGGGTTTAAATTGTCGAATGTCGGGAATCCGGTGATTCAGTTATGTAAAAACCGCAAGAATCAAAACGCTGGCGTTTCTCGTAGTGATACTGTGAGTTACGTGTGTCGTGAATAGAGATGGGCGGTGGGTATTTACCGGGTAAATTCCCAATTTGGGTATTTACCGGGTAAATTCCCAAAACATGGGTAAAAACAATAAGCACGTTGTGGTTTAGTATAATTTTTCTTATCGTCTTTCTATTCATTTATGTTTAATTGTATGTTTTGGTACAAATAATGAATATTATCTTGATTGTTGACTAAACTAGTAATAATAAAAATATAATTATGTGTAAAACTTTTGAATCGAGTCGAATGAATTGGGGGGAGGGATGGGTAGGAGGGGGTAGGGTGAGGAGTACTCCATTTACCCATTACCCCCCCCCCCCCCCCTGCTGCAGACAAGTAGTATAATTAAGTTATGTTATTTTTTGTATTTTTTGGTTATGTAACAATTGAGGTTTTGGTAAAACTGTACAACCGCGTAACCAATATTTGGGGGAGTGGGGAAGGGCAACCCCCCATTTAGGTGGCGAAAGGGGAGAGAGTATATAAAATACGTCGCACGTACAAAAACGTCGTTTCTGGCGTTTCGCCGGCCGCTCCGGCGGTACGCTCGCTTGGCTCGCGCATTTTTGGTCAACATACTAACCTAGCCTAATTAACTCTTTAGTCTTTTGTCATGGCAGGGGTCTTCGCCCCCCGAGCTCCCCCCACGCGGCGGGCGACGGCGAGGGCGCTTTTTTAGTCCAGATTGAAGTGAGGGATTCTAGAGTAGAATTCCGAGCGTAGTGAGGGATTCTTTAGTAGAATACTGAACGTAGCGAGGGATTCAAAGTACGTCGCCAGAGCCAAAAATATAATTTGCGCCCGAGTAATACACTCTACTTTTCATCACCCACTATGAGAAAAAATTATTTTGATGAGCCCGTTGCCGATCAATGCATTGGATGTATGTGCAGTCTTTAGTCCGTTAGTTGCCTTTTATGACACCCAAGGGAAGAGTGGGGTTGGTAGTATTATTTTGATGAGCCCATCGCCGCTCTATGCTGTTGGTTGTATGTGCAGTCTTTAGTCCGTTAGTCGCCTTTTACGACACCGAAGGGAAGAGAGAGATTGGTAGTATTATTTTGATGAGCCCATCGCCGCTCATGCTGTAGGATGTATGTGCAGTCTTTAGTACGTTAATCGCCTTTTTCGAGACCCAAGGGAAGAGAGGGGTTGGTAGTATTATTTTGATGAGCCCACCGCCGCTCTATGCTGTAGGATGTATGTGCAGTCTTAAGTCCGTAAGTCGCCTTTTGCGACACCCAAGGAAAGAGATGGGTTGTTAGTATTATTTTAATAATAAGTCACAACTACACATGACAGTACCTGTCACAAAAACGATTCTCCGTAGGGCGGTAATACTACCAACCCTTCTTCCTTTGGGTGTCGTAAAAGGCGACTAACGGACTAAAGACTGCACATACAACCAACAGCATAGAGCGGCGATAGGCTCATCAAAATAATAGTACAAAAAGTGCGGCGCACTTATAAAGAGGATTAAAAACTAATTACTGCCCGCTAAAAGATTCTTATAGAAAACACCACCTTTGGGTGCACTTAAAGGCGGACCAAGTCGTCCTTTTCGAATAGATGGAATGAAAAATAGGTTTTATTTCTACTTTCTTGGGGTTTAAAAAAACGGGAAAAAAAACTTATTGCTCCAGATTGAAAAAACTTACCCGACGCCCAAAACACTGACGACCTGCGCGAAAGAAGGGAGGGGGGGGGGGGGGGGGGTGAAAGGGACAGAAAAAGTCGCGTCCGCCATCATGGATCTCGAAATAGATGTTGTATTTGACATCGGCACCGCTGAAAAACACGGAAATGAATACTCATATTGATTTTACATAAATAAGTCACGTCCGCCATCTTGGATCTCGAAATAGATGTTGTATTCGAAATTGGACCCCTGATAAACATGGAGATGATACCCATATTGATTTTATATAAAAAAGTCACGTCCGTCATCTTGGATCTCGAAATTGATGACAGCACCGCTGATAAACATGGAAATGATACCAATAATGATTTAACATAAAAAGGTCACGTCCGCCATCTTGGATCTCGTAATGTTGTATTCGAAATCGGCACCCCGGAAAACCATAAAAATAATATCCATATTGATTTTATATCAAAAACTTGCGTCCACCATTTTTGATCTCGATTTTAATAGCTAATTAAATCTTCCCTAAATATTAGCGAATTCTAAAATGGCGTTTATCCATATAAAAAACATTGAAAAAGACTTTACGCATCGCAACGCATGATATGCATTAAATATTACATTTCAATTCTCATTCAAAAAAATTTAGTACACACGTTTTAATACAATGCGCCACTCCTGACGCGTACTGTGTCCCCAGTGAAGTGTATGGACAGCTCCAGTTGGCCGACTAAGAATTAATAGAATGTGATGGTACTATTAAAACCTAAAAAGTGTCATTTTTCGTGTTATGGCCGATTTTGACAAAACTTTCAAGTGGTTTTTTTAATATTCTAACGCAACTGCGGCAGCTAAAATGTTAATAATAAACCTTTATATAACAACCCCTTACCCCCCCCCCCCCCCCCCACTGTGTTAGTTTCTTCAAATTAAGGCGACTCGATTCAAAAGCCAACCCAATTATTTATATAAAAATCAACAAAACGTTTTCTACGTTATGACAAAAACATGTGCATAAAAGAACTATAATTAGTAACATGGTTCACGAGCGAGCTAGCCGTTAGTATGGACTGGACGCGAGTTTGCCTAATTTACCGTTTCAATTCTATGTCTCACTCACTTAATAACTTATTCTTTGAATTTGAAACGCTCGGCTTTAGACTAACGCTATTACACAAGGGTCAGCAGAATAAAGGACAAACTAACTCATGATGATGACACAAATAAATACTACTCAAAACAAACAACTCAGACATGGTAAAAATCCCGTTTTTTCATAAAAATAAGTAAATGAATGATATAAAGAGTGCAACTGAAATGAACTTTGTCTGTTTGTTGTCCTAACCTATAAACTGTAACTCTTAAATTTCCTACAAGGAAATACACCAAATCGCTAATATAAGCTTTTTTAAAATTATAAGAACATATTCCGCCAAAATTTACAAAATTCGTTAAAAAACAAAAAAGTGCAAAAACACTTAGAAAATTGTCGGCAAAAATTTCAATAAATTAAAATCTTCTAAAACTTAATATAAACCTAAATTCAACCTAAAAACACACAAAAATAAACTTTTTGACAAAATTTTTATACTTAATAAAAATCAATTTAAATTTTTTTTCACCAAACTCGAAATGGCAAGTAGGTACCACAATGGAGAGCACGTTACCTATGTCGCCCCTGGGACATATACGTCACTGACGTCACCGATTGGAAGATGTTTGAACGTGCGGTCTAACCGCCTCTGTGGTCTAGTGGCTAAGCCACTGGTTTCAGACCCAGCGGTCCCGGGTTCGATTCCCAGCGGGGGGTACATCTTTGTGTGCTCGGTTTGATTGGTGGTAGGGCTGTTAAGTCCGTCTGGCTAGCTACCACCATCTTATCTAAGTCTGTCGCCATAACAACGATGTTTATAGCATTGTTGTGTTCCGACAGTTTAAGATAAGATAGCCAGTTCCTCAGTGGTTGAGGATTCCGGGTGAAGCGCGCTTCCACCTTCGGCCTTAACGTCACTTACCATCAGGTGAGATGAAGGCCAAGCGCATACCCGTTGCCGAATAAAAAATTAAAAAAAAGTCACCAGCTCGACCGCATAACATCTGCTCTCTGCCAGGGCAAATCGGTGACCAGGCAAAGTAAGCAGATGTCCGTGACCCCAGCGGGATAACCCCTTCCGATCGGCTTCAAATTACGCACCGATTTAGTTGATAATATGTTTAAATTTGTTATCAAATACCAGAATTTGTTGATCAATAGTTATCGAGATATCCCATGTTAAAGGGTATCCCGCTCGAGTCACGCTCGTCAAAATTATTTGACCTAAAACGAGCAACAACGAGACACGCTACTGATATAGTTATTGTGCTAAGTTTTTGTTGATTCAATTACGAATCCATCCGTGAAAAATCTAGGATTCTACCTTCTGTAGTTACCGAGTAATCAAATGCCTACTTTTCGTTAAAATGAATTATTCCTCGTAGGTACACTTTTCCTCCGAAAAGTAAGTTCTAGTTGAGGTATAAGATAAAAGGCTACATTCATGAAATTTGGGGAAGATTTTGTTGACTCTGAGAGATAATTTGTTAGACAAAAACGAGAACTCTAGCTACAGTACCTACTTCCTGAGATATAACGCTAATTATGGTTATCCCGCTGGAGTCACGGTATTGATACCTAAACATGGTTTTTCCACAGGAATGGAGCAAGTAGCGAGTTTATGACTATAGCCAAGATTTTGTTGATGTAAAAATCTAACCAGTACTTTTCAGTTTCCTAGATACAGTATTTTAGGAGAAATTAAAGTTTATAACTTTTTCATACTAAAAGTACGCGTATAAGCCGACCAAATTAAGTTGATTCCTTATAAAGACCAAGATAGCGGCCAATTATTTTGTTTATGGGTCGATTCCGATTAAATGTGATTGGACATTATATTCAAATATTGGTACACCATAATTCAATACATACACCTAACTAATATTACCATATCAATATACTAATGTAGATAGATAGATTTACCCTTTTATTATTTAAGTACAAGCTATCTAATTTAAGGCATGTTGAAATAAAATGATCAAAATTTTGCAAAATATTTATTTTTATTGTAAATATAGAAAAAAAAACACAGTTTGCAATCATAGATAGTAAGTACTTTTTTACATTGATCGGTTCACGCCGTATTAACGTCACACGTGTACAAAATTAAAAAAAAATAGTCTCGTTCTGTCGACAGTCTCTTAACATACCTAATATTATCTATAATCAAAGTAACAGTTCGTCATAGATTTGTATTATTAAGGTGAATATAGACTAATATGGTATGGACTATTACGGTGTAATGTAAAGTTCTTACGAATGGTACAATACAGGCAAATGCTCAGTTTCAATGTAACATTTCCATGTAGTGTAACGTTCTTGCGAATGCTTGACGCTGTGTTCGACGTAAGGCTCACGGCGAGTGAGCCTGTCACACTTAGATGAATGAGCGCAGCGAGACCAATCATTCATCTAAGCTGTCACACTTCATTTTACCTTACGTACACTCTTGGTTGAAATGTCAAAAAAAAAGAAAAATAGAAATAGAAGATGGTGGCAAATGAACATATACAAAGACAAACTTTAAGCGGCTACTACTACTTTACTACATGGAAATGTAACATTGAAACTGAGAATTTGCCTGTATTGTATCATTCGTAAGAACTTTACATTACACCGTAATGCTCGAGCAAATGCTTTAGTCTATATTCACCTTAATAATACAAATCTATGACGAACTGTTTCTATGATTATAGATAATATTAGGTATGTTAAGAGACTGTCGACAGAAAGAGACTATTTTTTTTATTTTGTACACGTGTAACGTTATACGACGTGAACCGATCAATGTAAAAAAGTACTATACCTATGATTGCAAACTGTGTTTTTTCTAAAATTACAATCAAAACAAATACTTGCTAAATAAATTTGATCATTTTATTTCAACACGCCTTAGATTAGATAGTCCTACTAATATTATAAACGCGAAAGTTTGTATGTATGGATATTTGTTACTCTTTCACGTAAAAACTACTATATGAATTTGGATGAAATTTGGCATTCAGATAGTTTATAACCTGGAATAACACATAGGATACTTTTTACTCCGATATTCCCACGGGAACGTATGGATGGATGTTTGTTATTCTTTCACGTAAAAACTACTGAATGGATTTGGATGAAATTCGGCATACAGATAGTTTATAACCTGGATTAACACATAGGATACTTTTATCTCGATATTCCCACGGGAACGGGAACCACGCGGGTGAAACCGCGAGCGGCCGCTTGGAAATCATAAAAGGGTACCTAAGTCAATCTAACTACATTTAGTATATTGATATGAATTGTCATTCATACATTACATTAGGTATACGGTGATATTAGGTGTATGTATTGAATTATGGTGTACCAATATTTGAATATAATGTCCAACCACATTTTATAGGAATCAGCCCATAAACAAAATAATTGGCCGCTATCTTGGTCTTTATTAGGAATCCACTTAATTTGGTCGGCTTATACGCGTACTTTTAGTATGAAAAAGTTATAAACATTAATTTCTCCTAAAATACTGTAACTAGGAAACCGAAAAGTAGTAACTGGTTAGATTTTTACATCAACAAAATCTTGGCTATAGTTATAAACTCGCTACTTGCTCCATTCCTGTGGAAAAACCATGTTTAGGTATCAATACCGTGACTCCAGCGGGATAACCATAATTAGCATAATATCTCAGGATGTACTGTGGCTAGAGTTCTCGCTTTTGTCTATAAAATTTTCTCTTAGTCAACAAAATCTTACCCAAATTTCATGAATGTAGCCTTTTTTCTTAAACCTCAACTAGAACTTACTTTTCGGAGGAATTTTGACGAAAAGTAGGTATTTGATTACTCGGTAACTACAGAAGGTAGAATCCTAAATTTTTCACGGATGGATTCGTAATTGAACCAACAAAAACTTAGCACAATAACTATATCAGTAGCGTGTCTCGTTGTTGCTCGTTTTAGGTCAAATAACTTTGACGAGCGTGACTCCAGCGGGATACCCTTTAACATGGGATATCTCGATAACTATTGATCAACAAATTCTGGTATTTGCTAACAAATTTAAACATATTATAAACTAAATCGGTGCGTAATTTGAAGCCGATCTGAAGGAGTTATTCCGCTGGGGTCACGGACATAGTAAGCAGGACATCCATGACGCCAAGGACGAGATTCTTAAAATCGTTAGCCTGGTCCCGCAGTTGCATGAGGAGTACCAACCCCCCAGATCGCTGAGGACAGTGTCCGAGAACTGGACCACAAGCTGGAAAACAGCACAGAGGCCCTGATTACTGTCCAACACGAGATGGCGGAGGAGATCCGACGGGAGATAGCGCAGAAAGTCGACGAGCTGCTTAAGCAGGGCGATAGGCTTGAGGACTTGGTGCGCCTATCGGGCAACATGCTCACTGCCGCGCTTAAAGAGCAGCATCAATTGCCCCTAGCCCACAGCTTGTTGGCCGAAGTCCAACCCGCTCAACCCGCCTCCAAGGCCACTTACGCCAGTGTAGTTGCGAGGCCCGAACCCCATACGCCCAAAACCTACCCAGCGGTCTTAATTTCGTCATACGACTGCACGCTCAAGCCTCCGCAGGTGATGTCTCAGTGGAAGAAGGAGATTAGCTTCCGGAGGCTCAAATATGCCCTCGTAAAAGTGCTCCCAATACCAAACGCCAAATTGCGTGTTGAATTTGAGACCAGGAAACAGTGTGAGGAGACGATAGCCCGTCACGCAAAGAGCGTTAATTTCGCCGCCGAACAGGCGAAGCAGAGACCACCGCTAATTATCCTAAAGGGCATATCCAAGGATGTTGCCCGCGAGGAGTTAGCGGAGGTACTTGTAGCCCAAAATGACGTAGAGGTTTCCCGCATCTGTTTCCTGACCTCAAATCGCAACCCGGCATTGTACAACGCGGTGATTGAGGTCACTCCCGCGATGCGAAAAGTCATCCTCGCTCTCGGGAGGCTCAGCTTGGACCACAGTAGGGTCCACGTTGAGGACTTCTCCCGATTTGTACAATGCCACCAATGCCTTCAATAACTTAAAATAACTAAAACCTACATCAATTTAAAAAATTATAAAATTAAATACACTAACATAAAATTAAAATCTTAAATAACATCTAAAACAAATGTAAACTTCAAATTAAATAATATCCTAAATATCTAACTCATTAAATAAATATATCAAATAACAACATAAATATAAACCGAACTGAAACCTTAACTTAAATTATATAAAATAATTAAAACATAAATCTAACTTAAAACTAAAATTGAATATCAAAAGCACTTAATAAATAAACTGATAAAGCACGTAAATAAACGAATTCTGAAATAAACCCTTAAAACAGAACCACTGCAGTTTTTAAATTATTAAAAACTATACCCAGTGTCCTCAATTATTTCTTCTTTCTTCTCTATTTCTCTTCCTCTTCATTTCCTTTTATTTACTTCCCCTTAAACAGTGCCCCGCAATTAATTAAGATAGGCTAAGTCCTTAAGTCCAAGCAAGTAAATTATAAAATAAGTAAAATCATTTTAACTCGTCATCCCTATTTTCCCAAATCACCTAAATATCCAACCGTTCCTTAAATTTGACCTTTGACTCAATTTCCCCCTTTTTTCCTAGTAACCTCCATTCCGTGGAGGAAGTACCAAATTTCCATAACGTACAGCTATAAGGATACGTTTGCCCCAAAAATAAGCCTAGTCAATCCAATTAAAAAAAAAGAGTGCAACTTGATTAATTATGTGTGTATGAGTGATAGGTAAGTACTTATTCGGATGCTTGGATATAGACAAATAGTAGAAAAATTCTCCTATAATTGTTGACTTTTAAGCCTAAACATCTAATAGACGCTTTCATTAAAATCACTGATCTTGTAAAAGCAGCTTCAGGGACTATTTGCGCTACAAGCACTTTCAATCCTATTACGCAGTCTTATAAACGTTTACGAGAACATCTTATTAGACCATTTACGCTACAAGCACATCCGATCCTACTATGAGTTTTATAAACGTTTACAGGATTACGTTATATGATTTTTATAAGAAGTTAAGTCTTATAAGTGCATGTTATAAAATAATATCAAAGCTCCTATTAACTCATTTAATAAGACTTTATGCTTGTTAACGTTTTGTTTTATTCTTCCATAAGAAAAGTTCTTCTGTAAACGTTTTGGGTATAGCTACTATAGGTCGAAGATATTATAAGATTGATTTGACTTTGTCGTGACCTGTAAAGTACGCCAAAATGCGGTCCTATAAAAGTTAATAGGATTTCTATAGGACTAAAAGTTATCTGGTCATAGGATACTTACATGACACACACATTTTGCTGCTAGTTCATTCAATATAAACCTTCACAGGTTTATATTAAATGAAATAAGTGCCTACTTATGGACGTCGAAAACTAATAAAATTACAGTTAAGTAACTATAATTTAGTTACAACAATAGTTAGATTCAGTAGAATCTACCACCGGTTCGAATATAATCAATCATGCATGGAATTTCGCAAAATGTACAATAGTGTCTACAATTATAATAATACTGAACCTTGAGAAACCAACTTATGTACATAAGTTGATAATACATACAGATGGAATTGCGCTTCACCCGGAATCCTCAACTACTGAGGAACTGGCTGTTTCTGCTTTTTTCGGCTCGTACTAGTAAAGGATTCAGACGGTGTGGTGTGTCAGTCCGACGAAACGTCCACTCCTCCTCCACCTTGTCCACTTTGCCAGGTATACCAACAACTGTAGTATATCTATCTGCTGTGGGTTGATGCACCCTTTTTGTCGCTGTTACAACGGGTAGGAGGTTCCGAAGCCGGAAAGTCACCATCCCCAAACTTTAAAATTTATTGGATTTGATATTTTGTGGAGGGTTGACCTGCGGATGTCTGTGACCCCAGCGGGATAACCCCTTTAGATCGGCTTCAAATTACGCACCGATTTAGTTGATAATATGTTTTAATTTGTTAGCAAATACCAAAATTTGTTGATCAATAGTTATCGAGATATCCCATGTTAAAGGGTATCCCGCTGAAGTCACGCCCGTCAAAGTTATTTGACCTAAACGAGCAGGAACAAGACACGCTACTGATATAGTAAATGTGCTAAGTTTTTGTTGATTCAATTACGAATCCATCAGTGAAAATTCCAGGATTCTACCTTCTGTAGTTACCGAGTAATCAAATACCTACTTTTCGTCAAAATTATTCCGAAAAGTAAGTTCTAGTTGAGGTATAAGAAAAAAGGCTACATTCATGAAATTTGGGGAAGATTTTGTTGACTCTGAGAGAAAATTTGTTAGACAAAAACGAGAACTCTAGCTTCAGTACATCCTGAGATATAACGTTAATTATGGTTATCCCGCTGGGGTCACGGTGTTTATACCTAGACATGGTTTTTCCACAGGAATGGAGCAAGTAGGGAGTTTATAACTATAGCCAAGATTTTGTTGATGTAAAAATCTAACCAGTTCCTACTTTTCAGTTTCCTAAGTACAGTTTTTTAAGAGAAATTAAAATTTATAACTTTTTCATACTAAAAGTACCTACGCGTATAAGCCGACCAAATTAAGTTGATTCCTTATAAAGACCAAGATAGCGGCCAATTTTTTTGTTTATGGGCCGATTCCGATAAAATGTGGTGGGACACTGTGGGTGGGACATTATATTCAGATATTGGTACATCATAATGTAATACACCTAATATCACCATATACCTAATTTAATGTATGAATAACTATTCATATCAATACCTATACTAATGTAGATAGCTTTACCCTTTTATGATTTACTATCTAATCTAAGACATGTTGAAATAAAACGATCAAATTAATTTAGCAAAGTATTTATTTTTATTGTAATTATAGAAAAAAAAACATTTTGCAATCATAGGTATAGTACTTTTTACCGATCAATGTAAAAAGTACGTACGTATACGTACGTCGTATTAACGTCACACGTGTACAAAATAAAAAACCAACGAGCATTTTGGTGTAACGTATCATCGAGCAAAGGCACGAACGCGAGTCACAGGGGGACATTAATTATTTATTATCCAACGTTAATTGGAAACCGCTAAAAGTTTCTCTTTGTATTGCTCATTCTTTCATATTCTATTTCTATTTTTCTTTTTTTTCGACTTTTCAACCAAGAAGCGTCAAGCGTTCGCAAGAACGTTACACTACATGGAAATGTTACATGAAAACTGAGCATTTGCCTGTATTGTACCATTCGTAAGAACGTTACATTACACCGTAATGCTTGAGCAAATGCTTTAGTCCATACTCACCTTAATAATACAAATCTATGACGAACTGTTTCTATGATTATAGATAATATTTGGCAGTACTTATGTTAAGAGGCTGTCGACAGAACGAGACTATTTTTTTAATTTTGTACACGTGTGACGTTAATACGGCGTGAACCGATCAATTTAAAAAAGTACTACCTATGATTGCAAATAGTGTTTTTTTCTATAATTAGTTACAATAAAAATAAATACTTTGCAAAATTTTGATCATTTTATTTCAACATGCCTTAGATTAGATAGTAAATTATAAATCTATCTATCTATGTAAATCTATCTATCTACATTAGTATAGGTATGAATAGTTATTCATACATTACATTAGATATATGGTGATATTATGTATGTTACATTATACGAGTAGTATCTGAATATAATGTCCAACCACATTCCATCGGAATTGGCCCATAAACAAAAAAATTGGCCGCCGGCTTGGTCTTCAAAAGGAATCAACTTAATTTGGTCGGCTCATACGCGTACTTTTAGTATGAAAAAGTTATAAACTTTAATTTCTCCTAAAATACTGTTTACCTAGAAAACTGAAAAGTTGGAACTGGTTAAATTTTCACATCAACAAAATCTTGGCTATAGTTATAAACTCGCTACTTGCTCCATTCCTGTGGAAAAACCATGTTTAGGTATCAACACCGTGACCCCAGCGGGATAACCATAATTAGCGTTATATCTCAGGATGTACTGGAGCTAGAGTTCTCGTTTTTGTCTAACAAATTTTGTCTCAGAGTCAACAAAATCTTCCCCAAATTTCATGAATGTAGCCTTTTATCTTATACCTCAACTAGAACTTACTTTTCGGAGGAATTTTGACGAAAAGTAGGTATTTGATTATTCGGTAACTACAGAAAGTAGAATCCTGGAATTTTCACTGATGGATTCGTAATTGAATCAACAAAAACTTAGCACATTTACTATATCAGTAGCGTGGCTCGTTCCTGCTCGTTTTAGGTTAAATAACTTTGACGAGCGTGACTTCAGCGGGATACCCTTTAACATGGGATATCTCGATAACTATTGATTAACAAATTTTGGTATTTGCTAACAAATTTATACATACTAAATCGGTGCGTAATTTGAAGCCGATCTGAAGGGGTTATCCCGCTGGGGTCACGGACACGACCTGCGGTCGTCTATACCTTAGTTATTAGTAGTTACCTATCTGATTCTGTGATATTTTCAAATAAAGCATATTACACTTACATGTTTTTCAATTAGTATCCCCTTTTTTTATATAACCTCTTGTAATGTTCGTAACTCTCCACTCGACTATCACAAACAATGGTTTGGTTTTAGTTTTTAGTTTCTAAAAACAGATAACAAAATATACAGTTCTAAATTGCGCCTATTCGCTAATAGCCCATAGAAAAAAAATTCAATGATAAAATTTAATAGTCTATTTTATGACACCAAAATCATGGCCAATATTTTTTTTTATAAAAGAGGGAGGCAAACAAGCAGGCGGGTAACCTGATGTAAAGTAATCACCGCCCCCCATGGATACCCGCAAAACCAGAGGAATCGCAGACGCGTTGCCGGCCTTTAAATAGGAATCAGGAAGAGGGGAGGAAAGGGGTAAAAGTACCAGTGAGGGTTCCGGAGGGCCCCCCGGAACCCTCACTGGTACTTTTACCGCTTTATTTTCGGTAACTAATGTTTTGCATGATTATAAGCATCTGATAAACATACATAGGTACAATCGAAGTTCCGTTCTTCGTTCAACACTTTATGCATTCATTAAATAGCCTAATAAAAATATTTAATGCTCATGTACGCGATTGTACTATTTGCTATTGTATGGTAAAAAGAAGTTGATATAACTTTTCATAGAAGCACCGACAAACTCTGGAGTTTTGTCGACATACTATTGGTGAAATCAGATCTTCGCTACGACCTGTAGTTTTTGTGGCCATGACAGGATGAGCGCTCATCCTGGCATCGCCACTTATGATCCCTTATAACTTTTAAACGGTACACCGACATACTCTGATATTTGGCGACATGCTTCGACATACTATCTATGAAGTCAGATTTAGAGTTGGTGATGGTGGCCATGCCAAGATGAGCCACACCTTTCTCACAGTAAAAATGACCTTTGGACAATTGGGATCCCTCCTTTCCGGCAACCATGTTGCCGGTTTTGGAAAATATTATTCAAAATATATATAATATAAATAGTGTGTATCGATAGTAGGTATTGTTTACGTTCATAGTATTGGCTAATCTGTAATATCGATATCACGCTAGTTAGTAATTTATTTATGTCGAAGCGAAGACATAAACGGTAATTTTCACTAAGGCATTCAATGTAAAGATGAGCCACACCTTTCTCACAGTAAAAATGACCTTTGGGCAATTGGGATCCCTCCTTTCCGGCAACCATGTTGCCGGTTTTGGAAAGTATGATTCAAAATATATATAATATAAATAGTGTGTATCTATAGTATTGTTTACGTTCAATAGTATTGGCTAATCTGTAATATCGATACCATGCTAGTTAGTAATTTATTTATGAAGCGAAGACATAAACGGTAATTTTCACTAAGGCATTCAATGTAGAGTACGAGTAAAATAGAATAAAACAAAATGCTAAACCGTACCATCTTTATTGTATATTTACACATGTTGGGGCTTACATTCTATAAGTTAAAAATCTGTACCTAATGAATAATAAAAGTGCTGCTAATTAGCATAACTAATAAAACTGCCAAAGTCGATTGAACACAATTTTCGAACTTACTTAAATCTAGGTTAGTACATAAGATACACTGACTCAGTGAAATGATACCTCTTGCACTGTAATAATCAGCGACATCGATACAGATAAATAATTTAGTCGAGAATAATAAAATAAGAGAATGTAAGGACCCGGACACAAAACTTTGACTTATTAAGGTCAGATGGGGTAAGGGGGTCATCGGGGGAAGACGGACTAGGGACCATTAATAGTAAACCAAAGCGTTTACCAATAAATGAGTCATCCAATAACAAGGGCGGCAATATCCAATCAAAGTCAAAACTTAACTATAAATGTAGTTTTATTGTCTGTGGACGTCATTTTGAAAGGAAATCTACTTTACTTATCAAATAAGGCATTATCCCATAGGAAAAGAAGCTCAGTTTGGAACTCGTAACAAACCCGGCATTATCCTGTATCGTCCAAATTAAAGATGGTAACATCCATGTGCCACAATGTGGACCAATCAGAGCACAGAATTTCATAAGCGTCGAAGGGGGTTAATGCTCGTAAAATAGTGTCAGTGTTTTTATTGTTTATGATGAGTGTTTTTTTTAAAAAAAACCTTGTTAAAACCTCAGAACAATAACTAAAGCAATTATTCTTCTGAGGTTAAAACTAACTATAGAGTGTCTGGCGTCGCCGAGCACATCGGGGAATACCAGAAAACGGCAAGCTCATCCAGAAAACTAGAAACAAAACATAACTAAACGGTAACGGTAAGAAGGTAGGTACACACAGATGGGACAGATTTGATAGGTACTTTCTTTTTGCTTTACTTGTATTTTTTGTAATTTTACTCAAAAATGCATGTAATTTGGGCGTTATGTTGACAACCTTTTTGGAGCAAAGCCGAGTTTTCCGCGGTATTCGAATTTTGCGGCTAGAAATTGTTTAAAAAAATCTATTAATGTTGAGTTTTGTTCCAATAGTTATTTGTTACTTATCGGATAGATACCTTAGGGTGTTACCAGACCAATCAATCGATCGTCGATCGACGGCATCGATCAACGTCGAAGTTGATCGACTGGTCTGGTAGCTTTAATTGATCGACGGATACCGTATGACCAACCAATCGATCGACGACGGTCAGTCGACGTTGATCGATTAACCCCGGCTATATTTCGAAATATATTCAGAAGAGGACTTGTTGTTCTTGGCCAGTACGATGTTACTCGTACTTACTATTATTTACGGAGACGCAAACGCAGAAGAATCTGGATGTGGCCGTTTTTTAAAGCCAAAGATCGCATATCTTATCCAAATGACGTTTTAAGTAGCGGTTTTTTGGATGCTTGGTACTTTTTTTCTAAAAATAACCTAACATAACCTCAAAATAAAAATATCTTGAAAACTATGCATATCCGCACTTTGGCACCCCTTTCCTTAGGTTCCTTCTCTCCTCCCCTTTCCCCTTTTTTCGGTGTTGCTTAATCTAAAGTGTTTCCTAAGGGGTTTGGGGGGAATATCATTTAGCATTTAAGCATATTCAATGAAGTCTATTATTACGACTGATGGACTAGTATCCATGGTCACAAAATAAAGGACATCATTTTTTTGGGCCCTTTCTGAAAGTGCCGGCCTACAAAAAAAAAATAGTACGTATTGTTAGAACTAGCCATTTTGATAAATAGTTAATATGGCACAAAAGTTGTAGGATTACTCCGAGCCAAGTTATACAAGTTCGAAGATTCATCATTTTCATACATTTATTGGTTCCTAATTTTTTTTTGTATAAACGGAACAGATGATGACGCTTTTGCGTTGCAATGACAATTGCTTCAGATAATTAGTTCTAGCAATATTTTATGTTTCCTAGTCCCAGCACTTTCAGAAATCAATAAATGTATGAAAATGATGAATCATCCAATTTGTATAACTTGGCTCAGAGAAATCTTACAACTTTTGTGCCATAATAACTATTACCCCAAATGGCTAGTTCTAACAATACGTAGGTACAATTTTTTTTTGTTGGCCGGCACTTTCAGAAAAGGCATAAAAATGTATGGAGCCTGAATGATCTCCTTTAACCCCTTGAGCACCGTAAAACCAGACACAATTGAATCAAAATCAATTGTTTCGCGACCGCCGGCGGTCTTATGATTCTTGTCCTATTAAAAAAAGTGAAGCAGCCGGCGCGTCTAATCAAACAGCTCGGTCGACGTCGACTAATCCATTCTACCGGTTGATTGTTGATCGACCATCGATCGATTGGTCTGGTAGAAACTATCAATTGACGTCGACTAATCCATTTTACAATCGATCGATAGGTCTGGTAGACACTCGATCGACGTCGAGTAATCCATTCTACCATCGATCGATGCCCTGGATCGACGATCGATCGATTGGTCTGGTTAACACCCTTATTAGTAGGAGTGCCGATTTAAAATTCCGAGCTAGCGATATAATCTAATATTAGAATCACGAGGGTAGCAAGTAGTGCCCATTTGTACCAAGTAGTGCCAAATTTGGCCAAAAAGTGCCTAGTTGTGCCACGTTGTGCTAAGTCGTTTCAAGTCGTCCCAAGTGGTCCCGAGTAGTGACTAGTTTTTTTCTTTTTTTGTGTGTGATATGTTTTTAGACATAGGGTATGTGCCACTGGAGGAGCGATGGGGTTATGTGGGATTCATTCGCCATCGATCACCCATCCCTCAGGGAGATGGATAAGCGACGCCGGAAATACCCACTAAGACCGCTCGGCCCATACGGGCTTCCCTTCGCTTCCCCGTGACGCTCTCATAATTAGGGCACCACGGGTACTAAGCCTCCCACCGCGGTAAGGTGTGATCCCCAGAGGAAAAGTATTGACAAGTTGTACCCAGTTATCTATTTTGTATGCTTTTATTACAGGTAGGTATTCCCCTAAGGAAAGTCCAAATAGGCCCAGATGTCAACACCTCCGGAAGGGTGTTTATAAATGCGAGGCAATAACTATTCGAGACGTGATAAATTTTCATGCAGCATTTTATAAATACCACAACAAGGAAACGCAAGATTCTTTTCTTCTAAAATACTGCGTCCCTTTAATTCCAGATAGAAAAAGATCCAAAAATAACAATACATGTCCCAAAAACAATTCATACTAATTACAGCATTTACAGTGAGTGCCTCACAGAAAAAAAATATAACCTTATGCCAGAAAGCGTTCCTCGGAATTTTAGACATTACTAAACATCGATGACAAGAAGTTTTTGGAATCTGATGGACAACCAGTAAAAGAGAAAAGAGGCGGTGACCACAAGTCCCAATTATTCACAGCGAAGAAAAATGCGGTAATGCAGTTTATAAATATATTTCACATTGACAAAGCACATTACTGTAGTAGGGGGACATTCTGAACGGAGATATTTACCTGTAAAACTTTCAATTAACATGAGTTGAAGAGAAAGAAGCTAAAATATATAATGAAATTAGATATTTAGACTCAAAGACTGATAAAGAAGAAATGTATGAGGAAATAGTGCCAAATAACACAATTACACAAGATTGTAAAGAAAATACTGACCTAAATAATAAATTAGACAGCACGAAATCAAACGAAGAAGTTAAGGAAAATATTCATGAAGCTAGCAAATTCGCAAAAGGAAAAAAATAATTATGATGACTACGAAATGATAGAAGAATATGGCAAAAAAGTTCTTCTTTATCGTCTCTTTTAGATAGTGACGATAAAGAAGAACATCCAATCAAAGGAATGGAAAAAGACGATGCGGTATTAGTTAGATACTATTATAGGAAACAATGGACATATTATATTGGTTTAATAACTGATATTCACACTGACTCTGAAAAAAATATACAATATCTTTCTACAATACTATTAAAAAGAAAGAGGGCTTAAAATTTGGAAAACCAAAGCGACTTGATGAAGATGACGTACCTGAAGAATCTTTATAGATTTTCTTCTTCTCTCTTCTCTTTGAAAATTGATTATTCCAAACAATTGATTTACTACAAATCAATGAATTCCCTGAAGAATTTGTTTTGATAGATGATGCTCATTCCACATATTTTTAATTTTTGAATATTTTGCTGCTTACTATGTAGTACTTTGCTAGGTATCTAGATAGTTCCTTTAATAAACCGTAGGTAGGTACAAAAAGAAAGGTACCTACTACTTATTAGTATGTATTTATTTTTAAGAAAGAAGAGAACATTTTAAAACTTTTGTTATTTAAGTTTTAAGAACGAAGTTTAAAATTTTTGATATTTTAGTTTTAAGAAAGAAGTTTCAAATTTTTGTTATTTTATGTTTGTAACAATATAATGTTAGTACTTTTATAATCCTAGTCTACCTCCGTGTTCAAATTTAATTAAACTTTTTTAAACGTTTACCTAAACATTATTATTTGACAACCCTAGAAGATCATTCATTTTTGCATGGAATTTTCTGGAAAGGTTGGTGAATTTGCCACATTATTAAAGAATTGTGTTATCAGAGCCAAATAATTTAATTATTTGTTTTTATTTTGCTGGATAGAGGCATTGTGCCAATATATATTGTTTTTTTATAAAGAAACCTTACAATTTCCCATTTTATTTTCACGTGGCGATGTCACCAGAAGTGATAGTTGACTTTGCCACATACGTTTTTAGGTTTGTAATAATTTAATAAACTAAAATAGAAGAAATGTTTCATAATTATATGAATATTTATGAAATATAGGTACTATATCTGCGAATAGATTACTATTATACCTTCATATAAGTACTTTTTCTGTCTAAAACGCAATTCGAAATTTTTGAACCGCTATAAGTGGCAAAGCAAGCAGCTTTGACGGTTTATGGAAAGTAAAAACAAAAACATGAATGTCTTTAGTCGCCTTTTACGACACCCAAAGAAAGAGAGGAGTTGGTAGTATTATTTTGATGAGCCCATCGCCGCTCTATGCTGTTGGTTGTATGTGCAGTCTTTAGTCCGTTAATCGTCTTTTACGACACCGAAGAGAAGAGTGGGGTTGGTAATGTTGGTATAGTATTATTTTGATGAGCCCATCGCAGCTCTATGCTGTAGGATGTATGTGCAATCTTTGATCCGTTAGTCTCCTTTTACTACACCCAAGGGAAGATATGTGTTGTTAGTATTATTTTAATATACCTATAGTCACAATTACACATGTCAAAAAAACGATTCTCTCTAGGGAGCAACTTCAGACCTACTTTCCGTGTATGAGGAATGGAAATATATTTTCGTACCACTTGCTCAAAAAAGTGACATTCTATGCCACAAAAAGCGAACACAACAATAGTCATTTTTAATCTGTTAAAAACAGGGAAAGAAAATTGTACTGAATTTCATTCATTCTCTAGGGGGAGAATGTGATTTAAATTTGGAATACTTACCGAAATTTATACTGAACTACATCTGTGTTTACACCATTGAGTTTGTATATAAAGCATTATACATCTTTTTGAAAAAGGAAATAAATAAAAAAAAAAAATTACAAATCAACTCATCAACAATAAATATACCAAATAAAAATGTAATTCTCTCTATCAATAATTGGACCAATGTTTCGAATGTTAACTTTTACTTTTAATTGTCATTATTTTTAATAAATGCTTATCTCATATTATTATTGTGTTAATTTTTTCGCAAATGGTACGAAAAGTAGAGTATTTTCCTCGGTGATAAAGCTGTCTTAGTCTTGGGTGAACTTAAATCTTATGTTTTTAACACCCTCGCTACGCTCGGGAGTAAACCTCAAGTCCTTCGTTACGCTCGCGATTTAAATCGTCACCCGCGACAGAAGACACTGCTTTATCCCCTTGGTTAATAATCTACTATTATATAAGTATAGAAACTTCATGTAGGTTTGCTGCTTCCTCTTTAGATTAATCACTGGCCACTTACTACGAGTATTTTGAAGTGTTTGATAATTAAAAATGATGGTTAATGACATTTCCATTGCTTGACATTATTATTTTCTGTGCATAATAAAAATGGATTTTACAAAATCTAAAAGAGGAATAGATAACTTAATTTTGGATGGATTCTGCGTTATTAAAAAGAGATAATATATTACGACAATCTCGCCATACCTGTAAATGTGGTGTTATGGAAACTGACATATTTTTAACTATAGACCATATTAAAAGAAAGATTTGTGAAGACTTTGGACCCTTAAATGAAATATATGATGAACAAATGAAACATCTAACAGTAAAATATAAAGATCGCAAATATGAGATTCTCGTGTCAAAAAGATTGTATATACCGGGCTAGAAAATTTCTTATAATGCAAGACATTAATATTTAATAAATTATCTGATGTACAGTCACGAGCACCAATATGTATACACTTTGACTCTTATTCCATTGTATTAAGAGCTATAATTGTTTATATGTTTTTGCTTGTGACTGTACCTACGCTTTCCTAACGGATTAAGAAAAAAATTTTGGTTTCTGATGACGGTACTTAACGATAATAGAATTTTACTTTTTTTCACTACTGCACAAAATATAATGAAAGCATTCAAAAACGGCAAATATTATGGAGACGGCACTTTCAAAACTACACCTAAGCCGTTTTATCAAGTTTATTCCATACATTTAGATTTATACTCAGATAGTACCACGTCTACAAATGTTGTTGCGGTATTATATGCCCTTCTACCGGACAAGCGGCAGGAAACATACTTATGGCTCTTCGAAATAATAAAAAAAAATTGCAAATAACAATTTCTATTTAAAAGTGCGACGATAATTTTTTTACCGTTTTTCCATAAGGAAAATTAAGTGGATGTTTTTTCACTTTCATAAATCATTATGGAAAAAAGCTAAAGAGCTAAATACAAGTCACCGAGCAAAAGGACGAAAAATAGTTAGAAAGTGTGCCATGTTGCTACTGTTACCACCTGAATATATAGGTACCTGAAGGTTGGGCTGATATTCTTAAAGAAGTACCGCAAATACGTGAAATTAATCTTTCCGGAGCATTCGACACTATTCTCAAAATACACCAATACTCAATACGACCCAATGTTTAAAAAACTATTCTCATAACGAATGAAACCCGAATTAACTTACTACCAAAATGAACCGTTCTCGATTTCCACTTTTCTCAATATGAGCCAATTTCAAATAGATTGAAGCTCATAAAAACTGATACACAGAAAGCTCCATTCCCAAAATACCCTAAATTTTAAATTGCAGATCACCCGATTCCCGCAACGATTGATTCACAAAACGCAGGCCGTTTTGTGAATCAATCGTTGCGGGAATTCCTTTTTTACTTTTCTTTAATACGGAACCCTAAAAAGCAACGGGTCCGCTTAATGCACCACCACAATAATGTACGAGCCAATATAATAATCCTCGTCGCAGTACGCGTTATCACTCCGAGCAAACTTGGTTCGGGGCAATAATTGGAAGCCACTTGATGGGGCCTATAATACACGACCCAGGAATTCGCGTCCAAAAGAGTGGACACGAATTATTGTCCTGTACATTAGACTCTTCGGCTAGATCGGGTTGTGCATAATTGGCTCCCAAAAGCAACATATCCCTGTATACGGGTTGGGCGTAGGTTGACCGATCAATCGGTCAAATAGGAGTTTTAGTATGGCAAACGAAAAAAAAACGTCTCACTGCTGGACCGACTGGCCGGTCGACCGATCGGACGAACGGGAAACACCCTACCCAAGTGTTAAGATAGCATTTGTAGTGGCAGTTGTTTACGCGAGGTTTTATTCTATTAAAAAGGCTTTGGTATGACAATCGAGAATTTAGTGTATTTTGGGAACAGGCCGTTTTGTGAATCAATCGTTGTGGGAATCGGGTGATCTGCAATTTAAAATTTAGGGTATTTTGGGAATGGAGCTTTCTGTGTATCAGTTTTTATGAGCTTCAATCTATTTGAAATTGGCTCACATTGAGAAAAGTGGAAATCGAGAACGGTTCATTTTAGTAGTAAGTTAATTCGGGTATCATTCGTTATGAGAATAGTTTTTTTTAAACATTGGGTTGTATTGAGTATTGGTGTATTTAGAGATTAGTGTCGAATGCTCCGGAAAGAAATTAATCAGTTTATTGTGTATTACCAGAGACAATGGTATCTGAAACTATCTCCAGCCGTATTTAACTGTGCCAACCATATACATAGGACTACTAACGTTTGAAAGTTGGAATCACCATTTAAATACAAGGATAGAAAATCGGCCAACACTATTTTCTTTTATACACAAATTAAAAGCAGAAGCACGTCGTCAAGACACAAATATTAAGAAGTTGTTGTTCGGGCATTTTAAAACGAAATAAAGAAATCAAAAACTGGACTTTCAACAAGAAATTAAAAAAATTAATACTATTAATTAATAAAAAAATAAATGCACATAAAGGACAATGCGCAAACAGGCCCGGCGCAAAAGAAAAGTAACTCAAATATAGGTAAAAATAAGTAATTAAATACTACATAGGAGGAATCATCGAAATCAATGGCTATATGTGTGAAATTGCTATTTATAGGGGTAACATATTATGCAGCTGGGAGCTATGCCATCTGCAACACCGAGCAAGTACATATCTTTTACATAAGAAAAGTCGCGTTCCAAAGACACGGCTCGTGACTTTGGGACGCGGGGCAAGCCTTGTCCCAACCGGGCTAACTTCGCTTTGACAGCGTAAAATATAACAATTTAAGGTTAAAAATAGGTAATTCGAACATCCCGCATAATTTTTGGATCATGTTGTATTAGATCTAGAAAATCGGTAACTATTGTGCGTAATTATTTAAATAAAAGTGCATTTGTATTTTTTCTTTTATCTGACATAATTTTTAATGATTAACTTGTAAAAGTAGGTAGTAGAGTAGTATAGAAGTTGCCAGAAACATGTAATTATATGTATTCGCTTTTAAACCGCAACTGTATCTGTTTACTGTTCCTTTTACAGATACATTATGTTACCCCTGTAAAACTACGAATAGCAATTTCACCCATACCGATTTCGATGATGCGGTATTTAATTACATATTTTTCCCTATATTTTGAGTTACTTTTTTTTGGCGCCGGGCCTGGGTTTATTTTCTATACTTTATGAGCATTCTCCTTTATGACAAGAATATCATTTGCACGACTATCTTCTGGTTATTAAAATAATTTTAATAAATTTTAATTGGCGCGCAAATGTCACGCCTCGTCACATGGCACGCCTATAATCTGGTTATTAAGGGGGTGCCGGGCGATCGCAAAAACTGACATGAGTCTCTTAATGAACGTCAAAGCAAAATCAATTATATTGATATTTATAATTAGAACAATTCTGCTTTGAAGTTTCAGACTTAGTAATTTAATTAGAACAATGTTTTTATTCTGCGAAATGTGCAAAACCATCACGCGCTTGTGTTAAAAATTAAAATTAATTTTTAAAGAAGGGGGTGCCCTGCGGAATATCAATACAAATATTTTTATGTAAGAATTATTGTTTTATGCGTAAAATTAAGAATGTTGTCGAAACAATATGTTTATAGAAGTTATTAGATTTATGTACCTATTGTTTGTTATTGTCGGGTTTTGATTTGACTACAGTATGTATTATTTGTAGTTTAGTATTAGTTTTTGTTTGTAGACAGGTTTGATGACGCGGTCGAAGGATGTAGTGTATGATTTTATTTTAATTTCACTGTTTTGTAACTATAGAATATAAGGAATTATTATAATATTTACTTTAGTTTAGGCATTATATAACTAAAGAACCCGAAAATGTATTTTATTCTTAAGAGCAGACTCGAAACCAAATAAAATGTTCTAAAATGTATTCATACCGCGAAAGCGCCGTAAGTACGGCGAATGGGACATACCGCGAACGGGACCTATCGCGATGGGACATCCCGCGAAAGGGATATATCGCGAACGGGACATACCGCGAACGGGACATATCGCGAACGGGACATCTTGCGAATCGCCGAAGTTTTTATAGGTGGGCCGAAAAGCGAAAGGGCTTTTAGGACGATTTATCGTCCTTACTCGATTGTATTTTGTAATACATCTCTTTATAGTTGAGATCTCCTCCTCCTTAGTCGTTCACTCTTGACAGAGTGGTCGTGGTTGATGACGTTGCATTTTCATTGGCTAAAACAGCCCTCGCGATGCGCCTCCACTTATTCGGTCTTCAGCGTTTAGTGAACTCTGAAGTTGAGATCTACTTAAATCTATTTTTTTACTATATTGTTGTACTTTTGACTGTTGCAGGAATAATAAAAAATATGCAGCGAAAATATTTAAGAAAATCGGATAGAAGCAGATACGATAGTGAAAAATTAAGTGATGCTGTCAAGGCAGTAAAAACTGGAATAATATCTGCATACGCTGCATCAAAACTTTATGGTAACCAAGAACAACAATTGTTAACCGTGTAGGTAAACCACCGCAAAGGTTTAAAATCCAAAACTTTAGGTAGGTGTACTGCATGCCCACGGATGCCGAAGAAACACTTGCAGAAAATCTCCACATAATGGAAAAATCAGGGTTTGGGTTAACGCGCATGGAAGTGATTGAATTGGTTGGTCAATACGTGGTTAAGAATAATATTAAAACTCCATTTAAAGATGAGATCCCTAAAGAAGACTGGTTTATTAATTTGAAAAATAGACATGGCCTTTCTGTTTAAAAACTCCAAGCCGTTGAACACGGTCGTAAAACTGCATGCACCCTTACGTTATCTATGATTACTCTGAAATTTTAGAGAAAACTATTTATGAACTGGGTTTATGTGATAAACCATCCTATATTTGGAATTGCGATGAAACCAGCTTCAGCAAAGACCCAAAGAAATCAAATGTTGCTGGTCGTCAAGGCTATACGTCCACAAGAACCATCTCCTCTCCAGGGAAGACTAATACAATTACTGTGCTCTTGTTAAGCAATGCCGCTGGTGAAAAAGCTCCGCCGCTAATCGTATACACAGAGAAAAATATCTGGTATGAATGGGTTCCTGAAGATGGATTTCTTGGAACTGTATATGCTGAGACTCAAAAAGGTGGATGGAAGCGAAAGTTTCGAGAATTATTTTGAAAAGGTTTTTTTGCCAACCGTCGAAAATAAAGTCCAATTCGCTCGCTTTACAATGGCCATTCTACTCATGTGGAAATAAAAAAAATAAAAAAAGCAAGAGAAAACAGCATAACAATTTTAAAAGTCCTACCTCATACCAATCATCTTTTACAGCCTCTAGATCTAGCTGTATAATTCGTTTAAGGACAAATGGGACGTAGCGTTGGTCAAGTGGCAAAAATTGAATGTCGGCAAGGTTTTACCCAAAAAAGAGTTTTCAAGAATTAATGGCCAAGTAAGGACTGAGACGGATCCCCAAGTATGTAAAGCAGGCTTCCGTAAAGCAGGGATTTACTCACTAAATAAAAGTGCCATACCTGAAGAGTAATTTGATCGAATTCAGTAAAAAAATTGAAAGAATGCGAAACAGAAACAGAAAAATTACAAAATCAGCCCATCAAAAAATATCTCCCAAAAAGTTGAGTGAAATGGCACTGAATGACTGTTGTAAATAAAATATATACTTATTATACAACAGGAAGTTCCTCAACGTAATTCAATACAATCTCCGGTGCCACTAACGGCCGTTTTACAAAGTAAAGAAAAAGCTGCGCCTTCACTAAATATTGTGAATGTTCAACAACATTCAAAAGTTCAAATTCATGACGATCAACGGTATCTTTCACATTTGAAGAGCTGCTTCTGAACATGATTAAACCTGGAAAACCATCTTTAATAACCAAAAGAACAAAAATAGCGACAGGCGCAGAAATCATCACCCATGATCATGATCATTTGTACGAAAATATAAAAAAATGGAAGCAAAAAAAAAAGAATTGAAAAAGCAAGAAGAAAAGAAATGAAATAAAGATACGAGTACAAAGAAACAAATGAAAAAAGGGACAAGCAGGACTAGTAATAAGACAGGAGCAGAAAAAAAGAACGGGGAGATTACAAACAGACTGATATACATGTTTCTGAAGTGGATATATCATTACCAGGTCCATCAGGTTTTAAAAAAACGAGGAAAATTAAAAATGAGTCAAAAAGAGTAAAACCATAAATTCTACATAAAAAATTGTTTCACCAAAGAAAAAACCCAAAAGATCATCATCATCATCATCTACCAGCATAATTATATCTAATTGCATGAGCGTGCATCGCTATGCAATTAGATAAAATAATGCAGAATCACTTTCTGATATTATAAACGCGACTGATGAAGAATATGATATAACAAGAGATTTCTACATAAACGATTTTCCCTATAATGACGAGGAACAAGAGGATAACACCTTCAGCATAGATACGAGTAAGACTAAGAAACACAATGCGGTGTAGACAGTTGGTGAAAAATCAGACAAGCAAAGCAAGAAAACCGAGAGTTACTGAGGAATTGGATGAAACTTGTACGGCACCAGAGGAATTAAACGGCGAATGGGATGGGCTGATAGACGTGGAAAATGTAGAGTATTATGCATTTAATGACAAAGGAATTACTGAAGGGAACGAGCCTATACAGGAAGTCAGTGGAAAATTGGATGAGAGAAACGATGTAGTGCAAAAAGTTTGTGACAGGTTGGATGACAGAAATCAGACGACAGATCAAGTTGGTGAGAAATCGGATGAAAGGAACAACAACACAATGGCTAAGAAAAGTAATGGCAAATGGGATGTGAGGAAAAATATAGAGATAGAAGAGAAAGAGAATTATAAAATAAATGGCAACGACTTGGTTCGATACTTTAACAGGAAAAGTGGGTGTATTATGTAGGTTATACAGAAAATATACTTTCTGGAACCGATACCAGTTATGATAATAATATAAACTTTTACAAAAGTTACAAAAAGTCATTGATAAAATGCACTAAACAAGTAGATCGTGATACTGTTTTAGAATACTCTATAGTCAAGAAAGTTCTCCTGTCTCAAAACCCTAGTAATTCCAAAGAGTTTCTTTTGGATGAAGAAGACCATGTATATTTTTCTTAAATATTTATGAGTTTTCTGTTGCTGTTTCAATAATATTTTTATATGATAGTTTTGGTGTATTTTTACCCGACTGCGCCAGAAAGAGAGTTATGTTTTTCGATAGTATGTATGTATGTTTGTATAATTGTTTGGCACGCTCTGCGGCCTGAACGGCTCGATGGATTTTAGCTTGAGAAGTGTCGTTATATTCGTATTTACTGTAAGAAAGACACTGGGTATATATAAATAAAAAGAAAATGGTAGATTTGTGGCGCCAAATTCAAATGTTTGGCACGCTCTGGAGCGTGAACGGCTTGATGGATTTTAGCTTCAAAGTATTGTTACGTGTGTGATGTGTATATAGCTTACTATAAAAACTCATTAAAAACAAAACAAAAAAACGGTAATTTACAAAATTAAAAAACCTGACTGCGTTTCTGTGTAATTTGGAAATGAAAAAACCCTTAAACAAGAAAGTCGTGATACCCGATTGCACTTACGAAAGTTGCAAAGAAAAATTAGCAGCCGGAGCCAATTCTAGAAAGTCAGCCGTCTGGTCAGTACATTGGAGTAATCTGCAATGTAATATAGGTATGTGCTCTCAGTTCACTAAGCCTCCATTTCTAGAATGGGTCCCTACAGCTACAATTTTTCTTTGCAACTTTGGCGATTCTTAAGTTAAGTGCAATCGGGTATGACGACTTTCTTGTTTTAGGGTTTTTTCGTTTCCAAATTACACAAAAACGCAGACGGGTTTTTTAGTTCAAAACAAAAAAATACCTTTTTTTATTTTTAGTTTTTTTAAAAGAATGAAAAGACGGATACACGATAATATATTGATCTCATTACATAGTACATTTGTTATTTTAATGCAACCTAGTGAAAGACTATAAGACTGTTTAAACTTATTATTACTGTTTGTTTGAATATTAAAAAAATATAAAAATACAACTGGTCCACTTTTTTTTAGTTTCTACCTCTGACTGAACATGTATGTTCCTCTTACCCCGTATTAGTTTATTCTTCTTTTTCATTCAAAATGATACCTTATTTTAACGACAGTGCGAACTAATATTGACTGAAGCAGTTCTAGCTAGAAATGAATGAGCTTTTATCACTGAATATTTTAATTTCAAATTCATTTTTATGAAATACAGTTACTGACCCTCTTACCCCATGTGAGAGGGAAGAGGAACGTTTATAAAATCTGGATATTTACGCAAATAACGTCGTATGAACTGTGAAGCTAATACATAAAGGCAAGTTTTGCGTGTTTCAAAGATCTTGCAAGACTTAAGCTATTTTTCCTAGCACACATAATATTTTATTGAAAATGAAGTATGTTCCTCTTTCCCCACCTGACCTTACAAGTACCTTGTAGTTATAATTTAATAATGTAAATAATGTTTGAACTTTTTTATTAAGGCAAAGTAGGCGAAGTTTTGTTACCGATTAGAAAAATATTTATTAAAGTAGAAGTTTAAAGATTGCAAGCTAAATAAGATTAAAGGTAGGACCGCACTAGGCGGAACTGCACCGCAGCGGAACTGAGCGACACGACGCGTCAAAATATTCTTTATATGGAATTATATGAGACGCGGAGTTCTGCTGCAGTGTAGTTCCATTGCCGCTTAGTGCGTGTTGTCTCATATAAAGAATATTTTGACGCGTCGTGTCGCTCAGTTCAGCTGCGGTGCAGTTCCGCCTAGTGCGGTCCTACCTTTACTTTCTATCTAAGGGTGGATTCGACCAAACTGGAATAAGACTTACTCCGAGATTAGTCAATACAAATTCGGCGTTTAATCTAGGTATAATATCTTATTCCAGTTTGGTCGAATCCACCCTTAGTTATCTACTTTCTATCTAAGTTCCAGAAAACGGTAAATTGTTACGTTTCAGACGTTTAATTACAGGTAGGTACATAATTCTGTTATTATTACCTATAGTATATATAACTATTATTTGCCAGACACATTTATTATTTTAACTTTTCCGCCGTAAAACATGTGTTTCCTTATCTTATAGTTTCGATATTTCCGTCTGTATCTCACAGCCATTTTACCACAGACTACTTACCTAACTTATGTAAAAAGCCTCCCCCCTCTTTTCCAAAGGACGGGCAAAACATGTAGTAAAACATAGTAAACTCTGCAAGAAAACGTGTAGCCTTACTTTATAAACGTTAGGTAGGTACTTACATTTTAAGTATACTTATTAGTAGATTTCAAAGCATCAGTAACGTTTTTATGTAAGGCCTTAAAACAATAGCTTGAAGTCAAGGAGCTTTTACGTAATCTGAAGGGCGCTCGGGCAATTTAACATCGTTTAAAAATGAATCAGGTCTATTACAGTAATCAGTTGCTCAGAAGAGAAAAGCGGTTCGAGTGAGGTACTTCAAATGAGAACAGAAAACAGAACTGTTACTTACATCCAGGTCCGAAGTTGTGGAAGCGGTCGAGAAGTTCTATGGACAGCTTCACACATCCCCGCAGCTAACTGACACATATCTGACTACATAGATACGTAGTATACCTATATAGTCTGTGCTACAGTGCTTATACAGACCAAAGAGCGAAGTTAACCCGGCATTATATCGAAGACATATCGGACATCAGCATGTACGATATAATTACTTTTGGCTCTCAAACACCTTAAGAACGGGAGCTGAGGAATTTAGGCAGAGCTCATTAAAGCTAATTAAAAAACAAATGCTTATAAAATTCTTTGTGTTTTATTAATCTAAACCTTATATTATAGTTATTTTACTAACATCAGATGTAACATTACTATCTTATATTGTTTGGTCGATCCATTGATATTGGGCTCTGATGTCGATGTGCTCTAATGTGAGGAACCGAGGGTTCACCTCGTTTCAATCCAAGTTTTATATTTATTATCCCTATTTATAATTATGACATCTATGTCCTTAGGACATTGCATTATGATGGTCACCCTTATGGGTAACAATTGTCAGCGTCTGTACGTATGTCAGCCTGATGAAAGGCTCTTACGGCTCTCCCAAGCGGTATTTCCCTCGGAACGTGAATCGGCAGCTCGTGCGCTCTCCGGTTTAGGTAAAAGCTCCTTGCTTGAACTTACTTATAGCTTGTAAGATATCTGTGGTCACAATTGTTTTCTATGACATAGTATGATTCAAAAATAAATTGGTTTTAATTTAAATATCAATCTCTATCGCATCCATAGAATTTACATTTTTACCTTAATAAGACAATAAAAGCATCATGTATTTCACAATAATCATAAAAAAAAGTATTGAACGTTATTCTTGACTTACTCTACGGCTACTGCTCTAACTCTTGTATTATCAAAACTGTATACTTAGATCACAAAAACACCAAATGTCTAGCTAGCGCACTTGCTTTCAAATGACTAATTTAGGGTTACCAAACCTAACATAATCTCTAACTCACTTCTAAATAAATAACAATAACCATTATATGTTTGAAGTAGTGTCCGACCGAAATATGTTATTTTGATGAAACCGAAACCGTAGGTTCGGTTTGATTATAGTTTCGACCGAAACCGAACTTTTATAAACGTGATTAAAAAGTTGAATAAAAATGTAAGCGGGCAGTTCTTTCCAGATATTTGATTAATTAAACATCTCGCCGACCTAATATTAGAGGTTTCTACGTTCAACTGTTATCGGATTGAAATTTCAACATTGTTGTAGTGACACTGGGTCTAAATTTAACTACCCTAAAAAGTGATTTTTTTTATTAAACACTTTTTTCGGATGTTTATTGCATTTTAGGGTTTTGATTTTAGTCCTGACGTTTCGAACCCTTTACAGGGTCCGTGGTCACATAGAGACTGAGGTGTTGGTCGTCTCATAGTAAGAAGTTATTTGCCTACCGTCAATCATTTTTGTATTTAACCGGGTGCGTTCAGGTTTACATAATACGAGCTAACAACTTTTAGGTCTTGCAATGTGTTGCTGTTGGGGCTGAGATTTGATGACCTGTATGATGGGGTCCCAGGCAGGTGGTAAATTCCAACCATCCTCTCTATTGAAATTTCGATGTTTTTTAATTTCAATAGCCTCGCGTATCATCCTAGAAATAAATCGTTGTTCTTTGGCGAGTATTTGAGGTTTGTAAAATCTGATGTAATGGTCCCTCGAGAGCATGTTCGTTGCAGAACGAACATTGCGATCGAACGATGCAGATTTATTTTTGCGCCTATGCTTGACGTCGGGTATGTGTTTTTTACGCGGGTTCCTACACTTCTCTTTAGTGGTGAAAAATTGAAAATATGAGGTACATTAACTGTAATACTGAGGGAACGACATGTTAATTTATTGTAGATGATGGTATAAAATAAAACAAGTTAAGCAGTAAAATATGATACGATATTCACATTATGATGTATTTTCTTTTAGTTTTACTTTTAATTTTCACTACACGAGCAAAGAGCAATGATTCAGTGGCCGGCGGAGTTAAGCGAGGCGACGCCATATTGCCAGCCTTGCCGAGCGCACCTGACGTTAGCCAAACGCTATCCGAATGTACGATGTTGTAAGTTCCGGCGCGGCCGAAAGGTTCGGCTGTTTTTTGGCCGAAACCGAAAATCTGGCCGAAAAATGATTTTTGGGCCGAAACTGGCCGAAACTGAAACTTCGGTCGGACACTAGTTTGAAGTAAATTCTTGTTGAGGCCAAACAACACATAATCGTAATATTATAACGAGTTAGCCCTTATATGAATAGTTAGGCATTGCTATTCACTACAGATTTGAAAAGTTACGTTGTTTTAACCTCATTGTATTCCATTAAAACTTAACTTTAATTCAATATATTAACAAAACTATTCTTATCTTTAGTACTGTTCACAAAATATGTTGTATACCACATTAAGATTGAGATTATTTTGTTGCACGTCATATATTGTTTATTTATTATCGAAACTGATAAAACAGTTTCTTGGCAGGCTGTACAATCAAGGGCCTAACTTATGTATGCGTTCAAAAATATACAGATCTATTTAATTAGTAATAAGATTGACATATAAAATAAAAATATAGGTACATTTAAAACATATAGGTTTGAGCCCGTGGCTGTAGTATTTTTGTCACAATGGGCTCAATCTAATTTACACGTCTAAGCCGCTAAAGAAACTTTCACACAAACTAATCGAAAATGTTTAACTATTAAGTTATGAAAATATTTATATAAAACAGACTTCTTTGAAATATATACTTTACCTTAAAATATAAGCATCAACTTTGTAAGTGCTAGATTAGAAAATTTGGTGAAACAAGTAGGTAAGTATACTATATTTAATGTTAACTTTAACTTATCATCATTAATTCCAATATTTTAATGGCAATAAAATATTAGAACTTCCTAAATAAGTACATACTATTCTACTCATAGCACTGAAAATTGATTGAGCTTATAATTATACATTATTAGGCCCTCGAGTATATAAAGAGCTTTAACATTTCGGTCGATGTATAAAATGTATCGAAACTTGCACTAATAACTAGCTCACTGATATTTAAACTCTAAAATACCGATTAGCTGACATTTGTGGCGATACTATTGGCCAATGACCCAACCACCAGGCTTGCATAAGTGTTTGGATAATATCACAAACACTTATCGAGAATCTCTTGTTGTTCTTCTAATGAAGAAACTTATCAGGTTATTGCCTTTTAATTGAACCTCCTGAATAAACCGTTTTAGATAATACATCCGATGAATAAATCTCAAAAAGTTATTATAATAACATATTGTGTAAACTTGATAAAGTTAATTTTGTACTGTTCATAAATGTATTGTCTGTTGTTTCTGAGCAAAATAATCGCTTAGATTTTAATCCTAGTCGTTTTTGACATAATATTGTAATCGAATGTTTCCTGGTTTTTTTAATGTTAATTATTTCACTACAGCGCATCTAATCTTATATGGTAAGTTATGGTAAACGCGAAGGTAGCTAGCTATTTTATCTCTTCATCTGTCAGGAACACAACAATACAATAAATAAATCACGTTTGTATCCCGGAGGGGTAGATTATAGCTCTCTCGGCACCACAGCAAGCGCGTTCAGACTTAGATTCTGGCACACTTCTTCATTCAACTGCCTGCTAAATAGTTGAAATAGTAGAATCGAGGCGTGCACATGCTAGTAGATCAACCTACCCAAAACAGTCAAATTTATCCTATCGATATTGATCCGTATACCACAGTGATAAAGTTCAAAATGTATTGAAGAAATAAAGTGTTGAAGTGCAGTCAAGGTCAAAGTCTGTACCTATTAGGCCCAAAGCGGTCGAGAGCCGCTTAAAACTGAACTTTCTTTCGCCATGCCAGAAACAAGTCCAAATATAAAAGCAGAGCTGACTGCCAACCTTCACTAGGTGAAAAGGCACCTTAACACGTTGACTGCCACTAAACAAGACACGACTGAATTATAGTTGTTTGAGGTCGCCTGTGGCCTACACGGCGCTTAAGGTGTTAAGCAGAAGAAGGTCGAGCGCCCTATATCTATATCTTGAGGTTGTAGCGCAGGCTGACTGCCAACCTTCACTAGTTGGAGAGGCATCTTAAGCAGAAGAAGGTCGAGCGCCCTATATTTTGAGGCTGTAGTGCAGGCTGACTGCCAACCTTCACTAGTTGGAATGGCACCTTAAGCAGTAGAAGGTCGAGCGCCCTATATCTTGAGGCTGTAGTGCAGGCTGACTGCTAACCTTCACTAGTTGGAAAGGCACCTTAAGCAGAAGGTCGAGCGCCCTATATCTTGAGGTTGTAGTGCAGGCTGACTGCCAACCTTCACTAGTTGGAGAGGCATCTTAAGCAGAAGAAGGTCGAGCGCCCTATATTTTGAGGCTGTAGTGCAGGCTGACTGCCAACCTTCACTAGTTGGAATGGCACCTTAAGCAGTAGAAGGTCGAGCGCCCTATATCTTGAGGCTGTAGTGCAGGCTGACTGCTAACCTTCACTAGTTGGAAAGGCACCTTAAGCAGAAGGTCGAGCGCCCTATATCTTGAGGTTGTAGTGCAGGCTGACTGCCAACCTTCACTAGTTGGAGAGGCATCTTAAGCAGAAGAAGGTCGAGCGCCCTATATCTTGAGGCTGTAGTGCAGGCTGACTGCCAACCTTTACTAGTTGGAATGGCACCTTAGGCAGAAGAAGGTCGAGCGCCCTATATCTTGAGGCTGTAGTGCAGGCTGACTGCTAACCTTCACTAGTTGGAAAGGCACCTTAAGCAGAAGGTCGAGCGGCCTATATCTAGAGGTTGTAGTGCAGGCTGACTGCCAACCTTCACTAGTTGGAGAGGCATCTTAAGCAGAAGAAGGTCGAGCGCCCTATATCTTGAGGCTGTAGTGCAGGCTGACTGCCAACCTTCACTAGTTGGAATGGCACCTTAAGCAGAAGAAGGTCGAGCGCCCTATATCTTGAGGCTGTAGTGCAGGCTGACTGCTAACCTTCACTAGTTGGAAAGGCACCTTAAGCAGAAGGTCGAGCGGCCTATATCTAGAGGTTGTAGTGCAGGCTGACTGCCAACCTTCACTAGTTGGAATGGCACCTTAAGCAGAAGAAGGTCGAGCGCCCTATATCTTGAGGCTGTAGTGTAGGCTGACTGTTAACCTTCACTAGGTGGAAAGGCACCTTAAGCAGAAGGTCGAGCGGCCTATATCTAGAGGTTGTAGTGCAGGCTGACTGCCAACCTTCACTAGTTGGAAAGGCACCTTAAGCAGAAGAAGGTCGAGCGCCCTATATCTTGAGGTTGTAGTGCAGGCTGACTGCCAACCTACACTAGTTGGAGACGCACCTTAAGCAGTAGAAGGTCGAGCGCCCTATATCTTGAGGCTGTAGTGCAGGCTGACTGCCAACCTTCACTAGTTGGAATAGCACCTTAAGCAGAAGAAGGTCGAGCGCTCTTATCTTGAGGTTGTAGTGCAGGCTGACTGCCAACCTTCACTTGTTGGAGAGGCAACTTAAGCAGAAGAAGGTCGAGCGCCCTATATCTTGAGGTTGTAGTGCAGGCTGACTGCCAACCTTCACTAGTTGGAGAGGTACCTTAAGCAGAAGAAGGTCGAGCGCTCTATATCTTGAGGCTGTAGTGCAGGCTGACTGCCAACCTTCACTAGTTGGAAAGGCACCTTAAGCAGAAGAAGGTCGAGCGCCCTATATCTTGAGGTTGTAATGCAAGCTGTGATGCACGCTATCGGCGGCGTCCGCGCTGCGGTTGTCCACCACCAGCGAGGCGACATACTCCTCGCTGTCCCGCAGACGCTTCAGCAGCGGCTCCCACGAGCCGTAATTGAGCTCCGTCAGTTGTACCGCTTTTTTGATGATCTTGTGAGTTTCCAGGCACCAGTCTCTAAGGAACGCAGGATTTTTTTGATATAAGTAACCGAGAAATGTTACGAACTGCATTATCTTCATATATAAAACAATGTCGGATTAGAAATAACATAGTATATTTCTGGTAATGGTTTAGTATGTAGTTACCTGTAGTCAGCGTTGTGTGGTGACGTCACTATCCTTTCGAGCATAACGTCCGCTAGTTTTCGCAGCTCGTGAGCGACCTGTGAAAACATTAATGCATTAGTTTGATGGAATAATATATGGAATGGAATAGATGGAATAATGTAATTGTAAGTTTCTAATAATGTCACCGCCTACAAAAATTTATGTACACATTCACTGGTTGACTGTTAGAGAATGCCTTATGGCATTAAGTCCGCCATTTGCTGTATCTTAGGCAATAAACTTAAATAAAAAATAACAAAATAATGAGGAAACAACCCGACGGCGGGGGCGGGCCGCTAGTGTTTAATAAACCAAACTATTTGTATATGTGTGTGTGTGTTTGTGTGTGTGTGTGGGGGTGTGTGTGGGTGTGTGTGTGTGTGTGTGTGTGTGTGTGTGTGTGTGTGTGTGTGTGTGTGTGTGTGTGTGTGTGTGTGTGTGAATAAATTCTATTATAGGTACTTTACCTCTGCGCTGAATGATCCAAACTGATATTCGAGACTCTGAATGTTGTGCTTTATTAGTTCGACGCTCTTACTGAAATCACCTGTGAACACAAACAAGTGTTATGTATACCTATTTTATTAGAGAATCTAATAAAACCATCGTAAAATCTTGAGCCTCGAGCAGTGAAATTTGGTAAAACTGCTGATGGACTGAGGATGATTATTTTAAAGGATAATGCCCACGGCCCATACATGACAATGATTTAGTTTGTATAAAATGATCTTGGTAGCAAAATGCAATCTATTATATTACTGTAGTGTGTTTAAAGCCATAGTTATGTAAAAAATGTATAATATAACAATTTCAAGTTTGGACATTGTATTTTTAAAGTTCATCGGCAATATACAATCATAGATAAACATGTTTTATACCACTTTTCTTTCAATTATTCATCCACAACACATATTTATTATTAAAGAAGCCAATAATCAAGACTACACATGAGTTTCATTAAACTTTAATTGCTTCGCGTTTAGTATTATTAAGCCAATTTCAAGTGGTGTATATTTTTAAAATACATTTAGTATTGTACGATAAATTGAAATAAAATGGAGTCTCAAACACGTGTTGTTGCTAAAAGAACACGGGAGAAACTCCAAAACTAAAAATAACTAATCTGACAAGACAACCACAGACTCACAGATAACAGTGACATAAAGAGCTGACAACTGACTGACAAATGTAAAATACGTTTCGTTTTACCCTAGATATGTATAGCCGTTCAATATTGTGTTAATAATTATTCATAAATCGTTATGCGTATTTAATGCCATGATAACAATTTATATAGGAAAACTAGAATACAGTTTCATAAAACTAGATTTTTTTTTTCTAATAAACATTTTATCCTATATCTATATAGCATTGTGAATGCAAAATTTCAATAATACAGATAATTATTACATTTAACGCTAAAAGACGGAACGAAACGCTTTGGGCTTTGAGTGGCAGAGTGCGTTCAAGAACCTTAAATTGGTTACTGCCATAGGAAAAGAAGGCTAAGTATTGTATTTTTATCCCGACTTTAAAGAAACTATGATAGCAATGTTAGATTTAGTGAATTTTGAGCTGTTTTAGTCAATACTATTTATATTTATACATTCTCAAAAACAAACAGGTCCAAAATGGGCAAAACGTCTGGTGTCTCTTGTTCTTCATGTATAAGATAAAAAAGGACTCGTTTATTCCACCACGATTGAAACTGTCTTTCATATTACATTTTTTTTATTCAGCCTATTTTGTCCCACTGCTGTGCAAAGGCCTCCCCCAAACCCTTCCGCGCATCTCTATCCTTGGCGCTTTCTCACCAGTTTCCCACAAAGGCATCGATATCGTCTTGCCAACGTTTCCGCGGTCGTCCCCGACCACGCCTCCCGTCCTCAGGCACCCAAGGCGTGAGGGTGTGTGCCCATTTCTCTGGTTGCATGCGGCTAATGTGGCCCGCCCAGTCCCACTTGAGCATGGCTGTTTTGCTCCCTACGTCAGCAATTTTAGTCATGCAGTTTGTTGGTGTGAATTCGGTCTACTCGTTTGTAGCCGAGGATACTTACTACGATATATACGAGGATAACCTCTGACAAATCTTGAGCCTGGATTTTTGAAGCTCAGTCAATGACCAAGTCTGTGCACCGTAGGTTAGGACGGGCAGGATACACATGTCGACGAGTTTGCGCTTCAGCGCGATGGGAAGGTCTCCTTTCTTGAACGCCTTCATGGACCAGTAGCTCTTCCAAGCATTATCAATGCGGCAATCGATCTCCTTATCTTGCCTGTTCTCGAAGCTTACTACCTGGCCCAAGTAAATGATCGACATAGTCTATCTCTTGCCTCTCTACCTCAACTCTACGTTTCGTGCTGTTGGTAATTCTCTTCGTCTTCGACTGGTTCATTTGAAGTCCAAACTCAAGACTCGCTGTGCTCAGATTCAAGCATTTGCTGTAGTTTCTGAAATGTTGGAGCAAACAGAACAACGTCATCCGCAAATCGCAGAGTCGTTATGCGTTTGCTTCTGACGACAATGCCCATTACCCACGAATCTGCCAGCGTCTTGAAGATCTCTTGGAGTGCGCTCGTAAACAGGGTGGGGGATATATTACATATTTATGTGTATTTAAGTATTTTATTTTCTGAATAATCATAACGGAATTGTTATGCAATGTTTGATGAATAACGAACTCGTATAAGAACTCTTAAGTTGTCGTAAGATGGCAGTCGTTAAAACCAACCCGCATTGGGCTAGCGTGGTGGGTAATGGCCCAATCTCCACAAATGCTGCTATCCACAAGGGAAAGCCTGTGCGCAGCAGTGGGACGTAAAGACATACATCATATTTCTGTTGTGTAATTGTGTGTGGCTGAGCGTCAATAATTTTTTTCATATTCTTTAAGGCTGATAATGAAATAAATCTTAAAAGCCGAGGATGAAACAAATAAACGTGCAAAGGTGTTAAGCATTCAAATAAAACTGTTTTAAAAACAAGCTGATTTGACTTTTAAAATATGACCGATTGAATCATGGCGGAAAATGGCGGCATTCTGTTGAAGGCGGTCAAAGTGGCTAGACGTGTTAGAGAAAAAGCTGACTTTACACTGGTTGAATTATTAATATACTGTATGCTGTGTTACGTTGTAAATTCAGGGTCCTGTCTGCCTTTACTTATCTACAAAAGAAGTTCGCAATGGTTGAATAGTACTTACCTGAAACCATTGCGTTAGAATGATCAAATGTCCAAAAACATTAGTCCGTGTAGCTTGTTTGAATTAAATCCATTTTTCTTCACATTAAAGACATGGAGCCTTGGCTGACACATTACAAGACACACTTTTCTTGCATTTTCAATTAAAACATATTTCTAAATCAGTTTTAGTAAGACTTAAACTTACATCTAAAGAGATTTTATTCCGTGTTTACGTTTTGTATTTGACATAACACCATAGACAAAATGACAACCACCGTAGCGACGCCTAGCGGTAGCGGGGCGAAGTAGCTGTCAGCTTTTAATTTCACATAAAAGATTCAATTTTAAAAAATAGTCGAAACAGTTCTAATAATAAATTACATAATAAAATAATATGTATATTAATTACTTTAAGTAATTAAATTTAATTCAAGCAAATCCGGAAATAGAACTAATTTTTTCTATAAGGACTTTTATCTAGAACATTCGAACGGGAGTAATATTTTTTATATGGATATTGTCTCTGCCCGTAGGGGTTACCAGAGAGCAAACTAATACTCCTTAATATTACGACAGGGTAATTAGTGAGTTAAATATCACAAAACACAATTTTAAATTAAAGAAAAATGCATTTCCCATTGCTAAACGTTAATTTTTTTTTAGGTCGTGTGTTGTTATTGTTGGCAAGTTCTGTTAGCAGAGGGCGAGTTGTGACAGACGTCATATTTGATGTTTTGTTAGTTTGAAGGAAAATTTTAAAAGAACAATTTCTTATGAATTACCCGACAATGGGAGTATAAATTATAAGCTGGCCTTCGATTTATAAGTGTTTCCGGCGAAAGGAAAGCTGCCGAGTTGCGACGCCGAAACGAGCAGAATCTCTGGTGTGACGTGGTGCGAGGAGTTGAGATCAATGCACTCAGGAATCCGTGCCACAACCAACCGGTCGTGACACCGCTGGCAGCCACGCGTAGATATAGAATATCCTAGCGCATGCTTCGAGAGGCCCGTCTCGCCGCCAGGATTTAGAGCTGGGCCCTAAAGCCTGGACGCGAGACCTGCCTCTTCGGGGCACCAGCGGCCACCTGCTGCCAGCAAGCTGTCGCCGCACAGGCGTTGACGGTTTTTTGTACCCCCACTCTGGGTTTAATCATTCGTTATTCAGGAACATATTTTTACATTAGGGTTTCGAAACCTTAACATAGTATTTTCTTTTATATCCAACTACACCAAGCGTTGGTGAAGTTGTGAAACCTTTGAGGATCTGCGAGTTCGACCTGTGTGAAGTTGTATGGTGACATCGTCTCCAGATTCGGATCGACTATACGATCCTGGCGTCCATAAATATTTATTTAATATCGGTATAACCCCACGGTTCTCTAGAGTATCGGCTTTAAACGTGTGAGAGTTTTGATACGGTTAAACGGTTTAAAACAATTAATTTAATATTTTTATAGACGGAGTAATTTAATTTTAATTTCAACTTCATACTCCGAACGGTATTGGCTTTATCCCGACCCCCACTCACGACCATGGCTCGGACGACTGAGATATTAGCTGGCTGGTTAGGCAATAGTAGGAACAGTATTATAAAATTTATTTTAAATTAAAATTATCACCGACCTGCTTGGTCACTTTTGACTCTTAGGATTTTAGTGTGTTGTAGGGGGTGATATAGCTTTGGAATAAGGTTTAGATTACTTTAAACAGTAAATTATAGTTGGCAAAATTAATAGAAAGTTTGTTGAACTTTCATTTGAGATTGACCCTAGGGTCAATTTCGACTGATAGTTTTTATTTATGATTTTCCTAATTGTACCTAACATAATATAAGACAAAATTGTGACTAACCCCCCTCTTTTGAATAATAAGAATGAAATAAAATTTATAATTTTATTTTATTGTTGTTGGACAAAATATTTGTGTGTTCTTTTCCAATATACTGCCTAGCTGTTGAACATTTTATGGTTTTATTTGATAACAACCCACTGAAGCTTGCATTTGGGATTTTCTTCCTTTTCCCCAAAAGGGACAAAATCTCAAATGTAACAGTGGCGCACTCAACGTGTGTTTTGGTTAGGGATAGTGGTTATGTCTTATGCTGTAACTAAAAAGCCAGAATACCGATAGCGTTCTAGAACCGTGGGGATTATTAATTTTAAGAAAAACCGTCACGCGTGCATTGGCACGGATTCCTCCCATTTTATTATTTTATTTTAATAACGAATTTTTATTCGTTATTATTTTAAAATAATGTATTAATAGTGCATTTTTTTTAAACGTTTATAACACTTTTTTATATGTATACAAGTGTTAATTATTTAATTATTGTACTCAGCTGAACTAGAGTATTATTTTATGACACAATTTTTATTTGAAAATAAGTGGTTTTTTTTAATGCAAGTGTTTTTAGTATTATTATTATAATACTGTGTTTGTGGTGGTTTACTACTATTTTCTGTGGATTGTAACTGTATACTTAGGTTGAAACTGCCTATTGAGGAAGCCAGCTTATATTTTAGTAGTTTTTTTTTAAATCCAAAATGGAACGCCCAATTTCGTTTAATTTGCTTCATAAAGACGAGCTTACGTATGAGGTGGAGATTCGAGACGCAGCACCGGCGACAACGGTAGAGGGATTACGAGTTCAGATTAGGGAACTTAGTAAACTAGTTTGCTCAGACGATATCGTAGAGACTACTCGGGATCCTAAAGTAGAATTACAAATTATTAAAGCCAAATTGGCAGAGGTCGCCGAAGTTATAGGAAAAGATCCTTCAAATTTTAAAAAATTTAACCGTATAAAGGCTTTAAGTTCCCACCTTTTTCATCGCTTGGGCAGGGTAACTCCCCCTCCTGAACTTGATTCCGTATATCAGACTATTGACAAAGAGCTTAACGGTTATTTGTCAAAAGTTGATAATATTAACGCGAGTTTCCATGCGTCGTTTACATCGGCACCAGAGACACCGAACGTCCTTGAAGTTGAACCTACTCCCGAAGTCGTATATTATAGTAAGAAGGATGCAACAGTCAGATCTCTCGACTGTAAATTTAATGGTACCGGTTGCGTGAAAGCTTTCATAGAGCGTCTCGAAGAACTTTGCGAAGCTAGGGGTATAAGCGAAACTTCGTTACATAAATCAGCTCTGGACTTGTTTTCTGATGGTGCTTTGTTGTGGTACCGTGGTATAAAAGCGTCGGTTGGTAGTTGGTCGGAACTAAAAAGACATTTACTCACAGCGTTCGCTCCGCCAGACTACGATATGCGTCTCATTTCAGAAATTACTAATAGGACTCAGGGGCAAACTGAATTGTCCTGTATTTACATAGCGGTCATGGAGAACCTCTTCAACAGGCTCTCTTACAGAGTAGCGGAACCTGAGCGTTTGGCACGGATTAAGTTCAACATGCGGCCGGAATACGCGACGGCGTTGTCAATGTTGGCGGTCAATACCCTGGAGGAATTAAAGGAGAAGTGTAGGCAACTCGAGCTAGGTTTTGTTAGCAAGGCACAGTTCCGCGAACCGCCGAAACCTACCGCTTCTTTTGTTGCACCAGACTTGGCTTACCAAGCTCCGAGGGGTTCTTTGAGAATCGAGGCCGTGCAAGCTGATCCTGCTATGTATTGTGTTCGTTGTAGGGTAAGGAGCCACTCATTATCTACTTGCAAATCCACAGAAGTAGTTTGTTTTCGTTGCGGTAAGAAGGGTGTGAGGACACCTTCGTGCCCCAACTGCAATAAAAGAGCAGTCGGGACTAAAGGTCAATCCTGTCAGAACTGCAATTCAAAAAATTAATTTCCCGGAACTACAGCCATAATTTTATTAAGTCCGATTGGGACAACTATTTAAAATGGTTACAAGTTTTTTTAAACTCTTTAAGAGTAGATTCAGTACGTTATAAGACTAGGGAGGATGGTCGGCCGCATTTAACCGTTTCTATATATAATGCGGATTATTACGGTTTACTTGACTCGGGTTCATGCATTTCAGTATTGGGTTCCGATGTTGGCCAACAGTTCATAAAAGCTGGTGCAACCTTACACTATGATGGGTGCTTGGGCAACATCGTAACAGCCAATGACTCGCGTGCAACCGTGAAGGGTTATTTATATTTACCAGTTACTCTTATGGGAGTGACTCAAGTTATTAAATTTTATATTATTCCTGATATCACCACACCGTTAATTTTTGGCGTTGATTTTTGGAAGGCTTTTAATTTAGCTCCTGAAATTTTTAATAGATTGCCTTTTAAGTATTTTCAAAACTCTAAACACCGTACTTGCGTATCGGAGGTTAGGCATTTGCAGCCGTTTGATGAATTAACACCCGTTCAGAGGTTGAAAGCGGAGTCATTAATAAATGAATTTAAGAAGGTGTCTTTTGAGGTTAAAGGGTTAGGTCGTACCCAACTGTTGCGTCATAAGATAGACACGGGTGATGTTTCTCCTATCAAACAGCGTTATTATCCACTATCACCTGAACGCCTTAAGGAACTTAACCGCCAGCTGGATGAGATGTTAGAGATGGGAGTAGTAGAGCCTAGCAATAGCGCGTGGAATAACCCAGTCCTATTAGCTCCTAAACCAAACGGAGAATGGCGATTTTGCCTTGACAGCCGAAAATTGAATGCAGTCAGCAAACAAGATGCTTATCCGCTTCCCTACGTCTCTCACATCTTAGATCAGTTACGTGACGCTCGATACCTTTCGTCAATTGATTTAAAATCTGCATTTTGGCAAATTGAGCTTGACTCCGCTTCATCTAAGGAAAAAACCGCATTCACGGTTCCCGGACGAGGTCTTTTCCATTTTAAGGTTATGTGCTTTGGGTTGACGGGGGCACCAGCCACCCAGCAACGGTTAATGGACATACTGTTTGGTCCTGAGTTTAATAATAAAGTGTTTGTTTACTTGGATGACATTATAATATGCTCATCGACATTCGAGGAACACATTTCGCTTCTTAAACGGGTTTTAGAAAAGTTACGACAGGCTAAGTTAACGATTAACTTACAAAAATCCTGTTTCTTTCGTCGGGAGTTAAAATATCTAGGTTACAGGGTAGATGAACATGGTTTACACACTGATCCGTCGAAAGTTCAGTCAATAGTCAACTTTCCCACACCTACCACCCGGAAGGAGGTGAAAATGTTCCTTGGAACAGCGTCGTATTATAGACGTTTCATTAAAAATTTCAGTTCTATAGCGGCACCTTTAAATGCACTTACGAGTACTAGCAAAAAAGCCCCGCCTTTTAAGTGGACTGCTGAGGCAGAAACCGCGTTTACTACTTTAAAAACAGCGTTGGTCTCTGCACCAGTATTGGCTTGTCCCGATTTTTCCCAGCCATTTGAGATTCATTGTGACGCATCCAGTTTTGGGATAGCGGGCACTCTGACTCAGTTTATAAAGGGAGAGGAGCATCCAATAGCATATTGTAGTCGTTCACTGAATTCGGCAGAACGCAATTATTCGGCGACGGAGCGAGAGGCCCTAGCGGTGGTTTTTGCTGTAGAACACTTTCGTCCTTATGTGGAGGGAGGTCCTGCGTTTAAGGTGATAACCGACCACTCGAGCCTGAAGTGGTTCTTTAATTTAACCAATCCTACGGGTCGATTAGCTCGTTGGGGTTGTCGGTTATCGCCTTACAACTTTGTTATTGAGCACCGCAAGGGCAAGGACAACGTAGTTCCAGATGCACTATCGCGTGCCGTTCCGGTGCTCGAAATAAAGGTGCCTGACGCAGACACTTGGTTCCAAAAGTTGTGGGACAAGTGTGTTAGTACTCCTAGGTCGTGTCCTAACTTTATTATTAGAGACAATAAACTTTTTCGTTTTTCAAAAAATAAATTCGGTGTGGCGAGTGATTATGATTGGAAACAAGTAGTACCGGAGGGAAATCGTCTGGAACTTTTAAAGAATCACCATAGTGGTGAATTATCTCCACATTTTGGAGTATTTAAAACTTATAAACGACTTGCACTACGTTACTACTGGCCTAACATGTATAAGGATGTAACTAAGTACGTGGGGAAATGTGATACGTGCGCCGCATATAAACACTCACAATTGCCAACCCCTGGTCTCTTAGGTAGCGCGAAAGACTGCTCTAAACCGTTTGAAACAATAAGTTTTGACCTCGTTGGTCCCTTGCCACGGTCTAGAGCGGGCTTCACATATCTCTTTGTGGTCGTATGCTGTTTTACGAAATATTGTTTGCTCTTTCCTTTACGAAGAGCTGTGGGTAAGGCTATAGCGCAGAAACTTGAAGATGGCGTTTTCTTGGTTCACGGCATACCCCGTACGGTGATAGCGGACAACGGAACGCAGTTCACGGGCAATGAAATTAAATCTTTGTTGGAGAGGTACAAGGTACCTCAGGTTCACTTTACACCTCGCTATTGCCCCAGCGTGAACACAGTTGAACGTTATAACCGTACGATTATGACCGCCGTATCAATTCTTGTGGAAGATGACCATAGATCGTGGGATGTTAATATTTCGAAAATTCAGTATGCAATAAACACTTCCACTAATGAAGTAACACGTTTTACCCCATTCTTCCTAGTACATGGTAGGGAGGCAGTTAGTTGCGGAGAGGTTTTCGGCAATAATACCGATGGACCGCTCACCCTGGCGTGCGCTTCTCGCGGTGTATATGCGGACCAGTTAGGCGTCTTAGAGGAAATTTTTAATAAAGTGAAAGGCGCGCTTATTAAATCACATGACCGTAGTGCTCGTCATTATAACAATGGGAGGAGGCCCTTAGAATTTGAGGTGGGTGACACTGTGTGGAAAAAGACATATCCACAGAGTGACGCCTCCAAATTTTTTATGGCTAAATTAGCTCCTAAATATGAAAAATGTTTTGTTAGGAAAAAACTTTCCCCCCTAGTGTATGAATTAGAAGGCTGTAGTTCCGGTAAAAACCTTGGTGAATGGCACATCAAGGACTTTAAGTCTTCATGGGAAGACTAAGATGTATTAGTTTTAGTAATTTATCGATCATTGTATCATGGTACAATGTTTTGCTTGTTGTGAGCGGTTGAAAAGTGACAAAGGAGGGCTGTATATGCCCTGTAGTCGCTGCTGTTGTTGGCATTGGTGGCTGTATATGCCACGGTGCTGGAATTCGTTATGTGGTTTATTTTGGTTGCTAGATGGTTTAAAAGTGACGAAGGAGGGCTGTATATGCCTTTAAGTCACTGCACTTTGGGCGTTTGTGGCTGTATATGCCGCGGCGCTGGAGGCTCTTTTAAGAGGAGCTTGATGTTTGTGGTTGTGTTTTTGCGCAGTGGAAAGTTTCGACTTTTGGCGTGATGACATTCTATTTGTTATTAAGTTGGAATGTTTTAATTCCTTTCTTTTTTATTTTAATATTATAGGTTAGATACCTTAATGGAAGGGTTAAATCTCCGGACCGTTGGTAAGGCAACGTGGTGATAGTCCTGAGGAAGGTGGCCATTTATTGGCGGGCGTGTACGCTGCTTTGACGGAATAAGTTTATGTTGGATTTTCTTTGTGGGCGGTTAGCCAAACCTCAATCTCCGGACCGTTGGTGAGGCAACGAGATGATAGTCCTGAGGATGGTGGCCATTTATTGGCGGGCGTGTAGGCTGCTTTGATGGAATTCGGTTTTTTTTTTTTGTTGGATTTATTTAGGGGCGGTTAGCCAAACTTTTAGGTGGTGGTGAATATTTGTTGGTTTGGGTTGTGGGTTTTCTTTTGGTTTACGGCTGCCCAGCCGTATAAGAAGTTTACTGGGCATTACTTTAAAAATGTGCTTATAGGTAGGAGCATTTAGATGTTTGTGTATTGAGGAGGTATCGTTTGTCAGGAAGGGTAGACTTGGACGTGTAGACGATTCTTACATGTATTTATTATTTTATAGCTCTTTGGGTTTCGTCTTTTCCATGTTTGTAAATGGATCAGACCTTACCTGTAGAACATATATAAACGTTTGGTGTATATATTTATTATTTTGTGCCTCTCTGGGCTTCGTCTTTTCCATATTGCTTAATGGATCAGACTTACCCAGTGGGATAACTGTAGGTCTATTTCAGTAACCTGTATAGTTAAATAAGCCATTCACCCCAGCGGATTAGTGACTGGTACCAAAAGCCTTAACGCGAGGCGTCAGTGCGGCTGGTGACACTGTAATAATAGGTTAACTGTATAGCCACCAGTTTTTATGTTTATGTAATAATATCATTATAACCATAATTAGTGTATTTAATATATATAAAGTAATCCATCATTTATAATCTAGTATTTTAGTAATATTCATATTGAACTCCTAAAGGTTTGTCTTTTCCATATTGCTTAATGGATCAGACTCACTTTGTGAGTCTATTGTGGTGACTTTTCAGTAACCAGTATTGTTAAAAAAGTAAGCCATACACCCCAGCGGATCAGTGACTGGTACCAAAAGCCTTAACGCGAGGCAACAGTGCGGTTGGTGACACTGTGATAATATGTTAACTGCATAGCCACCAAATTTTTAGATTTATGTAAGAGTATATTATAATTGATATTATTGTATTTATTACGTACATTAGTTTATATTCATATAGAAGTTTGTATATTTATTGGGATATACAAACTATATATATATATGGGATATTTGTATATTTAAATATATATATATATATATATATATATATATGAAGAATTGTCGTACACAAGTCTGCGTTTTGTTGTTTTTTTTACTGTCATAGCATATTGTATAGCTATTTACAGGAAAGTTTTGAGTTATTGTGTAGTGCAGCTACACGGGTAGGTTTTCTTTTGGTTGTTTGTGCTTGCTTGGTTGTTTGAAGTGTAGTGTGACGCTGGAGGGCCAGCGTCGAGATTTGCCCTGGTCGGTCAAATCTCTGGTGGTTGGGGAGGTACTGTTACGTTGTAAATTCAGGGTCCTGTCTGCCTTTACTTATCTACAAAAGAAGTTCGCAATGGTTGAATAGTACTTACCTGAAACCATTGCGTTAGAATGATCAAATGTCCAAAAACATTAGTCCGTGTAGCTTGTTTGAATTAAATCCATTTTTCTTCACATTAAAGACATGGAGCCTTGGCTGACACATTACAAGACACACTTTTCTTGCATTTTCAATTAAAACATATTTCTAAATCAGTTTTAGTAAGACTTAAACTTACATCTAAAGAGATTTTATTCCGTGTTTACGTTTTGTATTTGACATAACACCATAGACAAAATGACAACCACCGTAGCGACGCCTAGCGGTAGCGGGGCGAAGTAGCTGTCAGCTTTTAATTTCACATAAAAGATTCAATTTTAAAAAATAGTCGAAACAGTTCTAATAATAAATTACATAATAAAATAATATGTATATTAATTACTTTAAGTAATTAAATTTAATTCAAGCAAATCCGGAAATAGAACTAATTTTTTCTATAAGGACTTTTATCTAGAACATTCGAACGGGAGTAATATTTTTTATATGGATATTGTCTCTGCCCGTAGGGGTTACCAGAGAGCAAACTAATACTCCTTAATATTACGACAGGGTAATTAGTGAGTTAAATATCACAAAACACAATTTTAAATTAAAGAAAAATGCATTTCCCATTGCTAAACGTTAATTTTTTTTTAGGTCGTGTGTTGTTATTGTTGGCAAGTTCTGTTAGCAGAGGGCGAGTTGTGACAGACGTCATATTTGATGTTTTGTTAGTTTGAAGGAAAATTTTAAAAGAACAATTTCTTATGAATTACCCGACAATGGGAGTATAAATTATAAGCTGGCCTTCGATTTATAAGTGTTTCCGGCGAAAGGAAAGCTGCCGAGTTGCGACGCCGAAACGAGCAGAATCTCTGGTGTGACGTGGTGCGAGGAGTTGAGATCAATGCACTCAGGAATCCGTGCCACAACCAACCGGTCGTGACACCGCTGGCAGCCACGCGTAGATATAGAATATCCTAGCGCATGCTTCGAGAGGCCCGTCTCGCCGCCAGGATTTAGAGCTGGGCCCTAAAGCCTGGACGCGAGACCTGCCTCTTCGGGGCACCAGCGGCCACCTGCTGCCAGCAAGCTGTCGCCGCACAGGCGTTGACGGTTTTTTGTACCCCCACTCTGGGTTTAATCATTCGTTATTCAGGAACATATTTTTACATTAGGGTTTCGAAACCTTAACATAGTATTTTCTTTTATATCCAACTACACCAAGCGTTGGTGAAGTTGTGAAACCTTTGAGGATCTGCGAGTTCGACCTGTGTGAAGTTGTATGGTGACATCGTCTCCAGATTCGGATCGACTATACGATCCTGGCGTCCATAAATATTTATTTAATATCGGTATAACCCCACGGTTCTCTAGAGTATCGGCTTTAAACGTGTGAGAGTTTTGATACGGTTAAACGGTTTAAAACAATTAATTTAATATTTTTATAGACGGAGTAATTTAATTTTAATTTCAACTTCATACTCCGAACGGTATTGGCTTTATCCCGACCCCCACTCACGACCATGGCTCGGACGACTGAGATATTAGCTGGCTGGTTAGGCAATAGTAGGAACAGTATTATAAAATTTATTTTAAATTAAAATTATCACCGACCTGCTTGGTCACTTTTGACTCTTAGGATTTTAGTGTGTTGTAGGGGGTGATATAGCTTTGGAATAAGGTTTAGATTACTTTAAACAGTAAATTATAGTTGGCAAAATTAATAGAAAGTTTGTTGAACTTTCATTTGAGATTGACCCTAGGGTCAATTTCGACTGATAGTTTTTATTTATGATTTTCCTAATTGTACCTAACATAATATAAGACAAAATTGTGACTAACCCCCCTCTTTTGAATAATAAGAATGAAATAAAATTTATAATTTTATTTTATTGTTGTTGGACAAAATATTTGTGTGTTCTTTTCCAATATACTGCCTAGCTGTTGAACATTTTATGGTTTTATTTGATAACAACCCACTGAAGCTTGCATTTGGGATTTTCTTCCTTTTCCCCAAAAGGGACAAAATCTCAAATGTAACAGCTGTGTGTCGATAATAAATTTGTGATTTACCTGGAGTAAGAAGTTTTATTAGACAAGCAAACTACTCACCATAATCCGCGTACATCCTAGCCAGTCGATCGGCTGACTCCCTCAACGAGGTATGATGACGGTGCCACACGTGCTGTTGCAACTTCAACGCCGCGTGCGCCTTCTCACACCTCTCCGCGCGAGAGGCAACCCGAGCATCAGCCAACAGCTCCTTAGCCCGGTCCAATGTCTCCATGGCACGCTCTATGCGGAACTCGGCGGCGCATTGGCCGCAGCGGGTGCTCCCGGCCGCTTTGGGGTTGCATATGACGGGGCCTTTGCAGGACTGGCACGCGTACGCACTGAACATGTACTGTGAGGGAAATACTGTTACAGTACCTACTCAACTGCTGGTATTATAGTTTAGACCATAAGGTTAGGTTGGTATCAGATTGCGCTTTCACATTAGGCGACTTAGCCGTTCTAAATAAATAAGAGCCGCGCGGCTGTGCTTTACAATGAAGCGAGCTGCAGCTGCGCCGCTAAGTCGCCTAATGTAAAAGCGCTCTAAAAGTACATAGACACAGGTTCGATTCACAGGATTATTGTACTGAGTTTAGTTGGTGGTAGGGATGGTCTAAGTTTCTCTACATGAGTGCTGGCAAATGAGCTACACAATTGAGTAAGCCAACCGCTCCTTAGCCCGGTACAATGACGACATGTCGCGCTCTATGTGGAACTTAGCGGCGCATTGGCCGCAGCGGGTGCTTCCGGTCGCTTTGGGGTTGTATAATGACGGGGCCCTTGCACGACTAACACACGTACGCGCTGAACATTTGTACTGTGCGGGAAATACAGGAATAGTTTGGGGGTTACGGTCACTTTAGGTATACCCTAGAGACCCTATACGTGACCTCTGGGTGGTGCTAAATGAGTTTACTATTACGTGACCCGCCTGCTCGTTTGCTTCCTTTTCACATTAAAAAAAAGTATTTAACCGTAGGTATTGTACTTTAGACCTTAAGGTTAAGATTTTTGGTATCAGACTAAGAGCATATCGACATAGTTTCTATTAACAGGATTTGGACTCAGTTTAGTAGGTGGTAGGGTGCGTTAAGTCCCTTCATATGCATGAGTGTTTGCAACTGAGTGCTTTGCACGTCTGGCACGCGTCCGCGCTGAACATGTACATAGCGAAGGAATAAGGATATACTGTGCGCAACTAAACCGCCTATAATAATAGGCTTGTGTCCACTAAGAATAAAACGTGTGGATTGGCGTTTCTAATGATCAATTGATTGTTGAAAACATGATTTATAGAAACAAAATACTTATCTAAAATATTCATTATAAAAAATTGGGATTATTAGGTAATATTTCTAAAGAAAAAAACGACAATAATACGCATTCAGTCATATGACATTAAACGCCAATCAAAATGTCATTTTTATTGTTTTGACATTTGTAATAGAACAAGCCTCGAACGAAACAGATGTTTGGCACGGCGGGCGTGACGTCATTCACGTTGACATAAAGCGTTTTTGCTATAGAAAAATAACTTAAGCATAGAAGGAGTCCAAATGAGACTCGTGTAGTTGTCCTATTTTTTCAAATGGTCCAATGTCCAGGTTTCAATGTTTATACATTGAAAGAAAAGAGACAAAATAAGTTGCTAAAAACGTCAAATGTCTAGCGAAAAAAAAACCGGTCACCATTTATGACATTTATCCATACTGAATTCAAAAGCGACTTAAACAAAATATGTAAATTGAATGGTGACCAAACGGAGTGCCCACTCAAATGTCATAGCACTCCTTCTATGCTTTAGTTACTATTCTATGGTTTTTGCGGTAAAGGACAATGGGCAAAAATGTATGGAACTTGGTCCAAGATGAGACAGATCCTCCACTGATGAGACTTGTGGGAAATGAAAGTACATACTTGTCATATGGTTTTTGCAAAATATTATCAAAATCCGTCCCGGGATTATTTTTTTATAGTCACTTAACGTGCGGGGGGGCAATTAGGGGCGAAGAAACGAGATACCGTATCTTATTTAGACAGGCACAAACATGTCCAAACATGCGCCACACATAACATAAAATCTCATTATTAATGGTCAGGTTAACTTGACCATAAAAAAAAAATCCCGGGACGGATTTGAATGTTTCTTTTGCCAGAATCATATGACAAGTATAAACTTTTATTTCCCACTAGTCTCATCAGTGGAGGATCTAGTCTTAGCTCTTGGACCACTTTTGCCCATGTCCTTTAAATCGGAATATAAAAACGCAAAATAAATATTCAAAATGATCGATTTTTTTTTAAATAATGTATTTTTAGGATAAAATAGGTAAACAGGTATCGTTTTAACATCATTTTGTAATTTAGTCAACTAGCCTATTATGTGAAAGCGCTCAATGGTGCCGAAGAATAACGCCATATCTGCAAGATAATTGTATTGCAGATATGGCGTTATTCTTCGGGACCGTCGCGCTGTAATATAATAAAATCGTCAAATCCATAGTGCAAACTTTTGATTTGATTTTTTGTTGGCTGTAGTATTTTGAGCACAGGAAGGCAAACACACAGCCAAGATAGTGCCGAGTAGTGTTTAAAGTTTAGTGTTTTATTTTTTATATTCTCAAGGCGGGTCTCCTGCGACAATGTTTTGTGTTTTCTAACACCTAACAATAAAACATCTAACAATTATAGGCGTGGCCTACGTACATGTGGTGTTAGAAAACACAAAACAGTGTCGCAGGAGACCCGCCTTTACTGTTTTTTGTTTTTGTTTAGCGTTTTATTATTGTTGGTGTATCATTGTTTTGTGGACACGTCACCGATTAGGCCCCTCTAGAATACCAGCGTTGCAGCGGCTTTATGTCGCTGTAGCACGTGCTGAGGTTGGGGCCTAGTTGGCCACACTTTGTTTTTTGTTTTGTATTCTCATTGTGAATATCGTATTTTATGTCTTTTTTATTACTCTTTCTTTATTTTTCACATGTAGGTATGTAATTTTTGTAGTGTGTTCTTTCTAATACAACTCACTAGGAAATCCCGCTTGTCCCCATCACTGCACGCGGCGCATCCGATTTACCATGATCAACGGTATTTTTGTTGATTGTGATTGATCAATTTTAGTTTCTTTTATTTTCACTTAAAAAAATTAAAATTAAATTTGTAGCTCTACAGTTATTATAAGTCACTCTATAATTTTAAAAAAATATGCGCAATCTTAAAAACGTCCTGTACAACTCTAAAACCACTCACTAGGAAATCCCGCTTGTCCCCATCACTGCACGCGGCGCATCCGATTTACCATGATCAACGGTATTTTTGTTAATTGTGTTTGATCAATTTTAGTTTCTTTTATTTTCACTTAAAAAAATTAAAATTAAATTTGTAGCTGTAGAGTTATTATAAGTCACTCTATAATTTAAAAAAATATGCGCAATCTTAAAAACGTCCTGTACAACTCTAAAACCACTCACTAGGAAATCCCGCTTGTCCCCATCACTGCACGCGGCGCATCCGATTTACCATGATCAACGGTATTTTTGTTGATTGTGTTTGATCAATTTTAGTTTCTTTTATTTTCACTTAAAAAAATTAAAATTAAATTTATAGCTCTACAGTTATTATAAGTCACTCTATAATTTTAAAAAAATATGCGCAATCTTAAAAACGTCCTGTATAACTCTATAACCACTCACTAGGAAATCCCGCTTGTCCCCATCACTGCACGCGGCGCATCCGATTTACCATGATCAACGGTATTTTTGTTGATTGTGTTTGATCAATTTTAGTTTCTTTTATTTTCATTTAAAAAAATTAAAATTAAATTTGTAGCTGTAGAGTTATTATAAGTCACTCTATAATTATAAAAAATATGCGCAATCTTAAAAACGTCCTGTATAACTCTAAAACCACTCACTAGGAAATCCCGCTTGTCCCCATCACTGCACGCGGCGCATCCGATTTACCATGATCAACGGTATTTTTGTTGATTGTGTTTGATCAATTTTAGTTTCTTTTATTTTCACTTAAAAAATTAAAATTAAATTTGTAGCTGTAGAGTTATTATAAGTCACTCTATAATTTTAAAAAATATGCGCAATCTTAAAAACGTCCTGTATAACTCTAAAACCACTCACTAGGAAATCCCGCTTGTCCCCATCACTGCACGCGGCGCATCCGATTTACCATGATCAACGGTATTTTTGTTGGTATGTTTGATCAATTTTAGTTTCTTTTATTTTCACTTAAAAAAATTAAAATTAAATTTGTAGCTCTACAGTTATTATAAGTCACTCTATAATTTTAAAAAAATATGCGCAATCTTAAAAACGTCCTGTATAACTCTAAAACCACTCACTAGGAAATCCCGCTTGTCCCCATCACTGCACGCGGCGCATCCGATTTACCATGATCAACGGTATTTTTGTTGATTGTGTTTGATCAATTTTAGTTTCTTTTATTTTCATTTAAAAAAATTAAATTTAAATTTGTAGCTGTAGAGTTATTATAAGCCACTCTATAATTATAAAAAATATGCGCAATCTTAAAAACGTCCTGTATAACTCTAAAACCACTCACTAGGAAATCCCGCTTGTCCCCATCACTGCACGCGGCGCATCCGATTTACCATGATCAACGGTATTTTTGTTGATTGTGATTGATCAATTTTAGTTTCTTTTATTTTCACTTAAAAAAATTAAAATTAAATTTGTAGCTCTACAGTTATTATAAGTCACTCTATAATTTTAAAAAAATATGCGCAATCTTAAAAACGTCCTGTACAACTCTAAAACCACTCACTAGGAAATCCCGCTTGTCCCCATCACTGCACGCGGCGCATCCGATTTACCATGATCAACGGTATTTTTGTTAATTGTGTTTGATCAATTTTAGTTTCTTTTATTTTCACTTAAAAAAATTAAAATTAAATTTGTAGCTCTACAGTTATTATAAGTCACTCTATAATTTTAAAAAAATATGCGCAATCTTAAAAACGTCCTGTACAACTCTAAAACCACTCACTAGGAAATCCCGCTTGTCCCCATCACTGCACGCGGCGCATCCGATTAACCATGATCAACGGTATTTTTGTTGATTGTGATTGATCAATTTTAGTTTCTTTTATTTTCACTTAAAAAAATTAAAATTAAATTTGTAGCTCTACAGTTATTATAAGTCACTCTATAATTTTAAAAAAAATATGCGCAATCTTAAAAACGTCCTGTACAACTCTAAAACCACTCACTAGGAAATCCCGCTTGTCCCCATCACTGCACGCGGCGCATCCGATTAACCATGATCAACGGTATTTTTGTTGATATGTTTGATCAATTTTAGTTTCTTTTATTTTCACTTAAAAAAATTAAAATTAAATTTGTAGCTCTACAGTTATTATAAGTCACTCTATAATTTTAAAAAAAATATGCGCAATCTTAAAAACGTCCTGTACAACTCTAAAACCACTCACTAGGAAATCCCGCTTGTCCCCATCACTGCACGCGGCGCACGTACAATTGAACATGTACTGCGCGCGCAGGGCGGCGCGCCGGTGGCGGGCGGGCTCGCGCGCGCGGTGCGGCCCGTAGCAGTTGAGGAGCTCGCCGCCCGCGCCTAACTCGCGCGCGGCTACCACCACCAGGCGGCCTTTGTAGAAGCTGGGAGTAAAGTTGCAAATTTTGATTTACCAGTCGCAAGGAACTTCTACCTTCTTCTTCTTATATTACTTACACACGATAATTGGAAATCATATTACACAATTCTGTGACCACGGCTTATATTTCGGTTCGACGCGATTCTGTTTAGGCGTGCAGTGGTACTGGGGGTAGCAATGCGCATTTGTCTGGCACAGACTATAATAGCTCGTTAGATTAGTTAGTAAGTCTTAACTATAAGTTAGTTAACTGTTTTTTTATTATTATTAGTATTGACGTCAATAAGTGACTGTAAAGGTTTACATTGAATAAATAATTTGACTTTGACTTTGACTTTACCTAAACAAAGGCCCAAGTCTACTAATTTACGAATGGCATAATTGAATCGCAATTGGATCGTATTGTAATTGTTTGACACATTTGGTATTCTCTTTCTTCATATTATAAGAATACCAAATGTGTCAAACAATTACAATGCGATACAATTGCGATTCAATTATGCCATTTGTAAATTAGCAGACTTGGGCCCCAGGAAATTGCACGGGCAATGTGACATCGTTTAAAAATTAACCTTATTATTATGTGCCTCAAGTTCAGAAATCACTTGCTCGTCACTTAAAAGTCAGCCGTCTAGCTCTAGTCAGTAGATCGGAATAATCTGCAATGTGATATAAGTATGTGCTCTCAATTCACTAAGCCTCCATTTCTAAAATGGGTTCCGACTGCTACAACTTTTCTTTGCAACTTTGGCGATTCTTAAGTTAAGTGCAATCGGGTATGACGACTTTCTTCTTTTAGGGTTTTTTCATTTCCAAAATATACAGAAACGCAGTCGGGTTTTATAGTTTTTTAAATTACCGTGTTTTTATCATTTTTTGTTTTGCAATCTCGACATTATTAGCGGGCGGGCTCGCGCAGTTGAGGAGCTCACCGCCCGCGCTCATCTCGTGCGCGGCTACCACCACCAGACGGCCTTTGTAGAAGGTGGGATGGGTGAAGTAGCAATTTTCAATGTACCATACGTCACTTGATGATTTTATTTTGTTTTTTTTTAGCAGTGGCAATGTTGCAATTTTAATTTACCAATCGTCACTTGAAGTTATTTTGTTTCATTTTTTGGTTTGCAATCTCGACAGTAACTAGATTAGCTGAACGGCTCAGTTCAGTTCTCAGTTCACAGTTCACACACTATTGCTGCTATCATAATAAAAAAATAAGTAAGTATATCAAAATAACGAATAATAAAGACAGGAACAAATAATTTACTATAATTTTAATTAACGTTATCAATTACAATTTACAGTCCACATTATAAGTAACAGGCTCCTATTGAAAACAATGCAAACTCACGTGTTTATAATGTTGGGGTCGCAGGAGTGGTTCATCATGGCGGCGGACGGGTAGATGGCGGTGGCGCGGCGCACCTCTCTCTCGGACAACGTCACCGATAGACCTGGATGGTAGGACGCTTACGTTAAGGCAATATGGTAAATGCCTCAGCAAATAGGGGACGTTCTAGTTGAAGGTCAGTTCAAGAGTACCCTAAACCGTCGAATGTTTATGAAAATGCGACGGCAGCGCAGGTACTCGAAGAATATAGTAAAAAAGGACTTAATAAAAAAACTAAGCCAAAACGTCGGATAAATGAATGTGCCTCGTTTATTATTAAAGAGAAGTCCTGACAGACTGAAGAACGATTGCGCTGCCCAAACTGCTGGACCTAAGGGTTTTTAAGACAGTTCCTTTTATGATGTAGGTAAGAGATAAGGCAGTCAGTTATGGTACGGCACTGCGACGACAGGTATAAATACATGCAAACTTCTTGGCGGCTGTGAAGCGCAGGTGGCCGAACTGAGCACACCTTCGTTGTGGCCGTTGCACACAAGCTGCTCCATCGCGCGCGGCACCAGACCTCCCTAGTATTATCTCCTTCTATAATTGTCTAGAATACAATCGTCCTCACCATCCTCCAAGCGGCTGTCCTCATCTTCAAACACTGCCAGCGTGTACTTTGCACATGAGCTGCCCCATCGCGCGTAGCAGCAGACCCACCTAGTGTTATCTCCCTCTTATCTAGAATAATATCGTCCTCACCATCCTCCGAGCGGCTGTCCTCATCCTCAAACACTGCTGGCGTGTACTTTGCACACGAGCTGCCCTATCGCGCATAGCAGCAGACCCACCTAGTGTTATCTCCCTCTTATCTAGAATACTATCGTCCTCACCATCCTCCGAACGGCTGTCCTCATTCTCAAATACTGCCAGCGTGTACTTTGCACATGAGCTGCCCCATCGCATGTAGCAGCAGACCCACCTAGTGTTATCTCCCTCTTATCTAGAATAATATCGTCCTCACCATCCTCCGAGCGGCTGTCCTCATCCTCAAACACTGCTGGCGTGTACTTTGCACACGAGCTGCCCTATCGCGCATAGCAGCAGACCCACCTAGTGTTATCTCCCTCTTATCTAGATTAATATCGTCCTCACCATCCTCCGAGCGGCTGTCCTCATCCTCAAACACTGCTGGCGTGTACTTTGCACACGAGCTGCCCTATCGCGCATAGCAGCAGACCCACCTAGTGTTATCTCCCTCTTATCTAGAATAATATCGTCCTCACCATCCTCCGAGCGGCTGTCCTCATCCTCAAACACTGCTGGCGTGTACTTTGCACACGAGCTGCCCCATCGCATGTAGCAGCAGACCCACCTAGTGTTATCTCCCTCTTATCTAGAATACTATCGTCCTCACCATCCTCCGAGCGGCTGTCCTCATCCTCAAACACTGCTGGCGTGTACTTTGCACACGAGCTGCCCTATCGCGCATAGCAGCAGACCCACCTAGTGTTATCTCCCTCTTATCTAGAATACTATCGTCCTCACCATCCTCCGAGCGGCTGTCCTCATTCTCAAATACTGCCAGCGTGTACTTTGCACATGAGCTGCCCCATCGCATGTAGCAGCAGACCCACCTAGTGTTATCTCCCTCTTATCTAGAATAATATCGTCCTCACCATCCTCCGAGCGGCTGTCCTCATCCTCAAACACTGCTGGCGTGTACTTTGCACACGAGCTGCCCTATCGCGCATAGCAGCAGACCCACCTAGTGTTATCTCCCTCTTATCTAGAATACTGTCGTCCTCACCATCCTCCGAGCGGCTGTCCTCATCCTCAGACACTGCCAGTGTATACTTTGCACACGAGCTGCCCCATCGCGCGTAGCAGCAGACCCACCTAGTGTTATCTCCCTTTTATCTAGAATACTATCGTCCTCACCATCCTCCGAGCGGCTGTCCTCATCCTCAAACACCGCCAGCGTGAGGGCGGCGTGCCCGTTGCACACGAGCTGCCCCATCGCGCGCAGCAGTATACCCGCCGCGAATATTCGCAGTTGGCGCGATGATAGCGGATAAGGGATGCGCGACGGTAAGTAGTCGAAGAAGGACGTCCACTCTTCCAAGTATAGGGTGAGCATTGTTGCTGTCTGTTGAGGTAGGGGCAAGATTTTTTTATTAAATCATTTAGTCAAGTAACAAACAGCCTTATATACAAGTATTAATAAGGGAATGTTTACAATAGAACCTATTATATGGTACCATAAATTGAACACGATCATTGATTGATATGTGTAATAAGAGACGGTATAACAAAAATAATGAGCATGCTTTTTTTTAATTAGTTTTTAAAAGCTCTGAAAATTTTATACATCGAATTCATAATAAAATATTAAGTGAAATTGAAATAGGCGAAAAAACTAAGGTTTATTCGAGTTATGATATAATTACGGAGACCTGAAATCCAGGTTTATCCTATCTTGGGCTCCAGTCCTCCCAATATTATATGTTTTTTCTCACTCTAATTTTTACCTGTAAGCAACATTTACTTCGTTGTTTAAGCAAAGCCTGTAATATTCTGGTGGAAAAATAAAAATTTAATTTAATTTATTTATTTTTAGGAACGATTATTATCAGGGAAAAAGTTATCGCTACAATTGATGGGTATCGACATCACCAGGCGCAAATACGGGTTGATAATCACAAACCCACATTTAAGCTTTGGTCTGTTGATCGTAACGCACAACGCTGCGGTATGCGGCATGCAGTACATGACATATAATTGTATGAAAAACGTCTAGAATGGTCTCTTGTTTCGTCGCAGTATGCGTCAGCGGCAAAGGGCAAGCGCGGTGAAGTGGGGAGCGGGTACTCCGCACTGCGCGGCGTAGTTCTCGTTCATTCGCTGCTGGTGTGCGTCGCGGGTTGACAATGGATTTATTTGAAGATAATTTAATAGAATTTGAATGAACTTTTCTTCACAATCAATTAAATGCCTTTTTATTAAAGTTTCGAAACAACCTTCACCCCTCCGTTATAAAAACATGTTTTTCGGACTGCTTCTTTGTCTATTCAGAAGCAGTAGAAATTCTTCTTCCTCCTCAAGCAAAGTACAAATTTCAATAATATTGTTCATGTTGACACGTCTACTTTGGTAGCTGCGGCTAAATCAACTGACCATTTCTCCGTAGAGACGGTAAACGCTGCGTTTGAGCCGCATATACCGCACCGTTGTGCGTTAGGATCAAAAGACCAAAGCTTTGGATAGTACAAATAATTTTTAGTGAACAAAAAACTACTTAACAAGAAATCACTTACCAAAGCGTACTGTATGTAATCGGCGTTGTTCATTTTGTCGAAGTTGGTGATCAAGTTGAACATCCTGTAGAATGGTGGCTGGTCCTTCCTGTATATGGCGATGTCGTCGACGCGCGCGTACGCAGCGAACAGCTCCGATGCGGTGGCGGGCTTGCCGCCGCAAGGCACGGGCGGAAAACCGTCGTGGGCCGATATAAGCAACACCCTATACAGTCAAGAATCAAGCATCAATATTAGGTTAGGCCATGTTTAGGTAACAGCACTTATGAAAGTCATTATGCCATCGGTTCGTAAGTCTATCTATGGGGCAGGAGCCTTGCACTGAGAAGAACCGACAAGAAACTCAGCAAGGGCAATTCTTTTCTCCCTTTCTTTTACAGCGTCAATTAGAATAGAAAAATGCCCTTCCTATCATAGAAGGGCACTTTCCATTACAATAATAAAAACATAAAAAATAAAAACAACAACGACCAACGACATATAAAAAATATGAATAAAAAAAGTTGAGGTAAAAGCCCATTCAAATATTATAGCCCAGCCCAACTATATTACGGCCAATGACTAAAACTAATGTTTTCAAACAAATAATTGATACTGAATCTATACGGACTATTCGCAATTCCAGACGTTTTGCTACTAGCTCATTCTGCTTTTATGTCGTCCGGCTGAGATGACTCTCTGCTGACTGGGTACTCTGCTTTTATGTCATGTAGCTGAATTGTCTTGCGGCTATCTAGGTACCTTGCTTTCATGTCATCCAACGTATATTGTCTTTCAGCGAAAAAGTCATTTTGATAGATATTGTAAAATAACCCACGTTGTAAAATGACAATATCACCCAAACGTCTTGATATTAAAACGCCATTGTTACTAAATAGACATGAACATCTACCACTAGCTCGTATTTCAGATCCTTCGACTGAGAACTGGCAAGAAACTCAGAAGGCCTTTTTCTATTTCTCCATCTTAGCAACAAAAGATTTAAGAATAGTCAAATATTATAGCCAAGCCCTACTGCCGCATCATTATGTTTTGATTAAACACTAATTTCTAGATACTTACACTTTATAAGTTTGCGTTCAATTATTAACAAAATATAAAGGTGTTTTGTGACGTTGCAGTGTGACAGTGTGCAGTATGAGGGGACCGCTTCGCCGCACATCCGCGCGGCTTTCGTTCGACTCAAACGCCTACGCTATGTGAACGCGCTCTCGGTAGTTGTTTAAACCCATTCTACGCACCATACACTTTGATACACGTTTCAACCGAGTTACACTATCACGATTCACGACTCAGTATACTGTACTTAATCTCCGAGGACAAACTCGTGCGAACGTTCCTTACCTGAGAGCGAAGACGATGGTGGGTTCATGGTCGAGCGAGCCGCTGAGCTATCCTAGCGGTGAAACAGCCGCGTTTAACGTTTCATACCCGAGTGCTAACGGTCTTATCTGAGTGATAACGGTTCATACCTGATTGTTAACGGTTCATACCTGATTGTTAACGGTAAATGCCTGATTTTTTTTTTTTTTTTATATAAGAGGGAGGCAAACGAGCAGGCGGGTCACCTGATGGAGAGTTATCACCGCCGCCCATGGACACCCGTAAAACCAGAGGAATCGTAGACGCGTTGCCGGCCTTTAACAGGGAGGAATAGGTTTAAGGAAGGAATAGGAATTGGGAGGAGGGGGGGGGGGAGGGAAGGGGCCTCCGGAACCCTCACTGGTCGAACGAAACACAACAGCACCAAGTGCCGTTATTTCACGCCGAATATTCGTGAGAGGGTGGTATTACGCCGGGCCAATGCGTGCTGCGACTCAGTCAGTGTTACTCATTTAGCACCACCCAGGGATCACGTGTAGGGTCTCAAGGGTAAACCAACGGACGCGAGCAACTTTAACCCCCAATATTGCTAACGGTTCATACCTGAGTGCGAGGTGCGCGATGCCGATGGTGGGGAATACAGCCGCTTGCGCCGCCGAGCACTCCCAGCGGTGGAACAGCTGAGCGCCGCGCGAACGGCACGCCGCGCCGCAGTACACGCTGCGGGAGCACTTGGCGCACCTGACGCACCACGGGCCAATATTAGATACAGTCAACTTAGAGCCTAGCGCACCACGGGCCAAGTTTAGATGCAGACAACTTTGGCCGTAAGAGCACACAGCGCAACACGGGCCAAGTTTAAATACAGTCAACTTTGGGTTCAGCACTCATAACGCACTACGGACTAACTTTAGGTAGAGTCAACTTTGGGCTTGGCGCAACACGAACAAACTTTAGGTAGGGGGTTAACTTTGGGTCTAGTGCACATAACGCACCACGGTCAAACTTAGGTCGGCAGTCAACTTTGAGATTGGCTTACAAATTTCGTTTCGGAAAAAGCGAGTAGGCCCTCTGTCCTGGGTATGATTCCTACGACTACACTACAAAACATTGTTAGAGACCAAAAAGCAGAAATACGATTTTTAGGCAAAGAAATTGTTGGCATTAAAAAAATACTTTGTAACACACTGCACATTCAACGGCTTAGAGCGGCGATGGGCTCACCACCTATTACGTTGAGCACATGTGCGGTTGTAATTTGGTGGACAGTGGCAGTGGACAGTCTCTGACTGACCCTGTGGGGATGACAGTCGTGAATATTTGTTTCTTTGATCACATAATAATATAAAAAGTACATACAGATTCCTATACAAAATCGTTACGGAAAAGTGGCAGCGTTGGCATATTTAAAGTATAGGTATGTGTTTTACAAGAAAGCGAGGAGCTCGATGGCGCAGCGGTAAGCGCGTTCGGTTTGCGATCTTGCCCGCTAAGCAACTTTCGCAATGCCGGGTCGCCTGGGTGACCAATTAAAAACATCTCGAGCGTCCTCCGTGCTTTGGAAGGCACGTTAAGCCGTTGGTCCCGGATGTTGTCGTAAGATGGCAGTCGTTAAAACCCACCAACCCGCATTGGGCCAGCGTGATGGGTTATGGCCCAATATCCCCACATGCTATTGTTCACGTGGGACGCCTGTGCCTAGCAGTGGGACGTTTATAGACTGATGATGATGATGATTACAAGAAAAAGCTATTATCGAAGGAGTACTTTGTCATGTTGACACTTAGCTCGCACACTATTGAACGAAATGTGTACCTATACATATGTAGTGACATCACTAGCTACTCTCTTTGTGTGGCCTTTTTTTGATTGTGCATTTAGTTTTATATGTAATCGAAGCTATGTATGCAAAAAGCACTTTGTAACGTACGGCACGTAACGTACGTAACGAGGAGCTCGATGGCGCAGCGGCTAGCGCGTTCGGCTTGCGATCTTGCTCGCTAAGCAACTTTCGCTATGCCGGGTCGCTGGATGTGTGACCAAATTAACAACATCTCGAGGTCCTCCGTGCTTCGGAAGGAACGTTAAGCCGTTGGTTCCGGTTGTTAACGTAGGATGACAGTCGTTAAAACCCACCAATCCGCATTGGGCCAGCGTGGTGGGTTATGGCCCAATATCCCCACGTGCTATTGTCCACGTGGGAGGCCTGTGCCCAGCAGTGGGACTTTTAAAGGCTTTTATATGAACGTACGGCATAGGGTTGATTTCCGACTGGCAGCAGGTTTCGCTGTAGTGCCGCTGCATGTCGTCAATGGGCAGCGTGATCCACGCGTAAGAGTGTATTTTAGCGAAACGTGAACTGCTTCTGCAGTTCTCATTGCCTAGTCTTTGACTGACCCTATAGGGTTAATAGCCGTGAGTGAATTTATGTATGTAAAAAGCACTTTGTAACGTACGGCACAGGGTTGATCTCCGATTGGCAGCAAGTCTCGCAGGAGTGCCGCTGCATATCGTCTCTAGGCAGCGTGACCCACGCATACGGCTCCTCAGAGAATAGTACGTCGCCGCGGCGCGTCGGCTCGCGGGCTATCACGTGACGGCCGCACGACTCACTACGCCTGCGTGTGTAACGTTATGTTTGTTGTTGTAGTACAGACGCCAGCAGATCAAGCTACCACAAAATGACAAATTTCTACCATCAATTTTGAACGTTATAATTTCACAATAAGACACAATATGGATTGGAGAAATTTTACAGTATATAAAATTTGAATAACCATAATTATAGTTATTTTAATTTTGCTAGTTACCATCTCCCTAGTATTATTACAACTCACGCGGTTTCGGTTCATACTAACTTCAAAGTTATTACTTTTTTAATCCAATAAGCCATTTAAAATAAAAAGGACAATGCCCATTTTGGACCTGTTTGTTTTTAAGAATGTGTAAATATAAATTGTATTGACAAATATAGCTCAAAGTTTACCTATGAAGTCAGGTAAAAAAACCATAGGTGCTTAGTTTTATTTTCGTATGCTGCCCCTCAAAGCGTTTCGTTCCGCCTTAAGCTGTTAACTTTAAATATATTTATAAATTTGTTGTTTATAAAACTATATTCTAGTTCTCCTTTTTAAGAATTGTTATCATGGCATTAAATACGCTTAAAGATTTATAATTTATTTAACACAATAATGAGCTTGGGAAAACTATATTTATTTATTTATTTTTAAAATATTTACATTTTAACTTAAAATATGACATTAAATTTTTTTCTGTAGCTCTTCAAAATACTTTACAATAATTTTTTAAAGATTCATAAAAATGACCACGCGCTATTGTTTTTGTGACAATCAAAATACGCGCGAAACCCGCGGCATCGGATCCCATTCTCTCGCACGGGTGGTGGCGCGACTTTATTTTATTAATATGTCCATATGAACTAGTGCAGTTGTGCCACAGATTACTTAACAATTAATTGTGCAAATAGTTAAGTAATGTAATCGGACGCCCGCCGGGTGCGGGCAGCGAGTGCGGCGGGCGGCGGGGGCTATCGGATACTATGACGTCACGTCACGTCAGTCGAGTGCCAGTGAAATAGTAGTGTTATAAGCAATTATTTATGTACAATAACTTTGTAAATACTTCTCGTATCGAAGTGAAATAAAAACTATTGGTTTAAAATTAACGACTTCTATAATGGTATAAAGTAAAAATAAACTTTTTTTTCATTTTTCCCAAGTCCATTCATCGTTATTTTTAATATAATTAAACACATGTATATTCTTGAATATTGGCTCTTTAAAATCTATGTGTATTGTTGTGGATCATTAAATGAAACAAAAGTGGTATAAAACATGTTTAGCTATGATTGTATGTTGCCGAAAAACTTCAAAAAAAAAAACAATGTCCAACCGCAAACTTAAAATTGTTATTTTTAAACTTTCTCTCCCATAACTCTGACTTTAAAAAAAAAACTTGACCTAAGACCAACATACAGTAATAAAATGGATTACATTTTGCTACCAAGATCATTAATATACAAACTAACTCACTGTTAGGTTTTTGAAAACACTTGAGTGTATGGGCCGTGGGCATTGTCTTTTGCATGCTTAAGAGGCCTATTACATTTTGAATGTGATTTTTGCGTAAAATGCCCATTTTCGCATTTTGTAGTAATTTTGCAGTTGTAATTATCGTTTTTATCGAAATAGGATAATAAATTTGTGCAAAATATTACAAATCTCCATTCTGTAAGCATAAGTTGAATTCGGACGGCCGGCGCATCGCATTTTGTAGTAATTTTGCAGTTGTATTTATCTTTTTTAACGAAATAGGATAATAAATTCATTATAAAATCTTTATTCCTCATGAAGTAACAATTACTCTGGTATAAATTTTGCTCAATAATATTATCGTAGATAGGAGATATTCACAGTTAACTTATAGCGATTTTCGAAGTTTTTTGGTTTAGAATAAGATTGTTTTTCTATATAAAATTAATGATATCTAAAAATTCCGAGGCCGCTACGCACTATTCGACTATATAAGATACAACATTATAATTATTTTATTTCACTTGTTCAGAACAGTAGTTCAATCGATGAGCTCAAAAAAGTGCCTTCGCGCACTTTATGAAAATCTTTCTCTGCAATTTTGGGTTTAATTAAAAAGTTAAGCAAAATTTACAAAAAGCGAGGCCGCTACGCACTATTCCACTAGCTAATCTACACTATTCAATAAGTCATAATTGTTAATGTATTTTTGTTTCTGAGATCCATAACGCCAAAATTGACCAATTTACGCAAAAATCACAGTAGAGATGTAATAGGCCTCTTAAGGCATAACTGCACTTATCTAGTGCATTTGATTTGATGTTCTCCTGACGAACCTTTTCAGTAATGAGAATCAGAGCGTAAATAAATGGCCTGCAAAGCCAAATATGGTTGAGCACACATACAGACGGGGTGATCTATCCAAATGGGGCAGTAGGGAGTAATCAAAACCTATAAGAAATAGGGAAATCTGTTCTTAGGAACCACGGTGTCGATTTTAGAACTAATAAAAACTGCATTAAATTTTTTTTGTTAAATCTTATACGGGAGTGGAACCCGCGGTTTCTATCTCTGTAAACAATGTTATAAATTCTGCAAGTTTATTCGATGTTATTGTTGAGGATATAAATAATAAATCACAAGGAACACATTTTTAATGGAATCTTGTTGAAAGAAATCCCAAAAAATATATATTTTTTAAGGTAAATTTTTAAAAATGGTAGCCGTTTTTCTAGATGCAAAGATTAATTAATTAGGTAAGTACCTAATCAAATGTCGTATTCGTTAATATAGTTGTCCCATTAAGCAAAAACAAATGTCGTATTCGTAATATAGTTGACCCTTTAAGCAGAAATTTTGCTAAGAAATCTTGTGTCGGTAGACCATAGACAGAAATGATCATTTTCAACATAACAGTACAAACAGGAACAGGTACAGACGGCCCTATCAAATGACCCGCGAGATCGCCTGATATTCCGCCGCTTTATAATTTTATATGGGGTTATGTTAAAGCTGATATTTAGAAGATTTAACAACAGTCTTAGCATATATCTTAACACAGATGCATCCAACAAAAATACGAAGCAATGGATCCAGGAAAATGGCTACCATCTTAAACATTAACTTAAAAAAACATAATATCTTATTTTTGGGATTTCTTTTAATTATTTAAACATGATGTCATTAAAATGTGTTCCTTATGACTTTTATTTATACTATCAACAATAACAACGAATAAACTTGCAGAATTAATAACATTGTTTACAGAGAAAGATAGAGACCGCGGGTTCGATTCCCAGTTAAATATGATAAAAAAAATAATTACAAAAAAAAAAATATGCAGTTTTTATTAAATCTAAAATTGACGCCATGGTTCTTAAGAACAGATTTCCCTACCTCTTATAGTTTTTGATTTCTCCCTACTGACCCATTTAGATTGATCAACCTGTACTATACGAAAGTTTCGAAACAGAATGGTCCAAGTCCTGATTTCGTACACTGTAGTAGCAGGAAACAAGTAGTTTGCATGTTAACTTTGTATTTTGAATCGTAGGGTGAGTAATATATAAAATAAAGTACATATTACCTTAGTTCAAGAGCATTGGATGATGAACTGTAGTTTTCATTTTCACCTTTGTAGCAAGTTGGCAGTATTACCTTAGAGTCCTTTTCTACTGTACCTAAGGCTTCTAGTTTCCTCTCTAAAATTTTGACATGTCGGTCGAACTCCGCTGCGAAATAAATAAAAATATGGTTAGATAAGTAGGTATCAATATATTAGTGAAAATATGATAGAGCAGAGCAGCTATGTTCAATTCAATGCTTATTTTTGAGAAAAAAATTACACGAGAATTATAATTTGTTTAAGTCTTACAAACAATAAATTAAGACATAAACATGTTATTAAATCTTATGATTTTTGCATTGTTTATCGTTGGAGAACTATCAGTGATAAACAAGGTAACCGTGACTTCGAATACGACTCGGGAGGGAGCACTCCTTATTGAAATCACAGTGCTGCAGTGTGATAATAATCACTTATTCAAGTATAGGTAGCGACCCTTTGGCTGCTTTTTGTTACTCGCTTTTTTAGTGTTTCAAAATAATGTAGATTCCATGATTTGGAAGGCACGTACAGCCAAGTTATTTAAAGCCAACCAGGGACTGAATAACCCAAAAAATATGGTCTCTTTATATTGCGGTATGGCGTCATACCGAAAAATAACGGTTACCGGAATATTCCGATATCTAAATTTATTTCGGTACCATTATTTTGAGTTTACAAATAAAAAAGGTTTATTTCGGTATGAAAGAGACGGCTAACAATCATTTCAAGCATAAACGACTAATATCATGGTTTTTCTCATCAATTTGCTTTAGTTTGCTTTGAAATGAAACACTTTTTACGGATTAACTCGCGTTTAATTTACTATTTACATAGTTTTTATATTATCCTGACGTTTCGAACTCTTTACAGGGTCCGTGGTCACAGGGAGACTGAGGTGTTGGTCGTCTCATTGTCAGAAGTTATTTGCCTACCGTCAATAATTTTTATATTTTACCGGGTGCGTTCAAGTTTACACAATACGAGCTAACAATATTTTTAGGTCTGGCAATGTGTTGCTGTTGGGGCTGGGATTTGATGACCTGTATGATGGGGTCCCAGGCAGGTGGTAAATTCCAACCATCCTCTCTATTGAAATTACGATGTTTTTTAATTTCAATAGCCTCGCGTATCATCCTAGGGATGAATCGTTGTTCCTTGGCGAGTATTTGAGGTTTGTCAAATCTGATGTAATGGTTGGGTCCCTCGAGAGCATGTTCACACACTGCAGACTTATTTTCGCGCCTATGCTTGACGTCGGCTATATGTTCTTTTACGCGGGTTCAACTTTTATCAGATGACAAGACCTACAAACGCGTTAAATGCGATCAAACTAACAAAATATTAAAGAAAACCAGTGATCTTGTCAAACAACACTCGGAAACGTTAAATCTAGACACTAATTATTTAATACCTTCCTGCCCTAAACCACCTAAACTGTATGGGTTACCAAAAATCCACAAACCTGAGGCTCCGCTACGTCCGATTGTAAGCCAGATCGACTCACCAACTTACCGTTTGGCCCGGCATGTAGCAAAAATACTTTCCCCACTAAGAGGTAATACAACAGCTTATGTGAAGGATTCTTACCAGTTTGTCAGTGAGATTAAAGACCTACATCTTGCTGACAATGAAACCATGGTTAGTTTTGATGTCCAGTCCCTATTTACATGTCTACCAGTACAGGACTGCATTGAAATTACCAAGAAAAGACTAGTTGAACAAAATATGCCCAACGAATATGCAGTACTATTAGAGCATTGTCTAACATCTGGCTACCTTTTGTGGAATGAAGTTTACTACTTGCAAATAGAGGGTGTTGCTATGGGGTCCCCTGTATCACCCATTGTCGCCGATATTTTCATGGAAGACTTCGAGGAGCGGGCCCTAAGCACATCACCCGTAACCCCAAGGTTCTATAAGCGGTACGTAGATGACACTTTCACTATCTTACCAACTGATAAAGTATCTGCTTTTCTAAGTCATCTTAACTCCATACACCCTAAAATACAGTTCACAATGGAGTTAGAGGCAGACAACAAGTTAGCTTTCTTGGACACTTTAATCATCAGGAATCCTGACCATAGTTTGAGCCACACTGTGTTTCGTAAAGTAACCCATACAGATAGGTACCTCAATGGTGATTCTCACCACCATCCTAGACAGTTGGCTACTGTAGGGAAATCTTTGTTTCAGAGAGCACGCGGCATCTGTGACACCCAACACCTGGCTGCTGAACTTCAGCATGTCAAGCATGTACTACAGGATAACAAACTGCAAGTACCGCGGCTTCGTCACAAAAAACGCAAAAAACCAACCACAGTCGAGCGCCAACCTGCAGTACTTCCATATATGAAAGGCGTCACTGACAAGATTGGTCACATCTTGAAGCGAGCTTCAATCAATACTTACTTTAAGCCGCCAAAGAAGATCAACCAGTTCTTACGACCTGTCAAGTGCAATATACCCCTTCAAGATGCAGGCGTGTACAAACTGGACTGCGACTGTGGGCTCTCGTACATCGGGCAAACAAAGAGAAGTGTAGGAACCCGCGTAAAAGAACATATAGCCGACGTCAAGCATAGGCGCGAAAATAAGTCTGCAGTGTGTGAACATGCTCTCGAGGGACCCAACCATTACATCAGATTTGACAAACCTCAAATACTCGCCAAGGAACAACGATTCATCCCTAGGATGATACGCGAGGCTATTGAAATTAAAAAACATCGTAATTTCAATAGAGAGGATGGTTGGAATTTACCACCTGCCTGGGACCCCATCATACAGGTCATCAAATCCCAGCCCCAACAGCAACACATTGCCAGACCTAAAAATATTGTTAGCTCGTATTGTGTAAACTTGAACGCACCCGGTAAAATATAAAAATTATTGACGGTAGGCAAATAACTTCTGACAATGAGACGACCAACACCTCAGTCTCCCTGTGACCACGGACCCTGTAAAGGGTTCGAAACGTCAGGATAATATAAAAACTATGTAAATAGTAAATTAAACGCGAGTTAATCCGTAAAAAGTGTTTCATTTCAATGTGTAGTGCTCGCTTAAACCTCAGAAAACAATATTAGTTTGCTTTGTTCTCGTCTCGATATCAAAACCTCTAACCCGCGCCCCGCAACGTCAATGCAACGTTTTTCGGTACCGATATTAGCAGCTCTATTTTATTAAGGTATGTACACTTATTTTATACCGGTAACCTTATACCGTAACCGTTTTCAGTCCCTGCCACCAACCCTTCTGTTTAAAACAACCCAAAATTGTGGTGCGGTGTGGCGCCGGTCAGTCTGGTGTATCATGGCCCAGTGCTGTAGTTCTTGTGGAAAGGCCAGTGCCCAACAGTGTTTGAGGGGCTCTCGGAAAATCGGCTTGTAACAATGGCACTTGTTGCTGTAGTGTTTTGTCCGGTGAGTGAAAGAACCGAAGGCCCATCTCTACCCCTCCCTCCTTACAATTTCTACTCCTTCCTCAAGGTTGGCAACGTATCTGCAACTCCTCTAGTTTTGGGTGTCAATGGGAGGTGGTGATCACTTTCCATAATTTGCCTCCTTCTTACATAAGAAAAGACATTTCTTTTCAAAGACATTTGACGACTTCCTTGGTCGAGTGGTTTGTGCACAGGTTTTCATGGTGTCGCCATCTCTGAGGTCCCGGGTTCGATCCCCGGTCGGGAAAATTTAGATTTTACTTTTTCTGAATTGTTTCGGGTCTGGGTGTTTCCTATGTATAATAAGTATGTATTTAAGTATTTTAAGTATGTTTTAACGAGTTTCATAACGAAGCTTCTCTTGGGCTAGATAATTGGAAGTTTCTTTATTTATTTCCAGGCAGATAACGATAATAATGTAGATTACCCGCATGCGAAGGTGCCAGCTGTAAACCAGTAGCGTGCTTCGAGGCGGCGGCGAGGGCGGCGCGCGCGTCGTCGCTTGCACCCAGCTCAATGAAGCAGTCGGCTTGTCGCAGCAGCAGCTTATGGCCCTGCTCGCGGGGGTAACCACTCTCCAATGCAAACTTCACGTCTGACAAACACTCCTACAAGTAGAAAGGTAGAAATAATAACAGATGAATACGAAAATATGTTACCGTGTTGAGGATTTTAAGCCAATTTACGTATTTTTAATTTTATTGAAATACTTAGTTTTAATTTTTTTAGCTAATTTCAAATGTAATAATTGTGGGTTTGTCTATGGACACATGCCTAGTGCATCTGTATAATAATATTTATGTATAAGTATTAATTTATACAAATAAATATGTGAATATTTTATTATGCAATATGAAAGAATTTTATAAAACACAAACAATAATAAAACAAAAAACATTTTTTTATTATTTTACACTGTAAAAGAAAGAGAAAAAAGAAATAGCCTAGCTGAGTTTCTTGCCGGTTCTTCCCAGTACAACTGCTCCTCCTTCTCCTGCCCTTATAGACTTACAAACCGATGGCATTATAATATATTACCTGGAATCTTTTCATTCTCAACAACGCAGCAGAACGATTAGCCAAGGCAAGTGGGTACATAGGTCCATCTTGACTGGCATATATGACACTTTCGGTATAACATTTGTAGCTATCTTCTACACGGTTGGCACGGAACTTGTCATTCCCACGTTGGCGCCATAATAGAGACACCCCATCACATTTTGTAGCAGTATCAATGTCATTAATTTTTTTTGCATATGTAGCATGCATCTGCTGCAGCCAATGAAAGAGAATTTTTCTGAAAATAGTTTTAAAGTACAAGTTATATTGATTATGGCAAAATGAGAGTATGGCAGAACTGAGTAATGCCATTACAAAGTTAATTATAATTTTCATATTTATATATTTCTTTACTCAGCTGACTTGCTACAGCTACTCATACCACTCAACTAATGGAAAAGAGGCTACCACAGCTCACGGAGGCTTGCGACACCAGTTATGATGCTCAAGTTGTGGAACCTTTAGTTTCAATTCTTACGCTTTGATGCTCTGCTATTTAAATAGATCTGGACTGAGTTTAATTTTAGCCATATTTTTCAATTGTCTAAAATAATTCAAGATATTAATAAAACTTTGAGCTGGGTGGGATTAAGCTGTGTAATTCGAGCCCCAATGTAAAAGAGTTCGTCTAGTCATACATTGTGATGAACATATTTTTCTTTTCAACTTGATTCATTTCGAGAAAGGCACTAGCAGTAAACAATTTGTACACTTTAATACTCTATGACACAGACGTTAATTTTGCACATTTAAAGTAATAATAATTTGCCTATTTTATGAACCCAGGCAATATTACTTTACGAATAATTGCGCAAAACAGTTCATCTATGCCTCGCGTTAAGTCTTTTTTATGTTTATACGTAGAAAAATAAATAAAATCCAATTCAAAAAATAGAAATGAATTGTCATATAAGATAACAATGGCTATAAAAAGGCATGTTCAACGTTTTTTTTAACAGTGAAAGTGGGAAATCTACATACCAAATCGTCAAAAATTTATCACTGCCAAGATCTACGATCCTGTCAATCATCCAGCATTACAAAAAAAGCCACAGTTTCGTGTTTGAAGAGACCAGGCCGCCCTCGCTTTACTAACGAAGCTGAAAATCGTGTTTTAAAGAAAATTATAAAGAAAAACCGTCGTGCCCGTGCAGGAGAACTTACCGTACAATAGCGTAATATGATTCAGAAAGATGTATCGGTTGATACCTGCAAACGTGTTCTGAAAAGAATGGGTTACGGCTTTTACACGGCTAAAGGGAAACCTTTACTCACCTCACTTCAGAAAAAGAAAAGACTGAAATTCGCCCGCGATCACTTAAACTGGACTGCTGACCAGTGGTGTCAAATTATATGGAGTGAAGAATCCAAATTTGAGGTAACTGTTGGTGATGTGCGGAAAAAAGTTATCCGAAATAAAGATGAAGCATTTCATAAAGACTGCATTAAGAGAAAAGTAAAGTTCCCTGGGTCTGTGATGATATGGGGCTGCATGTCAGCACAAGGAGTGGGTCGCCTGCATTTTATAGAAGATACTGTTAATGCAGCAAAATACCAAAACATTTTGGAAACAAGTTTACTGCCATCCATTTCGACTTTTAAGTATCAAAATGCATAATAATATGCAATACATATTTCAACAAGATGGTGCTTCCTGCCATACTGCAAGGACAACGAAGGCTTGGCTTCACTCTAAACGAATCCCTAAAATGGAGTGGCCGTCGAGCAGTCCAGACTTGTCTCCAATCGAGACCCTGTGGTGGAAAATAAAAAAAAGCTACGGAGAAAATCAAGGCTGTGTGGAATTTCACAACTCTAGAAGAATGCGAAGAGCTAATCGCCACGATGCAAATTAGGATCAAGGCCGTTATCGAGAGTAAAGGAGACACAACCAAGTGGTAGACGAACTATTTTGCGTGTTCAACTTCGATAGCCGAACTTTTATGCGTTAACGTTAGTGGAAGAACTATTTATTTTGGTAAAACTTTTGAATCGAGTCGCCTGAATCGGGGGTGGGGTGGGGGTGGAGAAGGTAGGGGTGGGGGGAGGAGTACTCCCCTACTTACCCCCCCTGCCGCCAACAAGTAGTTTTTAAGTTAAGTATGTTAATTTTTGTATTTTGAGGTTATGTATCGTAGTAAAAAATTTGAATCGATCGCCATAATTGGCGGGGGAAGGGGAGGGGAGGAAAAAGCAGTGCCCCCCCACTTACCCCTCCTGCCGCAGACAAATAATTTTTATGTTATGTAATTTTTTTAAAGTATGGAACTTTACAAAAATGTCGATTCTGGCGCTTCGCCGGCCGCTCCCGCGGCACGCTCGCTTCGCTCGCTCGGCTCGCGCGTTTTTGGTCAACATACTAACCTAAACTAACCTAATTAACTCTTGAGACTTTTCTCATGGCGGGGGGCTGCGCCCCCCTCGCACCACTCGCGGGGGGGCTGCGCCCTCCCCCGTCCCCCCGCTTCGGTTCTGTTACTATGGTACTGTATAACCTAAAAACGTGTAATTTTTCGTGATTATAGCCGATTTTGACAAAACTTTCAAGTGGTTTTTTTATATTTTAACGCAACGGCTACTAGCTACAATGTTAATAAACCTTTATTTAAGAACCCCCTTAGACCCCCCCACAATGTTAGTTTCTTCAAATTCAGGCGACTCGATTCAAAAGCCAACCCTTTATTTTTATTATAATACCAAATTATTTAATTTTTCTTTGTACAGGAAATAAACCTTTTATTAATTAATAATCTACTTTTTATTTGTATACTCATAGTACTACAACACTTTACTTTAAAACATAGGTAAGTTCAATTTTCCTTAGTAGACAAACTCTTTTAAAGCATAGGGGCTCGTAATACTAAATAATACTATTAACCCATCTCTACTATTGGGTGACATAAAAAGGCATCTAACGGATTAAAGACTGCACATACATCCAACAGCATGGACACATGAGTAAAAAACGGAACGGAGATAAAGCTTTATACAACCACAGCCGTCATGAGTCAACTAATACAAGCATACCACCAAACAGAGACCCTTTTAAAAAAACTAAAATAAATAATATAAAGCACCCCATATTACTCACTCTACGCATTTGTTTCATGGGGCACAGGAGCACACACACACACACACACACACACACACACACACACACACACACACCCCCACACACACACACGCACACATACACCTACACTCTCACACACAGACACACACTCTCACACACACACACACACACTCACACACACACACACACCCCCCCACACACACACACTCTCGAACACACACACTCACACACACACGCTCTCACACACACACTCTCACACACACACTCACACACTCTCTCACACACACACACACACACACACGCATACATAAACAACCTACCCCTTGTATCCATCTTTTTATCTTTTTATTTTTGTAAAGTTAATAAATATTTTTAAGTTTTCATCTGTTGCACGCAACCTGTAAAACTAGTGGGTTCCCACGACACAGGGCTTCCTCGTGTAGGACCTACAGGTCACATCTCCTGTATTGTTGCATAATGTGAGAATAGAAAGTGAAAATTCCTTATTTTTATTTAGTTAATAAGTTACAAAGTTCTGAGAAATAAATTATTTGTATTTGTATATGGCGCATGTGTGCGTGTCCACTAGCCGCTGCGTCGCGTATGTGCCGATACTGGATAAAACCAGTTTACCACAGTATTTACGCTCGCTCGGCCAGTGGCCAAACGGAGAGACACGACGGCGGGTTGTATGAAGCGATGTCTCTGTTCCGTTTCTTTACTCATGTGGCATGGAGCAGCATAACCATTACATAATATGTATTATGGGAGTAGGGCTAAAATTTAATATTTTTGTAGGTCTAACACTAAAGGTAGGTCAATAACTACCTACCTACCTGTGCACATTGCAAGAAAAACATGGGTATGTACATTATTATTATATCATGATTACTAGGATATTGACAATTTTTTTGGAATTATGGTGAATAATTTAGTACCTCTCAGTAAAAATGTACATTCTATTGATTTAGTTCATTTGTTCTGTGTAGTTTTTAGTAATTGTGTGACAAATAGAATATGGTATTAGGCAGTTCTTACAGTAGTAAATTGAGAAAGTTGTTTAAACTTACCTGACCCCTTCATTTCTGTAGAAATAGCTCATGGTATCTATTTCAGTGTCACCAGTTCTATCAATCTTTTTCTCTTCTGATGATAAAAGTAATAACAAGATCTCCCATTGCTGTGCACAATCTTCGGGCATATTTAAACTATTCATTTTGTAGTACAATTTATAGTACACCTTTAGTTTTAAAGTAGGTATTAGTAAACAATTATTGAAAAGTTAACTAAATATGTAATTACATTTAAATAATATAGCTTAAATGAATGGTACGTTATTAGTCACTGATAAATTAAGAAATTATTGTCATATGTACCATATTCACAGGCTTTTTTAATAATAAAGCTATTTTATGTACGTACACTTCCATTCATGTTATAATGTTTTGATTTATTTTTTACAATAGATAACAATTTTACTGACAGTTTACTTTGGATATTTCACTTCATTAATTAAAGCAAAGGGTTGTATCTTATACAGCTTCGGTAAATCTTGAGTCTCTAGCACAGACGTATAATAAGAATATTTTTATACGTCTGTGGTCTCTAGTAATCGTCTTTTGCGAATGCACTACATGCTATCGGTCCACTTTAATTTTTAAACATAAATTACTTATACATGAAAGATTCTTTTTAGAATCTCGTCACGTCACGGCAGTACCTATTTGGCCATTTTTTTAATGAATTGTTTGTTCATGGCTATTTAGCCATGAACAAACTAAACACTATTTAGTGAAAACGTTTAAGTTACAGCTACGTAGACAAATGTTACAGATATAAGTATTAGTTATAAACATGAATTATATTTTACACAACTTCACAATATTATTATGCTATACATATCTACTACCATTGTAACTTGGTAAAACGTATACTATGGCAGTGGACTGCTTCTGCGGTCCCCATTGCCTATTCTCTGACAAACCCCTTCGGGGATAATAGTGAAGTCGTAAATCTATGTACTATGTATGTAAATTAGCATTACCTCGACGTTGTTCGGCATTAAGTAAAGGCATGCGGATATACTTACTTCCATCTTCAAAAGTAATGATAATAAGTACCGTAAAATAGGGTGACTTTGAATAACGGGGCGACTTTGATGATAGCTTCCGTTTTTCACTTTTTAAATTCTAATTTAATAAATTTTGAAGGTATCCTTCTCGTTTTTGTTCTGTTGGTAGCCTTGACAGATCAGCCATTGTTTGCAGAAGTCAGCGACAGTGCGCTACAATAATTTTAGAATAAAATCCCGAGCTTGTAGTTAAATTTTCGTGAAAAAAGTGGTGTAAAAAACTTTTTAAGTGTGGCCGTAAGTTTAAAATTCATAGTAATGATAATAAGGTCATGTTATATGGACATGCTTTGCTTATTCGACAAGGTTTTTGTTTTTTACCTAAGTCGGCCATTTTGTATTGCACAACGAAATCTGTTACAAGGGGCGTCATTGATAGTTATAAATATCGCCCCAATGGGTATTGTTTCTTTCTTTCTTTTTTTTAGGTTCCTAGTGATGGTTCGCACATACAAAAAAGTTGCGGGAAGTCGCAACTATAAGAATTATACAGACGAGGCACTTGAAGAGGCCCTTGCGAAGATCACCGATGGTGATCTCTCTATTTTTGCTGCTTCATCGACATACAGGATGTGGTTTTAAACAGTTGCCACATTGTACACAAGTGTAGAACAAATAGTTATGATTTAAATAAAAATATAAAAGTAAAATATTACCTATTGGTCGGTGTCCTATATCTTTCGTAACATCTCACGTTTCTGTTCGAAATTTACATATACTACTCTGAGGTCAACAACCGTTAACGTAAACAAACATTGCCTTCGTGGCTATTTCACGCTACTTCATCCTAGAAACTAAATAGGTACCTACGTTATTTAGTCTAGGTAGGTATGTATGTTACATAGCCACTTCCTAATTAAAAGTTTCTTGGTTCGATTCCCAGTAAAGTCATTCAGAAAAAAGTAAAACTACGTACCTATGCCAATAGTATGTAGGTATGGAAATGAAATGAAATTAAAATGTGCCTAAGTAAAACTGTGACTTAACTATGTTAATTTTCTTTTAATTGGTTGAGGACGTAAATGTTTTCTCTCACCGTTTCAAAAGCGGACACCACTCGCGTACGCAATCGCACAACACTTGTAACCTCCTCAGCATACACTAGCCTTTTTACATCACTCCAAAAACAGCGCCTCGTCAGGCCACAGAATATTGACGTGCTGATGTTTGAGGAGCCACCTACAAAACTCGACTCGGCTGGACTGGTCAGTGAGAAGCAAATCCTGAACTCGTCGAAAATGGAATGGGTGCTGCTGGTTCTTCTTCGACAAGCGCCAAACGATGGTGTGATCAAGGCCAAAGTGCCGCCCAGCATCACGTGTACTTGCGCGTGGCTCGTCGTCGAAGAACTGCAAGATCTGCTCCTGTAAGTTGACGGGCAGGCCCACGTTGCCTCGACCACTGGCGTGCGCTGGGATACTGAACTGCCCGTAATCCAGTAGGAGTTGTGTAGCAGCCAGCATCGTCGTTCGGGACGGCGTTGGTCGGTCTGGCCACCTCTCCGCGAACATCTGCACTGCACCCCTCAAGGTGTTACCAGCGAGGGCATACATCCGCACCATTTCAACGCAGTCGAGATTGGAATAACGCGACATCGTTACCTACGTTTGAAAACGGCACGGAAATTCCTTTGTCAACCGTGCGCGTGCGCTCGCGGGTACGGGTAGCGGGACACTGACTACAGAGCAGACTCTCGTGCGTCTCGCGTCGTGTCTCGCGTCGTGTCTAGCTCGTTCCGCTTTGAGCAGGTGGCGGGCCGCCCGTTTGTCGGCAAGCCGCCCGCGGCGGGCGGCAAAGGACAAATGATGAAAGGACGGCCGGCGCAAGCGGCGGCATTTGAAGTAATAGGTACCAATAAGCAACGTAGTATATTTATAAGAATGACATGCAACAGTAACAAAATAATTTTATTAATTTTATATTCTATTTTTTTTACGTATTTTTTTTTAAATGGATTTATAATCATTTACATTAACACAATCGCCTCCTTAAATTTGGCAACTGTTTAAAACCCCAACCTGTATAACATCCCATACATTTAGACTAGAAGAGAAAAGAAATTATTAAGACTTTTTGTTTAGTTATTAGACATAAATTTACTAATTCACATGTTCCTATTATGTTCGTACCTCAAGTAAAAATTATTAATACACGATATTTTTAATTAGAAGTGCATAGTTTTACTTAAAATGCCACTATTTGTTATCACAAAATGCCAATATCAACTTCGCCCTTTGTGTCAAAGACGCCCCGACAGATTTCAAAACCCAATAATTCCTAAAATACCTACATTATCAAAAGATTTTTTTTTTTGTGTCAAATTCCAAATTGAGGTTACCATCGACATCAATAATATAAACATCGGGTATCAAAGCAACCCTATTTTCAGTCTAAAGTTGATAGTCCACATTTAATTTTTTTTCTCCAAAATTTCAGCCAAAATTTATGATTAAAAAAAGAAAAAAAGTTTGTAGTGAGTCGTCACTAAGATTTTTTTTTACATGTATAGTAAGTAAATTGAATGAAATAGAAGCCTTTAAATTTATAAATTGATCAAAGTCACCCCATTTTACGGTACCTGCAATCAACAAACTATTCGATCATTTTTGACAATTAATTTAACAATATTTGGTAAGTTTAGCGTTGTTTAAAAAATCATGCTCAACCCACCAAAAAAATTGGTTGCCTGTAAAGTCGGTATACGGGCGAAAGTTTTACGTGACAACGACTTTGAGTGGTAAAATAATTTTAATGTGAATATTCATTCGTATAGTAGGAAGAAGGATGAAATAATATGGAAGGGACGCGTGCCTTTCACTTTTTATGTCTGTCTCTCTCGCTCTTAGGCGGGCTAACCATGCCCGAGTGGAAGGGACGCGTGCCTCTCACTCGCTCTCATTGTGAGCGCACAACGTGAGCGAAGCGTAACGCAGTTTCTTGAAGTGTCACCCGGCAAACCAATTTATAAGACGTTGTCACGTCAAAAGCGGCTTCTTTAATCATTGTTATAAAATAACCGAATGACCTTATAATTATTGCTAATATAGTTCATTAACACGACCCTAATCCCAGAATCATCATCAATCCCAGAATACACTGCACAAACTAAAACACGGCATAACGGCATGCCGCGCCCTTCGATCATTGATAGTGCAATCTAACGTACTGTGCCGCTTTATGAAGTTGAGGTAAATGGCTGGATTAAAGTGTAAAGAAGATTTCCTGTAGATTGCAAGACAAGGGTTACAGATGATAAAAACTCTCAATATTATTAACTTTTATTGTATAAAAAGGTATACAACGCTGTGCTAATAAATCTTAGATTTGAAATTTGTGTTATCCTACACAACTAAACGCCGTACTCAGAGACGTCAATTAAGTTTTAATGACAATTAAGTTCCTTAACTTTCTTATGTATAGTGTTAAATAGAGAAGGAAAGACACTTAATTGTCATTAAAACTTAATTAACGTCTCTTAGTACCTACGGCAGTAAGTATTTGTAGTAGTTTTGTTCATAAACCTAACTATACACTACTAGTACTTACCTAATTAGCCCACGACTTTACCCGCATGGAGTTAATGCATTGCCATTATTTCAGAACAAAAAAATAATAACATGATAATGACCTAACGCTAGAATAACTATCTACAAGTGCTTTTAGTGCTTTTATAAATCTGTATAGGACGTCATACAATGTTTGAAGAAAAGCAAATATTTACTGTAATCAGATTCCTTAAAAATATTAATTTTAATTACTTAAGTCATAATCACGTCAAGAATGTTAAGAAATGCAGTCTGTTCATTAACAGGTTTTATTACTCAATAATATTCCTTATTTACGCTAATGACTCATAAAACATCAATAATAAAACACAGTAATACCAACTTATTTGTCTATGGTAATACATACCTACTCTAAAAATGCCTGTCTTTGTAAATATACCTTGACTAAGATATAACTAAGTAAGTACTTAGTCTAATATTAATAATAATCAATCACATATTTAAACTATTAATTTGACTTAAACCTAATTGGGCGATTTCTTATAATAATAATCTAGTAGGTAAAAAAGTACTTATATTAATATAAAAATGAAATATTTACTCAATTTTATCTAACGTACAAACTAAAACAATTTATGTAAAATTCTTAGTACCCCAGCCCAGAGGAAACGCTTGCAATAGTATGTATGAGAGTGTACATAATTATGGCACATAATATTAATATATGGGTACCACAGACAAAATGTCTGTGATGGGTACGTATTTATTTGTGTGATGACTGGTGATCTAAAACATACTACTAGGTAGGTACATTATATGACACTAACTAGCTGCTAGACCATCTTAGATTAGGTTTAACAATGGAAGATACACTGCATGCATATTTTTATTATACCACAGAAATCTAGTTGTGAGTGTATCAAACACAAATTGACTATGGCAATATTAAAATTAAAAGTTTTTCATTGTTGTCTATGATTTCCAGTCTTCTTGGCGCCAACCGAACCGCCCATCTTGAAAGACGGGCGGGAGGAGAGGAGTCCGTCCGTGTGATAGTGGACCACTCGTGACGTGGCCTCACTATCACTAAATTATCCACATGCGTACATGGGTATTAATCAAATAGTTTCTGGTGATCTTATGTCTTATGCAGTATTATACTAGCGACCCACGTGAATCTACAAAGTTGTCTGCGTTTTACATTATCTTCCCAGTTTGTGAAGTAATCTTTGGTGATATAATTAAGTAGGTACCTAACTACTTAACGCAATTTAAAACTTTTTCGAGACATCTAAGAAGAGTGTTTGTCTTTATAGCTATGGTACATTACATTACACATGACCGTAAATGACAGAGCAATTTTTGCCCGCGAACTGGTGGTCGTGATCGTAATGCTCCATCTGTTGAAGAGCGTTGTAGAGGTTGGATCCAGGGCTGGCGGTGGCTTGCACGTCTTTGGCTCCTACGATGAAGTAGTCCGCAACCAGGTGTCCCTCCCTCACGCCTTCTTCTAGCAACATCCTGGTTCTGTTCAGCTGTGCATCTGTTACTTTGGCATAAACTGGCATTTCTTCGCGGTAGTCTCCTGATAAAGGAAAAAAGTAAAGTAACGCACAGTCTGTATACTATACTGTCTCACTGCTAGGCCAACAACCTATCAACTTGATTTCAATGAAAGGCCTCTGATAGGTATTGGCTTAATAACAAAGCTTGCCAAATTCATCTTGGTGATCGATCACAAACCCGAGCTATGCGTCGAAAAATCCAAGACAAATTTTTGCTCGACCCGGGTATTGCACCTTGGAGCCCCGTTTCTTGGGCCGATCGCTACTTACTAGCCACTCGGTCACACACAGAGGTGATATGAATAAAACATAAACTTAGTATAACATTTTCTAGTTTCATGCGACATACCATATTACTCTGTACCGACATTGGTGTCCGATACTAAGCCAAGGTGTTCTCCGTTCGTCGAGTTACAAATCGTTTTAATTTGTTATAGGAGCAACATTAAAATCGCGACAAAATCAGAATTATAGTCTTGGTTATCTACGGTACTTAGGAATTAACATTGTACCCACATTGTCGTGACTTTTTGGGCATCCCAACAGAAACATTTTAATATTTTATCGTAAATATCTTTCACTATTACCTATCTGTTTGCAAAATACAAATATACCTATACCGATAAAAAAAATTACTGCAATGAATCAACACAGAGCAACGTACCAATGAAGCCGATTCCCACGGAGCATCTATTATAGCCTCTGGTGTGCGCTCCCTCGCGGTTCCAACCTCGACCTTCGTACACTCGGCCGTCGTTGCCAATCAGGAAATTGTATCTAAAATCAATTAATAAGTTTGTTTATTCGTTATATTAATTTATTCAAGGAGCACCATGCGATTTGTGGGTATTCATTCACGGATAGTTCACGGTTCAAATTGGGGACGTCCTAAAAAGCTGAGTGGGGGAAATCAAACGGAAAGTATGATAAGTGTTAACACGAGTGTGACGGTACAGAAGAATGTAAAATTTCAATCCCAAATATCTGTACCCTGTCATGAGTAATGCTGGGTGTAGAAGAATTGGCATGAGTACAGTTTTATGAAGAATACCAACATAATAATATAACTTTTTTTTAAAGTTATACGGTTTTTTGAAAAGAAAGATAATGATGATGTAGATAATGCACTACAAGCTACAAAATAATTAAATTTAAATGAAAAATAAAATCATGGGGGTAGCATAACCTGTATATACAAGTCCTATTAATTGTATTGTCATCAGAACTAAAGGTGTGTACCAAATTTCATATCAATCGGTCAACAGGAAGGGGGCAAAATTTCAAGTACTAAATTTGACCCAACATCAACAACATCAACAACAAACAGGTCAAGCTAAATAAAACTGTTTAAAAACTAAAGACTCACGGGATGTCCCATCCGTAGTCATCGAGGAAATTGTCCTGAATGCCACGCACTTCCGCAGCACAGTGAATGAACCGATGGCACTCCGTGCTGACGGTGTGCTGGACGACAACCAGCTTCAAAGGGTTGAATTCTTCGGTCGTGTAATTGGAAATGTACTCTCTTGCTAGCCACATTTCCCTGCTTATTCTCCATTCATGAGGAGCTGTAAAAATACAAACCCATTATAATTCGCTTGCAATTTAACTGATAACAGCCCCATAGCATTGTGTAGTCATTGTCTAAGCGCTTGCTTGCTTGCGTGTGTAGTAAATGAACCTATAATAAATAGTTACATCGTGTTCTTTATTGTTGTTGTTTTGTGTTGAGTTAATGAACTTATAGTACTACCCATCCCGTAAACCAACCAACCCAGCTTTCTAAAAATTTACTAATGTAGTTACCCAAATCCCTTTTGCTACGCACGTTAGTTTCTAAAAAAAGAGACAAGGGTCAAAAACTGAGTAGAAAAACATAATATTAAAGTAAACATTCTGTAGTAAAAAATTGACTTTACTAAAATATCTTAACCGATTTCTAATTGTAACTTCATCTTTTCTTTATCGTGTCGACTAAGAAAAGTAGATAAATAATAATCATCATTTACAAACATTTCGCCACTCATCATCCCTGATTATGCAATACACTGTCAAAGCGTGTTGGTCGTCCTCTTGGTCGTTTATAAGACAAGTAGATATCATTCATGTTAACACCCACTTTCCGCTTATGTTGCAATCGTATGATGAAGAGGATAACATTATGAAAAACCATTAATGACATATAATATGTGTTTCTTAATTATTTTAAATTATTACCTATGTCCACTAATGTGGTTGTAGTTTTCTTATTAAATGCAGTATAGTAAACTATAAGAGACATGCAGATGACAAGAGTACACAACGCAGTTATGCAGGACAGCCGCTCAGCCTTGGTCGTGTTTTTCATCACGCTCCATATGTACTTTGGCAAGGGCAGATCTGAAATAGATAAAAAAAATGAGTTTAGGATGAAGTAGATTTTCATAAAGAATCATTATCAATATCACGGTTGATCTCATTACTTTTGGGACACGTCTTTCTAATCGGATACCCGGCTTACGAGACTTGTCGCCCTTTTAATACTGTACATTTGAGAGAGTGAAACTTCTAGATACACTTACCGGTTATATGCCATCGCAAAATGGTGGAAACAATGGGAAAATCATGATTCATGACTAAGCATTCTTCTTTTTTCATTCGCTGGCCGAATTTATTATTGTTGGTTGTGAGCAGCAATGCTCCAGCATTAGCTTAGCTAGCATGCAATGACATGCGCTCTTAGATTAAAACAAAGCATGCGCTTCGAGTTTCGACGAAATCAGCAATTCTAAGTAGTTAGGTTGTCTTACGCACGAAATTAATAAATAATAACCAATATAAAGATTAATTAAACCTATTAGAGTGAGAATATGACATAATTTGTATGGAGCTAACAATTTCAATTATACAGTCTATAGATACAGGATAAAATGTTTACTAGAAAAAAATCAACCAGTCTCAGGGAAGCTCGAATGGGATTCGAACCCATGACCTTTGGATTGCCGTAAGCTACCGAGACCCCAGAAGACTCGTTGAATTTTTGCTTGTAGTTTGATTCGTTTAGTCCACATTCAATACGCTGCAAGCCAGCGGTATTACGTCAATGTGAAGTCTACCCTCACTGCCGAAAGAAATACTATTGCAAGTATTTACCTACAATAAAGACAAAGACGTAATAAATATCTTTATTAAAATTTTTCATTTACAATGCATTATGAATGCAAAATGTTAATAATAAAAATCTATAAGTAGATACGTTATTAATTTCAGGCGTTAGTAAGCTTAACCCTTATGACCACCGTAAAACTAGACACGATTGAAAATCAATTGTTTCGAGACCGCCGGCGGTCTATAAGATCCTTTTGTTATTTTTTTACTTTAATGTGTGTCCAATTGTCCATGTCACGTCTGCATCCCGCTGTTGCTGTTTGCATTGCTCTTTGAAGTAGGTACCTACTTATGATAAGTATGAGACTAGATTTGGTACCTATAACTAAAACAAGTCTACTATAATTAAATATTACATCATCAGATACACGTCCCACTGCTGGACACCGGTCTTTTGACATGGACAACACAACAACAAGCACATGACGAGATTGGCCCACATACTAGTGCCATTAAATATTGGTTTCCCATACAAACTTCCAAGTCGAAATTTTTAAAAACCAATGAGCCAATTTTGATGAAACTTTGCATGCTAAAGTAAAACACAGGGATCTATCTAAATAGTTTGTTGAAAACACTTTTAGAAAACGTTTTTTTAGCTGAGTTATTGCGATTTAAAGCCCACTATAGAAAGTTAAAAACCGCAATAACTCAGTTAAATAAACATTTAAAAAAAATGTTTTCATCAAACTATTTAGATCCCTGTGTTTTACTTCAGCATACAAAGTTTCATCATATTTGGATCATTGGTTTTTAAAAATTTCGACTTAGTTGTTTGTATGGGAAACCGTAATGCGTAAATTGGCAAAGCTAGGTACATACCTACTTCATTATTCGAAAACTATCAACGGAGTAACAACAGTAACAGTACCCTGTCATGCTATTTACATACAGATTACCTAAAGTGCTGTTACGCTACTATTATGCGTATTTAACTCCATTTTATGTATCAGTATTATTATTGTTGCGAAATAATATTTATTATACAATAATATTTAATAATATTAAGTAGGTATGTAAGTATAGCGCATCAAGTTAACGAAAAAGAAAAGTAATTTAAGGTCACCTTAACTTAATCGAAGCGAATACAAAAAAGAAATCAACCTAGACACAGTGCGCTACTGTTACGTTCCGGTTCAGTATCTAGTTTTTTTTTTTGTAATAACTTATTTTTTTATGAAGTGTTTATTCTGTTATTTAATAAAACCTATTTTATATAATATATTATTAATCTATGGCAAATAAATTTATGTATACAACCGTTTTAAGACACTTGCGACCTGCGACGAGGATTGTTCGGTCAATACGGCTTAGGGAATCTAACATATTAAGCATCTCGTAACCCTTCAAAAACGCTATAAATCATAGCAAAATTTTACTTTTTACCTGTTATAACTTCATGCTCATCCTTTTAATAACGATCAGAATAAGAAGAAATATTCAAGTAAACTTCCAATTATTCCCAGTTATCACTCGGCAGTAAATAAAAAAGACAGTGTTCAGTAGTAAATACTATTGTATATTTTCCAAAATTCATTAGAATTTCATCATGTAAGTAATAAGAAACAACGGCTCAAAGTGATTTTTTGCACAGACATAGTAGACTGTAACTGTTAATTTATATCATGTAACTTTCGTTACATATATACCTACTTAAAATAAGTGAAGACTAAAAAACAATAAAAAGAAAGAAAATTGTATTTCACGTTGATTTTTTAAAGTTATTGGTAGTTGTTCGTTAATAAACCTAAACTGTATTTACCTACCAAAAGAAAAAATAAAAAGTTGTAGCTATTAATATAAGCTAATATTATTTACAAAGCAGCCTTTGAATTTGAAACTGAATTTTTGTGCACTTTTTTATATTAGACTCAACCACAATAGCATGAAAGTAATCGAAATAAAATTGTCAAAACCTTTTTTATATGAGTTGTACCACAGTAAAGAATTAACGAACATCGATCAACTAACTAGTAAATTATAAGAACAGCAGTACACGTGTGATGTGTGGCGACTGCGGACTTTGTGACGTCACCGTCACGCAGGTAGTATGCTTATGCTTAGCTTATGTTATGTCCTAATATCATATAAAGATACATATTATTTTTAACCAATTCAACAAGGTTAATAACTTAAAGTATCGACGTAACACCGATGTGCCTGTAAGGGACATACCACCACATACTGTTGGACTTATAATAATTTTATCTGTGATTTAATAAATTGAAATCTTCCAAATGTAGGTATGCAGGTACTTTTTTAACACTCATTTATTAAGTATACTAGCAATTATTTAGTGAGTCACAAATATAAAATGGTAAAAAGTGAAAATTATGTATTTATTACGCCGATACTATAACCTTATTAATAGTTTAACCTAATCTACATAAATCCTAAAGATGATTGATTATGACTAAACATTTGGTTTTACTTATCAGCAGATACAATTGCAAACAAACATTTAATTACTTATCTATTTATAATTTTTAGACAATCAAAAAATATACGTGTATAAATCAGAAGATTACTCGTAATCGAAATAATCAAACAACATAAGTATTATTTAATTCCCTCAATCGATATCTACTATGTATACTTACAACAAGTAAGAGTGCAAACTTTGAGGAGTAAGGGGTGATGTACTTAGTAATTTTGAGTATATTGACTAAGGTGTTGAAAAAAAGGGATAAAGTTGTGCTTGCATATTTTTTCTATACTTAAAGATACTTAACTAAAAAAAACATCTGATGAAAAAAGATTATAAAATAGTATAATGTATTATGCTGGTGGTGGATATTCACAAATGACAAAGACAGACAGACCACCACCCTTTGGTTCTGTGCACCAACGGTTTTGGAATGGATTGCACACTGTCGCATTTAGATCAGAATAAATGCGACGATGATATGTCTTTTATTTAAAAATGTCTTTGCATTTTCACAATAAAGCATTTTAACTATAATTCAATATGAATATTCAATTTATCCAATTAGGTCAGCCTAATTAGCACTTTCTTTCACCCTGGATGAATAAGACATCTATTCATATTAGTTGCATTCCAGTGTGTTAACTTTGCTAATTGTGCTACAACTTTTTGTCCAGGGCTGTATGTATCAGGGGAGACTTGACAATTGCCAAATAAAATAAAATCTTCACGAATGATGAATTTCTCAACAAGTATGTCCAAAAGTACATTGACGTGTTCAAATTGTCTCGGGTCGGTGGCATTCATTCTGTAATCGCCTATGAACATGATACTTATACTTCGAAGATTCCAATACTTCACCATGGCCCCGATAACATTGGCACCTCTGCCTTCAAATAGTATTCCATTTCCACCTACTAGGAAGTTGGGGCCGATGTCGTCGAAACCACGCTTCAGATGAGCGTTTTGTATTTCAAGCATGCTTTTGATGCAAGCGTATTTCTCTTTGCAGTAGTGTTCTGCACTATGTCCTATGATGACGTACTGCACTGGTAGATTCAAAAAATCCTCCCCGTATGTCTTCATAGCCTGCCACTCATCTCTCCGGAGATACCACGACGCGTTTAAACCTAGCCGGAACAATTAACAATGTTTATAAATAAAACATAAATTATGTGCACATTGTTTAAAATAGCCACTATGACGGATCTACGGCAGTGAAGTTTATGAATATATTGTTAGGTAGGTACGTATAAATACTGAGAAAGATAAATGTTAGGTTTTTAGAAAATTAATTTTATTAGATGTTAGTGTTTGGAAATTATTACTGAATTTAGCCATATTCCCTACGCGTGACATGTAGGCATATGGTTGGTGTTAGTAAAAGCAACAGTCACTAGTTTCTATTTACCTATATCTATCCGTACTTGTTGCTTTTGTAAAACAAAATAGACCAGATAGACCGTCAGACATGTGGCGACAAGGAGTGTCCAACACAGGAACACCGCCACACTACAGCGGAGTCTTTTGGATGTGTTGGCCGACACCAGCTCTAGGCCGAAAATTTGGCCTGAAACAGTATCAAAAACATTCTTATCATATTTGTTAGTGGACTGGTTTACTTATTAGCACGATTGATTATCACGCAACACCCATCTTTTATTATAGAATAGTGTTGCTTTTCGAGATGTTTCGGCAGTTCTTGATATAAGTCCTATTGGTAAGTAGGTACTATGAGACGCTGTAACATCTAATTTGAAATTTCCTTTTGGAGTGATGCAGGCTATAGAAAATAATGTTTCCGTACTACGTAAAATGTAATAAAAGCGTTTTGTACGAATTGTTAAAATTATACAAGTACCTAATAATACATATAATAAGAGATAATTTTACAAGCCGGTGTTGAGCCCGATGTTTATAAATAACACAATGCGTTCAATTACCTACCTATTTGTTTTAAACGTAGTATATTGGTTATCAAGTTAATTAAAATATCAAGCCAATTTCAAGATAATTATTTAAGATCCTGAAGCAAGAATAGGCATTTTTTATATTATTGTTGTATTTTTTTCATCTTGTTGAAATAAAATAGCCGTATTTCCATCTTTTTAAAATCATCCCCGTAAGTTTACAGAAGTCCTTTCATCGGCTATTGTAGAAAATTTTGACTTATTGTGATTGTTGCTGGCATCAAAAATTAAGCCGTAACCGAGTTCCTTTACTATATTTTGGAACGCGCTAGCTATAAATTAAAAAACTGGTTATTTAACAATAACTTAACAAACTTGTTATCTCGATTTCAATAACTTTCTACAATAAAAGTTTTAAACAATGTTATGTAAATAAGTACGGTTAGGACTAATCATTATTATTTAGTTAGGTTAGGATTAGCATCCTTAAAATATAAATTCACTGTGCTCTTTTTGAATCGGTGCAATATCTGTTGAATAATAAATATAGCAATTACGATACGAATTCACAGTCCCTCTTATATTCTAAGTCACAGGTGACTACTTTGACATCTTCGAACATTGTTTATATCGAAGTTTGACACCGCAAATTTTCGAAACTAGTATCTAAAAGACAAATAGGATATACTGCAAAAATAACTAGGTATTTTGAATAGCATATTTTTTGTAACTTTTATAGTAAGGAGAGAAATAAAAAAATTCGCTACCTACCCAGATTAAGTAGTACTTTTCATAACAATAAGGTGATCAACAAAAAAAGAGCTAAGTAGATGGTATCGTTCCTTTACAGAATAGAATCAAGCCATACTAAGATAAATTAATGTGCTAATAATCTTAGAGCCATGAGAGGTTTTTTATAAGAGGTTCTAGTCAGCTTTATAAATAAATAAAAAAAATTAATAGCAGTTCTTTGGAGGTAGGTAGGTACTCGTACAGTCGAATTCAATACGAAATTCGCACTTTATATCTTCGCAGAAGTCAAATACGTGTGTCGTTTCATGTAATGACATCACGATTACGTGTGACAAAGTTTCGAAAATGTTAAAATATTTTCCAATTCCACTGTATTGTAATTACTTAATTTAAACAGGTAAGTGCGCAAGCAGTATCGCTTTACATATTTATGTTATTGCAATTTTTTATAACTTGGCTAGCCAGTCTCTATCTACTTTTGCTAGGCGCGTTAAGCCGTTTATTGGTTAGTTACGGCAATCACCCAGCAGAGCGTCACGTCAGAGACATTAATGGTATTCCTAGTGTTGACATCATTGTTAAAATGAAAACTCATACATCGAGTGCCAAATAAATAAAATGTGAAAAAAGATTTTAAAATTTGATTAGAGTTAGGTAGGTAAGTACTTCTATTCGGTAAATGATCTTAACTGTTTGAGAAAAAGAACTAAGAAACTCATCTAGCTATCTTTTCCACCCAGTTTTTGAAGCAAGTTTAACTATTTCTCTGATAGGGCCTGTACCACACCCTTCTCACCGTGTCACCCGCACCCATGTCTCTTGCTCCCGCACAGCCCATATCTTAGTATATTCGCGTATTTTATAGAAAACAGGACAAGAAAAAAACAATTAAAAATTTTGTAGTCTGTAACACAGTTATTTTCCTTTAAACCTTTAAATATGGCAGTGTATGGCCTAACCAGAAATAAAAAAAAACGCCAGCAGATAAAACATACAAGTACTTAGCTATCCGTCGCCGTTTTGGTATTTTTTCTTGTTTGTACACTTGACGTAAGCTTGTGTAAATTCCAGTTAGACTTAAAAAATATAACATTTTGATTTGCATTTTATTTGATACGCGTTAAAGAATAAAATGGATTGACATGAAGAAGTGCCAGTTGTATTTGTTATTATGCATAGTATTTTCCTTCTACCAAATCGCCAGGAAATCGACAACACGTTAGTATGGTAGGTGTTGGGGGATTATAGGGGGCTGGTTATGTTTGAATTTCGAAGGACCTAATAAGTTGTTCAAAAAATAGAAAAAATATAGTAGGAGTAGCCGCACCTAATTGTGAGTTGGAAAAAACGATCTCTGCCCAAATACACAAGGAAGAATGAATCGTGCTTGCCACCTACCTCTTCCACTCCCAGCCGTTCCTTTACACGTGGACGGGTCAGCAACGGGAATATATGGAGCACTTAATTTTCCAACAGCACCACCGTCAAAACGGTCCAGCCAAACAGCACTCGCGAGAACGTCTCACGTCACAACATGTAGGCACTACACGGTAGTTATAAAAATGCAGTTAAACTTGTCTATCCACGGAATAGTTCCATAATGCGAGGACACGACCTTCAGGAGTCAGTCGCGCAAGCCAACAGAACGATGATCGGCGGGGCCGCACGAATCGGCCCGAATATCCATCCAACGCTTCAAAACACGGTAGGCGAAGAAAACGTTGGCGGCAAACAATTTCACCCACCCTACATAAATGAGCAAAGATCGAACATACCCCCCACCGAAATTATCATGATAATTTCCAACAAAATAAATAAATATAAAAATGCATAATGTTGTTGAGGGGAAATAATGATGTTGCCAGACAGATCAAAAAAAAATATACTTACTAAAGTTTGACTATTATCTACTAAGGTTTTATTGAACATGGCTAATTCATGCAAGTATTTAATTTGAGTACGGAAGAGGACAAAGCTTATTTACTGGTCTCTTTATTATACCCTTTTGCGTCCTCAAAGTAACAACTCTAGCGATTTTATCTGGACCCTCATGGAGACGTTCCACCCTAGCACGGATCCAGTTAAGTGGGCGAGTTAACTCAGATTTAATAAGAACTAAATCACCTATTTTTAAGTTTGGAGGTGACGTGAACCACTTTGCTCTTTGCTGCAAGGTGTGCAGGTAGTCATCAGACCATTTCTTCCAAAACGTTTGGGAGATTTTTTGCACGGACTGCCAACGTGACAGTCGGTTCATCCCTACATCGTCAAGACTGTACTCAGGTACTGCTAGTAGGCTTTGGCCAACTAAGAAATGACCGGCCGTTAAAATGTCAAACTCATTAGCGTTGTTAGACAAAGGGCATAACGGACGCGAATTAAGTACCGCTTCAATCTTACAAAAGACGGTAGTGAGTTCTTCGAAGGTAAGTGCCTTTTCACCTACTGCCCGAAGGAGGTGACGCTTGGCAGACTTGATGCCAGCCTCCCACAGCCCGCCCATCGAAGCAGCTGTTGGTGGAATGTTTTTCCACTCAATGTTACGAGATGAGCAGCCCTCAGCGATCGAGTCGCTATTTTCGCTAAAGAATTTGAATACTTCCTTTAGTAGTTTCGCGGCAGCAACAAAGTTTGTCCCGTTGTCGGAATATAAGCACGAGCACAGACCGCGGCGCGCTACGAACCTGTCAAGCGAGGCTAGAAAGCAATCAGCTGACAAATTGCTAAGCACTTCTATGTGTACGGCCTTTGTGGAAAAGCACACAAAGAGACACATATAGCACTTCAGAATTTTCGCGTTACGGGTCAAACTAGCCTTTATGTAAAACGGACCACCTAAATCACAACCAACATGATCAAAAACCTTATTAGGTTTTAACCTTGCAGCGGGCAACGTCCCCATGTATGGTTGTATCGTAGTGGGGTTGCACTTAAAACATACGATGCATTTAGACAACACACTTCGAATTACACTGCGAGCGGATACGATCCAATATCGCTTACACAAAATTCCTTGTAAGGAGCGCGGGCCTACATGTAGGTACCTTTTATGAAAATGTTCAATTAATTTTGTTGTAATATGACATTTTTTAGGTAATAGCAAGGGATGCTTACTATCATAGGGTAAATCAGCTAGGCTGATTCTACCCCCCACCCTGAGGAACCCTTGGGCATCCACGAAGGCTGAAAGCTTCCGTAACGACGGAACAAATTTGTTGTTTTTAATTTGCGCGATTTCATTACTAAAGTAGGTACTTTGTGTAGTTTTTATTATATCGTCATGCGACGCGTTTAACTCGTAAGTAGATAACGGCCTTACCGAACGTTCATTTTTCGGAAGCCGACAATTTTTTATAAATCGCAAACACCAGGCGATAATTCGTTGCAATTTCGAAAATGACGAGTATTTTTCAAAAAACGTTTCTGAAAATTCGTCCTTAATTTTTTGACACGGAAAAGAGAACGTGTCCGTGTTTGTTTTCAATTCTAGGACTTCTGTCTTATCACTTACGTAAAACGTACTGACTGGCCACTGATGAACGTCATCAGATAACCAAGCTGGGCCGTGGAGCCAGTGGTCATATTCGGCTACGAGCTGGGTGGGCATGGCGCCGCGGGAGCACAAGTCAGCAGCATTGTTTTCGCTTCTAACGTGATACCAGCTGTTTGACGGAACCACCTCGACTATTTGAGCGACACGGCTCGATACGAACGTTTTAAGTTTGTAGGGCGGTGTTTGCAACCAGGCGAGTGCTACACTCGAATCCGTCAAGGCAGTGATTTGAAATTCGTTTTGAATATTTTTTTTGACAAATAAAACCAGTTTGGATAACAATACGGCGGCCATAAGTTCGAGTCTCGGAATCGAAAGAGGCTTGATTGGCGCGACTTTGCTTTTACTGATAAGCAGTCTCGTCCTCACGTCACCGTTTGAGTTAACACTACGCGCATAAATGCATGCCGCATACCCACGGGTTGATGCGTCGCAAAATGCAATTAAATGCACTCCGCAGAATTGAGATATAAGTAAGTGGCGATCAATTTTTATTAATGATAAACTCGACAATGACGTAATGAACGTTGACCATTTATTACGTAAATCACTTGGAAGCGGTTCGTCCCAACCGAGACTGAGTTTCCAGAGGTCCTGCATTATGCATTTTGCAAGAAATGTGCATGGGGATAGAAATCCGACGGGGTCAAAAATACGGGCAAGTAATTTTAATACCGATCGCTTAGTGCAGGTATCGTCCGCCATGTTGTAATCAAACGAAAAACAATCTTCAATGGGCAGCCACTTTAAGCCTAGTACCTTTAGTGATGACGACACGGCGTCGTCACTAAAATTTATTGCGACTGCCTGGTCGGCATCAATCCGGGAAAGTAACTCAGGGGAGTTACTAGCCCATTTACGGAGGTTGAAACCGCCAAGTTTCAAAAGAGCTACGAGCTCGTCTTGTAATTGATAGGCGTCTTCGAGATTCGATGTAGACCACATCAAATCGTCGACAAAAAAACCATTCATTATAATATTAGCAGCACGTGGGTACTGCTCGCCTCCGTCGATCGCTAATTGTTGCAGCGAACGCACGGCTATGTAACCTGACGAACGTAAACCGTAGGTATTTGTTAGAAGTTCGTAGGTTTTTATTTCGTCCCTAGGTGATTCTCGCCAGAGAATATGTTGATAACAGCGTTCGGATGGATTTATAGTGATCATTCTATAAAATTTGGCAATGTCAGCGGTAAAACAAATGTCATACAAGCGAAAGTTAAAAATAACCTTTAAAATATCATGATGTAGTTTTCTACCTGTTAACAATGTGTCATTCAATGACACGCCATTTGAAGTGACCGCTGAGCCATCAAATACCACTCGCACGGGGGTGGTTGTGCTGGAGGCCTTTACCACACAGTGGTGTGGGATTACATACCTACTCGGCTCAGAGCCGGTATATAGTTGCATGTGTCCCAGCTGTTTATATTCGCGCATAAAATCTACGTAAGGCGCTTGCAACTCGGGTGAGCGAGCGAGACGTCGCTCTAAGTGGTGTAACCTACGTAAGGCGTGGTTGTAAGACTCACCAAGGGCGGCGCGATTAGGGTCTAGTAGGATAGGTGATACATACCTACCGGTATCGTCCCTATAATGAAGCTTAGAATAAATCTCATCGGCGAGTTCATCCTGTGGGCTGATAGGGTTGTCGCACGGCGACTCCTCTATTTCCCAAAACGATTTGAGCTGTGAGTCGATGGAGTCACTGTCATTGGTGTACGACACCAACAAATTGCAAGACGTTGCAATGTTTGTGACATCATCAGAAGTACACGGTACTTCTAATTTTCCACACAATACGAACCCGAAAATACTGCTAAGAGCAGTAGGTAGTGTGGGACTAACAATTATTTTATTCCCGTCATAAATGTCAGGAAATACGTCACCTGCAAGAATAATATCCACAGGCGATTTTTTATAGAAGAGGGGATCAGCTAACAAAACGTTTTTATACTGCATGGAAACTTCTTCAGAAATTTCCACAGTAGGTAAGTCGGAAGTAATTTTTTGCAAGATAACGGCGTCGATTTTTAACGTCCGATTATCGTAATGCCTAGATTTAATAGTGCATGATGTCATGCCAAAGTTTTTGACACTATTACCTCCTAAACCCAAAATATCAAATGGGCACCTCTTACGAGGCAACCCTAGCCGCTCTAGACAATTTAAAGTGATGAAGTTTGATTGAGCACCTGAATCGATAAGAACGCGGCAAGCTTGTAGGTTACCGAACGAATCTATAACATTAACTATAGCCGTACCTAGCAGTACCATATAGCTCCTTACGTTGTTTACGCGAGGCGAGTATGAAGTGTTAGCATGAGCTGTGTGCGTACCTATAGTCATCGGCTCAGCGCTGCTATTGTGCGCGGGCACGGCTCGCGTAGCAGTTTTGCTTCCTGAGTCTAGGTGCAATAATGCATGATGACGCCGATTACAAGTAAAGCATTTGAATTCACTTCGGCAATCAGTAAATGAGTGATTTTGTTTGAGACAGTTGTGACACAACTTCAAATGATCAGCACGGCTGACTCGTTGTGCGGGAGACAGCTCACGGAATTGCATACAACGAAAAATCATATGATTTTGACCACAATGTAAACAAGTGAAATTATTATTTTTTGATTGCGTTTGTGAAGAAAGTGCCTTTCTGTTGTAATTTTCACTCGACCTTTTGTTATGACTATGAGGTATATTATGATTTTTAATTTGCGAAAGTGACGGAGAGTAAGCTTGCGAATGTTCTAAAATCTTTATCTGATTATGCACGTGTGACATTAATTGATCGTAGGTAGGTATAGTTTTTTGATCGAGACTTTGTTCGAACGTTTTTCTTGTATTGGAGTCTAGTCCCTTCAATGCTATATGACACAATACATAGCTAGACAAGTGCTCGATATTTAAAGCATTAATGGCACGATATGAATGATCGAAAATCTCAATAAAATTATTTAAATTAGCCGGAGACTCCGATTTTAGTGCAGGAAAGTTGAGCATTTTATCGAGGTATTTACCTACGAGCATTCTATTGTCTTGGTATTTATCAAGCAATGACTGCCACACAACTTCGTAGTTACTGGACGTAATAGGTACACTCTTGACGATGCTGAGTGCAGAACCTTTTGTGCATGACAATAAGTAATGAAACTTATCTATATTTGAGATACCGGTTTGATTGTGGACCAAAGAGCAAAATGTTTCATAAAACGTTGTGAAGCTCTCAATATTACCATCAAACGTAAACAGTTCTAATTTAGGTAAACGCGGTCGGATATCTACGTTAGGACTTTTTTCTGTCGTGCATGACGGAACGTCCACCATTTTGGTAGTGTGTTTTGAAGCACACAGTTTCACCCGAAAGAATAGATCATCAAACCCTTTTAAATCCGTATCAGAAAATTGCGTTTCGGAATTTAAAAATAATTGCAATTCATAGATTTCCATACAAATACTTTCAAACGATTCACGTAGTGATGTGATCTCAGAGGCGCGCAAAAGGAACATTTCTTTTAAGGAAGGATGGTTATCTATTTTATTTGACAAATCAAATACTTGCTGTAATTGCGAAAAAATACGTTGCTTTTTAGCGATGTTTTTATTAATTAAACGGATAGTGTCCAACTCCTTTTTGGAGGGAACTTTTTCAGGAGCCTTATCATCTGGCATTTTAAAGAGAAAATATTAATGAATTTATGAAATTCAATATGGAACAAGCACGGCTTGTGTACAAAGCTTGAATAAAATTGTTACACGGCAACGTGTTCTATTCAAAATGGCGTCTTATTAGTCTAACTAAAGTGAAAGTTCCTAGTTTATTTTAGAAAAAACGGAATAAATCCGGCTCGAAGGCCAAAATGTTGGGGGATTATAGGGGGCTGGTTATGTTTGAATTTCGAAGGACCTAATAAGTTGTTCAAAAAATAGAAAAAATATAGTAGGAGTAGCCGCACCTAATTGTGAGTTGGAAAAAACGATCTCTGCCCAAATACACAAGGAAGAATGAATCGTGCTTGCCACCTACCTCTTCCACTCCCAGCCGTTCCTTTACACGTGGACGGGTCAGCAACGGGAATATATGGAGCACTTAATTTTCCAACAGCACCACCGTCAAAACGGTCCAGCCAAACAGCACTCGCGAGAACGTCTCACGTCACAACATGTAGGCACTACACGGTAGTTATAAAAATGCAGTTAAACTTGTCTATCCACGGAATAGTTCCATAATGCGAGGACACGACCTTCAGGAGTCAGTCGCGCAAGCCAACAGAACGATGATCGGCGGGGCCGCACGAATCGGCCCGAATATCCATCCAACGCTTCAAAACACGGTAGGCGAAGAAAACGTTGGCGGCAAACAATTTCACCCACCCTACATAAATGAGCAAAGATCGAACAGTAGGCTTTACGTTTAGTTGGCAAGCAATTTGCTAATTGGTTTAATATTATTGAATTCGATATCATAACTGAGAATAACCAAAAATGTTTAAATGACTTACTCTAAATGACTCTCACACGTGTTATCTACAGCACAGCATGAACATTAATTGTTATTATATAAGACGCCAGCAGATTAAAGAGGTTTTTCCTGTTTTAAAGGTCAAGAAGGGTCGATGCTTCTTAGAATTGGAAGGGTAGGTACTAAATGCTTAAAAGAAAAAATAATAAAATAAAATGTTTTATAAATTACTCACCCTTGACCATTTCCTTATTTTCAATTGTTTGGTTAACGGCAACAATTTTTGGACCGATGTGTACCCTTGTAGATTTGGAAACGTTGACGCTGGTGATATTGGGCATTTCTCGGGCAGCATGGGCCGCCACAGCCCTCTCGTCCATGGTGACCACTTCATAGCCGGTTCCGACACTGGCCATTTTGTTTTCAACCATTTTGTTTACGCTCGTTTAGGGATTGACGCACAAATGGTTAGCTCGATTATACGTCTGCTCGGTTCGCAACGCAGAAGTACTATGCCCGCCATATATACACTCGCTGTATGATATAGCTTGTGAATCGCTAGATTCGCTAGTCGTCCATCTCTTTCGTTGGCCTCGCTCGATGCACCGCGCCGCGAAGATAACAGCCGGTGACCACGGCTCGAAGTGACGCATTAACTTTGCTTTGTTAAGAATACTATGTAATAGTGTACTAACTAGTTTTGAAATAAATTAAAAAGGAACGGATTAATAGAAAGTAGGTAATATAATCTTCCTATAAAATCGTAAAGCACCAGCCGTTTTGATAATATTTAACAACTTCTAGTGATAAAAGAAGGAGCCTAGGTAGGAGGTAAATTTCTTGTAACAAAAATGCTAAGACAAAGTAGTAGGTGCAGCACAAGTTATTACAAATATAAAAAGCAATATAGCAGTTTCTTTAAAATTCTATTATTATTATTATTGCAATTACAGTATTGCGTGGTGAATAATTATATATTAATAAAATCTAGGCCACAGAAATAAATAAACCTAATCAGTCAAAGGAGAAGTAAGTATATTTTAAAAGTATGTTTTGTAAATGAGTCTGGTGGCGCTACATTATTATTAATACTACTAACCCTTAACTTCCCTTGGGTGTCGTAAAAGGCGACTAACTGACTGAAGTCTGCACATATATTCAACAGCATTAAGCGTCGATGTGCTCACCACCTATCATGCTGAGCTCATGTGCAGTTGTTAATTGGTGAAACGTGAACTGTGGCAATGCACTGTTTTTGCTGTCCTCATTGCTTAGTCTCTGCACCCTTTGGGGATATAGCTGTGATTATCCCAATTTTTTTCTTTTTACTCCTACAAATAACTTGAAATATCCTAAATATTATAAATGCAAAATTGAGTTTGTTTGTTTGTTACGCTTTCATACCTAAACGACTTCACTGATTTTAATGAATTATGGTATACTCTCCATACTGAGAGAGATGAGGCTCCGAAAACGACTTCATCCCTTTCAGACCCACGATGAAACTAAACGAGTTTGTGTTAAAAAAAACTAGATATTCTTTATCGTTGGGGATCAGAGAATACAAAAACTGAACACTTTCAGTGATACAATGTGTTTTCAGCACTTTTCAGGGGGGCGTACAATTGTATCAACTTGGGCCTTACTCATTCCATGTCACAATTGTGACGGTCACATTTGTTTTGATGTGGGCCATATTACTAGCCACTAATAATTGTAATTATATTAAGTTATTGATTTTAATCCAAATTATTCTCTTATATTAAGTTGAATAAAAAGATGTAAGTGTTTATTAAGTCATTCATTTAATATTGGTTCTTCTTCTTATCGAGTGGCTTACAAGGTCAATCGACCTTGCACAACCTAGTGTCAGAGTTTCTAAGTAAACCGCCTCACGGCCTCTGTCGTGGTTTATATAACGGCCACCAGATGGCGACCGGGACCCACAGTTTTTTGTGCCTTCCGAAGCACGGAATCATCTTTCTTTTCGGATAATCAGGTGATTCAAGCCTGCAATATCCTGACCAAACTGGAAACAACTAAACAAAGTATGCTTCCCGCGGGGTTCGAACCCGCGACCTCCGGGTCATAAGACAAACGCCTTAACCACTGGACCACGGCGGCGGTATTGGTTAATCTCTCTCGAGAAAGATTTAATTAAGGTTTAGGGAGAGGGCGCTACTGTGCCACTGTTGACATCGGCTCGATACAAATTTAAGAAATAAAATTACAAATAATCGTTGTTCTCTAACATAAGTCATACAATAGTGTGAAAGAAAGTGAAAAGCATCAAGAGGATATTTAGACCTGGTGTTAAACCTTCGAAATTCCAACAAATATTATAAAAATTAATCGGTCAGAACACGCCAGAAAAATCGAATTGCATACAACTTCCAGAGCAGAACACCACAACAGTACATTATAGAAGGTTAGTACTAATCTGAAACAAGTGCAAGAATCAGTGAAAGTTATTATTTACTAAATTGCAAAAATTTAACCTCAAAACTGCAAATCATTTTAATCACTACATATTGAAGCTACGAATGAGCCGCCATCTATTATCGTCTAATGAACTACATCAAAACACTCGTTAGCAGCCATTGCTGCAGTAGCAAGCTGCAGTGCTGCTTGTCAAACTATTACTAGTTTAGACACCTGTTACTAGAGGTCGCTTAATGTAAATAATTATAATAACAATGGAAGAGTTAATGAAAGTTCTACAAAATATACAAAACGAATTAGCACAACAGAAAAAGGACATAAAAAGTATGGAGGAAAATATAAAAGAAGCTATAAATAAAAATATCAATGAAATATTCAACCGCTTTGAAAAAAAATCTAATGAACTTGAGCAAAAAATCGAGAATCAACAAAAACTATTAATTTTATATCTAAGCAAATGAGAAAGAAAAACATTATATTCTTTGGCGTTTCAAATAAATATGAAGATCTGCTTAAGTCAATCCTAGAAATCATAAATAAGTCAATGAAGATAGCATGCCCAAAATGGGAAATTGAAACGGTGGCCCGACTAGGAAAGAATAAAGATAAAATAAGACCAGTTGCAGTTACAATTACAACGACAAGCAGAAAACTAGAAATCTTAAAACAGAAGAAAACATTAGAAAATACAGGTATTTATATAGAGGAAGATTACACACCAGCTGTACTGCAAAAACGGAAAGAGCTCCAGGAGAAACTCCAAAGAAAACGTTTATCCGGTGAAAAAGTAATGCTTCGTTACGATAAGATAGTTCAAATAAAATCTCGAGATAAACAAACCTATGAATCCAAGAGTACCAATTCTAACAAAAGATTCATGTCAGAATCTCTTGAAGCTGTGAATATTGATAAAACATCAATCAATGAAGAGCAATCAAAACAAGTACCCAAGAAAAATAAATCGCAGATTATTACAAACTTTTTGCGACCATCACAGTTGAATCCCAAAGCCTCTTCAAACCGAGATTACCAAGACACTCCAAAAAACTAAGCTACGCCCTCTCATCGCCATTCTCATCGCCATCCTTATCTCTCCCAACACGGCCGGTCCCCGTGGGAGACGTAGACCAAAACCCTCTAGAGAGAACATATACACATTATACAGATAATTATTCTAAGCGCAACCAACTCTATATACGAGGGGCGTTCAAAATATTCTCGGTATGTGGATAAAAACAAACAAGTACGAAAAGTTTGATATTTTTATTTTTCAATATACTCCCCCCCTATGTTCATACACTTATAAGATCGATCAATTATTTTTTTTAATCCCTCATAAAAATATTTTTTATCTTTGGTGTAAAAATGCTCCTCCACGGCCGTCTTCAACGATTCATCGTCAGAAAATTTATTTCCACGCAGATCCTTTTTAAGATTGGGGAACAAAAAGAAGTCGCTTGGGGCTAAGTCCGGACTATAGGGTGGATGAGTAACAGTTTCAAACCCACATTCAACAATAGCTGCCTTGGCAATATGAGCAGTATGGACAGGGGCGTTGTCATGCAGAAGCAGAACACCTTTGGTTAACTTTCCTCGCCTCTTTTCTTTGATCGCATCTCTTAATTGACGTATAACGTTAGCGTAGTACTGCCCTGTGACATTTACACCTTTTTCTTTATAATCGATAAGCAAAACTCCTTCACAATCCCAAAATATTGTGGCCATGACCTTGCCAGCTGACGGGATTACCTTGAACTACTTGGGATGAGCTGAACCCTTAATGTGCCACTGCATGGACTCCTGTTTGCTCTCTGGGTCATAATGATGAACCCAGGTTTCATCTCCAGTAACTATTTTTTGCAGCACCTCATCGGGATTTTCACCACACAGGTCGATAAAATCTGAACAGCAAGCCACACGCATATCCTTTTGAAGAAGCGTCAGCATTCGCGGAACCCATCTTGCACTTACTTTTGACATATTAAGATGGTCATGTATAATGTCATGTACGGTACCAATAGAGAGATTGGTTACTTGAGCTATAGATTTTACCTTCACTCGGCCGTCTTCCAATATAAGTTTTTCCACTTTATCAATATTTTCTTGTGAGGTAGCCACTACAGGCCGGCCAGGTCTAGGGTCATCTTCAATACTCTCCCTTCCACGCTTAAATTCGCTTGACCATTTTTGAATAGTAGATAAAGAAGGAGCAGACTCACGGTAAACACAATCCATTTCATCTTTTATGGTTTTTTGATTTTTACCCTGTTTTGTCAAGAATTTTATGACGGATCGGTGCTCTAATTTCGTTAAAATTGTTAATTCGCTCATGGTGTTCATGTTTGTTCGGCAATTGCAGAAAAACAAAAGAACATCTCGGTTCCAATTTTACTTTTTTTTTAATGTCAATGGATGAATCTTAGCGGCCAGTAACAAATATATATATAAAAGAGGTTGTAACGTATCAATACCGAGAATATTTTGAACGCCCCTCGTAGCAACCTATAATGTCAGAACGCTATCATCCTACTCCCGTCTTCTGGAACTAAACGAAACCCTGAAAAATATCAAATACGACGTTGTTGGACTTGCTGAAACTAGACGTTTTGGCAATTCTATAGAAGAACATGAAACTTTATTCTTTATTACGTGGGACAAACACCAGGCCTGTATGGAGTAGGTTTTATTGTAAACAAGCGCCATAAGAAGAACATTATATGTTTCAAAGGACTATCCGAACGAGTGGCTCTACTTCAGCTAAACGTCGACAACATTGAAATAAGCATAATTCATTGCTATGCTCCAACAGAGTCAGCAAGTGATGGAGCGATAGAACTTTTTTACACCACTGTAAACAAAGCATTAAAACTAACAAGTAAAAATGTAATAGTTATGGGCGATTTCAATGCCAAAATTGGCCAACCAAAACAAGAGGAAAATATGATTATGATAAAACATGGCTATGGCAACAGAAATAGTAGAGGTGAAAGACTTATACAATTTGCACGTGAAAATAACTTGGCAATTTTAAACACTTTTTTTAAAAAGAAAAACAGTAAGAGATTGTCTTGGAGATCACCAAATGGAAAAGTAAAAAACGAACTAGACTACATACTAACCAATCTCCAAATATGTGTTCAAAACATACAAGTCATCAATTCCAAATATCCTAGCGATCATAGATTGGTAAGAGCTTCATTTAAACTGCAGTCTTCAAAGAAGAATAGAAAGACCTTCGGAATTAGTGCAAAAACTACTTTAAAAAATGAAGAAGAAATACAAGCTTACATAGAATCACTTAACGCAAATTTAGAGCAACTAACTAACAGACATCAAAATTACACAGTACAAGATCTTCACGATAAAATTGTTGCCGCAATAAACAGTAGCCTCAAAGCCGCTCATGATTCTTCAAAGGACAAAAATACTTCTTCTGTTATATCAGATCATACTAGGAATTTAATGTTAAGACGACAACAGCTTCAAAATACTAAACCGAAGACACGAAGCATGAAAAATGAGCTTAAAGCTCTCTACAAACTTATAAGTAAATACATCCGAAACGACTATAACACTCATCGAAAAAAGACCATCGAAAAACATGTACTACAGTCTGGAAGCTTAAAGAGAGCTAACAAAGAATTACGATCACATAAGACTTGGATAGAAGGACTTAAAGCTTCAGACAAAACAACTTGCGATAGAACTGAAATACTTCAAGTTGCAAATAATTTCTATAAAAAAATATACAGTTATGAAAATAAAGAGCCGCCGGGAACTGTACAAAATGGAACTTCAACAGCTGCAACAGCAGATACACACGTACAAATACAAGACATAGACGAAACAGAGCTATTGAACGGAATCGCTAAATTGAAGTTTGAAAAAAGCCCAGGACCTGATAAGATAACCAACGAAGCCCTGAAACTAGGAGGTTTCTACCTAGCGAACCCTCTAACACAGCTCTTTAATTTGGTGCTTAAAACGGCCACTATACCTAAACAATGGACTGAATCTGATATAATCTTACTATATAAAAAAGGAGATCCAAATAATATTAGTAACTATCGACCAATAAGCCTTCTGTCCTCAATATACAAATTATTCTCAACAATTCTAGAAAAAAGGATCAGAAAAACTATTGAAAAGCACCAACCAGTAGAGCAAGCAGGCTTTAGAAGAGGTTTTTCTACTGTGGATCACATCCACTCTATCGAAATGCTCATAGATAAATATCAAGAGTTTCACAGGCCTCTCTACCTTGTGTTTATCGACTTTCAAAAAGCTTTTGACACTTTGTACCATCACTCAATATGGGAGTCTCTACAATTGCAAAATGTTGAAATGTCATATATTAAGGTACTACGACATATATACCAAAATTGCAACAGTAGAATTAAATTAGAGACGACCGAGCCCTCTATACCAATCAAAAGAGGAGTAAGACAAGGGGACGTCATCTCTCCAACAATATTCATAGCAGTTTTACAACGAGTAATCGGACAACTAAACTGGGAAAAGATGGGCTTAAATATAAACAATCACTATATAAGTCATTTAAGGTTTGCTGACGATATTGTTCTGCTTTCTGAAAATACTATGGAGCTGCAGTCAATGATAAACGCCATCCACGACGCAAGCCTACAAGTAGGTCTGGAAATTAACCGCAGCAAAACCAACATTATGACGAACTACACTAAACACCCTGTATGCCTTGAAAATGAAGCGTTACAATACGTTGACGCCTATATATACCTAGGTAAGCAAATTTCGTTTAAAATACAGAGAAATGAGCAAGAAATAGAAAGGAGAGTTTCAAATGCATGGAACAAATTTTGGAGCTTAAAAGAAGTTTTGAAGAGTGATATGCCAAACTTAATTAAACAAAAGATTATGGATACCTGTATACTACCATCATTAACCTACGCTAGCCAAACCTGGAAGCTCACACATCGCGTTAAATCCAAAATTAGATCTTGCCAGAGAGGTATGGAAAGGAGTTTATTAAAGATTAGAAAAATTCAAAAAATATCACATAAAACTATAAGAAAAAAGACAAAAGTGACTGACGCTCTCAATCACTGTAAGAAATTAAAGTGGCGCTGGGCTGGCCATATAGCTAGACTAATAGACAACAGATGGACTCACAGAATAACATGCTGGAACGGACCACCGGGCACTAGGAAGAGAGGCAGACCAGCTGCCCGTTGGACAGATGATATCGTACAAGTGGCTGGCAAACAGTGGATGGAGATAGCGAAAAACAGGGTCACTTGGAAATATCTAGAGGAGGCCTTCACCGTCGAGAACGAGGGGTTCTTACTTAATAAAAACTAATTTAATGTATTTATTTGTTTTTTAAGAATTTTACATAGTATACATTTTAATATAACTAGGCATACTTTTGTCTTTGTTAGTTATTTTAGTAAGAAATAAAAGGCTTTTTTTATTTTTATTTATTTTATTTAATCTCTCTCTAACTTCTCTATCTTTTCGTTCAACAAGCGTTGTGGAACTTAAAAAACAATTTTGATCCTTAGTTAAACATAAATGTAGGTACGTCGCATTTTGAACATCTTGCTCGGGTTCTACTGGTGCAATCAGGCAATCTGCATTTTCGAGAAGCTTTCAACGTGTCGAATATCGGCCAATGATTGTAGTCATCATATCTTTTGTCAGGTGTCGGCAGTACTGCAGGTTTGTACTCAGAACTAGTCGGTATAGGGCTGATTCTAAGGCATCACGAGTCCTTGTTCTGGTCGGTCCACCTAATAAATACTCTACAATGGATATCCAATATGTATAAACATATTAGCTGTTCGTGCGTCTTCTCGATACTCAAACCAGGAGTTTACGATAGCGAGATCAAAGAGATGAATTATGATCTTGTCAATGCAAAACAACCGCAGGACCTATGCCAAATGACCTATCTGGTAATCGGTAGTCAGGCCTTGATAGATCTCAGTCTGATTTTTTTTGTTCGGTACAACTGACATAGAGTTAGTAGGTTGGGAAAAAAGTCTTTTAGCTCAGAGTATGTATGAATTTGGAATAAAATCTCTTTGGCTATACTATTTCTATCTGACTGGTTTTGGTATCATTAAAAGTTTAAATTTTAAAGAAGAAATTCTAAATTTAAATTAGGAAAATGTGTGACTTTCATTTGTTTTTCTTACTGTTAAGATGAGTGAATATAATGAAGAAATTCGATACATTTTACAATTTTACTACATTAAAGGTAATAACGCAGCGCAAGCCGCGAAAAAAATTTGTGATGTTTATGGACCTAGTGCAGTGTCTGTGAGTGTAGCACAAATTTGGTATAAGCGTTTTCAATCCGAACATTTTGATGTCAAAGATGCACGTCGTTCTTGTCGCCCTATTACGGATAAAATGGATGCCATTTTTGAAAAAGTGGAGCTAGAGTAGAAAAGAATAAAAGCAAGGCATATCAGTAGTTAAGATGTAGCTGAAGAACTGGGAATTGACCACAAATAGTTTTGGCGCATTGGAAAAAAACTGGTTACACAAAAAAGCTCGATATTTGGGTACCTCACGAGCTCAATGAAAGAAACCGTATACCGTGAACTCATTTGTGATTCTTTATTACAACGTAATGAAACCGAACCGTTTTTGGAGAAGCTAATAACTGGTGATGAAAAGTGGATCACGTACGATAAGAACGTGCGAAAAAGGTCGTGGTCAAAGGTCGGTCAGGCTTCACAACTGTGGCGAAACCCGGGTTAACTCGCAACAAGGTGATGCTGTGTGTGTGGTGGAATTGGAACGGCGTTATTCATTATGAGCTGTTACCACCAGGCAGGACCATCGATTGTAAACTCTACTTCGAACAACTGATGAGATTAAAGCAAAAAGTTGAGAGAAAGCGGCCGGAATTAATCAACAGAAGAGGTGTCGTTTTTCATCATGATAATAACGCTAGACCTCACACATCTTTAGCCACTCAGCTAAAATTAAGAGAGTATGGCTGGGAGGTGTTAATGCATTCGCCGTATAGTCCTGACCTTGCACCTTCAGATTTCAACCTGTTTCGGTCTCTTCCGAATTCTTTATGCAGTGTCAGGTTAACATCACGAGAGAACTGCCAAAACCACTTGTCGCGGTATTTTGATCAGAAGCCTCAAAATCAAAGCAAGCAATGGGATCATGTCCCTACCTTTGACTATATACATGTCTATAATCAAAGGTCCCTACCTACAAGATGGCAAAAAGTTATCGAACACAACGGCACCTACATACTTTAGTTAAATGTAATTAAACTGTATTAATACGTCAAGGATCATAAGACCGCCGGCGGTCGCGAAACAATTGATTTTCAATTGGTTCTGGTTTTACAATCCTTAAGGAGTTAAAAAATGTTAAGAAACTTTTTCTCCAACCCTTTTATTTAACTGTTTATTATGTAATTGCCTAATCGATCACTAAAAATAACTTTTCTATTAAGTATTCAACAATGTTTGAAAGATGACCTTCAATGCTCTATTTATAGTACAAAATGCGTGTGTGTTTTGCATGCCTGAAAGTTTCTGGTCAATAGTGTGCGACTTAAGATCTTTGATTATACATGTCTAGCTAGAACATCGCCGTAAAAAAACGTAGAAAAATTTATGGGCCAAAATTGGCCTATCGCGCTCTTCTGGCGGTCAGTGTCATTGTGCCGTCAAGCAGTGATTACGTCTCGCGTTTTGGTGAAATTGTTCACAAAGTGACCGTTTGCTCAGTGAAATTCTGTCGAAACTACAAAGGAAATATCTTTTCGAAACGGCAAATCACGTTCCATGTAAATATAGTTATAATTTAACGAAAATTTTATGTTTCACAATAATAACGGCCCTGTAATAACCATGTATGCGTGGTGTTGCTGGTATCAAAATGTAAAATTCCCATTATTGGTGGCAGAATATAATAGTCAATTTAAGTATACTAAGGGTGGATTCGACCAAACTGGAATAAGGTCTTATATCTAGATTAAACGCCGAATTTGTATAGACTAATCTCGGAGTAAGGCTTATTGCAGTTTGGTCGAATCCACCCTAAGTATAATAAAATACTTAGTCTTGTAATTAGTCTTGTTGTAAATAAAGTAAATATAATATAATAAAGTATATATAATTATTATTGAAACGCTTTCAATTTTGATTTTATTTTTTATTTATATTTATTCCGTGAAGAAACAGGCTAAGGTCAGAGTCCATACTGCCTAGTAATTAGTTTTTTTATTTATTTTTTCCCTAGATGATAATGAGTGGTGATTAAGATGATAAATGATAAATGAGGTTCCCCTAACCCCCCTGAGTTCTCAGTAAAGATGTGGGACTTTACTGAGATCTCACGCGGACTTCTTGAGAGAATTTGAAAAGTGATATGACACTGTTTTGTTTCATTTGCCAACACTCATGCACGTAAAGTAAAATGTATTATAACTAGAGACGATACCACGAAGCAAGTCATTGCGCACATGCAAAAAATTGCTTCGCGGTGTCGTACCTATCTTGTTACAATACCTCAATGATTGCATTCATGTAGCGTAGGTACATGGTATACCTAAAGCTTATGGGTAATCTAACATAGTTCTTCACCAACCAAGGGAAAAAAGGGGTTGGTAGTATTATTTTGATGAGCCCATCGCCGCTCTATGCTGTTGGATGTATGTGCAGTCTTTAGTTCGTTAGTCGCCTTTTACGACACCCAAGGGAAGAGAGGGGTTGGTGGTATTATTTTGATGAGCCCATCTACGCTCTATGCTGTAGGACAAAGAAAAATATATGTTGGCTTACCAAAGATTCATGCACTAGAAAAACAACAAAAAAACGCAGTCATTTTCGGAATTTTTTTTTCCTTACAAATATGTTATAAAACGTCGTATGACATACGTGCGCTTTGATAATTACAGCCTCTGCTTTCTTGTAGCCCTCGCCTATGGCTCGGGCTGGCAATACCGCCTCGGCTGTAATTTTCATCTTACCGCACTTATATCATAATGTACTATTACCCACTTTAACGCGAATTAGGCATTCGCTGGCAACCATTCGCGCTAGTGTCAGTCATACGCGGCTGTCACGCACACTTCAAATTCAATACAAAAACCGGGCGGATTTTGAGAAGCGATTGTACCGCGATGCTCCGTCTCTAGACATGTATATAGTCAAAGCTTAAGATAATGTAAGATCTTTTTCACTCCTCTTGCTCAAAAAGACCGTCATTGTAGCGTTCCAGAGCAGGGCTAAATAGTTATTTGTTATACAAGAGTGCAAACTTGCTTTTTAACCGCGTGCTCAATTTTGATGACCGAGCAAGCGAAGGATTCTAAAATTGAATCACGAGCGCAGCGAGTGATTCAAAAATTAGAATCCTGAGCGTTACCGAGGGAATCAAAAGAGCACGAGGTGAAAAATCTTTGCACTCGAGTGCAACACGTAACTTTTCATCCCACCTCAAGGAGGAAATTACCAACCAAATTAAAAAAGTAGGTACACCAAAAAGGTTCCGAGTCTGAGTTTTTAACAATTTAAAAAGGTCGTATGATAAATCGGCACCATGGAGGAAGAAGAAAATAGGTTTAATGATGTTTTGAAAACACATACTAAGTGCACACGATGTTCTAAATTCAATTTACTTTATTCTCTAGCGGATAAAAACGGCTTTTGCACTCAGATATCGAAGAGTAAAAATACTCTTTCCGAGATGGGGGGATGAAAATAGCTTTTCTTGTCTTAAGGGAAAAAGTATTTTTTTTTTAATTATTGGCTGTCACATGACAATGAGCCTACAAAAACGAAATAGTATTTAGTCATAAGTAAAATAATCATGAATAAAGACTCGACTTAATACTGTTTACTTAGATCAACAACTTTTTTGAGATAGTTATTATTAAAGTTTATGGTAAAATTAGTAATCATTTGAATCTATGGATAACACAGACCACGCCCACACAGTCCATGCTTCAGCAAGAAACAACTGCACTGTCTACACATGTGCTTAGGTGGTGAGCCTTAAGCCCGTTAGTCGCTTTTACGACACCGAAGAGAAGAGAGGGGTTGGTAGTATTATTTTGATGAGCCCATCGCCGCTCTATGCTGTTGTATGTATGTGCAGTCTTTAGTCCATTAGTAGCCTTTTACGACATCGAAGAAAAGTGAGGGGTTGGTAGTATTATTTTGATGAGCCCGTAGTTGCTCTATGCTGTAGGATGTATGTGCAGTGTTTAGTCGGTTAGTCACCTTTTACGACACCGAAGGGAAGAGAGGGGTTGGTAGTATTATTTTGATGAGTCCATCGCCGCTCTATGCTGCAGGTTGTATGCGCAGTCTTTAGTCCGTTAGTCGCCTTTTACGACACCTAAGGGAAGAGATGGAAAGACTGCACATACTATCCAACAGCATAGAGCGGCGATGGGCTCATCAATATAATACTACCAACGCATCTCTTCCCTTGGGTGCCGTAAAAGCAACTAACGGGTTAATTTTTTTTAAAATAAACCAAATCATATTGTATTGGATTGTTTTATTTTCTCGCATTCGTAGTGAAAATCAGAGTGTAACACACGGCGCTAAAAACCCATTAAAACTCGGTTTCTATTTAATTTTGTAAAACTACTTCGTATATAATGGGTCATTTTAGCCCCTTGTATAACAATATCTACTATTATAACACATTTGTTTGTGAAGTGGCTCTTATTACACCGATTTCAGCATCGTAATGTAGCTTATTACACACTAGTGCGGTAATGTAAAATTAGTAATAATTTGAAGCTATGGACGACACAGACCACGCCCACACAGTCCACGCTTCAGCAAGAAACAACTGCACAGTCTGCACAAGTGCTTAGATGGTGAGCCTTTAGCCCGTTAGTCGCTTTTACGACACCCAAGAGAAGAGAGGGGTTGGTACTTATTATTATTTTGAAGAGCCCATCACCGCTCTATGCTGTTAGATGTATGTGCTGTCTTTAGTCCGTTACAGTCGCCTTTTACGACACCGAAGAGAAGAGAGGGGTTGGTAGTATTATTTTGATAAGCCTATCGCCGTTCTATGCTGTTGAATATATGTGCAATCTTTAGTGCGTTATTCGCCTTTTACGACACCGAAGGGAAGAAATGGGTTGGTAGTATTATTTTGATGAGCCCATCGCCGTTCTATGCTGTTCAATGAATGTGCAGTCTTTAGTCCGTTAGTCGCCTTTTACGACACCGAAGGGAGGAGAGGGGTTGGTAGTATTATTTTGATGAGCCCATCGCCGCTCTATGCTGTTGGATGTATGTGCAGCCTTTAGTCCGTTAGTCGCCTTTTACGACACCCAAGAGAAGAGAGGGGTTGGTATTTATTATTATTTTGAAGAGCCCATCACCGCTCTATGCTGTTAGATGTATGTGCAGTCTTTAGTCCGTTATAGTCGCCTTTTACGATTGCGAAGAGAAGAGAGGGGTTGGTAGTATTATTTTGATGAGCCTATCGCCGTTCTATGCTGTTTAATATATGTGCAATCTTTAGTCCGTTAGTCGCCTTTTACGACACCGAAGGGAAGAAATGGGTTGGTAGTATTATTTTGATGAGCCCATCGCCGTTCTATGCTGTTCAATGAATGTGCAGTCTTTAGTCCGTTAGTCGCCTTTTACGACACCGAAGGGAAGAGAGGGGTTGGTAGTATTATTTTAATGAGCCCATCGCCGTTCTATGCTGTAGAAAGTATGTGCAGTCTTTAGTCCGTTTGTCGCCATTTACGACACCCAAGGGATTGGATGGAAAGACTTCCTACCTTTCACATACTTACCTATATTTTGTCGACTTAAACAGCGGCTTCTTGTTCAATAATTACTTTGAAAGTTTATAAATAAATATGTCTAGTTTTAGTAATGAAGAACTAAACTTACAGTCTACACCACCGGAAATAATAAGCGAAACACAAAAAGTTATTGACAGCCTATTAATATCTAAGTCCAAAGAAAAATACATGGTGGCTTACCAAAATTGTACACTAGAAAAGCAACAAAAACACGCAGTCATTTTCAGAAAATGTGTTTTCTCGCAAACATGTTATAAAACGTCGTATGACATACGTGCGCTTTGATAATGACAGCCTCTGCTTTCTTGTAGCCCTCGCCTACACTTCTGCTGTAATTTTCAACTTACCGCACTAATATCATAATGTACTATTACATACATGTACCACATTCATGCGAATAATGATTTGTATTTAAAAGATTTGCTTCTTCATATCCGAATAGTTATTAAAAGTCAATGATTCACTTAAATTTGAAATAAATTATATTTTGATAGCTACTTATCTAAATTGTACACAGTTACAGTATATTAAAGTGAGTGATTGATAAGGCTGGCCCTACCCACGTTCAATAAAACAATGATGGTTTTCAGAATTTTCTAGTAACATGCCTACTACTTCTTTAAATATTTGTTCATTGTTATATTGGCAACTTTTATACTATTTTGGTTTAGAAAATTATATTTAAAACTTTCAAAGCGCTAAGTTTCCGTCTATAATAGTAGATTATTAACCAAGGGGATTAAGCAGTGTCTTCTGTCGCGGGTGACGATTTAAATCGCGAGCGTAACGAAGGACTCGAGAGTTACTCCCGAGCGTAGCGAGGGTGTTAAAAACTTAAATCACGAGGGAAGCGTGGGATTTAAGACGAATCCTGAGTGTAGCGAGGGATTTAAGTTCCCCCAAGACTAAGACAGCTTTATCACCGAGGAAAATACTCTACTTTTCGTACCATTTGCGAAAAAATTAACACAATAATAATATGAGTTAAGCATTTATTAAAAATAATGACAATGAAAAGTAAAAGTTAACATTTGAAACATTGGTCCAATTATTGATAGAGAGAGTTACATTTTTGTTTGGTACATTTATTGTTGATGAGTTGATTTGTAATATTTTTTTTAAATTTTTTTTATTTGATTTATTTCCGTTTTCAAAAAGATGTAAGTATAATGCTTTAAATACAAACTCAATGGTGTTAACACAGATGTAGTTCAGTATAAATTTCGTTAAGTATTCCAAATTTAAATCACATTATCCCCCTAGAGGATGAATGAAATTCAGTACAATTTTCTTTCCCTGTTTTTAACAGATTAAAAATGACTATTGTTATATTGTTATGTTCGCTTTTTGTGGCATAGAATGTCACTTTTTTGAGCAAGTGGTACGAAAAATACATTATTTGCTTTTCGGTTTTAGAACACCTACGAGTATAGTCGTACCAACAAGCTATAAAATCATTAAAGGCCTGTTCAAACCTGGGCCCTTATTCTGTAACGATTCCTTGTTTCAAAACCACGTTAATTCCTTAAAAAGTTACGATATCTTCCCAAAAACGTATGCGTTTGACGTTTGTGCGCGGTAAGGTTTAGGTGTGGAATCTATAGATTGCGATACAGAATCAGGGCCCTGAGCGGTATTCGCTGCCGCTGTGGGTAAAGGTATATACCGCGCGGTTGCCGCGCGGATTTCGCTCAGATATTTAGTATAAAGTTCCGCGGCTAGAGCGACCTGCGCGGTATTTTTGCTGCCGCTACCCACAGCGGTAGCGAATACCGCTCAGGTTTGAACAGACCTGTTAAATCTAATCAACTCATCAACTATTTACAATTTTATTATTTTATTTGTTATTGAATGTAAAAGGGCAATGTCGGTTTTAGTGCCTTGATGAAAATATGTAAAGATCTTTCGTACTGATAAATAATAAATACCTATTGTATAAGGCAGCTTCATTTCCACTTAACATCAGGTGGAGTGGGGTCATTTGCCGGGCTTAGTATAAAAAAAAAAAACTCTATACCTGTAACACTGTGCCGAAATTATTTCAAAATTTAAACGATATTGTAGTGGAAGTTTTCGTGTGATTCACAGCTGGACTCACAAAATACCTAATATTTCAGAGTAGGGCAACATTATTTACTTGTGAATTTTAACAGTTTATTACGTACAGTTCATTATTTTTTTTAATCTTTAAGGAGGCGCTATCGAAGTCTTTGTACAATTACCACGACACGGTTAACCAGAGCCGAGGTACCGTGCTTCTTAGAGGCGCCCTCAGGTTTCCCGCTTTCCCGCTCTCGAACCGACTAGAGCCCCCAGAGAATCTGGGGAGAGGGAGGGGGGGGGGGGGGGGGAGGGCGGCGACTGCCCCTTCCTTGGCTACGCCCTTGGTTGTTAGTATTCTTTTATCTATGAGGCGCCACCACACAGCTCACATTATATTATTGTTTTCTTTACTATGTTATTAAATGCCTAACAACATGAGCTTGATGGCGCAGCGGTTAAGGCGTTCGGTTTGCGATCGTCGTTAAGCAAATTTGCAATGCCGGGTGAGAGAGACCCGGTGGATGAGTGAATCTAGTGGGATGGGTGACCAAATTAATAACATCCTTAAATCCTCCGTGATTCGGAAAGCCGTTAAGTCGTTAGTCCCGGTTGTTGTGTAACGTACATACATACATATACGACTATAATCCCCGAAGGGTTAGTCAGAGACCAGGCAATGAGGACATCAAAAGCAGTCCTATACCATAGTCCACTTTTCACCAAATAGCGAATGTGCTCAGCGTGACAGGTGGTGATCTCATCGCCGCTCTATTATGTTGGATGTATGTGCAGTCTTTAGTTCGTTAGTCCCCTTTACGACCCCCAAGGGAAGAGAGGGGGTGGTATAAATCTTGTGCGGTTTCAAAGAAGCTTTTTCCCGCTTACGCTCAGGCGCCTTTCCATCAATTCTTACAGCAGTATTACTTTAATCTTACTATGCAAATTCACATTCCTACGAAATTTGTATAGCATATTGCTACATACATACAAATGCTCTAAGGGGTGAAAGTAGAGCCCAGGGTACAGCTCATTTCATAGGTTGTGAAAGGACACATGACGACACGGGGACTTAGGTATTTTATTTATTTATTAATTTACCTTACTCTACTTAAGTATCCCACATCCTTACCGGTTGACTGATAGAGAATGCCTGTTTTTGCAGGTTTTTTTTGTTCAGTAAAGTAAAAAAAAAGTAAATAACAAAACTATTGAACTTTCAAACCGTAAATTACTAGTCTTATAAGGAATTCTTCAATGAAAGTGATGTATCTTCATTATACGTTTATGGTACGGTACGGCTGTTATACAACCTCCAAGAAGAAAACAGTTTGCATTTCGCCAACAAAGTTAAGCGGGCTACCTAACTGAGCAGGTTGCCAAAGATACAGAATTTTGCGATAAACAACTAAAAATCAAAAGTTTCAAAACAATCACAACCAAAAGTAAAATTTTTGAATTTCGGATTATACAATTAGTTAATATAGTAAATGCCATGGATGTTTGTCTTTCTGTGTGACGTTAAAAATATGTTGTTAAAAACCTACTCGTTGACTACAAAAGTGGCACAAAAGGAAATGATTAGATAAAGTCCTAGACAAGTGAGTCTTCAGCCAAATTTTGATTAAGAAGCTATTTATTATTATACTTATTAATTAGGTAATGTGTACTAAAAAAAGATTTTTCAGGTATTCCAACTTACTTTTTTTACGAAATACCGAGTAATTAGGGTTTTTTTAATTCATAATTTAAATTATTTATTTATTAATTGTTGTGTCTATATTCTTTGTTGTTCATTAATTCAAGACTCGACCATAGTTTTATATTGATTGCGATAAGTAGCTAGTAGCTACTACTACTTCGACTACTTTCTGTAGCTACTAGCTACAGAAAGTAGTCGAAAATAAAAATAACGAGTTTGTAAAAGATCAAAGGACTCGTTTGGTTATGTTTGACTCATGTATTCGAGCCTCAAACAGTTTGAGGCTCGAATACACTTACATGAGCCCTACTACATCTCGACAGTGAGTTCTTGATCTCAGAAAAAAAATAACAATTTTGACTTATTGAATAGTGTAGAATAGCTATTAAAATAGCTCGTAGTGATCTCGCTTTTTTGTAAATGTTGCTTAACTTTTTAATTAAACCCAAAATTGCAAAGAAAGATTTTCATAAAATGCGCGAAGGCACTTTTTTGTGCTCCTAGATTGAAGTACTGTTCTATACAAATGAAATAAAAAAATAGAATGTTATCTCTTATATAACTAGTCGTATAGTTTGTAGAGGCGTCGGAATTTTTAGATATCGTTGATTTTAAATACAAAAAAAACTTATTCCATACCAAAAAACTTTGAAAATCGCTTTAAGTTAACTGTGAATTTCTCCTATCTACGATAGTATTATTGAACAAAATTTTTACCAGAATAATAAAATAAAATAATTGTTACTTCATGAGGAATAAAGATTTTGTAATGAATTTATTATCCTATTTCAATAAAAACGATAAACACAACTGCAAAATTACTACAAATGCGATGCGCCGGCCATCCGAACTCAGCTTATTCTCGAAAAGTGGAGATTTGTAATATTATGCATATTTTGATAAACGATAAATACAACTTCAAAATTACTACAAAATGCGAAAATGGGCATTTTACGCTAAAATCACAGTCGAGATGTAATAGGCCTCTTAAATCAAGGGCCAAAAGTAGAATCAAAGTGACAGAATTATCATTAAATCAACTATTTTGGTTTTCCTCTAATAAAAAAAAATATTCTATACCTTTTGATATTTCAATGATAATATCAATAGACAGTTTAAAAAAGGAATTTTTACAGGCCCCCAAAACTGAATAATTCTGAAAGACAAACAATGTGAAGAGAAACAACTTCAAGTTTTTTTGATGATCTCATAATTTTTTACACGATGTTTAGGTTCCGTCAGTGACGAGCAGGAAAAGAGATGTAGCCAAGATATTATGCAAAGCTGGGGACTGCAATAATGGGGGAATATTGTTGGTCCATAAGGACATAGTACTAGGAGGTCAGCGAAAATTTAGATGTTGCGCGGGGCCTCGCGCGTCGCGGTTATTCGTAAGCGCTATTCACATTATTATCAAAATGTTAATAAAAATGTTTAGTTTTTTCGAAATCCAAATCAGTCAACAATTTAAAAAGGTATCTACTACTTATTTGTTTACGATTTTTTAGGAATTATTTTGTAAAACACAGTCGTAATGTGCATTTATATGAAATTTTAGAGGTAACTTCAGGATTTTTTTCTGTCGAGCAAAATGTTTCCAATCGTGTTTTGGCTTCATTCATCCCCTCATATTATTATGTTCTGTAATATACATTAAAAATTCAGTGCGAAATATCTAAAACATTTTGAATAACGTGTTCACCGCTTAAGCCCCCATAATAAGACGTCACGTATGAAAACAGCTGTTTTATTTGTCCCAATTTTAAATTATGGTAAAAATCACTAATTCACATTAATTTCGTAGCCCATTTCAGTTTCATCGCTAAAAATGGTATAAATAATATGTAGGTACCATTGTTTACAACGATTAAAATAGTGTTAATTTTATACTTATTATAATTACTTATCATTACAATATGTAACAGTAATGATATTATAAAAACATTTAAATTACTACGACTTAATGTCAAAAAGACTACTGACCTCTGGGGCATATCTGTTAGCATTTTAACATCTTTGATTGATGTAATCGCACCAGAGCTAGCGTTTATATTTAACGAATGCATTGACTGTGGTGAGTTCCCTGATCTAATGAAACATAGCAAAATAACACCTCTGTTCAAATCAGGTAGTAGCTCTGACCCTACTAACTTTAGACCGATATCAGTACTGCCTACCTTTAGTAAAATTTTTGAAAAGCTCATTCTTAGTCAGCTGCAAAGCCATTTTAACTTTAACAATTTACTATTCAACAATTCGGATTTACTCGGGGCAGATCAACAACTGGTGCCGGTGTTGAGTTGCTAACGCATATTTACGATGCCTGGGAGGACTCACATGATGCATTAGGCATCTTTTGTGATTTATCTAAGGCCTTCGACTGCGTACATCATGATACATTAATTAGGAAACTACATCACTGTAGTGTCAGGGGTATGGCTTTGGATCTTCTCCCTTTTTATCTACTTATCTGACAGAATACAAAAAGTCGATATAAATGGAAAGTGTTCTCCGGGGTCTGTAGTAAAAATGGGTGTACCTCAAGGGTCAATACTTGGACCATTCCTATTTTTAATTTACATTAACGACTTACCTCAACTTGTGAGGGACAGCCACGAAATTGTATTGTTTGCGGATGACACGTCTCTTTCATTTAAATTAAAATGACGGCTAACCAACTTTGACGACGTAAACAATGCAATATCGAAAGTTGTAAACTGGTTTGATGTTAATAATTTATTATTTAACGGATCTAAAACAAAATGCATAAGATTTATATTGCCAAATGTTACAGTAGTTAAACCTAACATTAAAATAAATGATGAAGATTTAAATCTTGTGGATACTACTGTATTTTTAAGTATAACCTTAGATAATAAACTTGAATGAAGCGCTCATATTGATGGGTTGTCGAGCCGACTTAGTTCTGTAGCATACGCAGTCAAAAGGATCCGCCAATTTACTTTAAAATCCGGATTTACCCCACGCAACATTTTGCTGGCTTTCTTGGTGAGTATTAGATATTTTTGCAAGTATTAATCAAGATATATGGTGTCTTTTGATTTATCTGTTTAAAATAGGGTTGTAGGCTATCCTACATCCTATATATAGATCCTGTCTTTCCGCAAGCAGATATTAACAGGTGAAGTTCGGATTAAAATAATCGGATCTTAAACTGGAGTGAAAGTGCATGTGGTTGTCAAACTTCAATAGCTAAAACTGCTAACTTAGACTGATTAGTAACATAAATTATGCAGTTTAATAAAAGTTTGATCAGCAATAAATTGTAAGGTTTATTTATATATCCAACACGTTAAGTATTTACCTATTCAATCATCAATATGGAATTCGGAAAGTACCGAACACGAAAGTTTGAGAGCCACTGCAATTTGAGATGTGGTCTAGTGGGGTAAGATCGGATGTCCGATACAAGAACATTAAACAATTTACTGTTCTAGATGACTTTTAAACAATATAAAATTTTCCAAAGATAATCTCGTAGGACATATAACGGAAATATTCTTTCTATGAACTTTGTGTTTTAAGCCATAATGGCGATTTTAGATGGTATTCCGGTCTTTCCTCATAAACGTCCGATTTTTCCCTAGGTTTTAAAATTTTATTCGTATTTTAAACACCAGATAAATAGTAGTTGTTTCGTTTTTCATACTAATATTATACACGCGAAAGTTTGTAAGTATGGATGGATGTTTGTTACTTTTTCACGTAAAAACTACTGAATGGATTTGGATGAAATTCGGCATACAGATAGTTTATAACCTAGATTAACACATAAGATACTTTTTATCCCGATATTCCCACGGTATCAGGAACAACGCGGGTGAAACTGCGAGCGCCCGCTAGTAACTATATAAAACACATTCTATCTTATAGCCTTTTATTAACAATAAACTTACACTATAATTTATTGTGCTAACTAACGTAACTCTCGAGAAAAATAAATAATTCCAACATCTTCCAAATACAACTAAAGACCGTTCGAACTTACCCCAACGCACTTTACCAGTACCTAGGTACTCGTACTTAGCCAAAACTTAACAACCTTCCACTATTTGGAGTACCAATGCTAAAATCAACAGTCAGTTCTAATAACGACGTAAAACTGGGCACATATTCTAAATTAATAGCGTATTTGAAGAGGATGTCTGATGGATTTAAACCTAAAAAACCTAAAGTGTTCTCAGTCAAAAACGTGGATACTTTCCTTAATGAGGCACTCGACAAAGTCTTTCTTGCCGTAAAAGTAAGTAATTACGTATAAGGTGGATTAGTAAAGTATAAACATAGTGTTTTAAAATGCGCATTTTATTGTAACTTGTACTTCGATAGATACTTTTCTTATTCACATTCGGTTTTGTTTAATTTTCGGAGTACATGGAGCTTGTCGTGGCAATGAACTTTAAAAAATAACTGTTGATGATGTCGAAAATCACTCGGATGATTTACTATTAGTAAAGCTGACAGAAACAAAAACAAAAATTTACCGATCCTTCGTAATCCGAGAAGTAAGTATACAAAACTATTGAACAGAAATACCTGGACCTGCGTCCTGCTGATATGAAGACCAATAAGTTTTACATCCGTTATCAAAATGGCAAGTGGCTCTAACAAGTTATAGGAAAAAAAATGTCTAAGATGCCACAAGAAATCGCTACTTATTTGAAGTTACCAGATATCAACCTGTATACAGGACATTGTTTTCGTCGTACTTTTGCTACCCTTTTGGCAGATTCTGGAGCGGACTTACCTGTTCTCAAGCGACATGGAGGATGGAATTCGAGTGCTTTAGCAGAGGGGTATATAGAAGATTCATTGAGAACAAGGCGAAAACATGTGAACGCATCGTGGAAAACATTAAATTGCAACCTTCAGTTAATCCATCCATGCCACTGTCGCCGCGCCCTACATCCAAACAATGAAATTCACCGTCATATTTTCCTTAAAATGAGCCAGATTCGGACATTATTTCAAACACACAGAATATAACATTTGCAACAATCTCTATTCCTAATAAAACTGTTACAATAAATTTTCATAATTGCAAAAACGTCTCAAACGTAGTATAATATAATCTCTCATAGTGGGTGATGAAAAGCAGAGTGTATCACTCGGGCGCAATAGTACAGTATGCTTTTCATTACGAATATAAGGATAGTAAAAACAAAAACATTAATGTCTTTAGTCCGTTAGTCGCCTTTTACGACACCGAGGGGAAGAGAGGGGTTGGTAGTATTATTTTGATGAGCCCATTGAAGCTCTATGATGTACGAGTATGTGCAGTCTTTAGTCCATTAGTTGCCTTTTACGACACGCGAGGGAAGAAAGGGGTTGGTAGTATTATTTTGATGAGCCCATCGCCGCTCTATGCTTTTGGATGTATATGCAGTATTTAGTCCGTTAGTCGCCTTTTACGACACCGAAGAGAAGAGAGGGGTTGGTAGTATTATTTTGATGAGCCCATCGCCGCTCTATGTTGTTGGATGTATGTGCAGTCTTTAGTCCGTTAGTCGCCTTTTACGACAGCCAAGGGAAGAATAGGGTTGGTAGTATTATTTTGATGAGCCCATCGCCGCTCTATGCTGTTGGAGGTATGTGCAGTATTTAGTCCGTTAGTCGCCTTTTACGACACCGAAGAGAAGAGAGGGGTTGTTAGTATTATTTTGATGAACTCATCGCCGCTCTATGCTGTTAAATGTATGTGCAGTCTTTAGTCCGTCAGTCGCCTTTTACAACACTCAAGGAAAGAAAGGGGTTGGTAGTATTATTTTCCCTCGCAACATTCAGGATTCTACTAAAGACTTACTTCATAAATTTAATGAAAGTAATACTCTTCCGCCCTAGGGAGAATTGTTTGTCGGACAGGTACTGTCTGATAGTTATGTGACTTATTATTAAAATAATACTCTCAACCCATCTCTTGCCTTGGGTGTCGTAAAAGGCGACTAACGGACTAAAGACTGCACTTACATCGAACAGCATAGAGCGGCGATGGGTTCATCAAAATAATACTACCAATCCCTCCCATTCCTTCGGTGTCGTAAAAGGCGACTAACTGACTAAAGACTGCACATACATCCAACAGCATAGAGCGGCGATGGGTTCATCAAAATAATACTACCAATCCCTCCCATTCCTTCGGTGTCGTAAAAGGCGACTAACTGTCTAAAGACTGCACATACATCTAACAGCATAGAGCGGTGCGGCGATGGGCTCATCAAAATAATACTGCCAACCCCTCTCTTTCCTTGGTTATCGGAAAAGGCGACAAACGGACTAAAGACTGGACATACATTCAACAGCATAGAGCGGCGATGGGCTCATCAAAATAATACTACCAACCCCTTTCTTCCCTTGGGTGTCTTAAAAGGCGACTAACGGACTAAAAAACTGCGTATACATCCAACAGCATAGAGCTTTAATGGGCTTATCAAAATAATACTACCAACCCCTCTCTTCTCTTCGGTGTCGTAAAAGGCGACTAACGGACTAAAGACTGCACATACATATAACAGCATACAGAGGCTATGGGCTCATCCAAATAATAATACCAACCCCTCTCTTCCCTTAGGTGTCGTAAAAGCGACTAACGGGCTAAAGACTGCACATACATCTAACAGCATAGAGCGGTGCGGCGATGGGCTCATCAAAATAATACTGCCAACCCCTCTCTTTCCTTGGTTGTCGGAAAAGGCGACAAACGGACTAAAGACTGGACATACATCCAACAGCATAGAGCGGCGATGGGCTCATCAAAATAATACAACCAACCCTTTTCTTCCCTTGGGTGTCGTAAAAGGCGACTAACGGACTAAAAAACTGCGTATACATCCAAGAGCATAGAGCTTTAATGGGCTTATCATAATAATACTACCAACCCCTCTCTTCTCTTCGGTGTCGTAAAAGGCGACTAACGGACTAAAGACTGCACATACATATAACAGCATACAGAGGCTATGGGCTCATCCAAATAATACTACCAACCCCTCTCTTCCCTTAGGTGTCGTAAAAGCGACTAACGGGCTAAAAGCTCACCACCTTTTTATTTATGAAACAGAACTGTTTTGTATTCCAATACAACAGACCAATGAGATCGGACCTCATACTACAGCTGTTGAAACAGACAAATTTCTGAACGCACCTATACATATTTGACAACCATGTGTCAATTGTTTATTTTTAAAAGACAATAGACATCAAATGTGTCACAGCTAGGAACATTTTGTATTGGAAAATAAATTTGTCGTTTCTATTATTTTCCGTTACTTATTATTTATGCTTCTCGCCGTTTACAGAGTTACCCTGAGCTTCCACAAATATTTCAAAATCGAAATTAGCCAAATCGGTTCGGCCATTCTCGAGTTTTAGCGAAACAAACGCACACCTATTTATTTTTAGATAAATTATTATATTATATATATATATTAGCCCTCACTGTCCCACTGCTGGGCAAAGGCCTCCCTCCATTTCCTCCACTCATCGCGGGTGTGAGCCAACTGTATCCAACTTTGGTGAAATGCATCAAGTTCGTCCCGCCATCTTCTTCTCGGTCTGCTGCAGCGTCGCCGTGTTGTGTTTGGTTTCCAGTCTGTAGCCAACTTGGCCCATGACACTTCTGGCATGCGGCAGACGTGACCAGCCCCAACCCCACTTCAGCTGAGCCGCTTTCAGAGCCACGCTCTGCGATTTGCGTTTGGGAGCGTAGGTTGGTGTTTCGGATTCGATCCGTTCGCTTGACACCCAATATGCTACGTTCCATTGCGCGTTGAAAAACCTTGTTTTTGGACTTCTGGATGTTAGTTAATGACCATGTTTGTGCGCCATATGTCAGGATGGGAAGAATGCACATGTCCATTAATTTCCGCTTATGTGACATGGGGAGGTCCCCCTTCATCAGCTCTTTCATAGACCAATAGCTCCTCCAGGCATTTTCAGTCCGTCTTTCGACCTTCTTGTCATGTCGTGCCTGGAAGGAGATCATTTGGCCTAGATACAGGTATTCTTGGACATATTGCACTTATTCCTCATACACTTTCACCTTGACTCTGGCACCATTAGTCAAGAGCTTTGTCTTTGCCATGTTCATTGTCAGTCCAACCTCAAGGCTTGTCATCGGCAAAGCGGAGGTTCGTAAGCCTCCTTTTTCCGTCGATGTCAATTTCTCTCTCTTCCTAGCCAGAAGCTAGCTTTCTAAATACTTCCTCAAGGGTACTGGTAAACAGCTTTGGTGAAAGTGGGTCTCCTTGTTTGACGCCTTTTGTTATTTTGAAAGGAAGTCCTGTTGTATTTAGCTGTATGGAAGCTGTACTCTGTGAATATATTTTACGGATTAGGGATACATACGTCGGATCAATATTTTGATTTTGAAGAGCATTGAAAATGGCGGAATGAGTTTTGCTATCGAATGTCTTTGTGTAATCAACAAAGGCCAAGTATAGAGAAATGTTATTTTTGTGGTGTTTCTCAACTAGCTGGTTTATCGCTTAAAGGTGATCTGTTGTGGACAATCCTTGGCGAAAACCAGCCTGTTCAGGGGGCTGTTCTAACTCTAGTTTGCCAGAAATACGATTTTCTATAACCTTTATAAAGCATTTATATAGATGGGAAACGAGACTAATGGGGCGATAGTTGTTAATGTCTGATTTGTCTCCTTTTTTATGCAACAGTATGATATTAGAATGACAGAAGCTGTGAGGAAAGTTACCAGTAGTTAATATTGTATTATAAAGATTTGATATATGGGGTAGTAATGTTAATTCGCCTGTTTTAAGAGCTTCTGTAGTAATACCATCTTGGCCAGGAGACCTATTGTATTTCATTTGGCTTAAGGCCTTATGTACCTCAAATCCAGATATAAATGGGATAGTATTAGGGCAAGAAAAGCTTTCATTTTCGGGATGTAAATTATTATTATGATGATCTGTATATAAAGCCTTATAAAATTTAGTGCAGATATTCATTATTTTGTCACTGTTTTGATGTATGTTGCCATGTTCATCTTTCAAGCTGGTCATCCAAGACTTTCCAATAGAAATGCCTTGTTTGGCTGTTTTTAGGGAACGATTCCGGTCTAGAGCTATCTTGTACAATTTTGTGTTATAATTTCTAACATCCCTTCTTATGCTTCTTTTGACCTCTCTGTCTTTTACTCTGTATTGTGGATCCGTTCTACTAGTTTCAATTCCGCCCTCAATCAGTTTCTGTGTATTTTCTGTCAGCTTGCGGTGTTTATTTTTGGTTGGTTTTACTATATTTTTAAATAATAAATAAATAGATATAAATAATAGATAAATAGAATAGATAAAAATTATGATTATGAAGTGATTTAAGTGGTGAAGTGTAGTGTAAATAGTATTCACAAAGAGTATTCATTCATTTTAAACATAAGTCGAACTGGGCGGAATCAGAAAACATAACTTTACGTAGGTACTATTTAGGGATACCAGATTTGGTACTAGTAAATTACCTTTATTGTGGGGTATTTTAAGGTGTCATACTACCTACTGAGTTTTAGAACATGCATTTGAGGTGTCTGATGTTCATCCACACTCCAATTCATAGCCTAAAAATTCGATCCTCTGAGGTAAATGGCTGGATTAAAGTGTATTCAAGATTTGCTGTAGATAAAGACTAGGGTTACAGATAATAAAAACTCTTATTATTGTGGTTTTTAACTTTTATTGTATAAATAGGTATTTTATATTTATTTAGTAACGTAGCATGTTAAGTTACTACCATGGACATAATACATAAAATATGTCCATGTCATTCGTTACTACGTCCATGCATAGACCATAATGCGTTGCCATTATTAGAACAACAAAAAAAACACAAGTAGTAGTAGTAGTAATGACCTAACGCTGGAATAACTATCTACGGTGTTTTTATTTCTTTTATAAATCTTTAAAAGACGTCATACAAAGTTTGAAGAAAAACAAAAATTTGTTGTAACCAGATTCCTTATAAAATATTTAATTTTAATTTAAGTCGTAATCACGTCAAGAACGTTATAAAATGCGGTCTGTTCATTAACAGGTTTTATTACTCAAAAATATTCCTTATTTACGCTAACGACTCGTAAAAACATCATTAATAAAACACAGGAATACATACTCTAAAAATGCTTGTCTTTTTAGATATATTTAGTCTCAATCTCATATTTAAACTGTTAATTTTACTTAAAACTAATTGGGCCATTGTTTATAATAATAATCATCTAGTAAGTAAGTAGGTACTAGGTAAAAATGATATGTTTACTCAATCTTATCTAACGTACAAACTAAAACAATTTACGTAAAATTCTTAATACCTAGTTGTAAGGCAACGCTTGCAATAAGTATGTATGAGAGTGTATATAGCTCATAATATTAATTATGGGTACGTATTTATTTCTAGTAACTTTAATGTGTTCACAGACAAAAATCTTAAGGATTATAATTATGATGCCCTAATTCATATGTGATGACTGGTGATCTAAAACTTAGACTAATTAAGGGACCCTGTATTCTACTTAGGTACATTATATGACACTATCTAGACTATCTTAGATTATTAACAAGGGAAGATACACTGCATGAATATTTTTATGGATTAAACTCAAATTGACTATGGCAATATTAATATTAAAAGTTTTTATATTTCTATCACATATTTATCCACATGCAGGTACATGGATATTAATCAAATAGTTTCTGGTGATCATAAATAAGTCTTATGCAGTATTATACCAATGACCCACATGAATCTACAACTGCGTTTTACAGTATCTTCCTAGTTTGTAAAGTACCTGATCTTTGGTGATCATTAACCCTTAGCCAGACACAGCATGTTAAAAAATTTCATTGGTTTTCGACCTTGTGTTCAGTGAATAAAGTTTAAATATGGTGGTCGATATAAGATCACAGCCTGGCTAAGGGTTAAAAGAATCAATGAAGATGGCGGTTAACGCAATTTAAAACTTTTTCGAAACGTAAAAGAAGTAAGTGTTCGTCTTTAAAGCTATTAATGTCAAGGTAAATTACATTACATATGACCATAAATGACGGAGCAATTTTTATCCGCGAACTGGTTCTCGTGATCGTAATTCTCCATCTGTTGAAGAGCGTTGTAGAGGTTTGATCCAGGGCTCAAGGTGGGTCTCACGTCCTTAGCTCCTACGATGAAGTAGTCCGTAACCAGGTGTCCCTCCCTCACGCCTTCTTCTAGCAACATCTTGGTTCTGTTCAGCTGTGCATCTGTTACTTTGGTATAAACTGCCAGTTCTTCGCGGTAGTCTCCTGATAAAGAAAAAAAGTAAAGTAACGCACAGTCTGTAATACTGTCTCACTGCTAGACAAAGGCCTCTATCATTGTATTCAAGTTGATAGGTATTGGTTTAATAACAATGCTTGCCAAATTCATGTTGATAATCGATCACAAATCCGAGCTATGCGTTGAAAAATCCAAGACAAATTTTTGCCCCACCCGGGAATTCAACCCTGGAGCTCCGTTTCTTGGGCCGATCGGTTATTCACTCGGTCACAGAGGTGATAACATAATCTTAGTACACAATTTTATAGTTACATGCGACATACTATACTCTGTACCGATATTGGTGTCCGATCCTAAGCCACGTTGTTTTCCGTCCGTAGAGTTACAAATAATTCTAATTTATTAAGGGAGCAACTTTAAAATCGCTACAAAATCACAAATATAGTCTTGGTTATAAATTCCTCAAAAGAAATGTCATTCCGTCGCCGTATAGGTAGATATTGATCGAAGATTGATATACAAAATATTTACTACTTAGAAATTATATTGATTATTGAAATTAACATTGTACCCACATTATCGTGACTATTTGGGCATCCCAACAGAAACATTTTAATATTTTATGGTAAATGTCTATGACTATTCTCTGTTATTACGGCGGGAAATATACGAGTAATATCTCGATAAAACTTTTACTGCAATTAATCAACACAGATAAACCTACCAATGAAGCCGATTCCCACGGAGCATTTATTATAACCACTGGTGTGCGCTCCCTCGTGGTTCCAACCTCGACCTTCGTACACCCGGCCGTCGGTGCCAATCAGGAAATTGTATCTAAAATCAATTGATAAGGTTTATTCATTCGTTATATTAATTTATTCAAGGAACACCATGAGGTTTACTAGTAAGTAAACAAACAAAGTACCTATTAGGTATATGTCATTAAGAATTTAAGATTGTTGCCTATGTTTATGAGTATAAAAAAAATCAATTTAATGTATGTGTGCATGTTATAAGCGACTTACTAAATTTCAAATGGTTATTTTGACCTATTAATTATAAACCAACATAAGTACCAAATAAAAACACAGCATGATACCTTACTAACTTGTGTTATTGATACTAAATAACGGATAAACATGCTTAAATATAAGTTCTTTTAAATACTTATGCATCATTAACACAGCAAACTTTTATCATTCATCATCATCATTAACACACCCAGACCAAGAAAAATAGACACATTCATGCACTCAAATATTAATTTGACTTTTAGTGGAATCAAACCCGAGATCTCTGCGAAGAAGACAATTATTAGTAAGTATCCTAACCACTCCGCCAAACAGGTCAATTAATATAACACTGAGAATAACGAATATCAAAAGCTATATTTATTATGTAGTAGGTACATAATAAAAAGGGACAGTTTGAAGGTGGCAGAAGAATAATTATATATTCAACCCTGCCCGAAGTAAGTAGGTACCTACTTATAACTTACGCCCGCTGTAAATACTTAAGTACCTACTACATAACAAATAATGCGTTAGAGTCCCGTCATTATCAATATATTATGTATAAATAGAACACTAAAGCTTAAAATCTAATTTTACTATGAATTAGTTAACGTGTAACAAATAACCCCAAGAAGAAATAAAAATAATTATATCTTTAATAACATCTCTATTATCTGCATTTCGGTTAACTCCTACAACCAAAGCAGTTTCTAAAATCTTTCTACTTCGATTTATAATTTATATGAAGATAAAAAACAATCAGCGAGCGAGTCCGCTTCACACTGTATTCAGTCGGTTCACGCGACAGGTTTTAACGCGCTCTTACGCCGATATGTGATAAATAACCGGCAGACGCGCTAGCTAGCTAGCTATCTCCACTATCTCCGTCCCTCGTACTTTTCTCCAATAAACGGCGCGCACTCTACAGTTTCCCGCCAAATACGAAACACAAAATCTCATGTTAAATGTCGATGCGCGTGTGTCTTGCCGTGAAAAAAGGTGGTTGTAATGTTCTTTTGTCAATTATAATCCCCAAATAAAAAACCCAGCACGTGTCAATTACCAACAAAAACACAGTAAGTCATGCGACTTACTGCTCGGACCAATGATATTTGGTCCGAGACTTACACTGTGTATCAAAGTGGTAGCTGTCCCTAACTGTGATTTTGTTTTGGAAATCGTGTGTCAGTCCGTGCGATTACTGTGTTAATTCTCTAAGCTTATGTCATTTTGTAATTCCGAAACTACGGCCTCCTTTTGAACAAGGATCTTTGGATATTGTAGGGAATTACTGCGTTATTAGCATGGTGTCAAAATCTTGATTTTGAGTACCATGTCCCTTACAGTGTTTATATTTGGGACAGCCGCTTTGTTCGAGGATGCTGTCTAATCCTATAAAAATCTAACGAATACTGCGTTAAAGGTTAGACCCCCTAGTTATACAGATACAAATAGTATTGACAAAACTCTTTCAAAGCTTCAAAATTATAAAAATATTTTTCTCTGTGGAGATATAAATATTGATATTCACCCAAATGGCCATGATAAGCGTTCACACAATGGGCGATTTTCTGACAGCCTAAATTAAAAAGTAAAAATTAGTTCAAAAACACACGATAGATGTCGTTTTACGAAAGCCGAGCCGTACCTACTTAAGGGCTGTAATAAATTCTACACTTTTACTTGTCTGCCAAAAGAATAAAAAAATAGTACTTAACTATTTTTATTCAGGACATCCAGAACCTATTTCTATTTTGGAATAGAATAAATATTACGCAGCCATACACGTGCTCATCATAAACTCGCCTTTTACTAAGCGCCATACTAATCTATGCTAAGCGCCATCTATCTTATCATGTCATTTAAAAACCAATTTCTTTTTTTTATTTGATCTCGGAAAATCGCCCATTACCTAACCCTTTTAGCCAGTCATTGTATGCTCCCGTGTTTTACTGAGCCCACACGTGACCGGACTTGTTTAGATCACATTGTAATCAAGACCAAATTAGAGGCTACTTACTTTATATTCTATTCGTCTACCACGGATCACCTCAGTGTCATCCTTAAATCTAAATTAACGCCCAAAACTAGTTTTTTACAGCGTATCAACTTGCAACAGCTTGACAGGGCCATTGGAAATATCGACTTAGCCGCTGACTTGTTGTACTCGTACTTATCGGAAGCTATCAAAGCCTGTGTAAAGTGACTCAAAATACCTAGAAGAAAATCTATATTGAAGCCCTGGATCATTATTGGATTATTGCGCTGCATGAGATGCAGAGATAAAATGCAAAAAAAGACTAAAAGTGACCCTTATAACGAAGTTTTCAAAACCACATTTATAAGCTTTATCGTAATTTTTGTAATGCTCTACTCAAAAAAGCCAAACGTTCACATGATAAGCACGAAATTATCAGGACACATAACGACAAACGACAGCCGTGGCAGGTTATTAAGGGCATGAGCACTTCTAAACCCACTTTCGATCACTCGTCCTCACTGGTCTCCTCAATTAAAACACAACAGAGCCTCGACGAAGTCAATAGCTATTTCGCTAATGTTGGGAATAACTTGGCCGAGAAAATTAGCCCTTGTAACGATTCAACATGCGGCTACTGTAATAACCACAATACACCTACCCGCGCTATCTAGTTCGTGATGTATCCTACTGATGAGTCTGAGGCGATGCATATTGTGCTAGGTCTCAGGGAGAATTGTGCTGTTGGTTCAGACTTGATATGTGGCAAAATCTTGAAACAATACGCTCAGCTACTGGTACCCTCGATCACATATGCAACCTTGTGATCTCTAATGAAGTGTTTCCTTGAGCTTTTAAAAAGGTCAAATTAAACCGGCCTACTAGGGTGGAGATAAGAAACTCATTGATAATTTTAGGCCTATATCTATACTACCAACACTTTCTAAAGTTCTGGAGCGAATTATATTATAACCCTAAATATATATAATTAAGAGGCTGACACACTACCTTGGAACTAATTATATTCTTTCACCACCGCAGTACGGCTTTCGAAGACGAATATCGACTAACGATGCTGTTGACGATTTTGTGCATTCTATTGTCCCTGCATTGGATAAAAAGAGAAGGTGCCTGGTGCTTTTCCTTGACCTGGCAAAGGCCTTTGAAACGGTTCCAATCTCTCGCCTCCTACATTAGATGCAAAAGTACGGAATAAGAGGCCTTCCTCTCAAGCTTTTTGAGGATTACCTTTGCGGTATTGTCCATAGGGTGAAGATAGATCTATCGATAAGTGAGGCAGTAGCAGCAAAGCAGGGCAGTATTAATGGCCCAACATTATTTAAGTTAGATTAAACGTCAGCTTGAACTCTGTGGGGGTAAAGTCCTTACCTACGCCGATGATACTGCGCTGATGTTTCGTGGTGATTCCTGGTCTAGTCTTTTCTGACTTGCTCAAAGAGGTTTTGACTCAGTGGTGAGGTGGCTAAATTGCAACATCCTCGTTTTGAATGTCTCTAAAATAAAATACGTGGCCTTCTCACTTAGGTCAGGTAACCTTCCATCATCTGATCACAACATCATAGTTCACGGGTGCGGCGGCCTGCCCTGTGCGAACCCTTGCTCTTGCCCTTTATTGGAACGCTCTGACTGCATCAAATACCTCGGATCCTTGATGGATCAGAGGTTCTGTTTTAAACCTCACCTTGAGCTTTTGGCATCAAGAGTTTGAAAGCTAATTTACATATTTCGTACTTTAAAATATGCTGCTGACCGTAGAACCATTAAGATGATGTATTACGCACTGTGCCACTCGCTTTTAAAATACTGTATCACCGCATGGGGTGGCGCTGCTAAAACATAAATTTTACCGGTGGAGAGAGCTCAACGCATTCTTTTAAAAGTTGATGCAGGTCACCCATATCGCTTCCCCACTGTCGATCTGTATAGGAACTGGAAAGTGCTAACAGTAAGACAGACTTTTATACGGTTTTATACGTATGACGGTGGGGTATTCACGGATCGTTCACGATTCAAATTGGGAAAGTCCTTAAAAAAGCTGAGTGGGAGGAATTAAACGGAAAGTATGAATATAGTGTTAACACGAGTGTGAGGGTACAGAAGAATGTACAATGGCAATCCAAAATATGTGTTACCTGGCTGGAGTAATGCTTGGTGTAGAAGAACTGAGATGATTGATGGCAAGAGTAAATTTGGATGAAGATGCTACCAACATAATAATATAAAACTAAAGACTCACGGGATATCCCTACCCTTATCATCGAGGTATTCGTCCTGTATGCTACGCACTACCGCAGCGCAGTGAATGAACCGATGGCACTCCGTGCTGATTTCGCCGGTATGCTGGACGACCACCAGCTTCAGAGGGTTGAATTCTTCGGTCGTGTAATTGGAAATGTACTCTCTTGCTAGCCACATTTCCCTGCTTATTCTCCATTCATGAGGAGCTGTAAAAATACAAACCCATTATAATTCTCTTGCAATAGAACTGATAGCAGCCCTAAAGCATTTTGTAGTGATTGCCTAAGCGCTTGCTTCCTACGTGTGTAATAAATTGACCTGTAATAGTTACATCGTGTTCTTTATTGTTGTTGTTTTGTGTTGAGTTATTGTACTTATAGTACACCCAGCCCTTAAACCAATCAACCCAGCCTTCTAAAAATTTGCTGATTGTGGTTACCTAAATCCCTTTTGCTACGTACGTTAGATTCTAAAAAAAGAGAAGGGTCAAATACTGAGTAGAAAAACGTAATATTAAAGTATTCCGTACCAATTGACTTTACTAAAATAATCACAACTAATTTCTAATTGTAACTTCATCTTTTCTATGTCTCGTCAACTAAGAAAAGTAGATAAATAATAATCATCATTTACACACATTTCGCTACTCATCATTCCTGATTATGCAATACACTATCAAAGCGTGTATTGCATTGGTCTCTTGGTCGTATAAAGACAATCATGTTAACACCCACTTTCCGCTTGTGTCGCAATCGTATGATAAAGAGGATAATATTATGATAAACCCTTAATGACTTTTATTAAGCGTTTCTTAATTATTTTAAATTATTACCTATGTCCACTAATGTGGTTGTAGTTTTCTTATTGAATGCAGTGTAGTGAACTATAAAAGACATGCAGATGACAAGAGTACATAACGCGGTTATGCAGGACAGCCGCTCAGCCTTGCTCGTGTTTTTCATCACGCTCCATATGTACTTTGGCAATGGCAGATCTGAAATAGATAAAAAACATTTGAGTTTAGGATAAAGTAGATTTTCATAAAGGATCATATCAATGTCACGGTTGATCTCATTACTATTTGGGACACTTTCTATAATCGGATGCCCGGCTTACGAGACTTGTTGCCCTTTTAACCCATTTACTCCTAAATTAACTATTTTTGCACGATTAATTTGAAATTTAATATACATGTTCCATTGATGACAAATAATCGAAAAAAAAACGTTAAAAATTATTTCAGTTGAAGAACAGCTGGAAAAAGCCGTGTCGTACACGACACAGTAAAATGTATATTTTGATTTAAGCAGGCTACGAAATAAATAAATAAAACATTTTTAAATATTTGATTCATGTATTTTTCATATATAGGTGATGATAATGATGATACATAGGTGCTAATTTTTAGAGGCTTTAACGATTTTTATATACTTAGAAACACTTTTATGGCTGCAATGTTACGTATAATTTAAGCAATAAAAACTACCTAGTGTCTTTTATGATAGCAGCCACAACGTAGTAGATCCTAACTTTACTAAATGATCATTATAAGCACTACAATCTTCTTCTCCTTTAGCGTATCATCGTCCACTGCTGGACGTACGCCTCTTCAGACTTGATGTCGTTGGACCAATGAGCAGGAGGTTTGCCGATGGTGTATCCGTTCTTAGTCTCCATAGTAAAACTCACCCAACTAGCAAAATTTCCTCTTACACACATACCAAGTGTATGATTTTACCAGTCTTATATTACTCCGATAGACTACTATAAGTGTGGATTTGGGCGCACTTAATAAGTCTAATCACCCTTAAATATACCTTAAAATGGTCTCGAGAAGTGTATTTCCAATCTTACAAAATTCTTGTCGATGCTTTAATAATACCAAACAGACTTACAAAAGCATTCTTTATGGCCATTTACAATTATAATACACTTAATAATGCTGTTCTAAGTGTGATATCACTAGTACTAAAGAGTGTAATCACAATCCGTCGAAAGGATTGCCAAAGGCTCGTAAAACTTTTTTGAATAGAAGAGTATTAAAAACGTAAGTATTATGTATTGTCCTGTATAATTAACTTTCCTACAATATGTGTAAGTATAATTTCATATTTGTTACGCATTATTAACGGTTATTAAATTGCGAAGTCAGTTTTATCGTGTATTTTGAAATAAGAATCACAATATTTTTACGGGCCTTTTCAATAATGTATCTTTAATAATAAAAAAACATTATCTAAAAAATGAAAAATATCGAAATGTTGCCATTACTACTAATAACGCCTTATAAGGGCTTTAACAAGAACAATATAAGTGCATTACCATTGTTTAAGGTTTATAACGCACTTCTAAAATCAAATTCAACCACATTTTTTAATGAACGTGGCAATGGCTCATAAACTTTAGGGTTCCTTATTAAAGTAAAAGTAGGCTAAAAGACAAATAGGGAAGTTCCTGGTATACCACCTTTTGACTTTTTTGCAATGCTCTAGAATTGTAATTGCAATTTATGTAAACTTCCATGACATTTATGCTAGTACTCTTTAATAACTTTTACATAGTCACTTCTAAGATCGAGTGATCTAACAAAATGCATTTATAAGAGTTTATTAAGAATCAAGGGTAATTAGGCTTATAAAATGCGCGTATAATACTACTGTTCTTACAAATGTTATATAAAGTAAGCTTATATACATCTTTAAGAATAAGTTATAAGTAACAGACGATATCTAATAAAACACTTAGTAAAGTCGCTTCTATGATCGAGTGGTCTTACAAAGTGCACGTATAAGTGTTAATTAAGACTCAAAGGCAATTAGGCTTATAAAGTGCGTGTATAATACTATTGCTCTTACAAATGTAATATAAAGTTTAATTATATACGCCTGTAAGAATAAGTTATAAGTATAACAGCCGATATCTTATAAAATACTTAGATAAGTCACTTCTAAGATCGACGGGACTTACGTAGTGCATGTATAAGTGTTAATTAGTATTAGGCTTACAGAGTGCGTTTATAACACTACTGTTCTTAATGATGTCATTTCTCGTTTTCTTATATACTGCTAAAAGTTTTTTTACAAGTATATATGCTCTTATAGCTTAAAAAGATTTAGGATATGCCATTATTAGAGTCTCTGTCTTAATCAGAACGTATATAAAAATTATTTGAGAACGTTGCTCTTAAAAGCTTTCGTTTCTAAGGCCTTGGCCAGACTGGACGCCCCGCGCGGCGTGCCCACTATGGACACTCAAATGAGAATACATATGTTTGAGTACGCCGCGCCGCGCCCGCGCCCGCGCGGGCAGTCTGGCCAAAGCCTAAGAGTATTTGCTAGCTGGGAAGTTACTCTATTTTCCATCATCACGATGGCTGAGATGGCCAGCCCAAGCCCCCTTTATCCTTGGTTGCCGATATCGGTCACATTTTTACATTGTCTGATGATGTCGTTTCTTACTCTGTCGTGTAATGGTTATTCCCAACATGCTGCGTTTCATCTTTTTTTGTCCGACTTTGTGTCCTTTGAATTGTCGCAGTAAGCCTACTTTTTGCTTACGTAGGTAATGGACAGGAGCACATATTGTTCAAAGACTTTGGTCTTTAGCGAATGTGGGATGTCGGACCGCAACACAGTCTTAAGCTTTTCGAAGGCTGCCCATCAAAACTGAATTCTTAGGCTTAGCCACTGTATAACGGGCATTTACCTATACTATAGCCCATTCTCTCTAAATGTTCCTGTATTTATTTATTTATTTATTGGAACACCAACAGCAAAATGTACATAACAATAATATTCAAAAACTTCCAGCACTTGTACTAGTACAATTGCCACTTATAGGTGTACACATCATTCATGGAACAGAATTATTAAACAGATTAAATTAAATTACTCTTATTAAATTAAATTATACAGATTAAATTAAAATTATATATTAAAATAAAATTAACAAATTGATTTGAATTGATTAAATAAAATTAATAAAAATTATATGTTAAAGGTACTTATATAAAACAAGATATATATATTTAAGTATTTTATGCATTTTGCACCTAACCTTTCTCGATGTGGAGAGAGTCGTAAAATAAATCAATGTTTGTAGATTTATTTATGTTATTAAACTCTCTCATAATTCTGCTTATTGGAGCGTTTGACCCTATGTTGGTTCTGTTGAAAGGCGGGCAGAAAGTTTTCGCTAGAGGGTACCTGGGTGTGGTTCTAGGAACAGTGAGTGACAGCTCAGCTAGGATCTGACTACAATCGATGTAGGAGTTAACAATTTTATACAGAAAAGTTATGTCCAGTAGCACACGTCTGCTGTACAGTGAAGTCATCTTGAAAAATTCCACTCTTTGATCGTATGATGATCTGTGAGATATCCCTTGGGAAGTAAACGCAAGATGCCGAGTGAATGCACGTTGAATGCGCTCGATTCGCTGGGAGTGAATGCTGGAACTTGGGTTCCATACCGAGCTAGCATATTCCAAGCGACTACGCACTAGTGCGTTGTATAAAATAATTTTAGTTTTTGTATTTTGAAATGATTTGCTTTGCCCAAGCAGCAAAATCCAAGCATTTGTGCGGATTTTTTTACAACCTTATCAATGTGCGCAGTTAATTGCAATTTATAGTCAATTGTAACCCCTAAATCCCTTACTTCAGTCACTGTTGTTAATAGTTCATTATTTATATGGTACTTAAAAATGAGAGGTTTCTTTTTTCGCGTTAAAGTTATTTGCAGACATTTCCCGACATTAAGCAACATGTTATTGCACCATTGTGATACATTTAACAGATCGGATTGAAGCAGGGTATTATCCTTTGTTGATATTATTGTTTTGTAAAGTTAAAACTTTATCATCAGTCAAGTCATCTGCGTATAAGGAAAATTTGCAGTGTAGAATTTTATTTGTTAAGTCATTTATGAATATGAGAAAAAGGATTGGACCTAAATGGGAACCCTGCGGAACGCCTGACTGAGCATAGTAAGTACCAGACTCAAAATGACCAACAGCCACAAACTGCGACCGATTACTCAAATATGAGGAGAACCAACGCAAGAGATTCCCATGTATGCCAACTGCTCTAAGTTTTTGGGTGAGGAGACAATGATCTACTTTGTCGAAAGCGCTACTGAGATCTGTGTAGATTACATCCACCTGCAGACCCCTATCAAGACTCTGAGATATGTCGTTAACGAAGGATACCAAATTTGTAGTCGTGGAGCGACCGCGCCTAAACCCATGCTGGTGTGTTGTAATATGACTGTCGATGTGGTGATTCAACGAAGGGCATACTAAAGATTCAAAAAGCTTAGAGAAGCAGGAGAGTATGGATATGGGCCTATATTTTTTTACGACTGCAATGTCACCTTTTTTGAATACAGGAATAATTCGGGCCTTCTTCCATTCATCAGGAAACTGTCCGGATTGCAGAGAGCGATTAAAGATTAAACTAAGGGGGAAAGATAGTACTTTGCTACACCGATTAACGTTTAAAGATGGGTGGAATGTTGTCTGGTCCAGCCCCTTTTGCTATATCAATGTTTTTAGTCTTTTCCGCTTTTTCTCTTTCACTGAAGCGCAACGATGAAAGAAGTCTATTCGAGGCAGTTGTCGCAGATTCATCATACTGTGATGACGTATTTATTGTGTACACTGAAGAGAAATATGCAAATGAATGTGCAATGTCAAGGCCTGTATTTGCTACATTATTATCGTAGTGAATAGCCGACGGTATTGCAGATTTATGATTACGTTTACTTTTTAGATAAGTCCAGAAATGCTTAGGATCTTTCACATTGTCCTTCTGTGGCAAGGTCCCTAGCGAGTAACTTATGACAGCGGTCCCGAAGAAGAATGAATTTGAATTAAATTCATATTTATCGCGTGGGTTTCTATGTTTTTTGTGGTTACGCCTACATCTATTCTTTTCAGCGAGACGACGGATTAAGCCGTTGCTAAACCAGGTTGGGTATTTACGTGTGTTAGGGTTGCGTTTTGGGACATTATTATTTATAATACATCTTACTATTGAGTAAAATTTTGATAACATTACATTTACATCCTGCGCGTCATCAAATTCTGCGTGCCAGTTAACTTTACTAAGTTCAAGAGAAATAACATTATAATCTGCTTTAAAAAAATTATGTGTGTTTGTATTTTTAGTGCGTAAAAACGTTGTGTTGCAAAACCTTAACGTTAATTATAGGGGAGGGTGTTTTAAGTCAATCTTACTGAGTACTTGTAACGGTTCCTCTACATGTGAGCCAGGTAAGTTGCATAAAATTAGATCCAATATTCTGTTGTCCTCATTAGTTACATAATTAAATTGGGACAAATTATTCAGTGTAACAAAATCAACAAATGCAAAACCTAGATTATTGTTATAGTTTGTCGGTGTCATAGATAAACTGTTGGCGCCACCAGACCAGCTCAAAAACCCCAAGTTGAAGTCGCCTAGAATAATAGTATCCTCAGTATTACAAAGTACCCTGTTAACATTATCAAAAAATGCCGTCATATGTTTAATTTTGACTGGCGGTGGTATATACACAAGACAAATAGCCACTTTTCTAATTTAGTTATTAATTTCTACATCTATTGTAACCCACAAATCCTCATTATCACTTTCCCAGCTTAGCATTCTTGCGGATGGAATGTCAGAAGCAACCGCCAGTAAAACTCCACCACCGTGCTTCTTAGAACCTTTACAACATATACGGTCCCTTCTGTATACAGTATAGCGGGGGTCAATGAATTCGCTATTCATTATACTAGAGTTGAGCCAGGTCTCGGTGAAGCCAATTACTTTATAATTACTTAAAATTATTGTTATTATTTACTTCCTTAGTTTTTGTTCTAATTACCTCTAATATTTTGATAGTAAATATTCATTGAGAACCAGTTTTCAGTATGAAGTACTACATAAAGGACACTGAAATAAAATTAACACTATGAGATAACTTATGCTATTTTTCCAAGACAGTCTATATTCCTGTAGATTTTAGATCACGCCTTTGAAGTTCATATTTCAAGCTGTAGGTATTTTTGGAAATAGTCACATTTTTTGTGCTGTTCTTGAAGTAATATTGCAATTTGTTCTTCCGTTTGTGTAGGGTATCTCCTGGGAACAATTTCATTCATAGAATTGTTATGTCGCCATTTAGAAAGCTGTGCTAAAGATATTATAGACTTAGTCATCTTCACTATCATCAGAAGAATCTTTATGTTCGGTTTTAACAGGTGCTCTGAATTGTGCTCAAGACAAACCTTCATGGTTTTTAGATGCTATTGTCAGTAGTATTATGATGTAAAACCTTGTTATTTTAAAAAAAAATGAAAAAAAAAATTGAGAGACTCAGGGAGATTTTGAATAAACGCATAGTCTTCATCTTTACGATTTTCATCTGTAACTTCCCCGTTTATTATTACTGGTGGCATAGTAGTTATAGTATTTGGAATATTATTCTTATCATTTTGCCTTAATTTCTCAATTATATCATCATATATATATATAGCAAATGGTTCATTCAATTTCCAATAGATGCAAAAGTAAATGTACTACTACCGCAATAGTAGCACATTTTCCTACTGTGTCTTTTACGGAACAGATAAAGTAAAAGGACAATACTCAGTGAAATGTTATAAAATAAACTTTCTTTTTCTTATTTTCGAAATTAATAATAGAGGAATAAATAATTGGAAATCATGTCATTTATAAAAGAAAAACGCAATAAAACATTGTACTTACTTAGAACTACCCATTACAATTACTTACCATGAAATTTAAGCAAAGGTTACACAAAATATATTAATTTCAACACGAAAGATAGCACTTCATAATAGCAATTTATAGTCTCGACAGTAAGATGCGATACAAAAGATAAAAAGAAACAACCCTCTTAAAGCTCAATATTTTTTTAAGTTGGTGTGTCGTTTAAGACACGGTAGGAGCAAGTGGGTTAACACTGTACTTACATTTGAGAGAGTCAATACTTATAGATACACTTACCAGTTATAAATGCCATCGCAAAATGGTAAAAACAATAGAAAAATCATGACTAAGCATTCTTCTTTTTTCATTCGCTGTTCGATTGTGGGCAGCAATGCTCCAGCATTAGAATAATAGCTACAGGCATGCGATGACATGCGCTTCGCGTCTCGACGAAATCAGCAATACGAGCAATACTATATAGTTGGCTTGTCTTACGCACGAAATTAATAAATAATAACCAATATAAAGATAGTTTAACCTACTAGAGTGAGAAATATTGTGGTGAAACCACCGTTTTACCTTTTTGTGACTCCACTTCCCAGGTATCTTTTTATTTCATGTAATCATCTCATAATTTAACATTCGTCTTATTTGTATATTTGCCTTTATTTTTCCTCGCTTCTGCAACGATACATAATGATTTAGTAACTACACACTACACTACACACATCGCAATTCCTTTATCTAAACACATTTACTTACGTGATCTAAATCACGAAACTTCGAACACTATTTTTCGACACTTTTACGTATCCCTCAAGTTTCGGATCACTTCGATAATCTTATTATGCGTTTTTCCTTGTAATATTTACATTTATCTCACCTTAATTGTTTTCGATTTACTAAATATTGTGTTTTGGTCACGTTTTGACGTATCTGACAACTTATTTTTGCTTCGTTGCTATGCAAATTATCAACAAAATTGAATCAAAACTTTTAGACTTTCTTATTTTTTACATTTGGCCATCTAGATTTCAGCGTTTTAAAAATATTATTTTGAAATTTATGCAGAACTCAGAAACCGAGGTTTCTTTATAAAGTTCAGCCGACGACTAATCATTACATCTCTAGCTTCTGATTCAAAAGGTTTAGACTAGGCAGACGATCACCAGCTTCCGAATTGGAAGGTCTAGTCTTCATACTATCTTCAGCTTCTGATTCAAAAGGACTAGTCTTCAGATACAATCACCAGCTTCCGAATTGGAAGGACTAGTCTACACTACAGCCTCCAGTAATCGCGTGCGCCTACGCCTGCCTGCGCCTACGCCTGCCTGCGCCTGTCTCGCCTGTCTGCCTGCACCTTCGCCTGCCTGCCTGCACCTTCGCCAGCCTGCGCCTGCCTGCGCCTACCAGCGCCTGCCTGTCGGCGCCTGCCTGCGTTTGCTCGCCTGCGCCATTCGGCGCCTGCCAAGTTCAGCGCTTGCCTCCACACTGCGCCTGCCTGCGCCTACCGGCGCCTGCCTGTCGGCGCCTGCCTGTCGGCGCCTGCCTGTCTTCGCTTGCCTGCGCCCTTCGGCGCCTGCCAAGTTCAGCGCTTGTCTCCACACCTTCGCCTGCCTCCACGTCAGCTGCACCTACCCCTTCACTTTTATATTATCAACCTTCATCTTTACCATCATCACCTCCATACTCACCATTCTCACTCCTTTCTTTTGCTTCACTTTTTGTTTGTTATTTTATTTTGTATTATAAATATTTGTTAAATCTTATCATCTTTTCTTTTTTAAATGTCGCTTCACGACAATATGTCATAACTTGGATGGAGCTTAAGTAAACAATTTGTATTTAGAAGGCTAAACAATCTATGGATACGTTATTAATTTCGAGCGTTAATAATTTTAGAGCTTAATCCTAATTAATATTAAACCGACTAAACCTAATAATAAAAATGTTTGAAAGCGCTATGCGTGAGGGGAGCTAGATCTTTAAACTTATATCTTCTCAGATATATATTTTTCTTTGTTATTTTTTTACTTAATGTGAGTCCATGCCACGTCTGCGTCCTAATGTTGCTGATTGTATTGCTCTTTGAAGTAGGTAAGTACTTATGATAACTATGAGACTAGAACTGGTATAACAAAGTAACAGTCTCCAATAAATAAATATTACTTATATCATCAGGTAAACGTCCAACTGCTGGGCACAGGCCTTCCGATGTCAACACAACAACAAGCACATGGGGAGATTGGTCCATAAACTTGTGCTATTAAAAATATTACAACTAATGTTTTTTAGCAAAGCTAGGTAGGTACATAAGTACTTCTTTATTCGAAACTATCTAAAGAGGAACAGTTACTTAACAAAGATTAAGATTTGACGACCTCTTTGGGCGAGTGGTTTGTACACCGGTTTTCATGGTGTCGCCATCTCTAAGGTCCCGGGTTCGATCCCCGGTCGGGTCAATATAGAAATTATTGTTTTTCTAAATTGTCTCCGGTCTGGGTGTTTTCTATGTATAATAAGTATGTATTTTAACTATGTTTATCCGTTGTCTAGTAACCATTTAACGAGTTTCTTCGAAGCTTTTCTTGGGCTAGATAATTGGTGTGACTGTAGGAAAGTTTAATTTTAGTTTAATTTAATTAATTAACTTAAGTACTATACGTTACTATTATGCGTATTAACTCCATTTTATGTAATCACTATCAATGTCATTGTTGCGAAATAATATTTATTACAATAATATTTAATAATATTACATAAGTACAGCGCATTAACAAAAAAAAATTTTGGTACAGTAACTTAACTATAACTTAATCGAAGCGAACACAAAAAGAAATCAACCTAGGCACAGTGCGCTGTTACGTTCAGTAGCTAGTTTTTTTGTACCTACATAAGAAAAAAAATGAAAATTGAAAATTTCTTTTTACGGATGAAAACATTTTTAAGACTCGATATTTCGATGAGTTTTAGAGCAGGCTTTGTCCTCCAAAATATTCCATAAGCAATACCTAATCCAAAGGATTAAGATCAGGACTATTCACGTCTAACCAGCGCTGGGTTAATTTCGCTTTGTGCGCTGGTGCTAGCTGAGTCTTGTTGAAATATCCATTGTTTACCAGCGATAACAGTGTTACTTAGTGGCTTAACCACCCTCTCTAAAATATCGCTTTGGTAGTTAGCTGCTCGTGTTTATAGTCAATAGTCAATAGTCAAAATATATTTATTCAATAAACTCGATTAATAAGTACCTACTTTGAAACGTCCAAATATTTTTTAACCTACCACCCATTCAGGACATCATTTTTTAACTGTGGCAAAGAACGGGCGCAAGAAACCACAGCGCACAGAAGCAACAACATTTACAAAAAATAGATATATTATATGTCGTTACCAGGTCACAAAATAAGAATTTGAATGTAAATAGTTTAATTAAATATGGTGCTCCATATAAATTAATTGTAGGCAATTAGAAATAGCTGTTGGAGTAGGTACTTGGAGCATTTCAGACCCAAGCTGTTTTGTCTTCTGTATAATCCGACACTTTATAATAAGCGTTCTTATAAAGCTTTTCTTTGATTTTGATTTTAAATTTATCAAGATCTAATTTCTGAATATCATTTGGTACTTTGTTGTATAATCGTACACACAGACCCTTAAAAGAATTATTTATTTTATGGAGCCTAGTATAAGGCACTGCTAATTTGTTCTTACTTCTAGTATTTAATTTGTGAATATCACTGTTTTTTGAAAACATTTCAATATTTTTATGAACATACACAAGATTTTCATAAATATATTGTGAAGTAACTGTCATTATACTTATATCCTTAAATCTCTCTCTGAGAGAGTCACCAGCCTGTAGGTTATATATTGCTCAAATAGGCCTCTTTTGCAGCACAAAGATAGTTTGAATGTCGGCAGCATTTCCCCACAGTAAAATGGCGTACGACATTACACTATGAAAGTAACTGAAATAAACTAATCTAGCTGTATCAACGTCAGTTAACTGACGGATCTTCATTACTGCATAAGCCGCAGAGCTAAGTCTATTCGACAATTTAGCTATATGTGGGCCCCACTGAAGCTTGGCATCCAACGTGATGCCTAGAAACACAGTGGTGTCCACAGGATTCACATTCTTATCTTTAATTTGTACACTAGTGATTACCTGCTTAACATTAGGCAATACAAATCTTACACATTTGGTTTTTCCCTCGTTTAATAGCAAGTTATTAACACTAAACCAGTGAACAATCTTTGAGACCGCATTATTCACATCGTCATAAGTTGGGTGTCGTCGTTTCACTTTGAATAAAAGTGAAGTATCATCAGCAAACAATACTATCTCGTGACTGTCTTTTACAAAATAAGGTAAGTCATTAATATAAACCAAAAACAAGAATAGACCAAGTATTGAACCCTGCGGAACTCCCATTTTAACCACTGATCCCGGAGATCTTTTACTATTAATGTCGACCTTTTGAATCCTGTTACTCAAGTATGAGATTAGAAGGCTCAAAGAAGCATCCCTAATTCCATAGTGGTTAAGCTTCCTGACCAAAATTTCATGTAAAACACAATCAAAAGCCTTGGATAAATCACAAAATACCCCTAGGGCATCCTGTGATTCCTCCCAGATATCAAATATTTGGATTAAAAGCTCAACACCGGCGTGAGTTGTAGAGCGACCACTAGTAAAACCATATTGTTTACAATGTAAAAGTTTATTTTTATAAAAATGAATTTGCATTTGGTCTAGCATTAACTTTTCAAAATTTTTAATAAATGTGGGTAGCACAGAAATAGGTCTAAAATTAGAGTGGTCAGAAGTGCTACCTTATTTAAATAATGGAATTATTTTACTATATTTCATGAGGTCAGGAAAAACACCACAGTCAATGCATTCATTAAATATGCAAGCTAAAACTGGAGCTATTGTCATAATTACTGATTTAGCGACGTCCACGGAATTACCCCACAGATCAGAAGTTTTCTTTTTATTGAGAGTGTTAAATGTTTTTATTATATCTATAACACAAATTTTTTGAAAACTGAAATTACTTTCACATTCTTTAACATTCTCCTTCAAAACAGATTCAGCTACAGTGGGGGAGGAAATCAAGGCTTTTGTAGTTGAAACTGGAATGTCAGTAAAAAACCTCTCAAATGCTGCAGCAATATCAGCATCAGAAGTCAAGGTTTTATTATCACAATTTAAATTGTACTCATTATTACGACTTCTGACCTTTCCTGTTTCACTATTTATAATATTCCATGTTATTTTTATGTTGTCATTACTATTCTTAATCTTAGAACTCAAATAGTTTGCCTTGGCTAATCGACATACTCTTTTGAATAACTTTGAATAATTTTTAACATATAATTTGAAGTCATCGCTGGTGTTATAGTTGCGTTCACCATAAAGTTCATAAAGGCGTTTCCTACTTCTGTGAATACCAATTGTAGCCCATTCATTAAAAGTTACAGTACCACTAACTGAGATCTTTTTTGGAATAATAGTTTTATTAAATTCTGAACAACAAATGTTAAAAAAATTATTATAAAATACATTAGGGTTGTCATTGTATTCTAAAAAATTTAATTTTGTATCTAGATTGCTTTTAAAGTGTTCCAGCCGACCTGCAGTTTTTGGTACAACAGTGATATTCTTTTTCGTCACTTGTTTACGCTGGTGTGGAAAGCTGACCATTTGGCCACAATGATCAGAGTCCAGGTTATTAATAATTTGCTTAGCCAGTGGTTTTACATTTGTATATATGTTATCAATACAGGTGGCCGAAGTGGCAGTTATTCTTGTCGGCTCCAAAAATAAATGATTTAAGTTGTATGATAGAAATAGGTTTTTAATTTTAGTTGACATTGTGGAATTTTCTAACAAATTAATATTAAAATCCCGCAAACAATTATTGTTTTACCTACATTACGGACTTTATGTAATGCCTCATCCATAACTTTTTCGAAAAAATCATATGATGCTGAAGGAGGTCTGTACACACTTAATACAACAAACTGCTCCAACTCCACACAAGCTATTTCTTTTGTTCGCTCAACCGAGAGGCTCACTATGTCTTTGCGTTGCTTTAATTTAACCTTTTTACTAACAATAATTAAGGAGCCACCATGTATTGCATTTCCTCGACTGAACGAACTTCCTACCAAATGATTCTTAAAATTGAACATGAACTGATGGTCTTTAAGCCAGTGTTCTGTTATGCAAAGAATATCAATTTTATTACAGTTCATGAACAATTAAATCTCCAAATCTTTGCCCATCATTCCTTGGATGTTCTGGTGGACAATGTTTAAAGATTGTACATTTTTTAAATTTAATGATTGACATGGGCTTTTGCTAAAGCTATTTTTACATTCATTTAATTTCATTTTATTTACAAACATTTCGCAAGAGTTTTCCTCTTTTGTCATATAATTTAATTTAAATAATTAATTGGAATGTCAGTAGAAACACTACTGACGTCTATGTCAAATATACATTGCTCAATAGAAGCAACTTGTTTAGCCAAGTTTTTGGCTGACGTTTGAATACAATAGGATAGCGATAAAGCTATTTGTCGCTTAAAATCATTTGGCAGATAATAACTATCTCTTGTCAAATAAAAATTACTAACATAATTGTTAGTGTCAATTAAATGCATTATGTCATTTTTGCAAAATAAATGTAATGTCAGGTTAAGCTTATGTCTAATAGAATTTTCCTCCTGTGGCAAACTACTACAATAGGGTAATGTAAACAATATAATTTTCTTTACAATTAACTTATTTAAACATTCTAAACATTTTATAAGGCTTGTTTTGTTCAGATTACCTCTATAACCAACAAATAATAATAAGGTGCTATTGGGGTTATATTTATGTTCTACAGCTTTTTTCAAAATATGTTGATAAGAAGCACCCGGTCTGAATGTCCCAAGTCAAATAATAACCGACCCATGTTTTTACCAAATTCATCACTAAATATTACCAAGTCACTATTACAATCTGTCTTACATGGAATCTGGTTGGTTGGTATAAGTTGTGGTACATTTTTAATTGTGCACTGAGTAAGGGAACTTTTGGAAGAAACATCAATCAATTCGACAGAGGAAGAATCACACGGGATTGATGAACGGCTTGGTAACTGTTTACATTTACAATTACTTGTGAGTGAATCAATCCCTTCATTGTTACCATTACACAGGACTACCAGTTCATCAATGGCCAACATGTGTTCTTTTATTTGACCTTGTGAAAGATCATATTGCTTAGTAATAGATATAAGCGAGTCCTCTAGGTGTGCAATAGTTTGTAGAATTTGTGTATCATTTTTATATTTAAAATTTTTATTGTGTAGTTGTGACGAGTATATATCTAATTTGTCAATTAAGTACAATCTTTCTCTATTTAATTTTACATTTTTAATAAAAAATTTGTGCTTCTTAACTAATTTTTGCGTTTTCTTAATGTACCTTAATATTTTATCTTAATATATATATTTTTTTTGTTTTCACCCCTTGTTCTCAAAAATGGAGCTTTGTCACGCCTTCGTGATGATGATGAGAGATGAGAGAATGAAGAGAGATGCTGGGTGGTGGCCTCTTTCGACCTTCGGAATTTTCTTAGTAGCTCCCAAAAAGCTACTCGTACCGATCGTTACCGCAACCGATCGTTTTGACGGTTAAACTTCTCTTCAACACAATTTTTTTTTCATTCGTAAAGAGAATTGATTGGTGGCCACCGTCTGCGGGTCTCTGCAACAACTTCTTGGCTCTCACGATCCTCTGTGGTACCCCACTCCATGTTTACACAGCTATGTGTTAGGTCGAAATAAATAGTATAATACTTACCTACTTAAAAAAATGATATCTAATTATAGTACTACCGTCATATTATTTATTTTAAAATACCCTCATTTAAGTTGGGACAGAACTTATGGCAAGACTAGGTATAAAATGGAAAAAGTGAAAATTATGTAAACCTTAAACGGTAGTGGCATAATAAATACCTAAGTAGGTTATGTATTTATTATGCCGATACTGTAACCTTATTTATAAGGTTAACCTAATCTACATAAATCCTAAAGATGATTGATTTTGACCAAACATTTGGTTTCACTTATCAGTAGATACAATTTGCAAACAAACATATTAATTATCTATTTACAATTTATAAACAATCAAATATACGAGTATAAATCAGAAGATTACTCACTCGTATTCGAAATAATCGAACAACATATTATTTACTTTGCCACTTTTTTCAAAATCTATCTTTGAATGCCATTTGATTCATCTTAGGATTGTCTATAGCTTACGTTAAAGAATCAACATTAAAACCAGCTAAATCCCTTACAAATTTGACTTCTAAACTAGCTATCAGTATCAAACTCAGCTAGATCCCTCAATACCAATTTCAAAGACAGCTTAATACCGAGGCGACCAATCACAGAACCCCATTCGCCCAACTGACAAAATGGCGTTTAGTACTAACTAGTTAAAAAGAGTGTCGAAGTATTTTCCGTTTTAAAATAATATAAGAAGATGCCGAGATATAATGAAGTGAAAAAAGGATTGCCGGTACATTAATGGACGTTAACGTAAATCCATTTTCGTCAAATCACGCACGTAAAAAAGGTAGAACACCGCACAAGTGGACGAGGAAGCTCAAACAAAAAGTTCAGTTAGTGATGTGACACTGTACCTACCTACCCTACTTCATCTAGTCATTAGTGTAATATTTTCTTAAGTACTACGTAAAACTGTTTAATTACGTTACTGTTGGGTTTGTGAACCTATGGAAGAAGCCGCTATACGCTAATGATACCGGTATTAAGATGAAATAAGTGATTTGATCCCTAGAATTTTCGTTTTTGTTATTACATTATTTGTTAAGACCTACTAAATAGTTAATTGTTTCGAAGATTAAAACTAATTACATAAAATTTTACGAATGTATTATTTAAGTTACCCTTTTTATTATTACTTTTACGTTTTTAGGTTTACTTGTCAAATAGATAATGTCAGTATCAAATCCAGCTAGGTGTACCAGCATGTGAGGATCAAATACAGCTAAGTGTCATGGGTCAGTATCAAAGTCAGCTTAGTGCGCCAGTAATTTTAAGTTTGTGACTTACTGTTGAATGTAGTTTATTTCATTATTGTATTTTCAATAGCTATTGAGATTTATCTTACTAATTACGAAAACGTTTATGGGTTATTGTAACAAGAGTAGTTTTTATGAGTTTTTTTCGATTTACCAATATTTTGACATTTTGGATTTAGCTGCCTTTGATTCTACACACCTCACAGAGTCAGTTAAACTCGGCGGACCGTAGGGATTAATAAACAGCAACAGTGTAGAACATGGTCGACACGCACACGTGGCGTACAATTGAACGGTGCTATGTGGTATTGTGCGTATCATCACGTATTTGTCTGGGATCAGTACTGAGGGGGTAGCCAACAGGAAGTTAGGGCCTTTCCACCACCATAGCACCAGCCCCGAAGACGCGCGGGAGCGCGGTCAACCACTACCACGCTGACAGCAGCGTGCTGAAGACAGCCGGCGCGGCGGACTGCAGCTGAGCTGAAGACGAACGAGACCGTAAGGGTGTGGCACACCGTCTGCTAGTATGTAAGTCGTTTAGTTTAATTATAATTTAAGTTTAGTTAGTATATCTTTAAGTCGAGAGAGTGCGGTCTACAGGTTCACCGGAACAGGACCTCTGAACCGTGCCTTCTCTGGTAGCAGAGAATCGCTATTAGGGAAGTTAGTTGATGTAGACTCTCTATATCATACAATTTTTGGTAGCAGAGCGTAGTTTTGTCTACGGACCTCAAGTAATTAGTTATTAGTTTTAGTGTTAAGATTGTTTGCAACCGCATATTAAATTGTATTCAGAATGCAATGTTGTAATATGTAGGTTTTGTTTTGTTGATTATAGCAAGTAGTGTAACAATAATTAATTTGGGTTTTGTCTCGCATTTAGAATGCGTGTAATATTTCATTGCGGAAAGTCATTGCAAGAATGCAATAATTGTCATACCTAACTTGCTATAATTGCATTTTGGTTACACATTTAGAATGTATTTATTTGAGTTAGGATATAACTGTGGGTTGTATTAAATATTATGTGGATGTGTATGATAACCGCTAATTATCTTTCTTTGTTGTTAAAAACCTAATTTAGAATTAGTCTCGCTAGGGTAGTGTCGACTTGTGACAACAAATAAATATTTTTGATGTTAATTTTGCATTTGTTGTGCAAACTGAATTTTAAGATTCTAGCGGTTTGCAAATAATTAAACATTTGTTTGTTCCTGGATTGCTTAAAAACTTAATTTAGAATTTAAATTTAAAGCATTTAAAATTGTGGAATTTTGATTTGGTTTGTTGTTTTCATTTTGAAAACATATTTAAATATTGTAGGCATTTGATTCACAATATTTGTAGTTTGGTTGTCTAGCGATTGCAAAGCTGTAGACACAATATCAATATTGCAGTTATGTTACATTATAAATTAAATAACATTTTGTTTATTGTAGTTCTCTTCGGGAAACTAATTTGAGTTCCATTCATTTGTAACATTTGTTTGGTAAATGATTGAGGATGAATGTTTACATAGTAGCGTATGTAGTATTAAGGAACATTTCTATTTTATTTTTATTTTTGTTTTTTCTTTGGGAATCATTTCAAGCCTGATTACTGGTTCATCCTTGTGTGATGTTAGTTAAACATTCATTTTGTTTACTCTGGTTCTTTGGGACCGAATAGATTTGTTTTGTTCTACACAGCGGCATAAGTGAAATTTGGTTTGATTATTATATAACGGTTTATACAATAATAATGGCACATTTTGTTTTGTTGGTGCCTTCATTTTTGAAAACCAATTTTAAATTTAATTAGATTATTACATTGGTTTTAACTTGATTGATTTATGCATAGGGACTATGTAATAATAATACTTGTACATTATATTTGTTAGTGCGCCTCTTGTAGCAAACACGTATAAGTTTATTTTGTACTTATTAATTTGGTTGTGCCTACATTGTAATTGAAAGGGTATATGTGTAGGAAATATTGTTCTGCCATATTTGTGCTATTGTTGGACATAGAATCTAATTCCTCGTTATTTGTTTTTTGTTGACAACGCGATGGCGGAGGCAGTCTTTGCAACGCAGCTGCGCTGTTTCGTGCATACGCAGGATCTGCTGTCTCGGAGAGACTGCGATGATGACATCCTCGAGCGAGCCAGGCAGTTAAGGCAGCGGGTGTCTTCGGTTGAGACCGCCATAGTGGTTTTGTCAGAGACTGCTCCAACATCACACAAAAAGGTATGGTCGGCATACGAGGATGATTTCGACCAAATCATGGACATAAATGATAATGTCGTCCAGGCAGCCTGCGACATTAAAAGGCGACGGATAGGGGATGTCCAGCGATCCACACCGCCACCAGTGGGAGGGCCTGCGATTCCTGATGGGCTTCCTACCCATCAGTTAGGAAGTTTGGGTGGCGCTGTGGAAGAGGGGTCGTATGTAGACGCACATGCGCGTCAATTGTTGTCGCTACCTAGGGTAGCTAATCAGGCGGACTTAAAGACGCAACTGTTGACGCCAGTCACAGTTGCGTGTAATGCGTTGCGACAGTAAGGGTTGCCAGTAGCCGAGTGGTCGCTCCTACTGGTACACATTGTGTTGGACAAGATGCCAACGGACGTTCGTTCCCGGTTTGAGCGGGAAACGGCAGAGAAAAGGGGGGCTACTCTGCCGGGATTGGAGGAACTTCTAAAGTTCCTCGGCGATGAGGCGGGAGTCGTAGCGACCTCCCAGCCTGACCTGCCGCCATCAGAGGCGCAGGCTTCAATGGGACGCCAGGCGAATCCCACCATACAGCAGCAGCCAGGACACACTACGTCGCGGCGGGCAGCGCTGACTACAGCAGCCGGCATGGACCCGGCTTGTACACACTGTGGCCAAAAGGGCCACACTACGACGCGGTGCCAGGACCGACGAGAGCTGCGTGTAATGACGAGGCGGCGTATAGCAAGGCGCAGCGGCCTTTGCTTTGGCTATAGGCCTCAACGCCGCAGTGCATTTGGTGGACCACTCCATTTATTATTGTTGTGTGTCAACAGATCGGGAGCGGCTTCACCGACCACTCAACAGCGGTGGCAGCATTACACGGGCCCCTGCCCGTGTAATGCTGCTCCAGCGCGGAGCACACACCTACCAGCGGACTGGAGGCCCAGTCATGCGCGAGGCGCGCCCCCACACCGGAAGGTGAACCATGCACAGGCGCGCAAACCCGCGCCTGCAGGTTACCATGCCGCCGGTCCATCTGCGATTTGGGTATCACACGGGTGGGCGCCCGATGGTTACACGAAGGAGGGAACCCTCTTTGCACCGCGCTCTGTGTGCGCTTGCGTGAAGCAGTGCGGTCGAGCAACGGTTATAGTACCACCCGCGGTATCACACGGGCGGTGGCCTTCTTTGGAGATTTGGGACTCGAGCAGGCCATAGCTAGCCTGCCCCTTTGCGAGAGCAAAACCACGGACGGTTTTGCTTTATACTACGGCGGCCGCGGTTTGATAGATTTAAGGAAACCTTAAATGTGAAATTTATTTGATAGATTTTAAAGAAATCTTAGATTTGAAATTTTAATTTTGTGCGACATTGTTTGTTGGCATGTTTACCGGGAGTTTGACGGGGCTAACACAAGTCACCCTCTCCTCGGTACATGCATCTGTGTGAGAATGTCAATTTCGGTAACGGTAATGAAATTCGCCCGCAGGGATAACGGCACAGACATTGGTCTAGATCGGGCAGACCCACACTTTATCACCTGGCCCAATTGATCTACTCTTGGGCTCGGGTGTACTAGGACGGGTCCTACTAGGCACCCAGATAGCTCTGGGTCGCTCTTCACTGCTGGCAGTGCCAACTATTTTGGTTTGTTTCTATTATGTACACAGTTTGACGACTCGACTCCGCATAGTCTAGAGTCATTGCGTTTGTGTACCATTTCCATAACTATGCACAAGTTTGGGAAATTGAGAAACCTCCCATGGTCTACATGGTAGCCCATGCCCATGAGGATTGTGAAGCCTTTCAATAGGCCAGTACGTCACGGTTGACGTCTGTTGGATGTGTTGCTAGGTAACGTAATTTGTAATTTTGAATATTGTTTGTTCAAAGAGCTTTATTTGTGTAGTGTTCTTTCGGTGTTTATTTTGTCACAGTGGACGTCTTCACCCGTGCAGCCGCAGACGGGGGGTCTGCCTTCGGACCGAGTCGCTCAGTCTCGTCCGTTTTTGGGGGTTTCACGCAACGGGTTCTGCTGGACCTTTCTCGGTAAAACCGATCAACTGCGCAACGCTCGGGTTGTAGGTAAATTTTTTGTGTTTTTTTTGTGCCTGGCTACTAAGGCCGTCCTCTTGGGAGTTTCTTCGTTGTCCACGGAGGCCTTCGTCGTTGCGTTGGATCGTTTCGTGTCGCGTAAGGGTCTACCTTCACTTATTCGCTCCGACAATGGCACAAAATGGCAAGGGCACGGGTGTATTTAAATGATGTTTGTGGATTTTTAGAAAGTAAGCTTTGGTAAATAAGATAATTTAATATTATTTTAATTTGGCTAATTAGATTTAGTATGTTGTTGAAGGAGAATGACTTGCTCTCCTTGCTTGTAGCTAGGGCAGCATTGTAAAGTTGTTTGTTGGCGAGCATGGGACTGCGGTTCGATTCCGCGATGAGCCACAGCAGCTGTCTCTCCTTGCCTGATGGATTGAGCTAACGATCGGAGCCTTCCGATCGGGGCAGGGGTCTGTTCGGAACAAAACGGCCACTTACGGCTGGCAACCTTCTTTATAATTTTAATTTGTATTTGACAGACGACTGTCAGTGTCAGTGTGACACACACTCACATTGAAAGATAGGTTAGGAACCTTGACCGCGAGGTCGCGTAGAAAAGTTTTGGTGTAATTTGATGTGAGGGCACATAGTCAGTTAAACTCGGCGGACCGTAGGGATTAATAAACAGCAACAGTGTAGAACATAAGTTTAGTTTAAAGTCAGTGATTTGTTTGGTCGACACGCACACGTGGCGTAGAATTGAACGGTGCTATGTGGTATTGTGCGTATCATCACGTATTTGTCTGGAATCAGTACTGAGAGGGTAGCCAACGGGAGGTTAGGGCCTTTCCACCACCATAGCACCAGCCCCGAAGACGCGCGGGAGCGCGGTCAACCACTACCACGCTGACAGAAGCGTGCCGAAGACAGCCGGCGCGGCGGACTGCAGCCGAGCTGAAGACGAACGAGACCGTAAGGGTGTGGCACACCGTCTGCTAGTATGTAAGTCGTTTAGTTTAATTATAATTTAAGTTTAGTTAGTTATATCTTTAAGTCGAGAGGGTGCGGTCTACAGGTTCACCGGAACAGGACCTCTGAACCGTGCCTTCTCTGGTAGCAGAGAATCGCTATTAGGGAAGTCAGTTGATGTAGACTCTCTATATCATACACGTTGTTTATAAAAATGCACCAAAACTGCTATATTTACCTTTATAATTTTTAAGAATTAAAGTATGTACATGGAAAATTAAACACCATTAAAGCAAGGTATCAATAAGATAACATATTAAAGCAAGGTATCAATAAGATAACATATAAACTAAATATCTAAAATTTACTTTTAAAAATGCTAAAAAAGCAGGATCCTACTAAAAAAAGCAACACTGAAATAATTCAGAATCTGAATTCCAGCATGTGTGTGCCGCTCTGCCTCTATATAAAAGGTATGGGAATAAGCGCGTTCTGAATTCAGAATCTTAAATATACAGACACGGAATTCCGGACGCTCGTCAGCTCATTCTTCCAGATCGATCTGAGAAATTCAGATTCTGAAAAATCAGCATGTGTGTGGAGCATACTGATATTGTATGGTATTCCGGCCTTTCTGAATTCAAAATCTGAATTCAGATTCTTAATTCAGAAAGCGATTCCGGCTGTGTGAGGCCAGCCTAACACTCATGCACGTCCACGAACACAACAGTAAATAATCCACCATTATTTCACATTAATATTCGACAAAACACGAATTATTCTAATACAAAACAAAAGACAGAAGTCTCCTGTTATTTACTAACATTTCTTCATGCTCTAAGGTCTTTAGTCATCAGTAGAATCATGAATAAAGACTCGACTTATTATTGTTTATGTACGGTGTAACGCACATTAAGCAATACCTAATTATTGCAATATTTATAATTTGCTTACATGCATTTATGTTTGTACACGCGCCGGTATTTTATTCAATAAATTAGTTCAACTACGGTTAGCACTCAAGACGGTTGTATCATTTCCGACATCCTAATATCAGTTCCTAGCAGCATCAGTTTATCATATCAATCAGCTATCATAATTATCATCTAAAGTATGTAGAGCCAGTCCCTACATATTTTGGTCCTTCGAGCCTTTATTTACCTATCACCTGTTTATCAGTCCTTTTGGCTTTAATCGAGTGCGCGCGTTCGTGTCAAATAGGGATCCGCGTAAGTCGAGTGCCGTGAGAGCTATCAGTGCCTATCATCAGTAAAATCTTAAAAAACTTACAAACAATTAACTACTTAAGTATCTATATATCAGTATCAGTGACATTGTTTTTTTTTTTTATAAAAACTCAGTTAAGTACAAATCAGTGACAATAAAATACAGAACAATTATAACATAACAGTGACTATATCTGTGATTAAGTGGCAGACATTAGCATTTCCTGGATTTTCCTGGAGTTCTTTGTCTGTGCGCCCCAAGGCTGCACGGCAGAGTCATTACCAATACAGAGCAGTATCAGCCAACTTCACCGTGAGCAGCGCAGTCGGTAACTGAATCACCATATCCAGCTACCAGCATCAGCACTTATCAGTAAGCTTGTTCCTTTTTTTAGTACTAACTCATTAAGATGGAAGCTTTAATTAAACGCCAAGCAGAAATTTTGGAAACCATTAAGCAAGTTAAGAGTAACTTCAATAAGGATTCGGAAAGCAGGAAGACACCGGACTATATCAAGAGACGTATAGACACGCTTCAGAACCTCTGGGCAGAGTTTGACAACAACAATAAACTTCTTTTAGAGAGTGATTATTCGAAAGATGAGCAATATTTTCAAGAAAACATTTACGAGAAGGCGCGTAAAATGTATGTGGAAATTTATCAAGTACTGTTTTCATATAACCAATCCACTTCCGTCGATTCTAATGTTAAAATATCAGAACTAACTCCACTACAAGAATTGTTATCAAAACAGAAAACTAACATTAGAGCATTTAAGCGATTATTGAACGGAATAAACCTTGACCTATTAACTGAAAAATGGGAGATCGAAGACGAGCTACGTAATCTTCAATCCAAATGGAATGCGATTGACGTCCTTCATTTAGATATTGACAACATCACCCAAGGTAACTACAAAGAATACGACACCGAATTTAATGAACATGAAATATTGTTCAAAGACATGAAACGCAAGATAAATCAAAAATTATCGGCATCGAGTCATCTTCAGCTGTCCACTCCACGCCTAGAAATTCCTATATTCGCCGGAAACTACGTTAATTGGCCCACATTTTTTGATCTCTATTCCGCCGCCATTCATAATAACAATATGTTGAGTAAATCACAAAAAATGCAGCATTTAAAGGGAAAGCTTAAGGGCGAAGCAGAAAGACTTATCCAGCATCTGTATATCTCCGAAGAAAACTATGACACTGCTTGGGAAATACTCGTACATAGGTACAATAACCCTCAACTTATTTTCACCAAACATATCGAGATACTTCTCAATCAAACAAATATACAGCGACAGACAGCATCAGAAATCAAACGCTTGCATGACGTCACAGCAGAGTGCATTCATGCCATTCACAACTTGGGAGTAAACACAAATACATGGGATCCGTTAATTGTACATTTGGTATCAAAAAAGTTAGACCCTGAAACTTTTAGTGAATATAAGGAGGCTCGTGAGTCACCAAGAGAGCTACCAACTTTAACAGAGTTAATGAATTTTTTGGAAGGAAAATTCATTGCTCTCGAACCTGTACATAAAAGGGAAAGAGAGCTACCGAAGCCTATCCAACAGCAGACATTTAAGAGGTATCAAAATCAAGAAAATACATTCAGAAGAAATAATTTTTATCCTAATGAACAGAAACAAATATCATCATATCATAAGAAATTTGGAACAAATAACTTTCAATCTAACGCAGCTTACACGCGTCGTTGTCCACTTTGTAATCTAGGCCACGATTTATTTCAATGCGACAATTTTAATTCAATGACCCCAGATGTTAAAATAAATACAATTGCGAAACTGAAAGTATGCAAAAACTGTTTATACCATCATTTTAATAATGTGTGCATTTCGCAGAAACGTTGCAAGCATTGCAACGGCGATCATAACACGAAACTTCATGACGCATTTGCGCAATCACGGGCGGAAACCGCATCAAGCTCTAAGTCCGTCGGAAAGTCTACTCCTAATATCAAATCAGCAGCATATACACCATTAAAACATTTCAGTGCACATCACGTATCTCAAAACGATGAAGAAACTTTATTAACGACGACCTTGATTCAGATAAAATCTTACGATGGCTCTTATGTTACACTGCGTGCCTTATTAGATCAGGGATCACAGATATCGTTAATTACAGAGAGAGCAGCTCAACTCTTACAATTACCTAGAAATAAATATCACGCATCCATTTCGGGGATCGGGCACGACGCAAGGCAAAGCAAAGGAGCTGTGTTATTGGAATGCAAATCAATATATAATGACTATGATTTTACTACACAAGGTTTAGTTATATCATCTCTTATCAGCAACTTACCTAATTTATCATTCCACAAACAGTCATGGCAGCATCTTCAACACATTGATTTGGCAGACCCAGAATACAACCTTTCTAAACCTATTGACCTTTTATTGGATGCGAGTGTGTATTCTGAAATAATAATGAACGGCCTCATTAAAGGACCGTCACATGCACCGATTGCACAGCAGACCAGGTTAGGCTGGATACTATCAGGCAACGTACGTACCTTTCACTGCAATGTAGTTGTCAAACTGTTATCTGATCTATCAAAATATTGGGAAGTTGAAGACATCAACAGTGGTACGTCAGAGCTATCAATCGATGACCAACAGTGTGAAGATTTATATAAGTCAACAACGGTTCGCCTAGACAATGGTAGATACCAGGTAAGCTTGCCAATGAAAAACGGCTTTGAAAACCAGTTAGGCAGTTCAAAACCAAAGGCTTTTGCCCAATTTAAGCAGCTGGAACGTAAAATGTCGTGCAAACCTGCCTTTGCGGAGAGCTATAAATCATTTATGAAAGAGTATGAAGAGTTAGGCCACATGCGTCCAGCATCCCTCACTAAGGAGATAACGTATTATCTTCCACATCACGGCGTTGAAAAACCAGACTCTACCACAACGAAGCTCCGCGTTGTATTTAACGCCTCATCAAATACAAGCTCTGGTAAAAGTCTCAATGATCTCATGCATTGCGGCCCGAACCTGCAACAAGACCTTCAATCATTGATATTAAAATGGAGACAGTATAATTATGTAATTACAGCAGACATAGAAAAGGCTTTTCGTAACTTATTTATAAATGAATCGCATCAAAATTTACAACGCATTTTGTGGAGAGAATCACCAAATTCACAATTGCAAGAGTACTGCCTCACTACCGTTACATACGGAACCAAGGCCGCCCCGTACTTAACAATGCGAACCCTAAGACAGTTAGCTTTAGATGATGGCAAAAAGTACCCCTTAGCCGCACCAGAATTGCAAACATCATTTTATATGGACGATCTGGTATCAGGCCATAATTGCAAAACAACAGTCATATTGCTAATAAAACAGCTAATTAACATTTTAAAAGGAGCAGGCATGAATATCAGAAAATGGTCCAGCAATCAATCTGACATTTTATCAGACTTATCAGAAGATCAGTTGAACTCTATTTTCGAGTTTAAATGCAAGGAATCGAGAAAAACTCTTGGACTACAATGGAATCCTGTAAATGATGTTTTTACCTATCAAAATAAACTTAAGAAAGAAATAAACATTAAGCATACTAAACGTCAAGTTTTAGCCGACATTTCTCAACTTTTCGACCCCTTAGGTTGGTTATCGCCACTGACTGTCAGAGCAAAATTATTTTTTCAAAATTTGTGGAAGCAAGATATATCATGGGACGATGAATTATCAGATAATTATAAAAAGGAATGGTGTCAAATTAGACTGGATTTAAACAACATCGATCAGTTTATAATACCACGACAGGTTGGGAATACCGAAAATTCTATAGTACTACATGGTTTTTCAGACGCATCCGAGAAAGCATACGCTTGTACTGTTTACGTTGTTTCACAACATAAGGGCAAGAGTACATCACGCTTATTCGCTGCAAAAACAAAAGTAGCGCCGTTAAATAAAAAACTGTCGCTACCTAGGCTTGAACTGTGCGCAGCGGTTCTTTTGTCACAATTAATAAAAAAGATTAGAGAAACTCTCATAACAGAAAACGTCACTACGTATGCTTGGACTGACTCGATGGTTGTCCTGGGTTGGCTGAAAGGTGACCTATCAAAATGGAAGCAGTTCGTAGCTAATCGAGTACAAGTAATTAGTGAAGTCATTCCGGCAAAAAATTGGTATCATGTATCATCAAAAGAGAACGCAGCAGACTGCGCGTCGCGTGGAATATCAGCTACGCAGTTGGTTGAGCATGATTTGTGGTGGTCAGGCCCAAGATGGCTGCTTAATTTCAACCCTGAAAACTACACAAAAATTGAATATGCCACCCCTGAAATAGAAACGAAAAAAGTTATTCATGTGAACGTTGCCTTACAACAAAATGAAACATATTTATTTATTGATAATTTATTAAATAAATATAGCTCCCTTACGCACGCTACAAGAGTCTTATCATGGGTGTTTCGTTACATCGCCCTCGCGCGGAACGATAGTACTGTGACTCATGCAAAAACATTGACAGTCTCGGAAATAAGTAATAGCTTTAATATTATAATCAAAACAATACAGCAGCAAGACTTTGCAAATGAATTAAAAAACATGAAAAAACTTGGTCATGTAGGAAAAAATAGTAGCATTCTCAATCTTAATCCTTACATTGATAGCAATGGCATATTAAGGGTAGGAGGCCGGTTAAGCAACTCTAATATCAGCAGCAGTGCAAAACACCCAGCAATTTTATCAAGCAAAAATCGCCTTACGCAACTGGTGATAAACAAAGCACATCTATCTTCATTACACGGTGGTCCCAAACTCACCTTAGCACTTATTAGAGAACAGTTCTGGATTATAAGCGGATTAAGGACAGTAAAAAATCAGCTACGTAACTGTGTTATATGCAGACGTTTTAATAAAGAGAGCAAACATCAAATTATGGCGGATCTCCCGGAACCAAGAGTTAACCCATCCCGTCCTTTTACTCACTCTGCCGTGGACTTCACAGGATTTTTCGAACTGAAGGCTAACAAAGGCCGTGGAATAAAAACCGTGAAGGGATACATTGCAGTCTTTGTTTGTCTCACCACCAAAGCAGTTCATCTGGAGCTTGTATCCGACTTGAGCACACAGGGGTTCCTTGCAGCCTTTCGAAGATTTATCAGCCGCAGAGGAACACCTCGACACGTCTACAGCGACAACGGGACAAACTTCGTTGGAGCTAACAAAGTCTTAAAGGCTGAATATAAACAGATCATAAATAGTATAGACTTACAGTTTTTTGACAAAATTCAGGATATGGACATCAATTGGCATTTCAATGCTCCCTCATGGCCCAGCGCTGGTGGGCTGTGGGAAGCAGCTGTAAAGAGCACAAAACATCATCTAGTACGTGTAATTGGACACCAAAAACTTACCTTTGAGGAGTTCAGCACTCTTCTACACCAAGTGGAGGCGTGTCTGAACTCGAGACCTCTCTGTGCCATCACTGAAAACGCGGAAGATGAAATCCTCACACCAGGTCATTTTCTAATTGGTGGCCCGCTATTATCACGTCCGCAAACTGAAACCGAAAATATAAATATATCACAACGCTGGAGCCTCGTTCAAAATTTAAATAAACAGTTTTGGAAAACATGGTCGCGCGAGTACCTTCAGCAGTTACAAACACGATCAAAATGGGCAACGCCGACATCAAACCTGAAAATAAATGACATCGTAGTATTAAAGGAGGAGTTAATACCACCTGGTAAATGGCCGCTTGGCAGGGTGCACGAGCTTCACCCCGGCAAGGACGGTTACGTCAGAGTGGTGTCACTAAAAACTAAAAATAACATAATTAAACGTCCCATAAATAAATTAGTGTTACTACCTGTACAGAACAATGCTGCACCACCAGACAAGGAGGATAAATCATCGCATCGATCTTGTCAAAATCAAAATACTCGAAAGTTAAGAACAAACTTTGTACAAAAAATATTTTATACACTCATGTTATTTATGTGTATACTACCCAGCTATCAATCATCTATATCAAGCTCGTATAATATAACATCATTACCGGAAAATCAAACTCTCTATTTCGATAAAACATCAGAACTTCAGTATATAAGAGACGACTGGAAACTTATTATTTATTATAATATGACAACATATTGGAAATCATTGTCAGATATTAAAAACTACGTTGCACATATAAAAGAAGTTTGCATGGACACAAAATATCAACATACACAATATAGCACTCTATCATTACAACTAGAACAACAACTGAACGATATCGACCATTATAATAGCATTCTACTTAGGAATTTTAGTTTTAAAAGACAACGAAGAGGCCTTATCAACGGAATAGGTTACGCAGCCAATTACCTATTCGGAGTACTAGACAACAACTTTGCAGAGCAATATGAACGAGACATAGAGAAAATAACGCAAAATGAAAATCATTTACAATCATTAATAAAAAACCAGACGAGCATTATATATAGAAGCGGAATATAATATCATACAACGTAATGAAAACTCTATGAAGCAGCAATTTGAAGTTATTAGACAACATATCAATAACATATCATTAGAAGTTGCCAAGGTGCAACTAAATAATAACAATAACTTATACATAGTATCATCGTCTTTAGCAGCAAATCTAATTTTAGGAAGCCTTCAACGCGTTCAGACAACGCTCCTGAACACCGTGACTGACATCAACCACGGCAGATTGGACACACATTTAATATCGCCGGGACAACTACAGCATCAACTCGATGTCATAGCAGGACAGTTAAGCAACGATCTCGCCTTACCGATAAAGGAAAATGTTATGGACATTTACAAATTATTACGAGTATCTACAAGGGTTACCAATAACTATCTGATAATAGAGGTTAAAATACCTATTGTTAGTAACGAAGCATTTGAATTAAATAGACTTATCAGCATCCCACAGATACGAAATCACGAGATGTATCAAATTATCCCAGCAGTATCATATGTAGCATATAGCCTAAGAAAGGACATTGCACTCTTTCTGACAGATAGCGATCTTCATTTATGTTTTGAATTACCATCATCACTATTATGTCATTTGACACAGCCATTTTACGATATGAAGCTCGAACAATCATTGTGTAATATTAAATTTATTAATTCCGCGGCAAATAGTGATCCTTCAATATGTAAGTCGCAAGTGACGATATGTAAACAGACCTGGATCAAGTTGCATGCCGATAACACATGGATATTCACGTGCTGCGCGGAATGTAATGTTCGCATTCTATGCCCGTCAGGTGTGACAATGAAAAGGTTGAATGACCGGGGCATTATCAAGATAGGTCAAGGTTGCACACTGAAAAGCGATGAACTTACAATATTCGCTCATAATCACTTTCTGAATCAAATCAACGTTGACCACCCTGTTTATGTACCAGAAGTGTCTATGCTAAATAGTATTATGAAGGATTCCACAATAAACTTTACAAAAATCGAGAACCACGAATCGTATTACCATCAGATAAACAAGCAAATCAATGAGTTAAAGGAACAATCTGAACATGAGTTTACCATTCGCGACAATCATCACTACGCAATGTACGGCATCTACGTCATAATCATTATCGTAGTTGCTGGTTTTGGTTGTATCTTCGGACTTCGCAAGATCAGACATCGGTTTGCGCCCAATGCGGGCAGCGGGCCACAGCAGCAGCCGCCGCAGCAGCAGCCTCAGGTCGCGCCCAGGGTGGAGGCACCCAGGGCGGCGCCACTCAACGATAACAGCGACAGTATTAGTGAAGTGTTAGTGTCAAATGTCCCGCGGGTGAGTGCGCGACGCGATCAATCTATTGCGAGTGAATCGAAATTGAAAGTGGCTCCCAAACTTACGAGGTTCAGATTAGACAGTGACAGTCAATGACAGACAGTGAACTACCTACCGCGTGTGTTGTGGTCGTACCAGACAATCATAAATATTAACCTTTACTTCTAATTAATATACATACATTAGGCTAATTGAAATCACGTTGTATCATTTTCACCATTTTTATAACATTTAACAATAGTTTCATCTTAGACATGTAAAAATAAATGCTACATAATCTTTGTCATCTTGCATCTTCTTGGTGCGGCAATATGTACGGTGTAACGCACATTAAGCAATACCTAATTATTGCAATATTTATAATTTGCTTACATGCATTTATGTTTGTACACGCGCCGGTATTTTATTCAATAAATTAGTTCAACTACGGTTAGCACTCAAGACGGTTGTATCATTTCCGACATCCTAATATCAGTTCCTAGCAGCATCAGTTTATCATATCAATCAGCTATCATAATTATCATCTAAAGTATGTAGAGCCAGTCCCTACAGTTTACATAAATCAACAACTTTTTGAGATATCTATTTAAAGTTTATGGTAAAATTAGTAATCATTTGAATCTATGGGCAACACAGACCACGCCCACATAGTCCACGCTTCAGCAAGAAACTAATGCACAGTCTGCACATGTGCTTAGGTGGTGAACCTTAAGCCCGTTAGTCGATTTTACTACACCCAAGGGAAGAGAGGGGTTGGGGTAATATTTTGATGAGCCCAATGCCGCTCTATGCTGTTGGATGTATGTGCAGTCTTTAGCCCGTTAGTCGCCTTTTACGACACCGAAGAGAAGAGAGGGGTTGGTAGTATTATTTTGATGAGCCCGTCGCCGCTCTATGCTGTTGGATGTATATGCAGTCTTTAGTCCATTAGTCGCCCATTACGACACCGAAGGGAAGAAAGAGGTTGGTAATATTATTTTGATTAGTCCATCACCGCTCTATGCTGTTGGATGTATGTGCAGTCTTTAGTCTGATAGTCGCCTTTTACGACGCCCAAGGGAAGAAAGGGGTTGGTAGTATTATTTTGATGAGTGATAATTTTTAATGTAAACAGAGAAATGAAAAAAAAAATTGCCACCTACCTACTCAGATTAGTATTATAACAATAAGGTGATAAAAAAAGAGTAGTTTTGTATCGTTCCTTTACAGAATAGAATCAAGCCATCTCATTCTTACAATAAAAATTTTGGGTGCGATTAATTATTGTGCTAGTTTAAGTGTTGTTTCACACGTCCCACAACCACGCCACACCGTCGCGACAAATGGTGGTTAAGCTGTGGTTACGTGTGAATAGTGTCGCCGCGGCTTCTTGCGGTTGCGTTGTATTACCTACAAAATGTGGATGTTGTTGCGTTGTCGCTAGTGGTTGCGATGTGGTTGCGTAGCGACAGACAGACAGTAGGGATGCACGATTATTCTCGTTGATCCATTTTTGGGATCGCAATGGATCGTAGGTGTCTGCATTGATTCTTGGATCGAATCGTATGCTCTTGAATCGATCTTATAAAAATTATCTTGACAGTATAATAAAGTGTGAATATGAGGTTGGTGGTACGTGTCAATCTACTAATACTATCAATCAATAAAACACTTGTTTATTTTTCTGGCTTTTCCTTATTATTAAAATCATCCTAAATAAATAATTTTGCCTGTAGTGTGGTTGTCGTGTTGTTGTGGTTGTGGTACGTGTGAAACAAGCCTAAGAGGTTCTAGTCAACTGTAATTTGAATAAAAATTTTTTTATAGCAGTTGGAGGTAGGTACATAGAAGTCGAATTCAATAAGAAATTCGCACTTTGTTACTTCTTCGCAGAAATCAAATACGTGTGTCGTTTCATGTAATGACATCACGATTACATGTGACAAAGTTCCCAAACTGTTAAAACATTTTTGAAATCGACTGTATTGTAATTTAATCTAAAAGGCATAAAAGTGCGCAAGCAGTATCGCATTACATATTTATGTTATAGACTTTTTTTATAACTTGGCTAGTCTGTCTCTGTCTACTTTTGCTAGGCGCGTTAAGCCGTTTTTTGGTTAGTTACGGCAATTCAGAGACATTAATGGTATTCCTAGTGTTGACATGATTGTTGAAAAGAAACTCATACGTAGAGGGCCAAATAAATAAAATGTGAAAAAAGATTTAAAAAATTTAGTTATAGGTAAGTAGGTACTTCTATTAAGTAAATGATCTAAATCTGTTTGAGAAAAAGAACTACGCAGGGGCTATCTTTTCTACTCAGTTTTTAAAGCAATATTAACTATTTTCCTGATAGAGTCTGCACCACACCCTTCTTAGCGTGTCTCCCGCACCCCGCACCCCATGTCTCTTGCTACCGCACCGCCCATATCTCAGTCTATTTGCGTATTTTAAAGAAAACAGGACAAGAAAAAACCAACAAAATTTTGTAGTCAGTATTTTCTTTTAAATATGGCAATATATTGCCATATTTAAAGGAAAATAACTTAACCTAACCAGAAATAAAAAAACGCAAGCAGATAAAATATAAGTAAGTAAGCTATCGGTCGTCGTTTTGGTATTTCTTTCTTGTTTGTACACTTGACGTAAGCTTGAGTAAATTCCTATAAAAATATTAGATTTATATTTTCACTTTATTTGATAAATGCGTTAAAGAATAAGATGGATTGACATGAAGAAGTGCCAGTTGTAAGGCTAGGTGTTAGTAAAAAATTAACATAAACGCGTTCTTAGAATTACTTTTTGAAGTAGTAAACAGTAAAACTAAAATCTGCGAAAATTATTAAATATTGTTGAGGCTTCATTCTGTAAAATATACCCGATGGAAACATGATTTGATAATGTTGGCTCGATAGAATAAATTCATAAAGTTACAAATTTTTGTGTCATTTTATGTTATTTTCTATGTTTTATTCTTAAAATAAGTGATTTGATATTATGAGACTTTTACCAAAATGAAGTTCATAGATAACTTGAGTTTTTATAACCGATCGATTTTTTTTATTACATCTATTAATTTCTTTATCGAATATTCAAGTGATTTTAGATGCACGGGGCGCTCGCCAGTGTCTCGCGAGACGTTACCGAGGTAGGACCTGTGTCGAATTTATGCGCACGCGCGTCTTAAACGGGAATTTATCGAATGTTTTTAAAATAATTTTATTACATTAAACCAATAAGTAGCTAGTTAGGTCCCATTTTTAAACATTTTGTGTAAATATTGGTATCAAAGACAATATACTTAAGTGATTTTGTGAAGATGGGAAATAAAAATAACAAAATACACAAACATCCATCGCGGCGGCTGAAGAGGAAAAACACAGGGAAGAAAGTATGGTAAGTTTTATTTCTTTCGCATTTATATTATAAGTATGATTTCAGTATCCGCATCCGTACCTTCTCACCACAGTCTAACTAATATCAGTAGGTTCAAAGAGAAGAATAACAAATAAGTTATAATCAGTTCCCACGTTTATCGATAAAGTTACCTATAAGTAGTATAATTATAAAATTAGTAAAGATACAATGCGTTCACAATAAGAATATATGCTACCCGTAAGCGAGAGTGAGGGCTTAGGTGTGCAAAAGTCAGCGAGAGCATTGACGCGAGTTTGCCGGCCGGTCGCTGGCCAGTTGTCAGTATTGTAACTTCATAGTAACGGTCGAAGTGCGCGCCATACCTACGCGCTCCGATCTCGTCATGCGGCTATTGCGAATGTGCCGCAGTGACGAACGGACGGTGTGTTGTTTTTTAAACAGTAAGTCTGCGATTTTTTCGTTGTTGCTATCGAACACGTTGGCGGAGAACTGCTTTTAATTAAACGTAGGGATATAGGGCCATAATAACCCACCACGCTGGCCCAATGCGGGTTAGTGAGTTTGAACGACTGTCATATTACGACACCAACCGGGACCAACGGATTAACGTGCCTTCCGAAGCACGGAGGAGCTCGAGATGTTTTTATTTTGGTCACCCATCCAGCGACCCGGCGGCATTGCGAAAGTGGCTTATATTATTTCTTACGATTTATTGTTAATTTGTGAGTGAATATTTTTATTTGATATTTTCTTCGATATTTTTATTGCATAACAGTCGGTGTTTAAACATTGAATTAAATAAGATTGCGAATTTAAGTGCTTCCTATTTCATTCACAACGTATTTTATTTGTTTAAATAAAAATATGATATTAACAATCACAAAATACATTTACAAAACTAGATACAAACTCAAAGTAGGCAGATGTAATTAAAACACTGTAGGTGGGCAGCCCTATCGCGTGCTTACGTACCGCGCGGTTGTAGGCATTTTTGCAAAGTATAGTACTGTAGCAAAGATAGGGCCGAGTTATATTACTCATATATTATATTTCCATGCCAGTGGGGTGGACCGCGCGGCCAGACACCAGGGCCCTGATTCTGTATCGCAATCTATAGATTCCACACCTAAACCTTACCGCGCACAAACGTCAAACGCATACGTTTTTGGGAAGATATCGTAACTTTTTAAGGAATTGACGTGGTTTCGAAACAAGGAATCGTTACAGAATAAGGGCCCAGACAATCACAATGCGCGAGTCGTACGTACGTGCCCTATAGTGCTGGGACACGTTGCTAGTGTGGGGACGTACTGTTTTTCTTAAACATTTATCTTAATTGTTTTAGCTTTAAATTATTTTGTAATGTATGTTTCGATTTTTTTATATACTTAATTACTAAATGTATTGTTACAGTTCAAAAATGGCTCGAAACAAGAAAGGCTTATTTCTACGAAAAATTAGTACAGAAGAACAGTAAGTACTGTCTTTGGCTTGTGATTTTTTGTATAACCTATATTGTGTCCCACTGCTGAGAAAAAAACTCCCCTCTACGTTTTCACACGTCTCTATTTTCCTGGGCTACCTCATACACCCAGGCACCCATTATTTTTTATTTATTCCATACTCAATTTTGCATTTTAAAGAAGTCTTGTATTTTTTTCAGACAACCGTATGATGATAGTTCTAACAAATCTCACGTATCTTTTACAACATTAGAGTCTGTTGATTTGCAATTTCAACCCTCTGCTACCAAGTAAGTTTTTTTGTTGCCTTTCAGTGGCATACTAATATTTTGTTTTGTACACATATTTGTACACACATTTTTTAATATTTCTATTAAAAATAATTAATTCTTTTAGGTCACCGATATTGCCAACTGATGTACATTTCCAAGATGTTCCTATGTCTTCGTCATCTGCGCCAGAACCAGTTGCTGATTCTGAAGATAGCCAGTAAGTTATTGGAACTGACTGTCAGTTCTTTTATATAATCTTTTTTTTGTGATATGTAAAAATTGACATTACAAATCTGTAAATAAGTTATTACGTTATTAGTTACATTAAAGACATAAGCAACTACTAGCCTATAACTTGGAAGAAAGACACTTACTTTAAGTGACGACCTCCGTGGTCGAGTGGTTAGCGCGACGGGTCTGGCGTCGCGCCATCTCTGAAGTCTCGGGTTCAATTCCCGGTCGGGTCACTTTGGAGAAAACTGTTTTTCTGAATTGATTTCGGGTCTGGGTGATTTTTTATGTTTATGTATATTTATCCGTTATCTATTTTAACCATAATAGCGAGTTTCAATAGAAGCTTATCTTGAGCTAGATAATTGGTGTGAGCGTAAACAATTTTTTTTAATTCAACTTACGTATTTGTGTGTATCAAATGTACTTAGAAACTGGTAACAACTTAGAAACATTGATAAGTCCCTACAAAAGTTTGAAAATAACTCATTGCTACAGGCTCAGACCGTGTCGCAAACCTAGGAGCAGCAAAGAATTTATTTTGGATTCACGTAATTTTACCCCGATATCTTATTTTTTTTGCAGAAAAAGTGATGAAAGTGATGACGGGTTCCTAATTGAAATGGTAAACAAGGAAGATGATTTCCAACCCATATCAGGACGGCGGATAATTGATATCAATTTCTTTATGAAAGAAATACAAGAGAAAGCACGGCACAATGATTTATTTAATTGTAAATCAAGTAACTTATGCTTAGTTGGTGAAAGAAGAAAAGGACTTATATCGACCTTTAAGTTTGAGTGCAATATGTGTAAAGAAGTTTGTTTGATTCAATCTGAAAACACAACAGATACGAAGCAGGTAAATGCTAATATAGCTGCTACTACTGGAGTTGTGGCCTCTGGTATAGGATTCTATCAGATCGAAGAGTTGTTTGCAGCTATAAATATTCCAATATTTTCATCAACTTATTTTAATCAACTGCAAAATGAAGTTTATCAGAAATGGGAAGAGACTGCATGTGTGACAATGGAAGCTGCGGCTAATAAAGAAAAAGAAATTGCTTTAGCAGAAGGCCGGACCAAAAACGGCTATCCTATTATAGACGTCTCTGTTGATGGGGCATGGTGTGCCAGGTCATATGGTTCGAATTATAAAGCTTCATCGGGAACTGCAGCGATAATCGGCAGACATACGGGTCAGGTCCTGTACTATGGTGTAAAACAAATATTGCCTTGTATGTAGCCGAGCCGAATACAAAAAAGTTGCCCCTCAAGATCACGTGTGTTTCAAAAATTTTGAGGGATCATCAAGTTCAATGGAAGCCGACATAATTGTTGAAGGTTTTAAAACATCGATTGCGACGTATGGCCTAATATATGGCAGAATGGTTGGAGACGGAGATGCTTCGACGTACAATAAAATTCTAAACGCAAATCCGTACGAAAGCCAAAGTGTGACGGTTGAAAAACTTGAGTGCCGCAATCACATTTTGCGTAATTTTTGTAAAAAGTTGAGAGCGATTACTACAGAAACTAAGTACAAATTAGTGCACCGAAAAACTCTCACTAATCAAAAAATTATGACAATGCGAAAGGCAATTGTGAAATCTATTACACATCACAAGACTGCACAGAGTCCTAAAAATGTGGCAATATCTGTTTTGCACAACGATATCATTAACTCTGTGTCCCACGCTTATGGTAATCATCAAATGTGTCAAAATTACTTCTGCGACAAAGACAAAAACAGTGTTGGTGAACTGAAAATAATCGAAAACTCAATTTTTATTTTTAGAATAAATGCAATTGTGTCAAACGTGGCTTCAAAGGCACGAAGTTTGATTGAAGATGTAAACACAAATAAGGTAGAATGCTTCAATAGCGTTATAGCAAAGTTTACTGGTGGCAAAAGAATAAATTTTGCTATAAAAGGGGGCTACCAAGGAAGGTGTGCTGCCGCCGTTGTTTCATTTAACACGAAATCTGCAGTATCAACAATCCAAACAGCTTTAACAAATAACGCTTCCGTAGGTAAAGCTGAAGAAATTGAAATAAAACGCGCAAAAAAACGTAAATTAAATATGGAACACCCAGTGAAGAAGCGAAGGATCCTAAAAGATATAAATAAAGAGCAACACGACTATGGTCCAGCTTGTTCCGCGCCTGATATGTCGCAAAAAGAATATGACGAAGCAAAGAAAGAATTTCTAAAAAATTTAGAAACACTTACTTCTGATAGACACATGGTAGAAAGATCTACAATACTGCAGAGAGACAGCGGCGAGTGGCTTGAAATCAGAAAAAACCTTATAACGGCTTCAAACTTTGGCCCTATTTGCAAAAGAAAATTAACTTTAAGTACAGCTCCACGCGTAAAAAACCTTTTATACAAAAAAAAATTGGCCCACGTCACGTCTATTGCACACGGAGTCGAGCATGAGCAGCAAGCGTTGCAGCAGCTACAACAACAGGAAGGTGTTGTCATTACACCCTGTGGTTTGTTTATTGACAAAGACTACCCTTTTATAGGGGCAACGCCTGACGGCTTAGTTGGACATGATACTATTGTCGAAGTAAAGTGTCCAATTACAGCACACAAAAGAGGACTTTCTAACGCTGTAGAAGAAAACAAAATACAAATATTAAAATATAACAAAAACACGAAGACAACCACAATAAATAAAAAATCAAATTGGTACTACCAAATACAAGGTCAGTTACACGTTTCAGAACGACAAAAATGTCTTTTGGCTATATGGGCAGGCGAGAATCAAAATATATACACACATATCATAAAAAAAGATGATGTATTTTGGAATAATAATATGAAACCAAAATTATTAACATTTTATATGAATTGCTTGCTGCCTGAAATAATTGACAGCAGAAATGCAAGAGGTATGCCCATTAGAGATATATCAATGCAAAAGGAAAATAAAAAGGCTACCCCTGACCCCCCTAACCCTAACCCTGATGATTCACAACCGGCAGAATGCACACGCCAATTAAATTTAGATGAATTTTAAAATAGATACAAGTCAAAATAAATAGTTTGAAATATTTTTTTTAATTTTAAATATTTCAGAACGCGAAAGTGTCTCTGTCTGTAACATTTTCAAGCTTAAACCGCTGAACTAACTTTGGTGATTTTCAATATAGATATAAATACCAAAATCCATCAACCGTGGAGAAGGACATAGGATTCTTTTTATCAGGTTACAATTATAATATTTTAATTTTAATATATTTTTTATTTGATACCTACCTACCTATTTACTCAATTTATGTTTGCCAATTATTTATGAAACTCTAAGTTATCACTACTATAAACAAAGTTTAATTATAAAAATTAGTCAGCCAGCTCCGAGAATAAGTTTTGTTTATATGAAAAAAATATATATCACACGTCGAATCAGTCGCTCATGGCCGGGAGAATGAAAGACACGCTTTACAACAAATTCAAGAACAAGAGTCAATAACAATTGAACCTTACGGACTATTCATTGACAAAGAGTATCCGTTTATTGGTGCCACACCTGATGGCCTCGTTGGCAAAGATACAGTTGTATAGGTAAAATGCCCAATCACCACAGCCTACAAAAAAGGACTACAATATGCAATAAAAGAAAATAAAATTGATATAGTACAATACGACAAAAAACAGGAATAAATAAAAAAAGAAAACAAGTGTACTATCAAGTACAGGTAATTATTATAATGCGTAATAAACTACCAATGCACCCAATTTCAAACTCAAATAGTATTAAAATATGCGGATTGCTCTTGGTTTATGCGAGTTCTGCTATCTGCTTTAGGGTTACCAAATGAAACGCATAACGTTTTTCGCCATAAACTGACAATGTATAATGTAAATGGCCATCAACTGCTGATGAAAGTTCTTCCGTGTCGCAAATAATAATACATTGTCATGACTATTAAAAATAAAAATGTAAAATTTAAATGTGAAGTCTTCTTTACTTAAGAAAGCCAATGTTATTTGTAGCCTAAACTTAATCAATTATTTTGAATTTTGTGTTTAGCATTATTAATTTAATTTTTAAAATCAGTACATTATACACACCTAGTAACTGATACGTTATTAAGCATTATTCATTTAATTTTTAAAATCAGTACATTATACACACCTAGTAACTGATACGTTATTATGAATATTAAGTAAATTTAGAAAATTTCAAGCCATGATCCTACTGCATAAACATTGACTATGGCTCAACACGCTTGGCCGGAAGGGGTCACGACCTCACGACCGACGTGCGACTCGCGCGCGTCGTGTTTGCTTACGTAACGCTAGTATTTAGCGGGGGGGTGAGGAAGCTTTAATGCCTACAGCGCTCGGAATACCTGCCCTTAGTATTTGCCTTCTGCCAAATCGCCAGGAAAACGACACAACACGTTAGTATGGTAGGCTTTTCGGTACGTGGGCAAACAAGGTGTTAATTGGTTTAATATTATTGAATTCGATATCTTAACTAAGAATAACCATAAACCATTTACCATAAACCAAACCATTAAATTAATTCACTCTAAACAGCACAGCATGAACACTAATTTTTATTAAATAAGACGCCAGTAGATTAAATATCGTTTTTTTTGTTTAAAGGTCAACAAGGGTCGATGCTTCTTAGAACTGGATGGGTAGGTACTAAATACTTAAAATAATAAATAATAAAATGTTATGTTTTTAAAATTACTCACCCTTGACCATTTCCTTGTTTTCAATTGTTTGTTTGACAGGAATAATTTTTGGATCGGTGTGTATCTTTGTAGATTTGGAAACGTTGACGCTGGTGATTTTGGGTATTTTTCGGGCAGCATGGGCCGCCATAGCCCTCTCGTCTATGGTGACCACTTCACATCCGGTTCCGTCACTGGCCATTTTGTTTTCAACCATTTTGTTTACGCTCGTTAAGGGACTGACACACAAATGGTTAGCTCGATGTAAGTCTGCTAGGTTCGCAACGCAGAAGTACTATGCCCGCCATACTTATATACACTCGCTGTATGATATAGCTTGCAAATCGCTAGATTCGCTAGTTGTCTATCTCTTTCGTTGACCTCGTTTTCGATGCACCGCACCTCGAAAATAACATCAGGTGACGCATTGACTTTGCTTTGTTAAGAATATTATTTAATTACTAACTAACTAACTACTTTAAAATAAATTTCAAAAGGAACGGATTAATATAAAGTAGGTAATATAATCTTCCTATAAAATCGTAAAGCACCAACCGATAAGATATAATATTTAACGTCTAGTGTTAAAAGGGGACGAATAGGTAGGAGAGGAGGTATCTGTCTTGTAACAAAAATCCTAAGACAAAGTAGTAGGTGCAGCACAGGTTATTACAAATATAAAAAGCAATAAGGGTAGCAGTTTCTTTAAAATTCTATTAATATTATTATTGCAATTACTGTATTGCGTAGTGAATATAAATCTTATTAAAATTAGGCCTCATAATTAAATAAACGTAATCAGTCAAAGAAGAAGTAAGTAAATTTCAAAAGTATGTTTTGTAAATGAGTCTGGTGGCGCTACATTATTAATACTACTAACCCATATCTTCCATTGGGTGTCGTAAAAGGCGACTAACGGACTGAAGTCTGCACATATGAAGAGCGTCGTTTTAAAACGTAAGTTGACACATCAAGGACAATTTTTAGTTTTGCTACGACTTCGCACTCCTTAATTAGACTACTTTAGAACAGCAAAACGCTATTTGCTTCAAAATGCTATTAAAACATGTGTATTAAAATGTATAAAAAGTCATGTCAAAAATAAGGTTTGTTTCAAAACGAAAGTAAGACAGGAACTGTGTTGTATCAACAAAACGCAACTAAACCAACCAAAACCAACCAAACCAATGTAATAAAAACACATTTAAATATTTTGTGGAATTTCATTCAAAACGATTGTAGTAATTATGCCAAAAACGATATAATTGATTTTTATGAGAACTTTTTTCATTTCAGGTTTTTGATAAATTTTTCAGTAGGTAGGTATTGTGTTTGTTAGACAAGATGCCATTTGAAACGACGCTCTTCATATATCCAACAGCATTAAGCGGCGATGGGCTGAGCACATGTGCAGTTGTGAAACGTGGACTACGGCAATGCGCTGTTTTTTGCTGTCCTCATTGCTTGAACCCTTTGGGGCTAATAGCCGTGAGTATCCCAAACAATTTATCTTTTTTCTCCTACAGATAAGTTGAAAATTCTATAACCTAACTACACTGGCCTGCAAAAATAAGTATCACACTTTTAAATTTTTTTTTTTAAAAACTATAAAAGTTAGAGATTTAAAATAAAAAACGTTTTATAGTAATTTTATCAGCTTTCTTTGAAACTATAGTAAATTATACAATAGTAACATTTATAAGTCTTGTGTGTCTTGTTTATCTTGTGTACTTTAAAAGTTATTACAATTTTAAAAGTGTGATACTTATTTTTGCAGGCCAGTGTAATATTATAAATGCGAAAGTGAGTTTGTTTGTTTGACCCCGCTTTCACGCCTAAACGACTTCACTGATTTTAATGAATTTTGGTATAGAGAGAGATGTGGCTCTGAAAACGATTATAGGCTACTTTTCCCCCCAAAAATAAACGCGAGAGAAGCTACGTGAAAAAGCTAGTATTCAATGCTCTATTAATAGAGCAAAATGCGTGTTTACTGAAAGATTAGGTAAAATCTATATAATTATGTAGAACATAAGTGTTTAAATAGGTAGGTACAGTTTAAAAACGATTGTCTAAAAATTTAAAATATCGCAATATAATAAGCCCGAATAAATAATTAAAACTAAAATATGTCACTTAAATATAATAAACCCATATTAAAATCTATAATTTTCAATAAATTACTGTAATTTTTACACTTGGTTGCTACGAAGGTGCCTAATTTACAAGCTTTTTTTTAATAAGTGAAATTGTGTGACTTTGCATGCCAATAATGTGTGATGTAAGCGGCCCATTACATCTCGACTGTGTATTTTGCGTAAAATGCCCATTTTCGCATTTTGTAGTAATTTTGCAGTTGTATTAATCTTTTTTATCGAAATAGGATAATAAATTCATGCTTAACCCGTTATTACCAATCTCCACTCAGCGAGAATAAGCTGAGTTCGGACGGCCGGCGCATCGCATTTTGTAGTAATTTTGCAGTCGTATAATATCGTTTTTATCGAAATAGGATAATAAATTCATTATAAAATCTTTACTCCTCATGAAGTAACGATTGAACGATGTGGTATAAATTTACAGTAACTTAAAGCGATTTTCAAAGTTTTTTGGTAGTGAATAAGATTTTTTATTCTATATAAAATCAATGATATTATCTAAAAATTCCGAGGCCGCTACGAACTATACGACTAAGTATTTGTATACTTAGTCGTATAGTTCGTATAAAAGATAACAAACTAATTTTTTAATTTCATTTGTTTACAACAGTAGTTAAATTTAGGAGCTCAAAAAAGTGCCCTCGCAAATCATGAAAATCGTTCTCTGCAATTTTGGGTTTAATTAAAAAGTTAAGCAAAATTAACATAAAGCGAGGCCACTACGAACTATGTCAATAGCTATTACACTATTCAATAAGTCAAAATTGTTAATGTATTTTTGTTTCTGAGATCAAGAACGCCAAAATTGGCCATTTTACGCAAAAATAACAGTCGAGATGTTATGGGTAACATAATGTGAGATATTTTACATGTACCACTTCATGCGAATAAATTATTTGTCTTTTTATAAGTATAAGAGATTTGCTTCTTCATGTCAGAATAGTTTGAAAACTCAATGAAATTCTATGTTAATACTTATCCAAATTGTACATAGTTATATTAAAGTGAGTGATTGATAAGGCTGGCCCTACACACGTTTAATAAATCAATCATGGTTTTCAGAATTTTCTAGTAACATACCTACTACTTCTTTAAATATTTTGGAGATAATACTATTTTGGATTAGGTAATTATATTTAAGACTTTTGCCCGTGTAGGGACGGGTCAGAATACAGATCCCTACTACCGCCGGATAGCATGACGTAGGTGGTAGGCTTTAGCCGCCGGCTCAATCACCAGCCTCCGGACAAAGCCATGATGCCAAGCGGTTCGCGTTCGATCATGATGTCTGGAAATGTCGTACCTGGAGAGGAGTGGGGTTTTGTTGCGTTTGTTTGACGTCCGATCAAAGATGCAAGCATCGGCGCAGCATCGCATGACCAAACTCGGAGAGTAGCAGGATCATTAGCGAGGGGGGTGGGCTCTGGCGTCCCCGCAATCTCCATGGGCGCCATGACCCTTGCTATCTGCGTCTGCGTCACCTCGAAGACCGTACTTTCTCCTTGATGTGGGTGCTCGTGGACATTGGCATCGACAAAATCTTGTGTGCCATAATCTACAGATCGCACAGCGGAGATCTAGAGACGAGCCGGCTTATGAACTACCTCAGTGAGAAAGCCGATGTGGCTCAACAAAAGCATCCCACAGCCCAGCTAATGCTCTGGGGGATTTTTAATCACCACTAAGAATGGCTATACCTATACCACAGCACCGATCACGCTGGAAGAGAAGTGCGTAAACTTGCTTTGAGTTACAACTTACCCAACGGGTACAGGTGTCAACAAGGATACCAGACGTTGATAGCCACACACCAAATTGCTTAGACCTTCTGCTGACAACGGATCCAGATCACTACTCAGTCTCAGTTTCTTTACATTTAGGTAGCTCTGACCACTGTCTGGTGAAAACTGTATCACTTACTCCCCTCATAAAACCCAACCAAGGAGGCACAAGACGAGTATGGCGATACGGGTCAGATTGGGATGAGATGCGTTTTTTCTTTGCATCCTATCCCTGGCGGCAGGTCTTCTTTTCTTCTAGCGACCCTTCGACATGTGACATGGCTGTGGCAGAGGTTTTAGGTAAAGGAATGGAACATCATATTCCGTTCCCCGATGTTCCTCTGTACAGTAAAGCTCGGCCATGGTTTGGAGCCGAATGTGAAGCGCTGAAGCACAAAGCTTACTTAGCCTGGGCTGACTCTAGAGTTTGCGAGGCCGTGGATGTGTGTGAAAAGAAGAAAGCCTTTAACCGTGCCGCCAAGTCAAGCAAAAAGGCGCAAAAGAAGGCTTGTTTCAACCATATAAGTCGAATTGGGAACAGACTGGCTAGGCTTTTACCTTACGTCACTCACATCTGTAGCGAAGCAATCGAGAATTACGGTGAAACGCTTGCCGTTTCCCTCGACATCTCGAAGGCTTTTGACAGAGTTTGGCACGACGGCCTTATTAGTATACTTCCATCATTTGGCTTACCTGCTAGTCTGTGTGCTTGGATTTCAGACTTCCTGCGTGATAGCTCGATTCGAGAAGTCATTGATGGCTGCTTATCCGATCAACTAGCGATAAACGCTGATATCCCTCAGGGGTCAGTGCTCTCTGCTTCACTGTTTTTGCTGCATATTAACGACCTGTTGAAACAGGGTACACTTGGGTATGCAGATGATAGCAATGTTTTAGAGAGTTGCACATCCAACGCACGAACTAGTGGAGCTGAAATTCAGTCTCTAAGAGGCCGAGCGTTTGAACACATTATTGAAAGAAGTATGCGACTGGGGTGACGCGAACGGTCAAGTTCAATGCCACCAAAACACAGGCGTGTCTATTCTCCGCTAAACGGAGTCCGTTCACCTTGGCTCCTTTTTTCGAAGTGTCTCAGTTTCTATTTGTGACTATCTCGAGCTTCTTGGTATAACACTGTCATCGACTCTGAACTTTAACTCCTACCTGGAGTCTAAGTCACAACTTGCCTCAAAAAAGCTTCTCAAAGGTGAGAAGGTACTTCACATCGGGACAATTGCTTACTTTATATAAACCACAAGTCCGGTCGGCCGTTTTCTGGTGGTCATACTAATTTGTCATATCAGTATGACTACGAGGATATACATATCCTCCTAGTCATACTGTAACACGATATTTTTAGAAAAAGGTTTTTTTGTCCACCTGTATATATAAATACTTTTCTGTGAGTTGCCTTTAAATAGTAAGAGGAGTAATAACTTGACATGGGATATCAATTTCAAGTAATTCACCCTCACGTATGTTCCGCGATTTTTCAGAGTTTTCGAGATATGATTTTTTGTGTATGGAGTATTGTTCTCACCTTTGGGACAGATCCGCTAAATACCAACTTGTGGCACTGGAGTCGATTGACAGGAGAGCCAGAAAGCTCATCTACGATGTCATACTTTTTGACGCCAAGCTGCAGACCTTACAACATCGGCACCAGGTCCTATGTTTATCAGTTTTTTATAGGATACACTTCGGAGAGTGTTCAATAGAATTATTCGATTTGATTCCCCTATCCCCTTTCTACCATAGGACAACCAGACAAACTGAGCGACGTCATAGATTTACAGTGGAGATTTCGCATATGCGTAAGAAGCGCTTGCGTCTACTGTCATCATTCGTACCGCAAAGCTGTGGAACTCCCTGCCAGCGCCGGTGTTTCCTATCACGTACAATATTGGGGTCTTCAAATCACGAGTGAACAGTATCTTCGAGGCAAGCATGTTCCACCATATAAAGCACAAGTCCGGTCGTGTATGGAGTATTGTTCTCACCTTTGGGACGGATGTGCTAAATACCAACTTGTGGCACTGGAGTCGATTGACAGGAGAGCTAGAAAGCTCATTTACGATGTCAAACTTTTTGACGCCAAGCTGCAGACCTTAGAACATCGGTACCAGGTCCTATGTCTATCAGTTTTTTATCGGATACACTTCGGAGAGTGTTCAATAGAATTATTTGATTTGATTCCTCTATCCTTTTTCTACCATAGGACAACCAGACAAACTGAGCGACGTCATAGATTTACAGTGGAGATTCCGCATATGCGTTCGAAGCGCTTGCGTCTACTGTCATCATTCGTACCGCAAAGCTGTGGAACGCCCTGCCAGCGCCGGTGTTTCCTATCACGTACAATATTGGGGTCTTCAAATCACGAGTGAACAGTATCTTCTAGGCAAGTATGTTCCACCATAGGCCACATCATCACTTACCATCATCAGGTGAGATAGTGGTCAACTTAATGCAAGCCTATCACACTATAAAAAAGCGCTAAGTTTCCATCTATAAATTACATTATTTGCTTTTCGGCTTTAGAGAACGAGTACGAGTATACTCGTACCAACAACCCATAAAATCATCAACACAGTTAAATCTAATCAACTCATCAACTATTCACAATTTTACTATTGTTATTAATATTATTTAATATTATTTGTAATTGAATGTAAAGGGCAATGTCGGTTTTAGTGCCTTGATGAATAATATTTTATAGGGCAGCTTAACTCTATACCTAAATTATTTAAAAAAATAAACGTTATTTTAGTGGAAGTTTTCGTGTGATTCACAGCTGGAATCACACAATACCTGATATTTAAGACTTAATAAGAAACTAGACAATGAGCACCGTAAACGCTGTGCACTGCCATGGTCCACGTTTCACCAAATAAGAACTGCACATGTGCTCAGAGAGTGACAGGTGATGAGACTGTTTCGCCGCTTTATGCTGTTGGATATGAGTCAGTGTTTAGTCCGTTAGACGCCTTATAGGACACCCAAGAAAAGAGATGGGTTGGTAGCAAGAGTGTCGCCAATTTTTGATTAAACATGAAAAAAATTAAACGTTTGTAACAATCAGATTCAAAATAAAATTTTTGAACTTTGGATTGAAAAATTACTTGCCTACTTAGATAATAATAAATGCCATAGATGTCTGTCTTTCTGTGCGACGCGCGACGCAAAGAAATATGTAGGTGCTTACCTACTTTTGTTGACTACAAAAGTGGCACAAAAGGAAATGATTAACTGATAAAGTATTCCAACTTATTTTTGTACGAAATACCGAGTAATAATGTTTCTTTTATTATACTTAATTTCAATTATTTTTTTATTAATTGTTACGTCTATTATTATTCTTTGATGTTCATTAATTCAAGACTCGACCGTACTCTTAAATTGATTGCGATAAGTAGCTAGAGAAAGTAGTCGAAAATAAAAATAACGTGGTTGTAAAAGATGAAGCTACTCGTTTCATGTTATATTTGTGGCTCAAACACACTTATATCACGGGCAAAAGTAGAATAAAAGTGACTGAATTAGCATTAAATCAACTATTTTGGTTTTCCTCTAATAAAAAATATTCTATGCCTTTTGCTATTTCAATGATAATATTATTTAGTTTAAATTAGTACATTGTTACCCTAGGGGTGAATGTAGCTTACTCAGTCACGCACGAGACGGGGTTTGGCGCCAGAGCGTAGCGAGGGCGCCAATAGTTCGAGGGACTAAATAAGTATTTCATCCGAGGTACACACTGTGCTTTTCATTACGAATAAATAACTAAATAAATAAACTTTTTTTATGTTCACACCAATTATCTAGCCCAAGAGAAGCTTCGTTATGAAACTCGTTAAATGGTTACTAGACAACGAATACAAGGAAAGTAACTAAAACTAAAAACATTAATTAGCTAAAGAAAAAATTAATGAATTTTATTTTACATAAACCAACAACTTTATTGAGTATTTATTTAAAGTTTATGGTTAAATAAGTAAACATTTGAATCTATGGACAACACAGACCACGCCCACACAGTCCACGCTTCAGCAAGAAACAACTGTACAGTCTGCACATGAGCTTAGGTGGTGAGCCTTTAGCCCGTTAGTCGCTTTTACGATACTAAGGAAAGAGAGGGTTGGTAGTATTATTTTGATAAGCAAATCGCCGCTCTATACTGTTGGATGTATGTGCAGTCTTTAGTCCGTTAGTCGCATTTTACGACACCCAAGGGAAGAATGGGTTTGGTAGTATTATTTTCATGAGCCCATCGCCGCTCTATACAGTTGGATGTATGTGCTGTTTTTAGTCCGTTAGTCGTCTTTTACGACACCCAAGGGAAGAGATGGGTTGTTTTTATTATTTTAATAATAATCCCAACTAACAAAAATTATTCTTATAATGGCTTTCATTGCCCAAATTAATAGCTTTATAATAGCCGCATTATCTAACAAAAAATATTCTTATAATGGCTTTTATTGCCAAAATTAATAGCTTTATAATAGCCGTATTATCTCTTATAAACCTGCGTTTGGGCACAAATTATAAGGACATTAACTTTATACCCACCTTATAGTGGATTTATTGTTAGCTTTTTCTTCTTATACGTGTTTTATTATGGCCAGCAACAAGGGAGTAAAATTTATACCAGCAAAGCAAATATTTTATAAAGCTGTTTGCCCTGTATGATTCTGTAATAAGTATTAATGGATAGATAGTGATTTACATTTTCGTAAAAGCTTGGCGAAAAATTAAAGTGACAGCGTCAACCATTAAAATGTCAAGAACAGTAAGTTTAAATATTATATTTTATGTTGTTACTGAGTATGTGCTCTGTATATAGTGAAAACGGTACGCAGTGTGTTATATTATCAATGCGCCCTTGAATTTAGGCTGTTTTGTGATAAAAAATGGTTAATTATTTATTCATGTTTTTAATAGGGCTATTATAAGGGGAAAAGGAATCGCACATCGTTTATAAGGAATCTTAAGCTAATGCTATTGCCATTTTGTATATATTTAGGGTTCTTTTCTCACCAGTAAAATCCCGTACCCACATGTTTTATTGCCAGAAAACATTTATTTATTTTATTTTACTTTACTGTTTTGTTCATAATTTAATTCTTATTTCTTTTGCAGGATAATACTGTTTTACGGCTGATAAAGTTGAAGTAATAGAAGTGTTATGTGTCTTAACCTATTGAAACAAGAAATTAAGAAAACGCAGTAATAATAGTATAGACTTCTTTCAGTCCTTCCTTCTTTAGTAGTAGTAAGTAGGTAATTCAGCAGCCAGCCAGCTATCAATAGACGCCTGTAGCAATCGTCTAATTACTTTCATGCCGTAATATTTTTAAATAAATAAATTGCTAAAAGTTAAATAAAGGAAATATTGATTTTTACTGCCCTGTCTTTTATATCCCTACACCAAAATTTCAATGGATTTAGTAGGGCGACGGAACCCGTAGCTGTTTTTTGTAACAGCTAGATAATTTCAAACATGACGAACCATGGTTTTGTAAAGTTATATAGAACACTTGAATTTAGTCATCTAGAGAATAACGCTCTTATAAAATAATATGAAATCGAAATGGTTTGCTTTCATTCTTATAAAGACTATATAAAATACTTTTACTCTTTTGTCATATAGACATCTTATAAAAAGCTCCTATAAATTAAAAAACAATATAGTTACTCTGTGCATTGTTTTTATAAGAATAATTGGCCCTATTAGAAACCTTTACATAGCTTTTAAATATTATATGGCTAAAAAGCCATATAACTAGCTCCTATAAGAATACCACATTTAGAACCCTTATTGTGGCTATATTATTTGGATTTATTAGCGTTTACCCAACGGGGCCGTTTGGGGGTTAAAGTTGCTCGCGTCCGTAGGTTTACCCTTGAGACCCTACACGTGATCCCTGGGTGGTGCTAAATGAGTAACACTGACTGAGTGGTAGAGCCACGCTGCGTTGCAGCACGCATTGGGCCGGCTCGCCCGGCGTAATACCACCCTCTCACGAATATTCGACGTGAAATAACGGCACTTGGTGCTGTTGTGTTTCGTCCGACCAGTGAGGGTTCCGGAGGCCCCTTCCCCGCCCCCCCCTCCCAATTCCTATTCCTTCCTTAAACCTATTCCTCCCTTGAAGGCCGGCAACGCATCTGCGATTCCTCTGGTTTTGCGGGTGTCCATGGGCGGCGGTGATTACTTTCCATCAGGTGACCCGCCTGCTCGTTTGCCTCCCTCTTTTATAAAAAAATAAAATAAATAAGTTACAAGAATAACGGTATTATTAGCTAAATCTTCTTATAATGTACCACTATAAGGTTCATTGACATATTTATTGCTACTTTAAAACAATTATAAGAGTCTTGACCTTATATTTTAATTTTATAAGGGTATATTGTTAGTTGAGTCATAACTACACATGACATTACCTGTCAGAAAAACGATTCTCCCTAGGGCTGAAAAGTATTACTTTCCACCCGCTCCTCAGGCAACTTCACACCTACTTTCCGAGTATGAGGAACAAAAAATAAATTTTCACAGGACCCCAAAACCGAATAATAACAGTGCGAAAATAAACTACTTCAACTTTGTTCAATTGTAAGCCTGGGGATCACTGATTGAAAAGCTACCAAAAAAAATAAACCGACCTCAAAAAACCAGATAAACTAAAAAGAACAAAATATTTGTGTTGTCTTGAATAACTAAATTTAATTTCTATAGTTAAAATTATACTTACATACTTTTGAAGTCGGTGCCAAGCCTTCAAATATTTCCTGCTTTTATATATGCTTAGCATTATGGAAGACACGTAGACTTACAGGTAGATTTAAAGATGTGTTGGAACTTGTTTTATAAATTCCAAGAACACACTAACGTACGGTACGTATTATTTTTGGTATATTTTTTATTTTTTTAATTTGGCTTGGCACCGTCTTTAAAAGTATGTAAGTTTAATTTTAACTGTTGGGATTTTTAGTTATTCAAGAAAACACAATAATTTTGTTCTTTTTTGTTTTCTGTTCTTTTTTTAGGTTGCCTATAATATTTGAAGAGTTACCTCGATTTCCCCAGGAACCCATCATCAGATCCTGTCCTGACTATAGGACCACCTAGAAGGTACTTATACCATTTAAGACAAAAAAAAATTCCAAATCAGTCCAAGCGTCTTTAAGTAACTATTCGGGAAACATACATAAAACATAAAAAAGGATAATTATTTCGAAAAATTGAGAACCTCCTCTTAATGTCGGTTCAAAATAGGCTGTAGAAAATGATCAAATCATTTTTTACATTCTTTTCCACAATGTTTAGGTTCCGTCATTGACGAGCAGAAAGAGAGATGCAACCAACATATTTAAGCAAAGCTGGGGACTGCAATAATGGGGGATTATTGTTGGTCCCTTAATAAGAAAAAGCAATACAGAGTACAAGAAGAAATCACCACTTTTTAAAGTAAGTACAATAGTTTCATGTAGTACTTAAAACCTACATTACCTTTCAAAATAAATACCTTAATACTTTTATAACTTTTTTATTTTTAAAAACTACAGCGTTATATTAGCCAAAGGGGCCTTTTTTTTTAAATAAGTGCTTTATTTTGATGTATCTATACATAAGTGATGGATGTTTTGCTGAATGATTTACCAAGACATAATCAACTCTTCGAGCAGTGGCCAACTTGACAATATCGATGAAGAAACCAATTCTATAAGCGCCTCAATGAATAAACATGGAATAAATATTGAAACAGAAGATAATTATATACAAAAGTAACTGCGACCATTTGTTGGAAACTATTGACGAAACTTTTAACAATTAAATCAAGAGTCAGCTAATTGGTTATATTTCAGAAATAGTGGTGAACAAATTACTAATAAATTTAGTGTCATGAAAGCAACTTATTAGCTACTCAAATGAAGTGGTTCCATAAACTAGTCAAATTGGAAGACAAAGCTACTTGCGGGAAAGTGTCTTCGTTATTAATACCGAAACAGAAAACATTGTACCTACGCTATCGGCCAAAGCCTTTTAAAGAGTTACCTATCTTAAATTCGAAATTTTATTTAGCGAAAACGTTTTGTAATATTTTCTTTTCCATAATTTTCTTTTTACCGAAAACACTTTGAAATGCCGATTAATGTTTGTTATTTTTTTCAATATTTTTATGTTTTGAAATCCCACCCCAGCTAGCACGGTAGCGTTCAAAAACTCTCATATAATTTGTATAAAGGTTCCATTCGAGAATTAAAGTGTTAAGAATACCTGTAAAAGAGGCGTTATAGAGTTCTTTAACTCACTTATAACCACGAAAGAGACCCACGATTTTGAGAGTTAAGGCTTTAGTAAATTTATTATGTAGGAAGTATCACTGTAAACTCAAACTCAAAATATATTTATTCAATAAACTCAATTAATAAGTACTTTGAGTTGTTCAAATTTTTAACCTAGGCAAAGAACGGGCGCAAGAAACCACAGCGCACAGAAGCAACGACATTTACAAAAAAAAGATATGTCGTTACCAGGTCATAAAATACAAAATAATAATTTGAATGTAAAATATACGGTACTATAAATTAAATATATACAATTAGAAATAGCTTTTGGAGTACTTGGAGCATTTCAGTTCAGAGCCAAGCTGTTTTGTCTTCTGTGTAATCTGACACTTTATAATAAGCTTTTTTATAAAGCTTTTCTTTGAAATGGATTTAAAATTTATCAAGATCTAATTTCTGAATATCAATTGGTACTTTGTTGTAAAATCGTACACACAGACCCTTAAAAGAAATATTTATTTTATGAAGTCTAGTATAAGGTACTGCTAATTTGTTCTTACTTCTAGTATTTAAATTGTGAATATCACTGTTTTTAAAAACATAGCAATATTTTTATGAACATACATGAGATTTTCATAAATGTATTGTGATGCAACTGTCATTATACTAATATCCTTAAATCTCTCTCTGAGAGAGTCACCAGCCTTTAGGTTATATATTGCTCGAATAGCCCTCTTCTGCAGCACAAAGATAGTTTGAATGTCGGCAGCATTTCCCCACAGTAAAATGCCGTACGACATTACACTATGAAAGTAACTGAAATAAACTGATCTAGCTGTATTAACGTCAGTTAATTGACGGATCTTCATTACTGCATAAGCTGCAGAGCTAAGTCTATTCGACAACTTAGCTATATGTGGTCCCCACTGAAGCTTGGCATCCAACGTGATGCCTAGAAACACAGTGGTGTCCACAGGATTCACATTCATATCTTTAATTTGTACACTAGTTGTTACCTGCTTAACATTAGGCAATACAAATCTTATATATTTGGTTTTTCCCTCATTTAATAGCAAGTTATTTACACTAAACCACTGAACAATCTGTGAGACCGCATTATTCACATTGTCATAATTGGGTGCCGTCGTTTCACTTTGAATAAAAGTGAAGTATCATCAGCAAACAATACTATCTCATGACTGTTTTTTACAAAATAAGGTAAGTCATTAATATAAACCAAAAACAAGAATGGACCAAGTATTGAACCCTGCGGAGCTCCCATTTTTACCACTGATCCCGGAGATCTTTTACCGTTAATGTCGACCTTCTGAATCCAGTTACTTAAGTATGAGATGAGAAGACTCAAAGAAGTATCTCTAATTCTATAGTGGTTAAGCTTCCTGACCAATTTTTAATGTAAACACAATCGAAAGCCTTGGATAAATCACAAAATACCCCTAGGGCATCCTGTGAATCCTCCCAGGCATCAAATATTTGAAATAAAAGCTCAACACCGGCGTCAGTTGTTGAGCTAAAACCATACTGTTTAGAATGTAAAAGTTTATTTCTATAAAAATGAATTTAAATTTGGTCTAGCATCAACTTATCAAAAATTTTACTAGTTGTAGTTGTTGTGCACAGAAATAGTTCTAAAATGAGTGGGGTCAGAAGTGCTACCTGATTTAAACAATGGAATTATTTTACTATGTTTCATTAGGTCAGGAAAAACACCACAGTCAATGCATTCATTAAAATAATATGCAAGCTAAAACTGGAGCTATTGTCATAATTACTGATTTAGCGACGTCCACGGAATTACCCCACAGATCAGCGGTCTTCTTTTTATTGCGAGTGTTAAATGTCTTTAATATATCTGCAGAGAATTTTTTTTTCTAAAATTACTTTTACAAACTTTAACATTCTCCTTCAAAACAGATTCGGCTACAGTGGGGGAGGAAATCAAGGCTTTTGTAGTTGAAACTGGAATGTCAGTAAAAAACCTCTCAAATGCTGCAGCAACATCAGCATCAGAAGTCAAGGTTTTATTATCACAATTCAAATTGTACTCATTATTACGACTTCTGACATTTCCTGTTTCACTAATTTATAATATTCCATGTTATTTTTATTTTGTTATTACTATTCTTAATCTTAGAACTCAGATAGTTTGCCTTAGCTAATCGACATACTCTTTTGAATAACTTTGAATAATTTTTAACATATAATTTGAAATCGTCACTGGTGTTAAAGTTGCGTTCACCATAAAGTTCATAACGGCGTTTCCTACTTTTGTGAATATCAATTGTAGCCCGCTCATCAAAAGTTACAGTACCACTAACTGAGATCTTTTTTGGAACAAAAGATTTATTAAATTCTGAACTCTGAATTCTGTTAAAGAAATCATTATAAAATACATTAGGGTTCTCACTGTATTCTAAATTATTTAATTTTGTGTCTTGATTGCTTTTAAAGCGTTCCAGCCGACCTACAGTTTTTGGCACAACAATGATATTTATTTTCATCACCTGCTTACGCTGGTGTGAAAAGCTGACCATTTGGCCACAATGATCAGAGTCCAGGTTATTAATAATTTGCTTAGCCAGTGGTATTACATTAGTATATATGTTATCAATACAGGTGGCCGAAGTGGCAGTTATTCTTGTCGGCTCTAAAAATAAATGATGCAAAGAATGTAGTATAAAAAGAAATATAAAAAGGTTGAATTAAATAATAAAAAGGTTTGGACGATTCAAAGTACTCTTACTTATTAATTGAGTTTATTGAATGAACATCTTTGTGTTTGAGTTAAATTTTTTTTTCGGCGCCCACACCATATCCAGAGAAATATTCCCAAACTTTAATGATTCCTCTTCCATGCTTTACTTGTTTTGTGCAGCGTATATGTCGCAAATCCTTCGCGTTTTGTCACGCGTCATTGTCGCGTCGTGGAAGGTGCTGCTTGCTAGTGGTTAAGAGGCTATTCGGGAGGCCTAGGACTAAGTGTGCACGGATCGGTGATACGGACATGTGTGTGAGCGATTTGGTTCAGCCTCGGTAGTTCGGTTTATATCAGTTAAAAACACGTGATTCGTTAAAGGAACTATTTAAAGGTATAGATATCATTACTTTACCGTCCTTGTACATATTTGTAAATATTTTGTACGCTCGTAAAAATCTAGACCTTTTTACCAGGAACAATGAGGTTCACGGATATAACACAAGAAACAGGAACAAACGGTGTGCTCCGTAGTTCAGACTTGCAAAAGTAGTAATTTTTTTTTAAGCAACTCAATTAGTTTTTATAACAAAATACCTGACGACATCACTGCTTTGACAGATAACAAATTCAAAAAACACATAAAAACGTGTGTTAATTGTGAAAGCTTATTATAAGATCAATGACTATGTTGCAGATAAATATGCGCCAAAATAAGTCTACTCTGTACTGTTGTACAAGTTAGTATTATTTTAATAATTTAAGTCACAACTACACATGACACTAGTACCTGTCAGAAAATCAATTCTCCCTAGGGCGGAAAAGTATTACTTTCCACCCGCTCCTCTGGCAACTTCAGAACTACTTTCTGATTATGATAAATACATTTTTTTTTAAATTTTGATTTTAGAACCATTTTAAATCGAAATGATATTGCGTTCCTAATTATTTGTCCAGCGGCACATTGCAAAAACATATCTTGTTTGTTTATTGTCTCGAAACATGTTAAAGTTTATTTGATTTTATTAGCAGGGCTTGCTTTTAATGAAAATAGAGACTTATTGTAACACAGTGGTTTAATAAAGTTATTTACATTTTTATAAAATTAACATGTTTTACATGAAACTTTGGTCAGGGAGCTTTACCACTATGGAATTAGGGATGCTTCTTTGAGCCTTCTAAACTCATACTTGAGTAACAGGATTCAGAAGGTCGACATTAAAGGTAAAAGATTTCCGGGATCAGTGGTTACAATGGGAGTTCCGCAGGGTTCAATACTTGGTCCATTCTTGTTTTTGGTTTATATTAATGACTTACCTTGTTTTGTGAAAGACAGTCATGAGTATAGTATTATTTGCTGATGATACTTCACTTTTATTCAAAGTGAAACGACGACACCCAAATTATGACGATGTGAATAATGCAATCTCAAAGCTTGTTCACTGGTTTAGTGTAAATAACTTGCTATTAAACGAGGGAAAAACCAAATGTGTAAGATTTGTATTGCCTAATGTTAAGCAAGTAACAACTAGTGTACAAATTAAAGATAAGAATGTGAATCTTGTGGACACCACTGTGTTTCTAGGCGTCACGTTAGATGCCAAGCTTCAGTGGGGCCCACATATAGCTAAATTATCGAATAGACTTAGCTCTGCGGCTTATGCAGTAATGAAGATCCGTCAGTTAACTGATGTTTATACATCTAGATTAGTTTATTTCAGTTACTTTCATAGTGTTATGACGTACGGCATTTTACTGTGGGGAAATGCTGCCGACATTCAAACTATCTTTGTGCTGCAGAAGAGGGCTATTCGAGCAATATACTCGTATAACCAAAGAGCTGGTGACTCTCTCAGAGAGAGATTTAAGGATATAAATATAATGACTGTTGCATCACAATACATATATGAAAATTTTATTTGTTCATAAAAATATTGAAATATTTTTCAAAAAACAGTGATATTCACAATGTAAACACTAGAAGTAAGAACAAATTAGCAGTACCTTATACTAGGCTGCGCAGTCCTTATACTGCGCTGTGGTTTCTTGCGCCCGTTCTTTGCCACAGTTAAAAAATGACGTCCTGAATGGGTGGTAGGATAAAAAGATTTGGACGGTTCAAAGTGCTTATTAATTGAGTTTATTGAATAAATATATTTGAATTTGAATTTGAATTTGAATAACTTCATTAGAAAAACACAAGATGACAGAACGGAACAATAACAGTTGCTAGGCAATAACTTAAATCAAAGAGCCTCTTTACTTCTAGAACAAAGTGCATTATAACCTTCATGGTTCATCACCCCCACTTAATCCACTATGCTGTGTGCAGAACACATGTTTCTGCTTACCAACTCCCTTTGTCAGTATATCAGCAGGCATAAGGGCAGTCTCACAATATTTAATACAAATTACCTTTTGCTCCGCTAACTCCCTAACGAAATGATATCTTATATTTATATGTTTGGAACGTTTTCCAGTAGCTGGAGTATAAACTAGCTTACTGGCACTTTGACTATCACTAAAAATAGTAACAGCAGTGTTATGCCTGCCAGTCAGTTCAGAATATAAACCATTTACTGATATCACTTCCTTAGCGGCCTCACAGATTGCGATGTACTTAGCTTCAGCAGTACTTAATGCAACACAACGCTGTTTTATAGACTACCAAGACACCGCAGCACCACCGAAAACTTGGGTATAACCGGAGAAAGATTTCCCATCAGAACCATTTCCCCAATCTGCATCTGCATAAGCAACCAAAGGCTTATCACATTTTTTTGTAACACAGCGATAGTTCCGCTGTCCCCTTTAGATACCTAAGCACTCGTTTCAGTGCCGCCATGTGAGTAGAATCATTGCAGTTATTAAATTGACTTAACATCGTAACTGCATATGATATATCAGGTCTTGTACAACATGCCAGGTACATTAAACCGATAATTTCTTGATACCGCGTGTTGTCAATCTTTCCACCAGGTTTCAGGCGAAGATTCACTTCAACTTTTGTACTAACTGGTTTGCAGGCCATCATTCCATATTTCTCCAATATTTTAGAAATGTATTTCTTTTGAGACAAAAGGATTTCACCAACACTCTTCCTCTCAATCCGGACTCCAAGACATTCTCTTGCCTCACCCAAATCCTTTATTTTGAAGGATCTTTCAATCTGATGTATCACTGTCCTGGCCTCTACGGCTTTATTTGTGAATATATAGAAATCGTCTACGTACAGAGCTATGACAGTGCAAATTCCTTCATAAATCTTTGTGTAGACACACTGGTCATATTTAGACCGAGAAAAACCCATCTTTATTATATGATCATGAATCTTTTGGTTCCAACACCTGGCAGCTTGTTTCAGGCCATATATGGCTTTCTTCAATTTGCAAACCTTGCCTTCACTCCCCTCTTGAACAAAAGATTGCGGCTGTTCCATATAAATCTCTTAATGCAGATCTCCATTCAAAAAAGCGGTGGTAACATCAATATGATGAACGCTCAGGTTCTTCTCAACTGCCAGTGCTAGTAGAAGACGAATCGACGACATCTTGACTACCTGTGCAAATGTTTAAAAATAGTCTTCACCAGGTTTTTGTGAATAGCCCTTAGCAACCAGCCTGGCCTTATGGCGCTGGTGCTGCAATCAGCTCCAACCTTCAACTTGAAAACCCATTTCGATTTGACAACATTAGCGTCTAATGGTCGATCCAATTTCCAGGTTCCATTCACCCTTAGGGAATTGAACTCTTCCTTCATCGCTTCCACCCAAAACTTCTTGTCAGAGCGCTGCATGGCATCCTTAACTGAAATAGGATCAGGATCATCTGACACATGAAAAGTACACCATGTCTTTTTCCCGCATCGGAACCCTATTATGAGCAGGGTAACGTCTCGAACTTTGCAAATCTTCTGCCACAGGACAATCTAAGTCGACAGAAACTGAACTTTGTAAATCCTCTGTCATAGAATTCTCTAAGTCGACAGATTCGTAAAAAAATTCTCCAGAATCCGATCTCGTCAGTGAACTAGTCCACGCTGTACTAGATGCACTTCCAGATTCTTCTTCGTTCTCATTCAAACTAGCCACCGGAACCCCTACTGCAGCAGAACCAGTAATCCTTGGTACCTCTGATTGAGTGGAACGACTAACTCCAGGAATGTCATACTGTAAATCTATGACCACAGCATCCTTCTTAGAAACAGAAACAGCGGCTTCATATTTCTCTTTATTAATCACGGAAATATTTTACATAAACGTAGCATCTCGAGCGATGATAATCTTCGTTGGATCGCCCTCCAAATTGATAAATCGGTACGCCTTCGAATTGTCCGAATACCCAGTCATCATTTGAACAGTCTTTGAATCAAACTTCTTGCGACTATGATCCTTTACCAGAACCTTAGCTCTACATCCGAATACTTTCAGATTCGATAGATCGACCCTCTCTCCTGTAAAAATCTCTTCTGGAACTTTATCCTTAAGGGCCATTGTTGGAGATCGGTTCTTCAGGTACACGGCACAACCAACAGCTTCTCCCCAGAATCGCTTATCCAAACCAGCATCTTGAAACATACATCTAGCCTTCTCAGTTATTGTGCGTATTGTTCGTTCCGCCACTCCATTCTGTTGAGGAGTGTAAGGTACTGATCTCTGGTGTTGGATCCCGTGTTTCTTTAGAAAATCTTGATATTCTCTGTTGGTATACTCAGTGCCATTATCACTACGAAATTTCTTTATCTTCTTTCCCGTCTGATTTTTAAATAGTGCCTTGAATTCCATGAATTTAGCGAGAACTTTGGTCTTGGATTTTAACAAATAGCCAAATGTTTTTCGGCTGAAATCATCCACAAAAATCAGGTAGTACCTATTACCGCCACAGGATTCCACCTCCATAGGGCCCGCTAAATCCAAATGCACGAGTTCAAGAAAGTCTTTTGCTCTCTTGCTTTTCCCTTTTGGAAACACTTTGACGCACTCCTTCCCTTTACAGCACCCTTCACATGGTTCCGTGCTTACCTCTTTAAAAGTCAGATCATCAGCCAAACTTTTCAGCTTCACCATCAGAGGTCCACTCAGGTGACCTAATCTTCTGTGCCACAAATTAAAACAGGCGCGAGAAGAAACTTCTGGAGGACACGTCAAAACCATCGCTGCTTCTTTATCTAAAAGATATAACCCTTGTTTCAGTGGTGCTGTTATTACTGGCTTTCCAATTACTTTTACTTTGTAATCATTTTGGTAAACCTTACAAGAAGTCTCATCGAAAACAACAGTGCAACCCTTAGTACACATTTTACTTACCGACAGCAAATTTGTCGTCAAACCTGGAAGCATAAGTACATCCTCAAACCTCACAGAGCGCCCCATGGCATAGCCTTGTCCACTAAAGATAATTTTATCATTATTCGCGGTCGTCACTAGCTTAGAACTAATGTACTGTCAATCTTCAAGAATATGCACGTCAGACGTCATGTGTGATGTAGCTCCGGAATCTACGACCCAATATCCCACACCAACCGTCACAGATAGAGCAGCCATTAGACCCGAGGTCTCCTTACTGTCTTCAGACTTGTTTCCCGTCTTACGACGTTGGCACTGCCATTTATAATGTCCTTTCTTTTTACAAAAATGGTATATAAAACCCTTCTTGGACTTTGACATCAGTGCCGTTGCCGTGTCATCTTCAGTTGTGTTCGTTGTGCTGGTTTTCCTCAAGCTTTCTTTAAGCAACGCTGCCTGCACAGACTCTGTCGTTATTTTCATAGCTGAATGCTCTAATGTCATCACCAGAGGATTGTATTGATCTGTTAAACCGGCCAACATAATAACCCTAACAAATTTATCATCCAGACCTGCCTTAATATTGAGTAATGACTGGCTGGTTGACTGGATATCATTAAGATATTCCTCCATTGATGAAAACATTGTCAATTTGACGTTGAATAATTTTCGCAACAGATATAGCCGTCGCAGTAACCCGCCGTCAGCATATGATTTTTGCAACGCTTGCCAAGTATCTCTCGCTGTCATGGGATAAATGTTTTCCTTGCACATGAGGCAGATCTTACTTCGAGCTTTGGCATCCTTCCTTGTAGCCTTCACCGATTCTGCCACGAAATTCTCGTTCACGCATTCCCACTAATCGAGATCGGTCAGGAACATTTCCATAGCAAAAGCCCATGTACCATAATTAGCTTGGCCTGCCAATCTCTCTATACTCTTTACAACAGCTTGTTCCATAATTATTTGAAATTGAGATCAGATACTTCTCCGCTCACATATCACACCAGATCACGTCTGGGCCCATAACCCATTAGCAGGGCTTGCTTTTAATAAAAAAAGAGACTCATTGTAACACAGTGGTTTAATAAAGTTATTTACATTTTTATAAAATTAACTTGATTAGAAAAACACAAGATGACAGAACGGAACAATAACAGTTGCTAGGCAATAACTTAAATCAAAGAGCCTACTCTACTTCTAGAACATAGTGCATTATAACCTTCATGGTTCAACAGATTTGTATAAAATATTCTTAGTTGGAACTTTAGTCATAATAGTACATTTTTACGTGGTTAAAAGTAATTGATAATAAATCAGTGCAAAGTTATTTAAACTAGATTTCATTAAATTGAATTGAATACTACCCATTCCTAATTACATGACCACAACTGTAAGTTATCGGTCATTCTCAACAGGCCTGGTTTTTGAGAGTCCATGCAAATATCTGACTGGTTTGTGATATTTTGGAGCTGGCTTTTTTGACTATGTCTTGCAATTTTATTTTAAGAATTGGAATTATATACACTTCATTTAGTAAAAAAACACTCAAAATCATTTTTCTAAGTTGTTCTCATAATTTCCGTTCGCTGTCCAGAAGCCAGAATCAAGCTTTCTACCTTCAACAGTCTCAAAGTAAGTTACAATTGGTAGATTTCTCTGGAGATATGACGTCTCCTTGTCGCACTCCACGCTGCACCCGGACTGGCTTGAAGCTTTGGTCCTGAAGGCAAACTGTCAAAGTGGCGTTTTCGTACAAACACTTCAACACTTCGATGTACTCGTACCGGTAGTCAATTTGGCACCGCTGGAGAGACTGTAGCACGGCCCATGTTTCGATCTAATCGAAGGCTTTCTCATAGTCCACAAAACGCTAAGCAAAGTGGCCGGTTATACTCTTCGGTCTTCTGTATAACCTGCCGCAGCGTATGTATGTGGTCTATGGTGCTGTACCCCAAGCACGAACCATTATGGTACTAGTTAAGGTAATCGTAATCGTATTATTTTGTATGAAAACCATAAAGTTATAAACCTTTTTCATACAAAATAATACGATTACGATTACCTTAACAAGTACCATAATGGTTCGTGCTTGGGGTACTGAAGCCTTTTCAGAATCCGGCTTGTTCGATTGGCTGAAAGTCATCAAACCTGCTTGCGAGACGATTAGTTATAACTCTCGAGAATAGCTTATAAACGTGACTTATATGTGTCTGTAGTTCCTGTAGGGTCTTGTTGCCCTTCTTAAAGAACAACACAACCACACTTTCATGCCACGCTTTTGGCGTTCTACTTCCGAGTACGACGGAATTAAATAGTTTCTGAATAGCTGCGAATACCTACCGGTCTTCCGTCTGCTTTCAGAAGCTCAGCTGTAATTCCGTCAGCACCCGATGCCTTGCTGTTCCTAAGCTGCTTAAGAGCCATACCAATCTCGTACAGGCTGATGTCCGGGATATCTTCGGTGTAGTATCGGTTTAGCTTAGCTATAGGGTCTGTAGCTAAGCTTTGTACAGGTGGCTGTGTTGATGTGTATAGCTGTCCATAGAACTTCTCGACCTCTCCCATAACTTTGGCAGAACTCTCACGTCCACGTGACAGTTCTGCCGTCATCGGTTTTCAGCGTCGTCAGTTGACTCTGCCCAATACCCAAATCTCTTACGAACACTTTTGAACCTTTGTCACAATTCAATTATTTTAGTATAACTTGTATGTTTTTGAGGAAACTTAACCTAATGAATCATTAAACTTTAGTTGTTTTTAATGAAACTAAATGTATGTGAAAAATAAGAAAAGTTGACAGTTTTTCTCCTATAGCATTTAGGTAACGCACTGATTCCTCTTCTCCTACCGGTCTAATATTAAATATTGCAAAAAAGAAACAATAATATAAATTAATTAAAAAAAATGTATGGAATATTTGAAACTAAACTACGACATCGAGAGTAAGGTTGGGTCATATTAACCCTTTCTGTCGTTTGGTCACATGTATCTAGCGAAGCTTGCGCAATACTACTGAATAACGGTAAAAGACGAGGAGGAAAGATAGTTAGCTCCAGCTACTGAAAAGTACATCAACGTCGCACTATATTTCTGAAAGATATCCGCGCTTCAAAATGACACGGGTAGTATAGACCCAGCTGTGCGCTCCCCGGGTTAATAAAATATATAAATTAAGTAAAAATTATTAATTACTAGCTGTTGCCCGTAATTTCGTACCTATATAATTATCTGGCACAATGGGCATTTGGAAAAATAAAACAAGTTGCTCAAAATACAAGTACCGGTAGAACGGGGCTATTTGGTAACCGTGGGGCTTTTTGGAAAAAAATAATATTTTTGAACGAACGCAAACAAATTAACGTGAACGCAACCTTTTTATTCTCTAACATTTGGTAACCTGTCAATCAATCCGTTATCTGTTAATCTCGACCAATTAGAGAAAAGAACACCGCGCGTGTGATGTTAAGAACTACATTTAGCGAGAGTCTGTCAGTTTTGTTCCAAATTAGTTTTTAAGTAAAAATGTTAAATTATTTAGTGTTGACTTTTGCATTATTTGTAAATTTTTAAATGTATGTTACCAAATATCGCCGTCCGTGTTTATATTGAAATAAAAACAGTTTATAAAGATATTTTCTATGTCATTTTGTATGCATACCAAATAACCCCAACCCTGGGGGCTATTTGGAAAGGCATCTTCTTTTTTAAAGTAAACCTTACTGTTTGTTCATTCTATGTTTTTGTTTTTGTAACTTTATAGAGTTATATCTGTATTAAGCAACAAATACTTCTTTATCTGTTAAAAATTAAAGAAAAAATATATATTCAAATTTTATCCCAACTTTTTTACCAAATAGCCCCGTTCTACGGTATTTATTTTTATTAATGAAATTTAGCATTCACAATGCTAAATAGATATAGGATAAAATGTTTACTAGAAACCGCTGGTATGCAGCGTAAATCAAACTACTAGGAAAAATTCAATGAGTCTTCTGGGGTCTCGGTAGCTCAGCGATTAGAGCAGTGGACAGGCAATCCAAAGGTCGTGAATTTTTTTTCTAGTAAACATTTTATCCTATAAGTATTTATTTGCCTTTGAATAGGATAGGGATAGGGAGTATTCAAATCCATCACTTGCATAGATGTAGATGGGATTTCCTTCGGTGATTTGTTAGACGATAGAGACGATAGAGATTTGTGGACGCGATTTGCCTTAGTACCTACTTGGTTAGATGTAGACGAGATTTCCATTAGTACCTTTTGGAACATTGGCAATGGAAATCTCGCCAATTGTGCCAGATAATTATATACAAAATCGCGGGCAAAGGCTAGTTATTAATAATTTTCAATTAATCATGTTTACTGTAACATGTAATATCGGATTTAAACATTCTTGGGGCAAATTCTTGGTAGGGGTTGGCAGAACTGGTATATTTAAATGTCACTCATGTAGGTATAATGAGTTTTCGGGTATACGCGGATGTCAAATCCATGTTATACTTGATCCTAGTATATTATGTTGATGTCTGTCTACACTCAAGGGACTTATTTTAAACTGCAATATAGCTACTAAATGATCAATAACATCCTCATTGATTTTTAAGGATAGGTTGGGAAAAAAATACGTGTAAAAGGCAAGTAGAACCAAGCGTTACTTTACTCTGTTTTTTGTAAAACAAAGGAATGTTTTTGAATGCGTAATAAGCATGGACGTAATATAATATATTACGTCCATGGTAAAAAGACTCCTAGGTTTTGATTTCATATAAAAACGCCAAAGCACACCTTAATGGAATTTCTGATAGTTTGATTTCCGCCTGGTGCATAAACAATTATTTAAAAAGATAACACAAGTACATTGTTGTCAAAATTAAAAATAAACTAATTACATGAAAACTACATAATTGGTAACAAAAGTACCTACAATCTTTGGCTGTAACTTGAGGAGTTCGATAGTGCAGCGACTAAGTAAATCGTTGGGTTTGCGATAACGGCAGTCGTTAAAAACCGGGTGGTAAGTTATGTCCCAATATCCCCATGTATTTTTGACCATGTGGGAAGAAAGACCTGTGCTCACCAGTCTACAGGCTGATGATGATGAGATGCTGTAAGTCAATACCGCCACCGAACGCTTTTCTTTTCACAATTTAAATTGTTGTGTTGATAAGACCGCTGTGGGTGACCGAACCGATAACATCAATTGTTTTTAAATTAACAGTTATAGCAAGTTCCGGTCGTTAAATGGATATTCAATGTAGATTGATATCTTTACTTTTTATGACAGTAAATTGTCAAATTATTGATTAGTACATAAAATCCCCGATTTTATCGCAAACTTTGAGTCTCCGAAATGCAGATATCTTATCGCGCCGGTCTATAAAAAAGGATTAGCGAATTATTTATAAAGGTAGATACCCATTTCGCCATTCGAAATTGTGTCACGGTCTACATAGATTGTTAATTCCAATCACAATAATTATAAACAAAGTTATTAAAACGAAAGCACTTATTGAGCTTATCTAGCTTATCTATCAATCAATAAAATCTTTAGTAAAACAATCGGTTAAGCAGGTTAGTGAACTAGTACAAAATGTTATAATGTTTGTCTATAGGGTGCTAATTAAACTGACTTCTATTTAATAGAATTATTCTCCACACTCACCATAAATGCGCGTCTAGAAAACGATGTAAGCTACTGTAAACACAACTTAGAATGGTAGTTATTTTTAGCATCAACATTAAAATTTGTAACATTCTAGCAATAAACTTCTAAAACATGTAATATATGACACCAATAAATTAATTGTATCTACATATCGACATCTAGTTTTATAACTCAGTATGTTTAAAATGTTGTGGAACATGAATAATTTATAACACGTCCTACAGTGCTTGATTATCAAAACGTACCTAAAATTATCTTCAAATAGTATGTTATGAAAACTAAATATTAGAAACTATTGACAGATGCTAGTTGTAAGTTTAATAAATACGTAGGAAGGTGACGTACCTATCTTGATCGTCTTGAAGGTACAGGGTACGGTTTATGCTGTAAGGGCCACAAGCAGCAATCAACAATTCGCTTTCTAATAAGTGTAGAAAAAGTAATTTCGTATATAGGAAAGATATCGCAAAAATAAACCAAACAAATAAGTATAAAACATTTAGAAACCCTATACGAATACTTTTTTCATTACGAATATTGTAGTCATTTCTTACCTATCAATATTTAAATAGATTTAAAAAAAAGAATTAGCCAAATACTTAGCTGCAGCCGTTCTGAAGTTGTTATTCGAGGTCATTGAATTTTATTTTTCAAGAAGATAGACATGGGATAGCTATAAGAATCTGCCCTCATTGAAAAGTGTTCGATTTTATCGTAGGTATCCAATTACAGTTATTTCGTTAGTTAAAAGTAGGTAGGTATATTGTTATTTTGAATAGGAATGGTAAATAAATACAACCATTGACCAAACAAGATCTCTGTTTATTTTCATCACAAACTCATATGACATCTTTTTCATTATTAATAAAATAATATAACTATTATCTAAAAAATATGTGTTATCTCAAATATAGCAATTTATTTATATAATAGCCTTTCTACTACAACTAAATGAAATTTAATTTACATTTATATAATATGCTTAAATTTATCATATTTATTGTTAATTATCACGTGGTTTGTAATCCTACCAAATGGTACCTGCCTCGTTTACTACTCGTGCCTCGCACAACGACAACTCACTTAGACTATTAAATAATTAATTACGCCATTTTAACCCGGATTCCTTAAAATTACTTTGTCTTTTTATATAAGTATATAACAATATTATAAGAAGACGGAACCCAGATGATAGAATGCTAGTTTGAACTTCGTAACTTATTTTATATGGAGATTTAGCAAACTGTTCTAATATTCAGATTCTGTCATGAACTTCACCGTTAACACAAAGTGACCTAACCATAAATAAGTACTTAGAATAAGGCACAATGTGAATTATTAAATATGGGAAGTGATACAACTGCGGAGGAGTTAAGAATAAATCCAATTGTTTCTTCACTTCTTAATAGTGAACAACTATTGCAAGTACTTTAACTGTTTCTTTAAAGATCTTATGTTCTCAATTACAAGGAATGGGATTGATTTAAAGCAACATTTCGACTTTCTTAGTTAAAACAGAAGACAATTAATATGTACCTTATACAATACATATTTATGAAAAAATCATAAAGTAAAGTAAGGGCATTAAATATTTGTTACATGACTTATGTGAACACTAAATTTATAGTATTCAGTTATTAAGAAAAATATAATATCCGTCGTCTTTTTGTGCTACCTATTAATGGAAAATGAATGAAAGGCGTCTATTAAAAATTATTATAAATAACACTCTACCCTGAGGGTGTTAACAAAGACTGTGTTTAAGAAATACAAGCACACGTGCCTCAAATTGAATCAAAATGGAATATACACAATCTTAAGCACCTACGTATTTATAGAGTTACAGTTACTTAACTAACATACATTTATTTGATCTAAGTATCTTATAAGAGAAATTCACTACGAATATTACATATGACCACGTTCACTTATTTAATAGTAAATCATTTCAATATTCTACTAATCGTTTATGCTGTTTTCGTATTATCGTCCCCAGATTAATATCCAACAACATACAATAATATTAATGTTTCTAAATACACTAGAAACTTCATTAAACAGTAACAACTTTATTTGTGAAGAAAATGCGATCGATGATTTTAAATTGTTCATTATGCCAATTTTAAGCACGGCAAAAACATTGTACAATAAAGTAGTCGTTCAGTTTAGTTTTATTTTGATGGTGAGTAGGGTTGCACAGCCTAGCCGTTTACATTTGTTTGTTACGTTACCATTAGGTATTCTTTGCGAAAAATAGGCCAAATCTCGCGTTTCCATTAACGAAAATGTACTTACATTTGTTTAATCTAGTCAATTGTATAAAAAAAGAGTAAGTGAGAGACAGACCTGTGTCAACCAGAGAATGTTCGAAGGCGAGATTTTAAAATTCATAAATTTCAAAGGATCTAATGCTACATTTAGGTTAAATGTTATTTTATTTAATCATATTTGGGACCAGCACAGGTGTACAGTGCACTCTGTGCACTTAGCCAATGACTGAACTGCGTTTTATACAGCTTAGTTACTCGATTACGATATTTCATGACGTTAACAATAATTTTATAAAAGGATGCATGCCTGCATTTTACTATGGATTTTTCTATTTATGGAAAAGAAAATATGCCATACCTACGCACAACATTTCTGTCTGTCTAAATAGGTAATTCATTAAAATAAACCCTACATTTACTTGTTAAAAGACGGACGAAATTTTGGGTGCTAGCTTAACGAAATTGTGACATATAGGTACTTACTAAGTTAAGATCAGAAAGAGACGCATTTGAAGGGACTGTAAGTATAGCAAAATATTACATGCAGCCGTATATTTAAGAAATGGTGTTACTTTTGTTTAAGTTTTGCCCATTCTTATTACGTTTAAGTATAGGGTCGCATGCATGTGTCATAAGGCTGTTGCAAACGTACTGTTTGATTGTCAGCTAAGTCTAGATCTTTTGTTAAATGAAATAAATAAATTATTGTTTCAAAAACATCGACCGCGTTTTTTAACGGCGGCGGCGTGTAATATAAATAAATATGTAGTTACACATCTCTTGTACGCCACTACTTATGCAAAGTTATATTAAAACTGTCCATAAATAATTGATCAGCCCTTTTCATATTCCTATTTTGGAATCCAACACAGAGTTTCCGCCTTAACATTTATGATACCAAAACAGCGGACGCAATAATCATATATCATAAACATCTGCTAAGTACTTACTTACATTTATTTTATCAAACTTTCAAAATTAGTATGCAATAAAATAAATAGTTACATTACATAAATTGGAACAGAAATAGGATGACAATTAATGATATGTATGACCTATATCTAAATGATTTTTGCCTGTATGTACCATTCGTCAGTGAATGCGAATGGCGAGAATACTGCTTTTTGTTGCGTCATCACCCTTGTTATTGTAGCAATGGAGAGTCGAGTAGTTCTACGACTGTGCAGTCAAATATAAGACAAGCGCGAGTAATTAATGGAAAACAATTAACACAGATGTTTTATAAAATTTTATCAATAGTACAATGACGCGCGTGCCTATGTACGTTGCCCATGGGGCGAGCAGCGCGACAAGGCTTCTCTTCAACATTTTGCAAACAAAATTGATTCTATCATTTTCATTCAGTAATTTCATAGTATTGATAAGTCAACCATTTCCAAGTGACAACTCAATTGATAAGTGTATTAGGGATATCGAACCATCTTTATGTTCACATTTGAGATCATATTATTGATATTATGTAAGTATATTTACGAGCGTCAGAAAGATCTTGGCCCTGTAACCAAAGCTTAATTCTGTACATTTAATATCTCTACCCTGTTCATTTTCGTTTATTAACTCTGTGATGGCATTAATGAAATAGGTACCTACCGCTTACAAAGCAAGCTTCAACGTTTTTTTGATCGCCAGATAATTGTGATCGACGATTGTGTTATAATTGACTTACGTACATAATATGGCCAAGAAATTTTATTAATAATAAGGATATTAATCCGATTTCTAAACATTATTTATATAGATATTACAGCTGTCAATTACATTGAACGGACTCACAGCTGTTTTCGCGGCCCACGTATTTTTTGTACTTGTCTTTAAAATGTCTGCCAAGTTCACAATAAACTAACTATTGTTTATAAAGAGAAGTTCTCTTACACTAGAGATAACGGAAACAGTAATTCTCAGCATTGTTTTTGTACCTATCAAAGCAGATGAATGTACCTACTATGGCAAATCGTTTAATGCGCTATCCAGGCGCCCGTTAATCTGCGTACAGTTTCGAAATACATTTAGTTCAATACTGTAAAAGGATTCCCTCGCTCCACGTCAATGCTCCTTTCTTATGTCACCTGTCTAACATATATTTTCGATACAGAATATTACAGAATTTATTGCTTGTTCATATTAAAAGCTCTTGTCACAAATTGTACCGCTGCAAAATATTTGAAGACAGGCGTACCAAGAGGTATAGTACATGGAGCGGAGAGCAACGAAGCTTCCAGCTCCAGGTTTAAAGGTGCGTGATGACTATCTCGTCGTCAATTTCGTCTTTCTCGTCGTCTTCTTCTGGGGGCTGTTTGGCGGCCTCGGCTGCGATGGCTGGGTCCTCAGCGATAGCTTTGAGGCGACGAGCCTGTACACAATATTTTTTAAGTCAGACTTTATTAGGCATTTCACTTTTTGTAGTGATAATAAAATATTTTCGATGCGCCCTACTGGTAGAGGATGTCATAGTGTTTTGTATTATAGTAAATTAATAAATGGAAATAAAGTTTATAAAATTATCAGACTAAAAGATAGGAAAAGAGGAGATAATAAATTGTGCTAATTTTTGCGAAATCGAATGGGAAGCACATCGACATTATAGCTATCACTTGGGTTAGACAAATAGGAAGATCTGTAGTCGTTGGCTATGTCTTGCGTCGTCGCGTGTCGTCATGTGCGCGTTGTTGATTCTGAAGTTTTACTTCCTATGCGTCTCCGTACACTTTCATTTCACCGAAGTTAGAATACTTCAACTTGAAACAGAAACACAGAACAATGTTGCCTAGCGGCAGAAATAGGTATGAAAAGGTGGTCGTCAGCTGAGTAAAATGCAAGAACACAACCACAAGGCAAGAACAATGGATACATAATTAATATCTTTATCAAGAAATGTCAATGAAATGAACGTGATGTACCTGTTTAATTAGTGACGATGTACGTTCAACGGCATGAAATTAATAATGACTTACATAGGTATTATTTTAATGCTGTATTTATTTTAGTATTAAATTCTATGAAAACTGTTACAGCGACACATATGTTTGAATAATGAATAATGGTGAATAAGTAAGTGTACAAGCGAGCGTAGGTTTATTTATCTATACCTACGTTTAATTAATTGCATTGTAAGTTTTTGACATGAAACTTACAGTTGATTTTTCATTTACAATCTCTTTGTAAGAAATTTAATTAGAACTATGTGACATGCAATTAAACATGTTTGACATATAGCTCCTAAATATTACAAGGGGCTATTTCTTTTAACATTAATGTGTTTCGGATTAAAAAGTCGCAGTTCCAATGAAATTACAGGTTACAAAGGCGTAAGAACTAAAGCTAAATTTTCGTATTTGTTTAAGAGTAGTATGTCTTATATAGTTAGCTATGCTCCCCATTCATTGTCGAGAGATTGACCATTTCTGTATGGACGTTAATGTTAACGCATAATGTTCCTTAAACTAATACTAGTATGTAACCCAAAGCGCTTCAGAATCAATCCGAGGAGTATTGAGAAAAAAAATCTGTTGTAGGTTTTACATTAGCGAAAAATAATAACAACGTCTTACGCGCGTGAACTAAAGCTTCAATGCCCGTGGTGTTACAAGCCTGAACAGGCTGCTGTACAGACGCGTCAAACTATAACAACTGGTGTAAATAAAAAAAAACAACATCATATCGTTCAGAGATATTTGTCAGTCATGGATTGGTTGACGTGCAGGCGTGTGTACCTTACAGGGCATGGATAAGCTCGAGAAATAAGTCACTGGCCAAGATGACAAACTACCTGCCGAGCTGCACTTTCCGATAACAATAGAGAAAAGTTGGAATATACGAATTATCGCCGTAACTCTTTCCTCTATTGAGCGAGTAACTCTTTTAATGACGTGTCAAGAAGCAGCAGCGAGTTGGAATTGTTTCGGACTAAACCCAAAATTTTTATTTAGTTTTATACTTCAGAGTTTTTTAACTTCCACTCTGAAAGTGCTGCCGTCACTTATCATGTTTTATTTTTGTTTAGTTTTTACATTATTTTGGTTTTATTATTGTTTAGTTTTTCTATTATTATAATTTTATTTAAGTACTGTTCTGTAAAAAGAGCTTAATGTGGTCCATGTATATTTTATTTTCCATATGCGTATACCTGTTAATAGCTAAGTAGATTTATATAAATGTATCCATTTATTGTATAAGTTCTTTTGGTGTTATAAACAAAAAAAAATAAAGCTACTTTAGAGTCCTTACAGTATAGTTTATGTACCTTTCTCTTATGAAGGATCTCCACAATGACATAGCCCACGACGCCGATCAGCAGTACCACCATCATGACATATAGCTTCATGCGGGCGCACAGGTGTGTGGAGTAGGCGTACGCCACCACGAATCCAGCGCTTTCCCATAGTCGGTAGTTAGAGAACGCGGCCTCCTTGTTGCGTCGGAATAGCACTCCGTAAAGACCTGAAACGGGCAACCGACTTCATTAGTTTTTTTTTTAATTTGGAAGGATACTTTCCTCTGGCAGTAGAACTATTCGATTTAGAGAATGATACAAATTTTATGGTATCCTCAAACAAGCTAGAGGACCCGGCAGGCGCAAACATTACAGCTACGCTCGAAATGGTTGGTATTGGGCTCGTATTACTCGTACGTCCGTCGGACTAGCTACCACCATCTTTTGATCTCAGCTGTTGTAATAAAAGACACAAAAGAAATTCAATTGTTAGCAACCTCTAAAAGCCTTCGTGACAGACCAGAGCTTATATTCTGTCGGCAACAGCATAGTTGTATATTTTCTTAAAAGCTTTCGAAAAAACAAGTCATGAACACCTCTTGTGAATCGACAAATGTATATTGGTACCTTAATTAATTAATATATTACCATCTGACAACTAAAAATATAATTGTGTTGCTCACAAAAAAATTACTCATAGCGTCGAAATCCTTTAGAACAATAACATAATAACATTGACCACATTTTTTACGTCAGCCGCAGTGCAAAACCAAATAACTACAATACAAAGTCAACATTGTTACATATTTATTAAACTGCATGCATACAATAGTCAGTTATTGCTGCATTGAGAGGCTGCCGCATCAACACTCCTCTCCGATAAAAATTAATTATGAGAACCGATAATACTTCTCAGCTGTGGGCAATAGAATGGAATGAGTGAGGCTGTAATTGCTAATAACTTTGACATAAAAACGTGTCTTGACGTGATCGTTGCACGTGATCGAGCAAGATGCAAGTAGCCCGTTGATGCGATAAAAATCATCGATTATGGCTCCTTAGTGCTCAAGTCATGCCGGATGCGCTGCGCTAGCATAATCGTTATTTACAATTTTGTTATTAAAATAAACATCGTCTTCTCGAACGGTCAAACATAAAAGTGTATTGAAAACACGTCATACGAATAGCAAGCGAAACACAATCCATATTATGCCAGTAAACCTGAGCTGGTAAAAGAGTAAAAGTTTTAAATGAAAACTAACTTGAGTCTTTTAATCATAATGATGGATGTGTAACAGTAGTCCATTACATTGATCACATTTGGAAGGCTAACTCTCTACCCCCTATTACCAAACATGCCGATTTTTATACGCCAAGGTCTTTCCTGCCAGCAAATAATGTTCTGCAGTTGTCAGTACCATTTTTGCAAAACTATGCCCAGCGTCACAAAGTCATAATCACGTATTCACTGCTTACTGAACCGAACAGGCAACTGCAGCTTTCCATTGACTGTTCAATTTAAAAAATCATTTGCACGTTGCAAATGTTGCACACAATACGATTTAATGTAATTTGTTAGGCAATTATGTTGCGGGTGGTAATTGATATTTCACATTTTAGAAGCCTACCTTGGCTAAAAGCTAACCTACATTAATGAAAGATGATTTAGTTTTCTATTAGGAAATAGAATTTCGAAATCATATAAATGACATTTACGGAAACAGTTTACATTGAAAACTTGTTACCTACCTATTTTGATATTTAAAAATAATGGTTTGAAAATATACATACTTACTTTTTGTATGTAGATAAAAATGGCACACACCATTACCCTGATTGTTCGGAAGCGCTATACACGAGAAGTCAAGAAAAGCACAGCTTGGCGCAATACAGAAACAAAAATTAAATGACTGTTAGTATATCTTACCGTTAACTTGTGTTTGCCAAACAGCATCTCCTACGCCCCACAAGCTCGATATAACAAAGAAGACCGTTGGCGAGTTCGGGTTGGGCATCCAGATGAGGAGCCACACGATGAGGCCCAGGTGGAGGGCCGCCCCCATTACTAGGATCGGGAACCTGCCGATGTACTTCATAGACGAGCCGAATAGTAAAGAGCAGAGCGCGTTCACCACGCCGAAGCAAATCATCACGTAACCGATTGAGTGGATGCCGAGGGCGCACGACACGTATGCCTGAAAAAAAACGAACTGTTAAAGCCGGTTTGCACTGACAAGAGATATTTTAGTTTAGGGCTTTATAATATAGCTGTATAAAAAGATACAGAAAGCGAATACCAACGTGAAGTTATTCATAAATGTGGAGGTCATTGTGGAAAAGAATTCTTTAAAATTTGCATTTCAGTCTCTATACATATTAGACCAAACAACTTGGACTCTTTTATTTAGAATTTTTGATCTACTTCTTTGATCAAGCAATGTTAGTAAGTTTAAATCTAAACTAAACACTCTTTAAAGACAAAGTTGTGTTTGACTTAGTTCTTTTGGCAGATTAGTACACAAAATCTATCAATGCTAGTAATTTTAAGCAATAATTTTCTCTATGTCGACGTTTAGACGAGTGTTAAGATCCCTTAAAGTTCGGTAGTTCCGCTTCACTTCGATATTCCGTTTCGTTTAGCTAATATCCTATGATATAATAGCATAACGGCTATCGTAATGCAACTTTGGAGGTCATTTGATTATGAAAAAACACTTCCTCACCGTTTCATAAAAATATTTCGTGATTAACGGCCATTCAACAAAATCTTTAGTGCCTAGTATTCATCTCAACGGTTGACGTGATTTGTAATTCAATTTTCGTGATAGTATCGTCTCATTACGATATGGTTTGGTATGGTACATACATCCGGGAAATCCATTGTAAAAAAAGTTTATGCAATCTGTGTCGTGAATGAATTTCAATGACAATAGCGAAATTCAGTTCTGTTTTTCAGCAATAAAGTGTGATGTAGACTCAGTAAACTATATGTATGTATAGTTATTATTTCCATCAATTGCACCTATTGTAATGTATATGGTTGTTTAAAATGTGTTTGCACAAGTGATGGTTGATGAATGAATAAAAGCGGCAGACGCAATGTAACAATCGATTCTCGGTACCGACACTTTTATTCAGGTAAATAGTTAATCGTTTGCGGTATTAAGATACGATATATATTTTTTGGAATCATTGTACGATACCGGCGTCAATAGCTTACAATTCCATGAAATTATCATGTGGTTAGCAAACAGCCGATAGTGTATGTTTTGATAAGCAAACAGCTTTTGAAGTTTGCTTCGTTAGTGTATCAGACAACGCAGAAACAGCAACAGCAATTATTATCATTGATGAAATTGTATGGAATTATTCAATTTTACAATATGTTTTACAGCTTTTAGCTTCTTTTTCTTATGATAATTTAAGATTTATAGACAAAAGCAGGTCGAACTTGTACTGGGACGAACCATAAGTTGAATCACGGTAATACATCTATGATAGTATGCCGTAAGTTGAATGATTCATGCTACTATTTTATTCAGTGTGTTTATGTAGAGATTTTTGAAAGTTACGTAAGTAAATATTTTAAAAAAGCACTTCTGTTACCGATCTTTAGTCTTCCTGGAATCGGTCATCTCGGGTCTCACTACAATTCTATCATGCAGAGTCTTGGTGATGGTGAAGTCTTACACTGGTTTAAAAACCAAACTGTATATTGACATCAAATCAAAACCATAGTATTTTCTAGGCATAAACAGTGTCGACCCGTTGTAAAGTAGGAGATAGTCAAATAATATAAAGTAACAAGATCAGTAAAAGTACATACTTGAGTGAAATCAGCTCCAATGAAGGCCTGCTCCATGCCGATCCAGAGAGTGATTGGAATCAACAGCTGCTGGTTGGGCTTCTTGAGTTGGTAAGCGGTGGCTGAGAGTAGCTGAATACCGGTCAATTCCTTTGATGGATCCGACTGCCTCTGTTTTTCACCGTACCTGCGAAAATCAGGGATATTATTTTAAGACACTAGAATCTATTGCGTTTCACATTACGTCGATGATTTAATTTGTAAGTACTTACATAGTTCGAGTAAAATATTTTTATAGCGTAAGAGATATTTATCTCGACTTGTCAACAGAACATTACCATTTGAATAATGACGACAGTTAATTAGTATTTCGGTTATATTTACCTACAGATGACAGCCGTACTTTAATTTCATACATAGGTAGAATTCGACCTGAGATACATCGTCATAAGTTATATTATTGTCTCACAACTCGTATCTCTTTGCATCAACCACAACAAAGAAACATTGATCTTGAACCGTTTTGTGTTTAATATGTAAAACGATTTTAGCTTTAAAAAGACCAGCCGGATCTCATACGTTACGGGTAAAGGCGTGACATGACGAATTCGCGGCAGCACGCAAAAAAAATCAACTCCGTAACCACAAAAATATCAATCTAACTGACAAACGGAACACCAAACATGCAAAAACTAGATATATTGCCTCCAAATTGGTTGGAGGTGCGATGCATGACGGCATTTAACTAACCGTAACAATTACACTGCGTGTACAATTCGTACCCACGTTTGATGTTCCAAATGACGGCTTACAAAATAATTGGTCAGCTCCAAGCTAGAGTGGTTTATAAATAATTCGCGTAAAGTTTTCAGTCTTTTCTTTAATCAATTCATTGGTTTTTCAAACAAGAATTTAAGAACTTTACAGTCAAGTTATAAAAAAGAAACTACAGTTTTTCCACAGTTTTGTTAAGGTTAGAACCACAGTACAGAACTTTCTTCTGTTCTGTGGTTCGAACTAACTATAGAATATCAACAAAATATTTTTAGTGACAACTTGAATGTTTGTTAAAAATGTATGATAAGATGAAGCTTTGATGTGTTTCCGTTATTACTCGCTCAACATTAAGACAGAAGCTGCGGCCCCGGTTGAGATATTGATATATATTTTCAAATAAAATTATATTGGGTAAGTTTTTGAAATGCTTACTCTTACTCAAGAATATAGTAATCAGGCAACACATGGGCAATTGGGTAGGTCGCTCATTTCATTCTTTAGCGGTTTGCATGAGAAAAGAGCTTGAAAGACGCTTGGTACAGACAGGTGGAGTGCAACCCTTGTAGGGGCGGTAGGTCAACCTGCGTCTAATACTCCAATGCCAATGGTGGAAGGGGGCTGGAGGAATAAGGTAGTGCATTTCTCCCGCACACTCTCCAAAGTATCTATCCAAATAATAAGTGTTTATCCGTTATAACATGCACACACGTCTAATATGCCCTATGGGTTAGACAGAGACTAGGCGTGGCCCTCAAAATCGGTCCTCTGCGAGACACCACGGTCCTTACAGAATAGTCTACACTAAATAACAACTGCGCATGTGCTCAGCGTGATAAGTGGTGAGCCCATCGATCGCCGCTCTATACTGTTTGGAGGTATGTGCAATCTTTAGTCCTTTAGTCGTCTTTTACGACACTCAATGGAAGAGATTGGTTGGGAGTACTATTTTAAGTTTGAGTCGCCACCACACAGCTTACAGCACAAGTAAAAATTTATATTATATTCATCAATAAATTACCTGGACAGCGGGTCTACGAGCAGGGCAACCATCAGCACGGCGACAATGACGCACGCGAGGTATATAGCGCTGATCTTGTAGATCTCGTCGTTCGGCGGCCGGTTCAGGTTGTGGTTCTTGTCTTGCTCCTGTCCACCGAGCATACAGAAGTTGGCACCGCACTTGAGCAGGGCCGAGCTCACCATCGTGTTGTTCAACGTGTGGTTGCTCGTGTGCAGTCCAGAAGAAAATACTGCAGAGAAATATCACAATCAGTTACTGTGGCTTATTTCGTGATAATAATTTTTTTGACCTATATGGATTTTCAAGGCACATTATCTAAAAAACTAATAAAAAAGGAGTGTTTTTTGAAAATTCATAGTTCAAAAATTATTGAAAATCGCGGAACATAAGTACATGGGGGTGATTTGGGTGCTCCTAGGGCTGCTCTACCTCTGGGCTTCCGCTTGACCCCATTTCTTGGGACAACCTGTATATACGGTCCCACTGCGTACTGCGGGAGTTGAATCCAGGACTTTAGGATTTCGGACAGAGCTCTCTTATCACTCGACTATCGATGCTTTTGAAAATAATTGAGAACGAGTTAAACACTTTAAAACGGCTGCATCTATTTCTTGAAATAGTATAGTATAGTAGTAGAATAGAAATAGTCGTGTGAGTACCGCTACTTTTAAATAAATGTTGAACTCACCTAAGCTTGAGACTAAGTTTCCCCACAGCTCGGCGGTCTGCCATGCGAGGAAGAAGAATCCGAAGAATCGCACGATGATTCCGTCCACCGCTTGGTCCGTCAACTTGGCGTACACACTTCCCGCCTGCGTTAGATACGTGGCTTTGGAGGTCCACATGGGCGCGGCTCCAAGGCCGGCCACCACACCGGCTGGCACCAGGGTATAGAACGCGGGGTAGAACTGCGCACCGATGTACGGCGCGTAACACAACATGGACACGCATAACGTCCACTTCACCGTTAGCCTTTTGATTAGGAACGTGGGTATAAATATACAGGAGACGACAGACGCAGCGTATATGGAACTTAACGATACGGTTCCTAAGCCTTCAGCGGCGTTTATGGACGACTGCAGGTTAGCAGTACCCTGGAAGGCGGTGAATTGCACCATGAAGGCGCAGCTCACGGCCGCCACGTTTTTCAATATCCTCCATTTTTCGTTAAGTGTTAGTTTAACTTTTCCAGTCGGATAGTTGTCATCCTCAGTCGGTAGGGGTGGTGGTTTGATGATGTCCTCGTTCGTGTCTCGATCATGTTGGTAGCCGTCGTTTTTGAATCCCGTTTTGATCGTGTAGACATTGTCTTTGTCCGGACGTTCGTCTTCTCGTCCGCCACCGTGCGTAGCAGTCATGCCGTGTTACCTCCTTTTGCCCTGAGAACAAGACAAAATAAAAATTACAACTATGGTAATGTTTACATATTTACATTTTGTAACAATATTATCAATATTGTGCATGCTTAAGTTCTCTAGGACTCTATAATAGCCAACATTGAGTGGTTTTGTTAGGATAGTCACATTTGCTAACACCACTGAGGAAGTTTTTGTTACAAATACAATTTGTGTCGCATCGACCGACACAATGGCTGCCCAACCACTAGTACATGCCAATGTACTCACATAGTTTCATAAATTGTTTCGTCGTTACATAATCATTGCTGTCTGAAAACGTGTTGGTTGCTAGAACTTAATAACGAAGTCCAGAATAATTAGTTCTTCTCATCATCCTTACGCGGTCTTCGAAGCGTTTTCTCGATTAATATTAAAGTCCTATTTTTTTGTGTTTAATTCAGAACGTGGTAGTAAACCTTAACAAATGTTTTTTTAATGAAATGGTTCAAACCGTGATCTTAGAAACTGTATTATTGTCTTAGTATTATCAGTCTGCTTGGATAATACTCAAAAAGTAAAGTCACTAAAAATGTACGTGTTGGACTTCATATTAATAACAATTAAGTACATACTATTTTAAACTTACAATAGGATAATTTATTAAAACAGGAAAGTAATTCCCCTTCACAAATCAATTGCAAGGATGTGAATAGTTTCCAAACATTGTTTTTTCAGTATTATTCTACGAGCCATAGGATTAATCACACTTATAAAAATCAACATCAAGAATGATGTCTATTTGTTTTTTTTGTTAGGTTTTCGTTTAGGGGTTGGTAATCAGTTACGAACCGAACTAAGCATCGAAAAGTCCAAACACATTTCGCCCCCACCTCGGAATTGAACCCTGGAACTCTCCCTAATACCGGTTATCAGTACCACCAAAGTATTCCACTAGTAAACCATAAAAATATGAAATGGTTTCTAACATTCGGAATATATTACGATAACTATTGCACAACATCGAAATGTTATAAAAAATACGTAACGTAAGGGCGTTCAAGGACTTCGCCCTGTGTACAGACGAGTCAACAAGTGGCAGTACCAACCAGATTTGATTGGTTAATTCTAAAGAAACAAGCAGTGATTAATATATGTACGTGATCAAGACGCTGGCGAATACTAGAAAGGACAGAATATAATTAAAACCAGACTGATCCCTCCACTTCTGGCGTGTCGAAACACGAAACTAATGCGGTGGTATTCTCGTCGTGTGCCATCCCGAAGCGGCAGCGCCGATTGAATGTCCCATTGTGCAAGTTAATGACAACGCTCTAACGATTGTTTGCTGTTAAATTTGTATCGCGAACTGAGTCGCGGATTGCTAACCTCTGTGGACAGCAGTCTCAAATTCCTTAGTTTTGTTACCACGGTTTGTTTGAAACCAATATTACATGTGAGACGTGAACTATGGCAGTGGACTGCTTCTGCGGCCCTCGTTTCCAAGTCTCTGACTAACCCTTTGGGGAGTATAGTAGTGTATCTATGTATGTACAGTCACGAGCAAAAATATGTAAACAATTGTAACTCTTAATACAATGGAATAAGAGTCAAAGTATATAGGTACATATTGGTGCTCGTGACTCTACATAAGATGATAGATAGATAGATGAGGAGCTCGATGGCGCAGCGGCTAGCCCGTTCGGTTTGCGATCTTGCCCGCTAAGCAACTTTCGCAATGCCGGGTCGCTGGATGGGTGACCAAAATAATTACAACATCTCGAGCTCCTCCGTGCTTCGGAAGGCACATTAAGCTTTTGGTCCCGGTTGCTGTCGTAAGATTACAGTCGTTAAACCCCACTAACCCTTATTGAGCCGGCGTGGTGGGTTATGGCCCAATATCCCCACGTGCTATTGTCGTCGTGAGAGGCCTGTGCCCCACAGTGGGACATTTATAGGCTGATAATGATGAGATATAGAGCATATATTTTTGAGGCACATCAATTAATTGAAACATACATATACGAGTACCAATGTATAAAGAAGATGAAACACGTGTCGTATAAAGTGAAAATATTCGTATTCAAAAAACTTAACTTACTCGCTGACGTTTCGGACACATTATATTCGGACACTGTGTCCGAATTGACACTTTTTAATTTTATAATTTTTTTCACTGACGATTCGGACACCAATAAAAATTTACATAAATTTTAAGAAAATATACCATAGTAAAAAACAACTACTTGATTTATCTCACTATACTGAACAGCTCCAATAATTTAATGATGTCCGTATCGTCAGTGAAAAAAAAAATGTCAATTCGGACACTTTGTCGAAATATAATGTGTCCGAAACGTCAGTTAGTCCAAAACTGACATAAGTCTCTTAATAAATTTCAAAGCAAAATCAATCATATTGATATTCGTAATTAGAACAATTCTGCTTTGAAGTTTCAGACCTAGTAATTTAATTTGAGCAATGTTTTTATCCAGCGAAATGCGCAAAACCATCACGCGCTTGTGTTAAAAATTAAAATTTACTTTTTAACACTACAGTACACGCGTGGCCTACTTTATTAGACCATGGTAACATTTTTCTTGATAATTTGACAGTTTTACATGTTAGGGCAGTGCGCTTTCAGTTAAGCCTACTTAATTAAATTTGTGAACATGCCAACACCACACTGGACTCCTACGTGCACCCAAGTATTTGCAATTTAGCGCCAAAGTCGCGGACCTACCATAGTAGTCCGTGCGTGTATTGGTGTACAACTTTTGGGTAAGCAATTTTTATTGTGTTTTAGGTTTATAAGGTTAATTTATTAATATTAAGTATAAATATATATTCAATTAAGTTTATTTAATGATATATTACAAAATTTGTTTATAATTTGGTTACTTTTTGCAGATATCTAATTATTTCATAATTTCATCACAAATGTTGCAAAAGGTGACAAAGAGGTGACTTATGGAGTTGGAAACTGATGATGACGATGTAATAACAAGTGAAAAAGAAATACTTGATCCTTTACCGGATATACCAACCCCTGGTTGGTAAATTGGTTGATGCGCTCTTTGTTAAAGAGCCCGATATCGATCGACAAAAAAGTGGTGCAAAACTTTCAACAAATGGGTTTTACCTGATCACCAGGCTAGTGTATGTATTGAATGTAATGAAAAAAGAGTTTTTAATATTATATTTGGTTTTAAAATGAAAATTAAGACTTTGAAATGAAACACTTTTTACGGATTAACTCGCGTTTAATTTACTATTTACATAGTTTTTATATTATCCTGACGTTTCGAACCCTTTACAGGGTCCGTGGTCACAGGGAGACCACGGACCCTGTAAATAGTAAATTAAACGCGAGTTAATCCGTAAAAAGTGTTTCATTTCAATGTGTAGTGCTCGCTTAAACCTCAGAAAACAATTAAGACTTTGATCTCAGGAGTACCATTTTTGTTTAATTATTTTTTAGGAGAACTAAATCGTTTCTAATTTATAGTTCCTTCTTGTTAAATATAAAACTCAAGTTTATATACAAAACATAATAAATAAATAACTCATATGAATTTATATTAACAAAAAAAAAAGTTATTGACATTTTAAAATGGACTACCATACCATGGTAGGCCACGTGGGCATTTGTGTAAAAAAAAGGGGCGCGTGTACTGTAGTGTTAAAGAAGAGGGTGCTATTGTTTCATGCGTAAAATTAAGAAAGTTGTCGACGAAATATGCTTTTAGGAGTCATTACATTTATGTATTGTTTGTTATTGTTTAAAGAATTTGTTTCCAATTTCAACAAGGCCACGACCTTGTGCAATGATAAGGCTAACTTACATAAGTTATTTTAATGTGTTTAACTAATTCAGCGCATAGTACAAGGGACTTAAAAAAATACGTAAAATTACACAATTTCGTGCAGAACCCCCAAAATATTTTTTTACCTGCCTACACGTAGCCTACATCCATATAAACAATAACTACCTATGTAACTTGCAGCACTTTGGACACATGTTAGTAAAATATACACCATAAACCTACTGTTAGAAAAGCTTTACACTCGATCCGAACTAAACAATCCAACTGACACATCAACAAGGTCATTCAAATGTACCAATCCCCAAACAAAAATCAATTTATACTTTGTAGATTTTAAATATACGTGAACTATGATCCATAATCTAATAATAATTGTCATACACAGGCGACGTTTGTGTGTTCGTCATGCGTATGAATTAGGAGGTACACATACACAATCATAAGTAATGACCAGTTAACGTGCGATGAGATCTCACACCATTGTTCTGTTGTACCATCGTTCCCATAGTACTCAGAGAAGATTCATCAGTAGATTGTTATGCTTGCACCTATTCATTAGGAAGAAACAGCAAGTCTGTAAGTTAGCATTAACAAATTAAAATGTTTTGACAGAAAAAGTTCACAGTCATCATTGTCATCAGCATTTATTACACGTGGCACGGCTGGTCTCAAACCTTGTCATATAGGCCAAAGCATACTCATAATAAACCATTAGGAAGGGTGTTATCAAAAACCGAGTCCAGCTCCTAAAGTGCCTACCAAAGTTCCAAAAACAACTAAAAAGATGTTTGACAGCACGAATAAAACTCTAAACCACAGAACGCATTATTATGATAAAAAGCTGTGATCGCGCCTAAATTTATATGAAAATGAGAGCTAGTTTCACATAAGATGTTGCATGTTCGCTGCACAAAGTTTTAGGATGTTCATTAATTTCAGGTTTCAGATTAGAGATGTTTTATATGAAATACGGCAAACGAGCAGGTGTGCTACCAGGTGGAAAGTGGTAATCGCATATTCAAAACTATCTTATAATTTAAACTTGGAGAAAAATCATGAGTACGTTTAGTTATTCAAAAGTTAATAGAGGTATTGATAGCAATTTAATCTAAAGACTGAAGATTTCGGTGCAAACCGTTTCAAAATTCAACCTGAACTTTATTACCTACCATCCGAATTAAGTCTTCATGTCTAAAATACTTTAGTATGTTTTAGGCAAAGATGAGCATCATATAGTTAATTTAAATTCTGAAATACAGTTTATAAATGACCTACATTGTTTGCAAATGAATCATATTATGATGGGGCAACGGTGTCAACACATTCTTGGTGTGGGACGTGTGATAAAAACTGATGAACAAGAACGCAAGTGTGGTCCTCAGCCCCTATCAGGGCTGAATGAAGCGTTAGCACGTCTGCACTGATTAGGTACTGTGCAAGGTACATAACATACATGCATATAATTACGACTATTATCCCCGAAGAGTTAGTCAGAGACTAGGCAATGAGGACGCAAAAGCAGCCCTCTGCCATCTCAGATCATTTCCCTTCTATGATCTGAGTCTGCCATAGTCCACTTTTCACCAAATAGCGACTGCACGAGTGCTCAGCGTGACAGGTGGTGGTGTTTGTCTGTTGAATACGCAATGGTATGATTTGTTTTCGAGATGATTCTTTTACAAAATACTGTTATTACCATACACCTGTGTGTATGGTATGGCCTGAGACAAACGCAAATGTTACTAAAAGATATTGGTGTCGCAGGCCATACGTCAAAGTACCTACGTGATATTTACTAAAAGATCACTAAAAACACACTAGCTTATGGGCTTAAAATGTACAAAAGTGTAATAAAATATATAGATTATTACACTCTATAACCACACTTCTGTTCTGTGATAGTAACTAAGTTTAGTTAGTTGATCAATACTTCTCGGAAAACTTTGAAAGTCGGAGATAGTTCTTCGCGAATATGTGTTGTTGTCGGGCTTACCTACGAATGTTTACTCTGATTTACTAGTGATAAAATTCGAGGTATAAGAAGGTACTAAAATAATATTACAATGTGCAATTTATAAACTTTTTCTTCAGCTAGTATTAAACGGCTGAAGTATATACCTTATTGTATGATAAGCTAAATAATGAAGCTGCGGAAGGCATAAATAATGATGATACATCATAATCGCGAGGTACTTGTGCCAGGTTCAACTCCAATGGTGTTCTCACGCTATTAACCATGGCGGATTATTTGTCTATTTTCACTTCCTGTATTAGCATCCCTGTCATCGCCACATAATAGGCTGCCGCGGCCTTGTACCCGCGCATCATTAAATGTCCGCGATGGTCCGCTATGGACGTTAATAGCGTTTGCGATGCGATAATAGTATCAAAATATCTCTATTATACTGTTTGGATAATCGTTATATTTATATTTATTGTTTGCTAGATTGGACGTGGAAAGAAGGTGGCGAGATATTTGCCCTGCAGAGGGACAAAATAGGTTGACAATGATAATAATAATAATTATTTATTGTACAAGTTTACGTACCTACACACAAATAGTCGTAACGAAAACACAATGAAAATCTAGTACAAGTGAGCTGCTTATTTCAGTCGAAATGCGGACCAGCAAGCCAGCAAAAGGAAATATTACAAACGACACGAATATTACATCCTACACTAACTAAACATTGTATTCAAAAAAATAGGGAGTGGAACATACATTAAATTTGTCACAAACATACATATTACTACAGTAATAAAACAAAGTATTACAAAATAAGAAGTTGAATCGAGTTCAAAACTATATTTTTGTATTACCATTACTTAATACGACCTAAGATCTAAAACACCTTTTCTCATAAGGAATGAAACCCGAATGGACTTACTACCAAAAAGAGCGGTTCTCAATATATACTGTTACTTTATTTATTACTTTATTTATTAATAAAATATCCTTTTACAATAATTCATTGTTGCCCTGACTCCCGAGCTAGAAAAATCTGTATTTCAGGAGCCAGTACCTCCCCTTAAGGTAAGTTTAAACAAAAGGTCTAAATAATATACTAAATTAAACTAGACTTAAACATTTTTTTCTTTTTTAAGCAAGTATTTTGATATAAAATACATTTGAATAAGAAAAAAAAAACTTTTACTTTAACAGTTTTAAGTTTCGTATTTTAGCGCTTACTTTGTTAAAATGAATGTGTGTGTGTGTGTGTGTGTGTGTGTGTGTGTGTGTGTGTGTGTGTGTGTGTGTGTGTGTGTGTGTGTGTGTGTGTGAGTGCGTGTGCGTGAAAGTATAAAATACATATTTACTAGACTTTACAACTCATATTATAAGAGCTTCTGTACCATCGTAGTCAAGATTCTTGAGCCACTCTTTGATCTTAGATTTTATTTGGTGGTTACTGTAGTTATTTAAATACTTATTATCCTTATGCAATTTGTTGTACAAGTGTGGAGCCAAATAATCATAGTGTCTTTTTATTACTATTGTCAACAAGACTCAATTTCAAATGAACCAAGTCTCATTTAAACTTATTCCCAAGGCGTCTCATTCCCAAAATACACTAAATTCTAGTATCAAAGTACTCGATTATCACATAATAATGCGATGTCAAAAACGAGGAAGGTTAGCTTAGTAGTGATTGTCACTGCAACAAATGCTAAGTGGAGTTCCTTTTTAGGGCACTTTTCTTTTTACATATTTTAATGTACCAACATTTGGTGTGTTCTAAATAAAATATCATTTTATTTAATTAATTTCATTTCAATCAATATTGCTTTAGTAAGTAGTGTACGCACGCTCATAATGGGTAGTTCCTTATTACAAAAAAATATGTAATGAAGGATCACAGAATTAATTTTCGTTTATCTAAGTTTCATCGCAATGAAACGGCAATTAGTTTCGATGCAAATTTCACCGTTCAAAATTGATTAAAGATGCAACTAGTATACCTTGGTATTATTTGAATGATTGAATTCCAACAGTCGAACTCGTCAAGGTAAGGTTAGATCACTATCTAGGATTTCATTAAATAAATTTCCTTAAGGATCGTTTTCCAATTTAATTAATATACTTATCAGTGCCTAATGCCATAGTCACGTTTTAAGGATAAAACGAGTTTAAAACGATTTGCCGATCGATTTTTCGTAGTACTTAAATAAGACGAGAGGTCGTCTGTGAGAAAAACATAAATCGGTTACAATTGAATTTCTATATTGTGTCTGGATTTGGTCTTATAAAAATCACATATACGAGTAACACTAGTGCTACATAAATATTTAAAAAATTTAGATATCCGGGAATGTTAATAAACATGTAAGTAGGTTAACAGTACTGTAAACTTGCATTACAATATTTCATAAAACCTTTGAAATATTTCCATGCTTGCATGCATGCCAACTCTATTACGTTAACCACGGGACGGGAGTACCTACTAACATGTACCTAGGTACTTTAATATTGGTTAAGTAAGTTAGGTAGGTAGTATTTTTGATTTTCTTCACGTTTCCACAAAAATCACTTAATAAACAATTTTCATTTCAAAAGTCACTTAATGAACAATTATTTATATGAATCTCTAACGGAGCTTACAAGAGTAAGGAATAAAAAAAATGTTATTAAATCAAATGACCTTCTGCGTAATTGTTATATGCAGTTGCAGTGCATTCATCTAAGCGGAAACATAGATTTATATCTTAATACTAGTGCGGTTTAATTTTTATTACACGCCGACTGTGCAGTACACGGAATTGATGTTCAATGGCAATTGTAATCGTGGAACATCTTGGACACTCATGTATATTCCAAAGAATTATTGCTGCATCCTCGTGCGCCGTTAGGAATTAGAAACTTTCGTGACACACGTGAATCAAAAACCAAATAAGTGTTAAAATTAAAATAATATTAATAACTTGCCAAAGGTAATGAAATGTAGCTTATTCTTGCAGATTGCAGCAGCTTTCGTTTTTTATTTGTATCAGTTGTTATGTTAGTAACACTTTTGTTAAACGTGTAGAAACGTTAATGATACAAACTTGCTATGTGGCAAGGATATCCGCTCGGACAGTTCGAACGTTGCGCATCCCTACTCTTGACCGATTTTTTTTAATTGCAATTTACTTGTTGATATAAAAACTTGTTGAACGACGACCGGACTTCAATGGAGCAGATTTTTTTATTTCTAAAGAATGCTGCTCGTAAACTCGTAAACGCTAATTAAACAAGCTACGATAAAGAAACATACTAAATAAAATGTACAAACTGACTGCCGCAAGCTGAGTGGATTTAGACCCGATGGCAATCTTATAGTTAATCTGCTCTATGTTGTTTCCGCAATAAAATAGAAAATGTACAAAATTGCAATACTCTTACCTTAGCAGTTTTGTGGACATTTGTCAGGACAACTTTTCTTTAATTTCAAACTAAAAATTTACGTTAGTAAAATTGTCCGATTGTATTCGTTGATATAGTTTTGACCATAAACGTGAGTCTATCATGGAGGATCATGGCATTTAAGTTCATGTAATATTAGTTGACGAGCAAGGCCACTTCACAATGCAGCAATGGTAAAGCCACAACAATCGTATGCGCAACTGGTTGTAAAAAAAGAAAACAATAACGCTAGCAAGCGCTCAATACGTGTCACTCTACTTCAGCTTGATGCGTTTAGTACGAATACTAGAATTTGTCTTTGGCACTAGACTGAATTACGAGTATACGACTGGACATGTTAAGTGGTCTACCGAAATTTTTGTTGTTGTATTTAACCTTAAAGTGCTTAGGTACTAGGTTACTTCCAAATGGTTCTACAAAATGAACAATGTTTGTAAATTATTTAACATGTCACGTGTTTAAGAAATATTTAATGTAAGTGTCACAATAGTGAAAAAGATATGGATGCCCGTCCACTGAATCCGGAGCTAAGATTCTATTGGTTAATATTGGCTCGGCTCCCGCTCCCCTCCTCCCTTCTCCGCTCCAGTGGACAGACAGCCTTTTAATGGCATGAAATGCTAACCACCTTCATCTAAAAGGCATTTGTTTGTTGTATTTTGGTTTTATAATAACTCTTGACTTTTTTGCGTAGGTACACCTTTACATTTAAAAATTGAAATTGATTTTGCATAATTTGAATACCTAAGTATTATTATTATCCAGAAATCTTGTCTTGTACACTAGCCAATACCTTTCTACATCAATGCATTGGTGTGAATACCAGTCGAGTGCCGTGACCTCTTGCCCCTAACACGTTTATTATTATTATCTTCAAGATGCAATATTGCAATCTTCATATCAGACGGTCATTTATTTAGCCGATTGTCTCATGTTTTTTGGCATTAAACATAAAGTTGAATTTCAACATTACCTAGTATACCTACTTAATGTGATTCAAAAAGGTATAAATAATTACTTTTATGTATTTTTATTAAGTGAGACGACGGCGATTAATTCATAAATATGTCAGTGTGGTGGGTTGAAGATCTATTCCGATATCTCCATGTGTATCCTCAACCCAGACCCTGAGTTCAAAGGCTGCTGTTGTTAATGTTGTTGATGGAGGATAATAATCTTAAAGTTACAGTAAAATTGATATTAAATAACACTAGCATACTACAGAATTTCTTGTATAAGAAAGAAGATCTAGTCATGATTAACACTGTCATAAATAAAGAAATAATACAAATACATATTAAGTCGTGACCGATGTTATGATGTAAATACCTACATCTAGGCCATGGACTCTTGATAATAGTAACAATTTCAGATCTAATGTTTAGGCACGAGATCTATAGATCGAGTCGGATTAGTTAATAAAAAACCTCCCTAAGTTCCATCGGTCAATTATATTCGTCACGCAATGCGATTGTCATTCATTAGGACAATTGAGAAAGAGCGTTTTGCGCTGCAATTATTTGTAATTTTGTCCTAAAAACAACTATCGTGTGAACGTCGCTTTTTAGGTGTTCGTAAATTTTATTTTCCTTAGGATTTGATAATTGTTGTTTGTCAATGTCTTCTAGCTAATGTTACTATAAACAAATTCGATTTTAGTGCTTCATACACGTCGCGAAGGATGTCGTTGGAAAACAAGGCCGACTGCTATAATTGATGTTGCTTTTGAAATTTTCAGTCAGCGAATTATCATTTCTAAGTATTTTTGATACTACCCTTTGGGTAGTAAAACGTTTCCTCGGGTGGGACTCAAGTCCCACCCGAGGAAACGTTTAACTGTGTCGTCATAAATTTGTCGTTATGTCTTTGTCTGTTTGCCTTAGATACCAAGCTTGAAAGACAATAATCAGGACCAACGGCTTAACATGCCTTCGAAATCATGAAGGAGCTGGGAAAAAAATATTTTTGTCACCCACCCGGCGATTCGACATAGCAAAAGTTATACAACGGGCACGATCGGAACCCAAACCTGTACCACAAAAGTACTAAAGTAGATCCTGCATACGGTCTTAAAATTTTTAAAAATCAGTTAGCCATTTTAATGAAACTCGGCATGCTGTAGTAAAATATAGAGATCTAAATAGTTTGTTGAAAACATTTCAAAAAAACGTTTATTTAACTGAGTTATTGCGATTTTAAACCTATAGTGAACTTTAAATCGCAATAACTAAGCCAAATAAACCTTTTTTTTAAATGTTTTCAACAAACTATTTAGATCCCTGTATTATAATGTAGCATGCAAAGTTTCAATAAAATTGGCTTATTAGTCTTTAAAAAATTTCGACTTGGAAAATTATACGGGAAACCGAAATGCGTAAACCCTCATAAAGGCCTCATTGAAATCAAGTCATCGTTACAATCGATGGGTATGGGTATCACCACGCTTGTCAAATGCGGGTTGGTGATCACAAAACCGAACTATACATAGGATAATCCGAAAAAACCCGTTACCCGACCTGGAATTAGTGTTGGCCAGGACTCGAGTTCTTTAAGGGGGTGCCGCGCGATCGCAATAACTGACATAAAGTCTCTTAATGAACTTTAAAGCAAAATCAATCATATTATTGATATTTAAAATTAGAACAATTATTATTCTGCTTTGAAGTTTCAGACCTAGTAATTTGATTAGAGCAATGTTTTTATTCTGCAAAATGTACAAAACCATCACGCGCTAGGTTTAAAAATTAAAATGTACTTTTTTAAGATGGGGGTGACCTGCGGAATATCAATACAAATATTTTCATGTAAGAATTATTGTTTCATGCGTAAAATTAAGAAACTTGTCGAAAAAAAATGTCTTTAGGAGTCATTAGATTTATGTATTTTTGGTATTGTTTAAATTTTTTTTAAAAATTTCCACAAAGCCACGCCCTTGTGCAATGATCAGGCTAACTTACGTAAGTTCTTTTAGAGTATTCAACTAATTCATTCATTCATTTAAATAAAGTACAAGTAACTTAAAAATATGTAAATTTTCACAATTTCGTGCAGGATCCCCTTAAGTCCTAAGTAATTTAGGACTGGACTCTTTTGGCAGAGCTCGCAAGACTCCGACTAAAATGAGTCCGGAGTTCTTTCGTCAAGTCCTAATGCAAAAAGACAAGACTCGTAGAACTGAGGCTTTATTACGGAACTCAAGTTCTTAAAAAAAAACTTAACCATTTTAATTGTATAATACTAATATAAATTTTGCTAAGGCATCACGTCCATGGGCTTATGTATGTATGGCGTGATATTTTTCCATAAAAAATATAGTAACTCTTTGATCATATGATCGAAGTAGTAAGTAACTCTTCTAACTTCTTTTTTCCTCTTTGACGCTCTCGTCGCGTTGGCTCGCTTGTGGAGGTGGTTGACGAACGTCTAAGTGAGGATGACTGATGCTACGTCTCTTACGCTGCACCACTTGTCCTCGCGCCTGGACCTCATTTCCACTTAACATCAGGTGGAGTGGGGTCATTTGCCGGGCTAGTATAAAAAAAAAAAATATTGTATAACTAGGCTATATAGCCTAGATCTTTATATCAACAGAATGGATTTGAAACTCACTGTTTCTAAAAAGACTTCGGCATTAGCAATTAACTCGTCTTAAGAGTATTATTAGTAAAAAGACTCATCAAATCATATTGTAAAGACTCGTGAGTTTTTCACTGACAAAAACTTGAGCTCTCATTCACGAGTCCAGTCTCGAAAAATCGAGTCCAGTCCCTAAAATAGGACTTAAAGAACTCGAGTCCTGGCCAACACTACCTGGAATTGAACCCGGAATTTCCTGATATCAAGCCGAGCGCTTGACCGAGTGGATCACTACCAAGGCGTAAAAAGTATAAAGATCAAAAAATATATTTTAATTTTGAAAATAGTTCGGTAACCAACTAAAGGGAGCGAGTAATATTTGGTGCCCACCACAGAGCTTTGCAAAATCTATCTAATAATGTCGTCCCTGAGATTCTAAGTACAATTTTAATTGACTTAGCTATCATTGTTCCACAGGCGGAAATCGTGGCTGTCCAAGAGTGTACAATGAAGGCGGTTACATAGTACATACTTAAGCTAGTGGTTTATATTGGAAACAGAATTCATACAAAGTTTTAAATGGGATATTAAAATGCTTGCTATCTCTTAGATATTTTTAATAGCATCTATAAATGCGACTGTGTGATTTATATGCACCAGGAGGCTTTTACTTACTTTAAATTTTTTTAAAGTAATATTTTTTTTTCATTTAAGTTTTGTCAATAGAAATAAGTAGTCTATGCTTCGATATCATCGAAGAGTCTATGGCATTATTAAACATTATAGAAGTATGTATATATAATAGGTAATATAAATTTAAAATAGATGGGCGTGATTAGCTTTGAAAATTTCTTAAAGATATAAATTATATATAATAATATAATAGATTAAAGGCAAGGGAAGGCCTTTGCCCTGCAGTGCGACTACAGAGTAATAATAATAACAAATATTTCTAGATAACTTATTATGTCAGATCATCTCACTCATCTTTGCACTGGCGGGACGAGCTTACCAATGAACTGGCATACATTTTAACTAAGTGCGCAGAATCTAGAATGAGAGTATTATGCTTTGTTATTTTTTATCTGCAGAGACAATTAAACGTCAGACCAGTCCAGATTACACCGAAACAATTCGATCGGTTGGAGGTTGGAGACTTACAAAGGTTGCCGAAGTATTTAAAACTCATAATGGATTTATTTAATATTTATTTTTATGAGCCTTCTGTAAGAGTTAAACAGTGAAATTTATTGCATTACTTACCCACTATGAATTTTACGTTAACTTCAAAAAAGACAACACAGTTAGGTACATATTGAGTAGGTAACAATGATAACAATTTGTCAGCGGGCAGATTATGATTTCTATTTGTTTGCCTTTGTTTTGCTTATTTTTTAACTCAGTCACTTAAAATATTTAATCGTGCTTAGTTTTTTGGCAGCCTCTTCACGTCCGTTTTGAAACACCTTGCATAAATTACAATATTTAAAAACATTTTATTCATTTCTAAGAATGAGCAGGAAAAAGAGACAATTATCCCGAAACCAAAAGCAACTGGTTTATCAATCGGCGGCGGCAGTGGAATCACTTAAATTAGAAAATAAAATATTAACACTACGACGCCAGCGCTAACATAAAAAGGTAAGTTTTTGATAGATTATCTGGTTGTTACAAGCTTAACCTTCAATAGTTTGCTATTCGGGTTAAACGCTAGGGTCGATACCTGAGCCAGAGGACTGGGATCAATTTTCTAGATAGTAGTTCTCTGCGTATAATGAGAGTTAGTGATCGCCAGTGACTTTATTCGCGTAAACATTCGTATTCTAAGATCCCCTGGAAATAAAATAAATCTCTTAGCCGGACGCTAAGCACATGCCACAAGATTCTTAAGATTCTTTTCCTGTAATTTTTCTTCTTCATCTTGCTGCCTTGGTCCATTTTACTTGAGATCGCGCAAAATTTTCTTTTCAAAATATGATTTTCTTTTCTGTATGATTACTACGATGATGATTACTAACACAGTGAGTATGGTATTCCGATTTTATATATCCGTAAGTATATAGATGATTTATAATAGCGTCGTATGACTGGAAACATTTGATTTTACGTCGTAGAATACTTAGCACTGTAACAGTGCGCACGCGAGGTGCTGCATTCGCGCACGTGTTAACTTACGGCCACGAAACTCGAGCAGTTTTAGCTATGGTCGGTTTCAGATGCGTGACCAAAGAGCAAAGGCATGAGCCGTGTGGATAGCGGCTCCGGCTCCCTAAAATAATTTCTTCCCTTGGGCGTTGTAAAATGCGACTAACGGACTAAAGCCTGCACATCAATCTAACAGCATGGAGCGGCGATGGGCTCACCACATATCATGCTGAGCACATGTGCAGTTGAATTGTGGTGAGACGTGGACTAGGGCAGTGGACTGCTCTGCGGTCCTCATTGCCAAGTGTCTGACTAATCCTGGGGATAATATTCGTGATGTGTATGTATGTATGTATGCGTGAGTAGATGTCACACAAATTATTGTGATAGAAACTGCTAAGAGGGTTTACGCATTTCGGTTTTCCATACAAACTTCCAAGTCGAAATTTTTAAAAAGCAATAAGCCAATTTTGATGAAACATTTGCATGCTAAAGTAAAACACAGGGATCTAAATAGTTTGTTGAAAACATTTTTAAAAAACGTTTATTTACCTGAGTTATTGCGATTTTAAACTGTCTATAGTGGACGTTAAATCCCAATAACTCAGCTAAATAAACGTTTTTTAAAAATGTTTTCAACAAACTATTTAGATCCCTGTGTTTTACTTTAGCATGCAAATGTTTCATCAAAATTGGCTTATTGGTTTTTAAAAATTTCGACTTGGTAGTTTGTATGGGAAACGGAAATGCGTAAACCCTCTTAAATAAAACTAAGTTGACGAACCAAGGAGTGGAACAATTAGGGCGTAAGTTTGTGCCATTGAAACAAAAGGTTAAGTAACAGCGGTCACCTCGGTGCACTAAACCAAACCGCATATTATTATATTAAATTGAGTTTTAAGTAGGATCATCATCGGTAAAGCAACAATCATCTATCTATAAAGTGACTGCTAGAAATCGCAACAAACTTCAAGGGCTAGTCAGGTCAAGTGTTTTAAACATGACAAAAATGCACAACAATGACAAACTTTCCTACACTCACACCAATTGTCTAGCCCAAGAGAAGCTTCGAAGAAACTCGTTAAATGGTTACTAGACAACGGATAAACATACTTGAAATACTTAAATACATACTTATTATACACAGAAAACACCCAAATCCGAGACAATTTAGAAAAACAATAATTTCTGAATTGACCTGACCGGGGATCGAAACTGGGACCTCAGAGATGGCGACACCATGAAAACCGGTGTACAAACCACTCGACCAAGGAGGTCGTCAAAAAAGGAATTCTTGTTTTTTTTTCATTTTTAATTAAATAACTCATTTTTGTGAATTTTAATTGGATTGTCTTTGAGTATCTAATTTATTTCAAAGCATACGGCCGTCTGTTGACCTGTCCGCGTCAGCTGGGCGATAAGTACCTACGAAAAAACAAGAATTCCTTTTTTGTCATGTACATTCTGTGTACTAAGTATCGGGAATTGTTCAATAAAACAAAAAATACAAATTATTCATCTAAATTTAATTTATCGCCTTCAAAGTAAGCACCATTGCTTGCAATACAACATCTCCACCGCTTCACCCAGTCCTCCATACATTTTTCGTAAGCTACTTGCGGTATGGCCTTCAGCTCATTCAGCGAATTTTCTTTTATGGCTTCTATCGACTCAAAACGTTTTCCTCGAAGTGGTAATTTTAACTTGGGAAATAGAAAAAAGTCAGACGGAGCCATATCAGGTGAATACGGTGCTTGGTCGAGAACTTTTGTTGAATTTTTCGCTAAAAACTCTTTCACAATAATGGCTGTGTGTGATGGTGCATTATCATGGTGCAGCATCCATGAGTTGTGTTGCCACAAATCTGGACGTTTTCGGCGGATACTCTCACGCAAACGCTTCATGACGCCTAAATAATATTCTTTATTCACTGTTTCTCCCTTTGGAAGGAATTCGGAGTGAACCACACCACGGTAGTCAAAAAAAACTGACAGCATCACCTTGATTTTGGAGCGACTTTGCCGCGGTTTTTTGGGTTTCGGCTCGTTTTCGAGACGCCATTCTGAAGACTGTTGGCTTGTTTGCATGTCGTACTCATAAACCCATGTCTCGTCGCCAGTTATTATACGTTTCATAAAGGTAGGATCCGAAGAAGCTCGGGAAACCATGTCTTCAGCAACATGTATTCGCTGCGCTTTTTGAACAAAATTGAGCTCCTTTGGAACTAATCGAGCGGCTACGCGTTTCATGCCTAAAATGTCAATGAGAATGTTGTGGACGGACTTAAAAGATATGTTCACCTCACTAGCCAACTCTCTCAAACTCATACGTCGATTTTCGAGCACTAGCTTCTTGATTCTGTCGATGTTTTCTTTGGTCGTAGCGGTTGAAGGTCTACCAGAACGAGGCAAGTCTACTACTACGTCTCGGCCTTCTTTAAAAGCCTTGTACCATTCATATGCCCTTGTTTTGGATATACAAGATTCGCCGTAGGTTTTTTGCAACATTTTGAGCGATTCTCCACATGAAATATCATTCGAAACACAAAATTTAAGGCACACTCTTTGTTCAACAATATTTTCCATTGTAAAAATCGCCGAGGACTCAAAACTATGACCAACAAAAAGTGCAGTTTTAAACAAAGTAAATGACAGATCCCACTCAAATTTCGCGCGGTAAATCAGTACAGTGCTACCAACATGCAGTAAAAAAATTAAGACGAACTCTTTTACGCGGGTCTTTTTATTGACATATTCCCGATACTTTTTACAAAGAGTAGTATATATGTCACTTGACCTGACCAGCCCTTGAAGTTTCTTGCGGTTTCTAGCAGTCATCTTATATATAATCAAAAATTAATCACCACGAATATAATATTCGTGCACCACTTCAGAACGGATGCATCTAGGGTTGCCAACTATACTGTTAAAAACAGTATTATACTGTTAATGTTTTATATTTTAGCGTTTTATTAACGCTTAAATAAAATTTTAAACACTGAAAAAAGGACGACAACCTCAGGCGGGAATCGAACCACGCACCTTCCGCATTCCGGGCGGCTGCCTTAACCACTTGGCTACCGAGGTCTGGCTTTCAACCGTCGATATTTGTCAGTGCTTGATGATTATGTTTTTTGTTAAATTTTACTTTAAAATTTTACTTAAGTATTATACTGTTTTTCACTACATTATACTTTTTACTGGTGAACAAAAATTAAGTATCCAAAAAACTGTTTTAGTATCACTGTGCACTGGTACGCATTTACCTGTTTATAAAGTAAAAAAGTTGCGAACGTAGTCCGCGCGGTGCAGCGCAGCCATACTTAAATCTTTGAAAAAATTAAATACTGTCCATTTTTCTTAAATACTGTTTATTTTTCTTATCTTACCTTAAAATACATTTTTCTTTTTTTTTAAGTTGGCCAACGTTTGTACAGATATTTTTGATGATGTAGGTACCTAGACCAGGAATAAGGCTAGATTATTATGAATATGGGTGTTGACGCGAACGAAGTCGCTGTCGGTCGATATTCAATGTAAAAATAAATGCTTAAAATGAAACAATAACCACATTTACCAATTCAAATATTATTAACATTGTATTATGTTGGTATTACGAAGATGTGATACAGTTGAGATTAAACGTAACAAACAAAAATTTCCATTACTTCAAAAATAAACAAGATTCGATGAGTGTGCCTTTAGGTAGGTACCTATATACTTAAATATCAAAATTTTGCAGTGAGTCATATCATAACACGTCGTAGCATTGTGCTATTAAACAATCTCATATCCTGGTCAATTCGATGCAGTTGAATCCGGATAGGTTTTAACGACTTGTTTGTTTAGTACAATGGGAAAGATTTTTTCTTGCGAAACATTTTAGTGTTGCTTGCCACACCTTAACACTGTATGAATGACAAATTAAAAAAAAACAACAATGATGTGGTACAACACTTTGTGTCAATGCGCATTCAGTAATGTTTTCCTTTATATAGGTAATTAGCTACATAATAAACGCTATAGGCAACAAAACATTATTCAAAGTTAAACTCTTGTAGATATTGATTACAAAAGGTCCAACCAATGCCTCGGTGGCGTAGTGGTCAACCCAGCCGCCCGGATTGCGAAGGTCGTGGATTCAATTTCCACCTGAGGCAGTCCATTTTATACAAGGTATCAATGTCTTAGAGTATATTTAAGCGTAATAAACGCAAAAAATATCTAATATTAAACTATTGTTTTAAATGTCGCCGTACCAGGCAGCAAAATTTTCCTATAGTCGTTGACTTATAAGACTAAACATCTTATAGCACACTAATAGACGCTTTGATCAAAATCACTGATCTTGTTAAAGCAGCTTAACGGACTATTTGCGCTACAAGCACTTTCGATCCTATTATGCAGTCTTAAAGACGTTTACGAGAAATTCTTATTAGACTATTTACGCTACAAGCACTTCCGATCCTACTACGTAGTCTTATAAACGTTTACAGTATTACATTATATGATACTTATAAGAACTTAAGTCTTATAAGTGCATGTTATAAAAATAAATATCAGAGCTCCTATAAATGCATTTAACAAGACTATTTGTTCTTGTTCACGTTTTGTTTTATCATTCTATAAGAAAAGATCTTCTGTAAACGTTTTAGGTATAGCTGCTATAGGTCGAAGATATTATAAGATTGATTTGACTTTGTCGTGACTTCTAAAGGATTTCTAGCACCAAAGTTGCACGTCCTGCTACTATTATAGGTAAGATTCTACTTATATGTGACCTGCATTTGCTATTATTAGAGTGATCAGCTGTTGACATAAATTAAACAATATGGTGTCCAGAACTGTGATCCTATAATAACATTAACTTTGACTAAAATGCATTGTAAAGCTCCTGATAAATGCATTACAATATGGACCGCAATCCGATCTGATGACGGCTGTATTTACTAATAATTAATGAATATACAAATAATAATTATGTTTACTTTTGAAGGCGCATAAACATATGTGCATTATCATCGAATACTTTATCAATAAAATTTATTTTGCAAGTTAATTTCTTTATATAACAGTGAAAACACAGAAAGTTATTAACTTTTATGATAATGAATAGTAATAAATATTACCCTTTGCAATATTTTTTTTTATTTGTTTGCCTCCACCATTAAAAATTAATGAAAAATAAATGCTCTAGTTATGACATCACAATTACCACTGTTGGATAAATTACACCAGTAGCGGCATGCGCTAGATTGTTACAGGACTAATCACGCTGACTCAGTGCGTGTATCTGATATTTATAGGACACAGTGATCTTGTAGAAGTACTCAATAAAATAGTAATAAAATCAATTTGCACTTTACCGGACTGTAACAAAATAACTATAGGTCGTAATAGTCCTGTAAAGTGCGCCCAAATGCGGTCCTGTAAACGTTAATAGGATTTCTATAGGACTAAAAAATATTTGGTCCTAGGATACTTACATGACCACATTTTGTTACTTGGTGTCTCTAACTAAAATCATTGAAAAAAAAGTGCGAGCATCTGTTTTAAACATTGCCTAACTTTATATAAAGTTTTGTACAACAACCGTACTTATATAAAAAAAAATATTATTGTCATCATAGTATTATTATTAGTATTAAATTCATGATAATATTAAATGATATCAGTTTTAATGGTTTCGTGGGATAGTAACCAGGGCGTAATAAAAGTTTCTACCGGCGGCCGTGTGGGTTTAGGATGCGTTCATAGTAAGATTTGTAAGTACTTATAGTCTATGTATGTAGTAAATATCCTAAGGCTCTTCCGCGACTACGTCCGTGTGAATAAAAAATTAAAATAATTAATACAAATTTTGTCTTGGCTATTACAAGCACAACAAAAAAGAATTAGCCAAATAGGTGCAGCAGTAAAGTGGTGCGCAAACATTAATTCGCAGCAATTGATTTTTATCTATGATGATGACGAGATGCAAAAGTGAGTTTTTTGTTTTTTGTCAAGCTTTCACGGTTAATACTTCTTTATCTATTCCGTGGTTAAAACGCATAAAGATGAATCTGATTTGGTTTTACCTAACTAAAGAAATATTTTTTTTCGGTAAGCTAAATGATTTAGGTGTAGGTACATATTATTTTTCAACAAGATTTAAATAATTGCAAACAGATATAGTCAGCAGTCATATGATAAAAACAGATATTTGGTCAATTCCCTAAGTGATTTGATCAAATCAAGGAGGATGTTAAAATAACAACATGATTTTATCATTTCCCTAAACAAATCTAGGGATTTGAACACCACTAGAACATAAATTGCCCTACTCCTGTTGTAGGTCACGTGATAGGTTAGAAATTTAAGACAATCGCTATGCTGCGCTTCGCGATTGTCTTGAATTTCGAGGTTATTTTTTTTTATTAGACAACAGAATACTAGCTGCTCTACTCCTGTAGGTCACATGTTTTTGGTAATTTCACGGAACCAGTTCTGGTATTTGTTCAAATCCCTAGATTTGTTTAGGGAAATGATAAAATCGTGTTGTTATTTTAACATCCTCCGTGATTTGATCAAATCACTCAGGGAATTGATCAAATCTCTGTTTTTATCATATCCCTGCAACATATACACCGCGACAAGCTAAACTAAATAAAAACTTACAAATCGATTAAAAAAAACTAGTAAAATCTTTTTATATTTTTAGAAAAATGCATGCCGGCCGGCTACAAGCATAATTAACCAAATATTAACATAAAACAACCATGTTTTATTAACGCGTGACTTTTTTGATTTATAATAATTATAAAGTTTGTGTGACCTTATCCCAACTTTAGAGCTGGTCTTTGCGAATGACATTTGAATACATCGCAAGCGCATAAAGTCATACCATTGGAATTTTGCGTACATTTTATACCAAATTCGTATAAATGTCAACGTCTCGCCGCTTGAATATGTTAAGTGTATGCTTTGCATGTAAATAGGAAACATACAAATATCTCTGGAGATAATAACACGAAATACATTTAATATAAAAATAACTTATGACTTTATTACAGTTTTGAATGGGTAATTAAGAATGCGTAGTTCTGAGTCGCCATTTAGGTAAAACCAAATTGGACCCGACTGGAATAACGTTACTGGCACAGTTATATTACCGTGCTACAGCACTTTGCTAAAACTGACGCTAGTGTTGGGCTAGGAATATTCTTTAGACCTGTAGTAGTTCACTGTAGCGAAGATTTTCGGAGAGAAGAGATTGTAGTAAACGTAAGTGGAGAGGACTGAAATATTTCCGTTTTTATTAATTTCTGATAGAATACTGGGTACTCTGCCTGACGGGGATGATCTTGCAATTCTTTTATGTAAAGTTTATATTTTATTTTTTAGTTCGTTTCAATATTAGTTTTAGTAACCAAGGTCTATTTGCAACAGAAACCCTGTTATTTTTACAAACCCTCTGTTTTAAACAGAGGGTTTGTAAAAATAACGGAGGTATAGATAAAAATGATAAGTATCGTGGTTATACTTGCAGGTGTGATAATAATGTCAACAAAGCGGTTCTTAAAGCGAGTCACCGGTAAATGCGGGCAAAACTCTTTTGATAAATCAAATAGTTTCCCCATGTATTTGGGTATTCCTCGAAGCGCACGTTTATTTTTAGAGTATCTACCTCTTTTCATATTAATAGTACTACCGTACTTTTAGTTCAAAATACTGTCATGATTCAATTTATTATTGACATAGTAAGTTGCAGCACCTAGTCCTACTCCTTTATTTTTTTTCCTGATAGTTAAAGGTAAGTGAGATCGCAAAGGCGCCCATCTACCTCTTTTCATTTATGTCTCCCTGGTACTTTTAGATCAAAATTACTGTCATGATTGAATTTATTATTGACGTAGTAAGTTGCCTAAGCATCTAGTCCTAGTTTCTATCGACATCAATATTACGAATCTTTTAAGCTCCTCTCTATTTTTTACCGTTGGTGCGCTTCGAGTAATAAAAATATAATATTTTAATTACCTATTTTGAAGCGCGCCCAACTGGTGCGCTTGGAGGAATAGTTTAGGTGCGCTTGGTACGGTGCGCTACAAAATGGGTGCGCTTCGAGGAATACCCCTATGTATAGTAACTATTAAATTACGCTCTTAAAAAAATATATAATACACTAAAGGATATTGCCTAAAGAATGTGCTAATTTGTTTTTTTTACATTCTCTTGGCAATTACAAACACAACAAAAAGTATTAACCCTACAGCGGTTCTGGAGTATGCGCAAAAATATATTCGTGGCATATTATTTTTATTTATAAAGTGTAGATACCCATATTGACGACAGGTAAGTTGGCAGTATAACATGAAGACTCTTATTGCTTTAGATTATTTGCCAACGGCGACGATGAAAAAGCTCTGAGTACGAGTAGTTCTAAGTACCACTTAACTAGTCTCAAGTTAAGTAATGACTACGTGTAGAGCGCGCTAAACCTTGTTGTAGAATACGTACAACAGCACCTTATATTATGAATATTATGATATTGTACTTATATTAATTTAAACATCTTACAGCAAAAAAATATTTTTCCGTAAATTTTACCTAGTTGGTTTTCTTATAGAACTAAATCGGTTTCGTTTACTTCAACAGAAGAACGAATTTTATTACTCAATTTAAAATTTATTTATTTATTTAGTTTCATATAGGGTGTCACCGCACTGGCGCATGGTTGGTGGATTTTTTATTAACGGTTACAAATAAACACCTACACTAAACCTTAAGTGCCTTACAAATAAACAAAGAATAAGCTACGAATAGTTATTCCGTGTTTTGTTTCTGTCACACAAACGTAATTTTAAATTAGAGTAAAAACGACAAAACACGGAATAACTATTCCGACCAGCCCCCTTACTCTTGAAACCGATCGCTATTGGATCGGATTGGTATTGTTAATTTTCGTATTTTTAAGTTACGACACCAGCGTTAGTTTGGATTCATATTGGGTGAACTAAATGACATTGAGTTTTGTATTTTTTTCACACAATATTCAAGCAATATGAATCCATATTACCTCTGGTACTTAGGAGTACGAAAATTCACAATACCAATCCGATCCAATAGCGATCGGTTTCAAGAGTAAGGGGGCTGATACTCTGTTTATTTGTAAGGCACTAATTGCGTAGAGGCACTATATAGTACCATAAACCACCAATACCTGTAACGGTATCAATACGTATACGTATATTGCTTGCTATAGCAAGACTGTCCAGTGTTCTTGTAGTGCAGCTGCTTACTGCATACATTTATATTACGAATACTTTCATGGGTGTAGTTTAAAAGTACCTACCAGACGGCTAGTTTTCTAGTTTCCCACAAGGTTGTGGTAACCGCGACATTCTACTGCCTAGGCGTCCCGCAGCAATTTCATAAATTACTTTTACTTTTCGTCGAAGAAAAATAAAGGTGATAATAGTTCCTTAGTTCAGGATTCGATTTGCAGCGCGTACACCTACGGTTTCATCGAAGCTAACAACAAATAAAGACAAAGTACTGGCTACTCCAGGGAAAAAAAACTATAAATAACAAACAATTTATCAAAACAAAACTTTAAATAATTAATAATTTTAATAATTATAAAGTAAAATAAATTAATTAATTAAAATATGTAAAAACGCGGCAACTAAGAAGATTTGCAAAGAAAAGCAGCACGCATACCAAAACCGTTTGTTACGCCAACAACGATTTAGTGAAAGTTATCGCGGCACAGCGACCACCTTAGTCCACGAAAGCCTTAGCCGTTTAATAACATATAATTAGGCGGACATTTTAAGGAAACAACTCAAGATCTGAATTTATTATCGCATCGGAATGCAATGGGAATTGAACTACGCAAACGAAAACCGGTTAAAATGAATTTGATTCAACTGGTACTGATAAAAACCGCGCAGCCGAAGAGCGCCGCTGGCTGGTGCGATCCGGTAGTCGCCTTACATGGCCAGGGCTGCCACACGTGTTGCTCTAGCTATACGGCTTCAGCTGAAACCATATGAATTTTGTATGCTATGTACACATTTGTATGAACTCGGAGTATTGGTAGCCAGTTATTATTCCACATTTTAATTTTAAGAGCCTTTACATAGTCAATTTTCTTTTGTTTGTACGCATTTAAGACTTTTTATTTGGCATCCCTGTAAAAACGTGTCGCTAGTGATATGATGCAGACAGTGACTGTTTTTGTTAGTGACTGTTAATACTCCAATTCGCAAGGTCACGCCGCGCCGTTCGTCGAACCGCCATGTGAACTCCGCGAAGCCTTACGCATTACCGTAGACATAATACTGTAGAAAAAAAATCACGTAACCGACGAAAGATTTTTTTAGACGTAAACATAGGGCAACAAAAAGTTATATGTATAAATATTTATTAGATTTTTTACAACTTAAGTTTGCATTGATTAGTAGCAACTGTCAACATTTCGTATTATTATTATTACATTATTTTAACGGATGGCCTCTCAGTTTCGCAATAAGTAAATTTCAAGTGGTATACTTTTTAATAGTACATTGGATTGTACAATAGAATTAATTATAAGTAGTGTCTTCCAATGCGTGTTGTTAAGAAAAAAAAGTAGAATTAGACTCATCATATTCGTACCATTGACGACAAGATCATATAGGACAATATTGACAATTGCCGATGCACGTTTTTAATGCTAACAGGCATCCGACAAGGTTGGACTTCAGTTTTCCTTTACCAATTGATCGTGATGTGAATTTATTATATGAGCCAGCTGATCGGTCGCATTCGGCGGACGCACAAAAACGAGTCCTCGACGGTTTATAACGCTTTTGCATATAAAAAAATAAGGTACAGACACGTTTTTTAAAATGTTAAGAGCAACGTTGGAAAACATTTGTAATTATTATTTTTGCTTTTGTAAAGTTTCTATTTCTTAGGATTGTACTCCGTCATTTTCTAAAATCACTGTAATTTTATTTTGACTCCCAGCGTCTTCGCCCCCGTGAACAACACCCTTATGCCGGGACGGTGTTTTGAGTTCATATAAAATCTTGTTTTTATAAATATTCCGGGTAATTTTTGTTTACGTAAAAACATAATTTGAACTATTACATTATAATCATTTTAAAACCATTTTTTTTCTAAAAACGGTGCAGTCTTCTCTAGTGCCTTCCTCAGCTTAAAGGGAAAAAAACGTACCACTTGAACTCTCCAAATTTCGTGTGGTATGGTGATGATATGCTTAACTTACACTATCGCAACCCGAAAGAGCAACATGCTTCGCTTTTTGATAATCTTTTAAAATTAAATGTTGTACATAAGTAGGTATGCTCGCGACTATTATCCCCAAAGGGTTAGTCAGAGACTAGGCTAAAGCCGTCCACTGCCACAGTCCACGTCTCAGCAAATGATAACTGCACATGTGCTCAGCGTGATAAGTGAGCCCATCGCCGCTCTTTGATGTTAAATGCCGCTTTATGCAATCTTTAGTCCGTTAGTCGCCTTTTACGAAACCTAAGGGAAGAGATGGGTTGGTAGTATTCTTTTAAGAATAGGTATGCCGCCACCACACAACTCTTATGAAACACAACTCCATCCTCTTTTCAAAAGAAAATGCTTTAATAAATATCGTTGAATCTTTTGGACAAAATTAGTTTTATTAATTGTTGTAGAGGACACACCGAGAATCAAGTGGCACTACTTTCTAACTACCGCCCCTCTCGCGAACATGCCTACGTTTAGAACCTGTTCGCTCCAATCTGGTAGGAATTTTGTAAAATCGTGTATGAGCTCAGCTAAAGTGTTTTTATTAAACGTTTTTTTGGATCTCAACCAACCTGATTAGTGTAACGTATTTTATTATTATTTTTATGTTACCAACATCGCCCGAAATATTTGATCAACATCGTTATTCAAAATGAATTATGTGTTAGTTAGTACGTGTCTGTAAGCAGTAGCTAGCTAGGACTAGAACAATACCTAATATCATCAAAACAAACCAAACCTTTGTGCCTGAGACCGGTGTACAATGGCGGACTCCTTCGCTTTACCAGTCTAAAGGTCAAAATCCCTTGCACACCGCGTCGTCTATTTGGTACGGGCACGTACCCGAGCGGTCGGTGCGCTTCATACGAAAATCGCTGCAAAGTGGTAAAGCGACGGTGACCCCGTACGTACATACGTACATATAATCACGACTATTATCCCCGAAGGGTTAGTCAGAGACTAGGCAATGAGGACCGCAAAAGCAGTTCTCTGCCATAGTCCACTTTTCACCAAATAGCGACTGCAAATGTGCTCAGCGTGACAGGTGGTAAGCCCATCGCCACTTTATGCTGTTGGATATGTGCGCAGTCTTTAGTCCGTTAGTCGCCTTTTACGACACCCAAGGGAAGAGAGGGGGTGGTAACTACGCGACCGGTGTTCTGACGACAAAAGGCGGTTGAAATAATAATAATTTAAAAACTTATTGGGACAGCCCAACGTGGTATCCGTTAATTTAATGTAATGCACCATCATATCTATAATTTTGACTACGAGAGGTTAGCACGCCGGATATGGCGTCACGCCATCTTTGAAGTCCCGGTGTCAATTCCCGCGGTTGTGTTACCTCATTTAGAGAAAACTGTTTCTCTAGCATTAAATTTGGGTCTAGGTTTTTTCTTTGTTTTTTCTTTTTTTAAGTTTTTCCGTTATCTTTACTTAACACTAGCTAGATAATGTGAGCGTAGAAATTATATAATTTTAAAGAGGAAAGATTTGATTGTTTGTTTGTATGGATTGAATAGGCTCCGAAACTACTAGACCGATTTGAAAAATTCTTTCACCGTTGGGAAGCTACACCATCTCCGGGTGACATAGGTTATAATATTTTCAATTTTCGTCACTGTCGTCGTGGACGTCGTGGACGAATCCGCGAGCGGTCCGCTAGTTATTATTATAACTCATGTAGTGGCTCAACACTACTACAAATACCACAGCTCTTGACAGCTGTGGGTGTCTCAAAAGACTACCAAAGGATTATCAAACAAGGATTCATCATTAATTCCATAACATTAAACATTAATTTTACAACATTAAAAGTACAACTAGCATCACGTAACAGTTCTTCAAAACATTTAACTTTTTTGTTATTTGATTCACGAATTTGTGTGATCGTAACAATAGTTAATAAACACTCGCTGAACTTTATGGAACGTAATAGTAACGTCATGTTCACTATTTCCCATACCATTTCTGTGAAAGATAATCGTTTTGACACCAGAGTTTCTCTATAGACTATCCAGTCCTCTACCATATTTTGTGGACCGAATGGGTTTTACGTCATTGCATACTTTTTACTCAGTGCTTTGTATAATACCTTAACAATATTGTATAAAAACTTAGAATAAAAACCAACACTATACGTTTCTAGTTTTTGGTTTTACCACCAATAACCAAGTTAAATTTAACAATGTAAAAAGTGTGCGTTTTTACCGCCAATAAAATATAAAATCTAACAACCTAAAACAGTTTAGTTTTGCGTCGTATATTCCTAAAAATATGACGAATGCTTCAAGATCTTACCGTGTGATCCTATTCATATGGTATATGTTTCATCTAGGAGGACATTGAAAAGCTCATCATGTTTATTGTTTATCTACTAGTAGCAACTTTAATTTTCTGTCGAACATTTAATTATTTATATTTCCTACTGATAACATATTGGAAGGTCTTACAATTCTAAGGATGTTGTTATTGAATTACGATTAATAGATTTTATTGCAAAAATAACAGGAAAAAATATTTTTCACAACTGTTTAGGACCTGTTTGATTTGTGGTTTTTCAACTGTTTTATTCATCAAATATATTAAGTGCTAAACTTAAGTTGTAAAATAACTTTGATAAGGAAAATAATGCAGGTAAAACCCAAAGAATACCAACTTAAATTCAAATAATTTATGTTTTGTTTTAATTACAATATTTATGCTAATGAGTGGTGGCCATTAAGTGGTGAATTTCCGAAAATGGTACTGATTTGCTAATGTTTCAACGGAACATATAGTTCCAAAAGTAGCGAAGTCAAAATCTGCAAAGTTATAAAAACAAATACAGCTTAGTGGTTGAAATAAATATTAAATTATTAGGTACCTACTTACAAGTTAATTCTAGCTTCAAGACATTTTTATGTTATTTAAAACTTTTTAAAACCTGCTCAGCGACAGGTGCTGAGCCCATCGCCGCTCTATGCTGTTGAAAGTAGGTATGTGCAGTCTTTAGTCCGTTAGTCGCCTTTTACGACACCCAAGGGAAGAGTGGGTGTATTGGTAGGGTAGGTGGTAGTATTCTTTTACCGCTACGTGACACGGTTATATATATTTTTTTACATAAAGACTATTTTTTAAAAAACTTGAATGTACAGTGAGCTTGCCTTCTGACAACACAGTGCACAGCAGCCATTGCTATTTCCCCTACAAACTGTTTAAGAATTAAAAGGTTATAATCATCTCAGAAATAGCTTAAGAATTATCAACAATCATTATTTCCAAGAGCGTGGGACCGATTAGCAGTGTTACGACACAACATACGTCACCGTGACGTTTCTCATAACATTTCATGAATAAAAAATTGTTAATAGCGATTTAAATAAACGCACGCTAACGTAATATCCAATACGAATACGAGTATTTCGTACAATTAGCGTATAGCCATTAAAATTTATGTTTATGCATTTTTTGTATGATACATATAATTTAAAAATTCTTGATCGAATTCATGTGGAAGGTCTGTATTTGTAACAATGATGACGCATTTGATAATTATGGTTGTTGCGGTGATCTAAAATTATTAATAATTATTATTTTGTTTCTATTAAAATAGGTGTAAGTATTTAATTTTTTCTTTAAACTTCATTATTTTATAAAGTTTTTTTTCTTTTCTTATAAACTTATTCTTATAAACTATAAACTATAAACTCTCCTACACTCACACCAATTATCTAGCCCAAGAGAAGCTTCGTTATGAAACTCGTTAAATGGTTACTAGACAACGGAAAAACATACATAAAATACTTAAATACATACTTGTTATACATAGAAAACACCCAGACCCGAGACAATTTAGAATAACAATCATTTTTAAATTGACCCGACCGGGGATCGAACCCGGGGCCCCAGAGATGGCGACACCATGAAAACCGGTGTACAAACCACTCGACCATGGAGGTCGTCAAACTATAAACTATTAGAATGTAATAAAATTCTTTGGGATAACGAAATGTATGAAGGCTCTTAAAACTACGTCGTATGCATGACAGTGGTCAGCTCAGCTGCTACAACATAGGAAAAGTTGCTAATCGGTTTTGCAACACAATGCACGTGCACTCATTTCTATTCCAAGATTCAACTCGGCGTCTGATTAATGAACACATGAACAATTGTTTCCTTCGTCCGGTAGTAAGCTGTTTCCGTATATTGCATCAAACGTGATTATTTTTCACAATCTATTATAGCCAACAATTATCAATTCTTACTTTATAAAACGGAGTGAACAAGTTTTGTTGAAAACATATTGTTATAAATTAAAATTTAAATGTTCCGTTTTGTTTTATTGACTATTAAACAATAAAGTGTTATTTTCAGTTGACGCTAATTAACACTCACCAAATTGTAGTTAAATTGATCAAATCTGCTTTTTTAACATATAATTGTGACATATATACCTAACTATGAGCAACAAAACAGAACTGTACCCCAAGCACGAATCATTATGGTACGTCTTTTAATTACTTTTTGTGTATTATAATTATTATGTCGTGGGAAGTCCTAGTCCCTATTAGAGGTAGGTTTAGACGCGGATGATGTTATCTTAGATGTGTTCTAAGCAGGATGTTTCAACATCCTGCTTAGAACGCATAGTGTCTGAAGCCACTATGCGTGTATCAATAAAGTGTCTGTAACTCAAGGGAGTCAATATTGCCCACAACGTTACGATACCTTCTCACATCTCAAGGTAGAACAACGGTTGTATATTATGCAAAAATTATAAACAAACTAATTTTACATAGCATTTACATAATCACAACCGTGACATGGCATACGGACTTCCTCTTGAACATCCTCTGATTATAAAATTAGGGTCATTGACGAACAATCGATGACATAAAAATGTCACATTCCTTTTCGCGCAACATTGGCAGATTAAACGTGTTTTAATACAAGGACTCATTATGAATTATTCAGTCACGTGTCAAATTACCGTTTATTACCTTACCATATTCTTCACGTTTTTTGAATTTGAACCAATGTTTAGAGAGCTATATGAGACTATACAGCGCGTTAGTTAAACCAAGGGACATATTAAGGGAGGACATTAGCACAGTATTAGGTAGACGATTCCCGATAAGATTCATTAAAAATAATCTTAATTTTATGCATAATTATTCTATTAAATAATGTAAGCGTATACACCACAGAAATGTGGTATACTCTAAGCGCGGGAAAAGATCAAATATGATCATATATGAAGGAAAAACGGGTCACACCAACCACGACAGCTAGGTATTGAATACCATACGCGTAAATGAGTCGAGAGCAGAGTGGCAGCTAGGGTGACCAAACATTACGGAAAATTTTATAAAATTTTAACATCGATTTTCTGAATTACTTTATAAGCTTCGAGTAGTATTTTTTATTTGTTTATGTTTACCCAGGCATAAACTACCATAGGATTAAATATGTCCCTCGTGTTAACTAACACGCTGTATGTGCGTGAAAAGGTTTTTACTGGGTCGACAACGTGTGAGTACTTGTGGTGTTAAAAAGTCCCAGACAACCGATTACCATCAGGGGGGCGGTATGCCTGATTGCTGAGGGCCGATTTTTTAATGTCAGATCTAACTTATTTGTCTTAAGTAATTTATTTTAAAATTTTAAACATTGAAAAAAGACGACAACCTCAGGCGGGAATTGAACCACGCACCTTCCGCATTCCGGGCGGCTGCCTTAACCACTTGGCTACCGAGGTCTGGTTTTCACCCTTAAAAATTTGTCAGTGCAAGCACTGCACTGCTTATGTTTTTAGTCAACATTGCTTCATCAAATCTTAGAAGTTTTAACCTCTGAGATCCGAACGAAATATTTTTACAAATATTTGAACATTCGGTTTAAGATGAAGCTGCGTTTATAGATGAATGTTTTTTTTATATATTTTAGCGTTTTATTAACGCTTAAGTAAAATTTTAAACACTGAAAAAAGACGACAACCTCAGGCGGGAATCGAACCACGCACCTTCCGCATTCCGGGCGGCTGCCTTAACCACTTAACCATTTAACCATTTGTCTGTTAAAGTATCACGCAACCATTTTGATTATCTTAACTTACCATGTATTATCTTAACATGTCTTTTCTTTATCTACAGGTGACATTTTAGGTAGGTCGTGTACCACTTTATCAGACGGATAATTTTATCCGAGGCTGGAAAAATTACCCCTAAGTGGCATGAAAAAACGAATAGCTTTTGATTTAATAACTTCTGTAGCAAAGTTTGAGTATATTTCAGGTTTCATGTTAAGACAATAATAGCAGGCTGATGACGACAATTTCGAAGAATTATATTGCTAAATTACTTGTATTGTGGCCTGTGTAAGATTCGAAGTATTTAGTGGCCAGTAGGGTTGTCAAACTACCACAGAAAGATGTGGAATCCCAATATCATTTGAAACGATTTCTAAAAATAAAACAAAAAAATAAGTTAACTGAATAGCAACCGCAATAAATGATATAGTTATAAGTAATTAGGAACTTAGGTTGATAAGATTTTAATGAGATATGAGACGTGATTTTCCTCCATGTTATTTCAATTTTCAAATAGGCTTTTATTTATTATTACTCAACCGTTTACACGCAACTGATTCATTCGAGTTTCATCATAGCTATTCCGTCTGCGGTTGTGAAATTAATGTGTTTGTAGTAAAATAGTTTTCTACGTAACATCGGTGTGTTTTCCTCAACTATTTCACTAGATTTCTATTAACTGTGTAGCGTAGCGGTGAAAGAATACTACTACCCCTCCCCTCCCATCGGCAATGGGCTCACAACCTGTCATGCTGAGCACATGTGCAGTCGCTATTTGGTGAAAAGTAGACTAAGAGGACTGCTTTTTGCATTGCATAGTCACCCTTCGGGGAAAATAGTTGTTGTTTTAACTATGTATGTATTATGTTTGCATTTCTATTAAATATTGTAGTGGCAGCCCTGTCCATTTATTATTAAGAGGCTACCATCGCTGCGGCCATTGTTTGTTTTTTAATTGCAGCAATTTCCGAGCGAAGGAGTCTCGTCGCCTCAGCCACACATGCAATGACTAAATATAAACTTTCAACTTTTTTCCAGATCACGAAATAGTGCATCTATTCGACGAGCTACACTTCATTAATAAGTGCTAATTGTCGCGTTTATAATAATGAAGAGAAGGGTTGATTCCCGAATCCACTGAAAAAATCTGTAATATCAGATTAAATCGTCATATTATTATGTAAAATTGTACAAAAAAGAAAATTAACAAATGAGTTAATATTAAGCTCCTCATTCCAATGAAAATATGTTTGTATCCCGAATAAAAAAATAGAAAAACCCAAATATTCATGAACCAACCTCAACAGCGATTAAATAATTTTGAATTGATTTAGGAAAACCAATTAACAACGTAGGCGTCTTCTTATTAGTTTATAAACATCTGCATTTTTTGATTTAAGGCCGTCATGAACGTAAACAACTTTTAGTTGGGCAAAGGCAATTATAATATCGCATACTAAAAACGTAAAAATAAAATGTAAGTTCAACAAATCTCGTTTCTGAGAAATGCTTGGCGGCAAAATATGTTTTTTTTTCTTAAGAATTTTATTACTTGTATTGTGCATTTCGGAGAGGAAAGTCTACCCGGAGTGCTCTTGCTGCCTTTTAATGATATGGCATTAAGTGCTATTTTAATAAACGCTGTAATTTCATTGTGACAGTGTACGTTATAATTAGTAGGAACCTACGTAGTAGGAAATGCATGACGTGTTGTTGGTTTAACATTAAAAAGGCAGTTAATGATTTGTTGAAGATGTGTCTACCATACAATGCTGAATGTAACTATTTTAATTTAAGGTTCCATGCGATTCGGGTACTTATCAGAGTCATGGTTGTTGGTATGTTCAAATCACAGGTAACAAACTTTGATGTTAGATATAATTATTTAAGTAGATTACTTATTATACTTATAATTGTATTTACTTGTGTTTGTTTAGTTAATTAATTAGTACCTAAGTAGAATTTGCACTCTGAAGGATCTGTAATGTATGACAGAACCATAACACAAGTTACACTCGCTGATTTAATAATGAAAATTTTGAAATATTAGGCAATTTTAGTATGAGATTTTAATTGTAATTTTTTTTTCAAAACACAAAATGATTGAAATCAATACCGAGTATTGCTTCCGCGGGCTCTTAGTAGAGCTTGTATGCGACTTCCCATGCTCTAAACGAGGCTGTCGATCATTTTTTTGGGGCAAGTTGTCCCACTCTTCCACTTATGCCAGTTTTAGCTCTTCAATATTTCTGGAAGCTGGATTTCGCTGTCGAACTCTTCTTCCTAGAATATCCCAGGCGTGTTCTATCACATTCATGTCCGATGATAGTACTGGCCAGTTCATTTCAGTAATACCAACCTCATGCAGGTAGCTACCACAGAATAATATATTAGCTTCTCACGATATGCGCAGTGTGGAGGCGCCCATTATCGTGCAAAAAATGAAATTTTGCCCTTTAAATGGGGCAAAAGGCATCACATATGGTTCTAAGATCTCTGTTACATATCGATGTGCGGTGAGAGATCCATTTTCAATAAGCACTAATTCTGTGCGAGCTCCCAAACATATGCCACCCCATACCATAACTGAGCCTCCACCATATGACACCGTTTCTGTGAAATTTGCCTGGTTGTACCTTTATCCACAATATCTCCCTATCCTTTCCCTACCATCAATGAAATATCGCAAAATCGGCTCTCAGCAGTGAATAAAACGCGACACCACTCACTTGCCACTCGGTGGGCTGCCAGGAGTTTAGGTGCTTTTGCTGGCACATAAGACTTTAATCCAACTTCAGTTAGTCGTCTCCTAACTGTCCGTTCACTGACATTAACGTTCCTGACTTCAGTCAGTTAGTTATGGGTCTGAACAGCGGTTTGCCGACTATTTCGCACAGTTTGCAAGGTGATAAAACGGTCATCAACAGCGCTTGTTGCCCGGTTTCTGCCTTATCCTCGCCTCCGGAAGTACATAATTCAAAAATAAACAGTGGAATGAGCCACAGTCACTATGCACAGCACCCAACAATCATCTTATCAGAATCAGTTCTATTGCTAAGTGTCAACTAATTCTTAAGAGGCCTATTACATCTCGAATGTGATTTTTGCGTAAAATGCCCATTTTCGCATTTTGTAGTAATTTTGCAGTTGTATTTCTCGTTTTTATTGCAATACTATAATAAATTTGTGCATAATATTACAAATCTCCATTCTGTGAGCATAAGTTGATTTCGGACGGCCGGTGCATCGTATTTTGTAGTAATTTTGCAGTTGTATTTTTCGTTTTTATCGAAATAGAATAATACATTCATTATAAAATCTTTATTCCTTATGAAGTAACAATTACTCTGTATAAATTTTGTTCAATAATATTATCGTAGATAGGAGATATTCACAGTTAACTTATAGCGATTTTCGAAGTTTTTTCGTTTAGAATAAGATTTTTTTCCTATATAAAATCAATGATGTCTAAAAATTCCGAGGCCGCTACGCACTATTCGACTATATAAGAGATAATATTATCATTTTTTTATTTCACTTGTTTATAACAGTAGTTCAATCGATGAGCTCAAAAAAGTGCCTTCGTGCACTTTATGAAAATCAAATCTTTCTCTGCAATTTTGGGTTTAATTAAAAACTTAAGCAAAATTTACAAAAAGCGAAGCCACTACGCACTATTCCAATAGCTATTCTACACTATTCAAAAAGTTATAATTGTTAATGTATTTTTGTTTCTGAGATCCATAACGCCAAAATTGGCCATTTTACGCAAAAATCACAGTCGAGATGTAATAGGCCTCTTAAAGAGCCATAAAACCTGTCAGCACACCTCTAATTGAGAAGTTTGCACTTATGTTTATTTGTAGAGAGGATATTAATACATAAATTATAACAACTTGGCAAGATACCCGAAAGTATTGAAAAAAATCGATATATTTTTTATGGTCCCCTAATTGTGCCTGTGTGTGTATTTAGACCAATAACAGGCATACACAACATATTATGCAAAAAAAAATTTAATAAAACATCATAGATATAATAGTACATAATATTGCGAAGGGAAGAAAAGTGATAAATATTTACCTATCATATACTTATCAGGTAGGTTAGTATTATAAACATTTGGGACAGTTTCAGTCAAAAGGATAAAATAAAGATCAATTTTATTTAACTGGATAGTTAAGTTATTTATATATATTTATTAATAATAGCAATTGAACACAGCATAGCTTAGAAAAATTACAAGCATAGATTTATAAACATAAATACTATTCTCCATCCATTTGATTATATAACAAGAGCTGGGTTATAGAGACGAGAATGACCTAAGAGAAAGGCCATGATCATCGCGCCGGCGGGCGCTCTTTCCGCCCATATTATTGGTCAAAGACATGTACATAGTCAAAGTCTCCATCCATGTAATGTAATATAGTCTGTTCAATATAGCTTGACAGGTGTCATCAAAAACGACGACGTGACTTTGTAAAAGCGTATGAATATAGGTATTTGACAACATTTAAATAATATGGTTTTTTTTTATAATCCATCTATTAACATACTATAGATACTTTTTGTGATTATTTATTATACGTTAGATTAGGTTTTATCCCAATAAACTCACATAACACACATTTATCACAATTTTTAAAGATTACAATAAAAAAATACCCCTTCACAAAGTCATTCCAATCCAAAAAAAACTTGTGTTGGGATAGTAAATCAATTTCCTTTCGGTCTCCAAGGTCCAGCTCCTAGGTACGTTTAGTGTGTTTGGTACGACTATAAATTCAATTGGTAATCAAAAACCAATCGATTGTATTAATTGATTTGTTAGTCTTTACTTAGTTTTTTGAATACAATGACAATCATATTAAATATAACAATGATTATACATTTTGGTGATGATTTAGGTTGTGCACCAATACATTATTAAAAATTTGTTCATTACCAAAACATTCAAAATCTATTCAAGTATTTTTATTAACATATTAATATGTATTTCTAAAAATGAATTGATTTAGATAGCATAAAAACGATGAACTACACAAAATGATATTCAATTGATAACTTCAATTATCATTTGATTCAATTACGTCTGTAATGTATCAACCCTAGGCATGACAATTTGACACCTGTCACAGGTATCAAGAGCTATATTAAACAGACTATAGTGTGGAATTAACAGAAATATTTATATAAATTGTAACCACACACTTAAACTGCCGTGCTAATATTTAATGATAAACTTTGTAATTTCGACAAATGTGGTCATGATCGTTGTGTATCAATGGATTTTTTGTTGCATTTAACGATAAGGCTAGGTGTTAGTGAAAAATTAACATAACACGTTTTTAGAATTATTTTTTGAAGTAGTTAACAGTATATTTAATTATACTGTGAAAATTATGAAGTATTGTTAAGGCTTTATTCTGTGGAATATACACGATGGAAACATGATTTGATAAAGTTGGCTCAATAGAATAAATTCACAAATATACATATTTTTGTATAATTTTATCTTCTTTTCTAGGTGTGCTGCTTTGCTGTTATACCTCCCCTTAATACGTAGGTAATATACTTAGTCAATTTGATGTTACTTCAATTAAATGTATCGGTGGTGATTCATAGTATTTAAAGATGTAACAAACTTAATAATGAACAACAATTTATATTGAACACCTACAGAGCTTATGAATACGTAAATAAATCTAACTTCATAAATTCAGATTAAATGAATAATAAATTGTCAAATAATCACCGGTATAATTAAAGCTACTTCTTACACAGGACGTTACAAAAAAGTATATAACGTAAATTTGAATAACCGACGGCCTAGAAGCGGGCACCTAAACGACAATATCAACCGGTTGTGGTAAAAATCTAGTCGTTTCTTATCTAGATGTTGTAGTATAAGTTTATTGAAACGAAATCTTCGATCAAAAATTATAAAATTTAGATGGATAATGGACGCTCTCAAAACGTCTGCACAAAAGGAGTACATAAAGAAATGTTTGGGTACTCATTTCGTTAATAGTGTCACAGAATAACTAATAGTACTACGTACAGAAGGTTCACTCTCTAACGACTTTCACGCGAAATTGAAACATATCGTGTGACCCGAGCGTTCATATTCCGTTAAACAACGCTGACTCGATATCTATTTGACGTCATGACGTCACAGAGCGTAGAGTTTACGCGCGCGCGCAGGGCTTACGAGATAATGCCTAGTTCGCACCTGTGCTGGTATTTTAGTCGTGTAGAAGCATTGTATCTCTACTTTACTAAATTACTAGCACAGGTGCGAACTAGGCATAATAAGCGACGACGCGCGACGTGGAGCGCGTCGGCTCGCGGGAACATTTATTACTGCCATACGGCTAGGCGGCCTGCCTGGGGGGCGCGCCGGCCGAACGTACCTAAAATGCGGAGTGACACCCCCTGGTAGTGTGCAAGCTAAGGCACAGAATAAATAATAGTACTAGCTAAGGGTCAACATGCCGAAGAGCTCTTTCAAAGAATTTAGTCTGCCAAAAGTCAAAACACATATACGTCAAATATTGCAAATACATCCAACAGAATAGAGCGGCGATGGGCTCACCGCCTGTCACGCTGAGCACATGTGCAGTCGCTATTTGGTGAAAAGTGGACTATGGTGTGCCTTCCAAATAAACAAAGAATAAGCTACGAATAGTTATTCCGTGTTTTGTTCCTGTCATGTAAACGTAATTTCTAATTAGAGTAAGAGACAAAACACGGAATAACTATTCTGATCTTATTCTCTGTTTATTCGTTATTAATGCCAAAGCTGCCACTATGCTACGATTTAGTATATGATTGTGTATTATATTATTGTATTTATCTAGTATCTATAATTATGTCATCGAAGAACGAAATATGTATTCTGGACTAGATCATGGAAAGCTACTAATTACGTAGAGTAGGTACACTACTAGGTTTAATAACGAACTAATAATAGTGGAAGGTTCAGTCACCAAGCAAATGTGTCCTGGCGTGTCGTTATTAAATCAATTATTATTGTTAACTGTCATTAAACCGTCATCTTATATTATCTAATTGAACAAAATCTCCCAACCGTGAGGTTGCTTAAATAAAGTATTACTATTGCGTCTTTTAATTATAATATTTAGCAAATGTACATATTATAAATACATATACCTACAAGTATGTATAGGTACATAATAGATATATTTTTTGCGATGAAACTGGAAATACGAAAGTATGTCAATAATGACTTAACATTTTTCAATATTTGTACTAAACCATAATATCGATGCTTGAGCTGTTTGCACTTCATCATGTTGGATCCATGTGGTTGTGGGATATGGAAATTCGACAGTGATACTTTGGGACATCAAAAAATGTTCAAATGACAGCGAATACGTCTTATGTGTAAAAGGAATTTCAATCCTCAGGAAAAGGACTATCTTCCTTTAACACCTGTATAGGCATACTCGTAGATCAAAATACGCGTCTATAATAATATCAGTCCGTTTCAAACGATATAATTATGTCGCTTTACGTTTGTTTGTGCTAATGCAACTCGCTCTTGACCGAATTTTATCACTTTTTTTCGAGGATAACTTGTCGATAACTTCTTCCTGCCCTACCTTTTTCTAGTTTAACTTATAGGGTAAAATACCAGTCGGTTCAACTTATTAGAGAAACGTAATAACGTTTAAGGTAAAGGCTACACCAATCAAGTGTTTTTATTGTAATTAAAATCTATAAATAATAGCAAAATACCTTCTTATTAGATTCAACGGTGACGAGCGCCACATCCTGTCTATAAATATACCTACTCAATTTCAACTTAATAAATATGATTATGATCTCGATATCGAGATCTCCCAGCTTATAAGAACAATATGAAACCTTAATTATTGTTGGTAATAAGTAGGCTGCAAGAATATTGTTTTTTCCTTAACGGAGAAGCTCTTGGCCTTCATATCCACCTGCTGTAAGTGACGGTAAAGCCGAAGTTTTAAGCGAACTTTACAACTTATGAGTAGTAAGTCAGGTGGACTTAAAGCAAGCCCTACCACAAATTTTAAAATAAATAATAATAATATATATCGTTTATTTGCCTCTAAAACACAGTTATATTGTAGGTTTATACATTAAGGAACCGACATAAAACATAGAGACAAAAAGGACTATATCTCAGTGGATATAGATAGAACATTCTACAGCCTCTGCTATTCTGACATAGCCTTTTTCCACATTATATAAACAAAACAACGACGTGGTAGAGATACATAAAATTTTTGTGTTACTTAGATCTTGTCCTCTAGTCTATTCAAATTCTAGTCTAGTAGTGGTCTAACATCTTTGTGGCGGTTGTGCCTTCTGAAAATGCTTTAAGTATTAAAAGGCTTTACTCATTTTTAAATTTTATTAACACTGATTACTTCTTGTTGAGTTATTTAATACGAAATTATGTTTACATTTTTCTCTGGAGATCTGCCACAGCAGACGTGATCGATATAAATGCTTAGTTAGACCATCTAGTTCCATACAGTGTAAGATTACAGGTTTTTTTGTAATAGTTCAATTGTTTTTTTTCTTCTTTTAATGTTTTTGTACTTTTTTGTCTACAAAAAATATCATTACTATCACTACCGTAGGCTGCTTGCTTTTCTTGTGTACGGTTATACCTAGTTAAGCAAATGTTTTGTATTTGTAAGTAAGTAGTCATCATATATAATTAATTTAGATAACTTAACAAACCTGCACCGCAGTTACACATTTTTCACAAATGATTAGGACAGATCGAAATGAGCCCAAAAATTTTAAATTCATAGTCATTCATAATTATTCACAACAAAGTCGACCTTCACTCACATTAGAAATGTAAATAACCAACTTTATGATCACACTGTATTTCCTTGTTTGGCAAGCCCGGATAGATAGTCGATGGCTAATATACGCCGTCATTTTCTTACGCACTGACTTTTATGTAATACTAGCCGCGACTTCGTCAGCGTTGTGTTCACGCATGTACCGCGTGGCAAATTTCCAAAAAAAAATGTTTCATACCTAACTTGTGCCAAGTAAAGCCATTCTGAATTGGTGTGCGCACCAATCCTAATAATATTATAAACGCGAAAGTTTGTAAGTATGGATGGATATTTGTTATTCTTTCACGTAAAAACTACGGAATGGATTTAGGTGAAATTCGGCATACAGATAGTTTATAACCTGGATTAACACATAGGATACTTTTTATCCCCATATTCCTACGGGTACTGGAACCACGCGGGTGAAACCGCGAGCGGCCGCTAATTAATACATATTAATACATTCGTGACAATTGATTTTTATATTTACTAGCGGCCCTCTCGTGACTTCGTCCGCGTGAACACTCCGTATCCCGTGACAAACCAAAAAAATTCTTTTGTACAAACCTTATCCTGACAACTACAAAAAAGACTTAACCAAGTAGGTGTTGCCATTTGCGCGAGCATACGACATTTGACGACTTCCTTGGTCGAGTGGTTTGTACACCGGTTTTCATGGTGTCGCCATCTCTGAGGTCCCGGGTTCGATCCTCGGTCGGGTCAATTTAGAAACTATTGTTTTTCTAAATTGTCTCGGGTCTGGGTGTTTTGTATGTATAATAAGTATTTTAAGTATGTTTATCCGTTGTCTAGTAACCATTTAACGAGTTCCATAACGAAGCTTCTCTTGGGATAGATAATTGGTGTGAGTGTAGGGAAGTTTATTTATTTTTATGATACATTCGTATAAATTGATTTTTAATATCTAAGTATATTAATAATAATCAATTGCTGAAATTTTTGTTTGCACATCACTTCAGAACGGCTGCACTATTTGGCTAATTCTTTTTTTAATCGTGAGTAAAGTTTTGGAAATTAGGGGGCCGCTAGTTTATTATATATATAAATACAGGTCCGCGTTTAACTACTCAGCAATTTTTTGTAGCATTACGATAATCTTGAGTTGGTCCTAAGCTTTATTCGGCACAGCTCCTTTGTTAGACTTCAATTTGAGACAAACAACTTAAAGACCAAATAGCTTTGACCAAGGTCAGTTCTCTACAGAGGCTTAGTCGCCATCGCAACAACGCAGTGTTTGTAATCATGAAATCTATATTGTTAAATTACAATGTTGACGTAAAAACAAATCAACTTACCCTATAAGTAGCTTAAATTACAAACCTCCTAAATCAATATTAAAGAGCTTTTCAACGCGCGCTCTTATTAACGCATAACTAAAGTTATAATATTACAGATATAGATAAAACTTGTTTTCTAAAGTATATAATTGTAGGTACGTAGTATAAATACGCACAATTTTCAAGCACATAACATGTAAGTCCGAATAATTTACTTATGCAAATTGCACATATTGGAAATAAAAATCCTTAAAATATTTTTCTTTAATTTTAAATTTGCAATTACAAAACAGCTACAAATGTAGCACAGGAAAGTTTGACACTGAAATCTTTACAAACGACGCGCCACTTGTGTCACGGACAAAATCAAACTGGAATGAACTATTGTGTCGTGCCACATTCAAGTTCAACTGAATAACAGTACTTTGGTACGAACACACTTCCAATTAATATTTGCCTTTGTTGCATTTTTTTATAAAAATGACGTAGCAGTATCAAGTTTATTTAACTCACAACACTTCATGTTACATTTTATATTAATACTGATTCTTGCTTTTTACTATTGAACATAGTGGTTTTTTTTTTAATATAAGAAGGAGTCAAACGAGCAGGCGGGTCACCTGATGGAGAGCAAACACTGCCGCCCATGGACACCCGCAAAACCAGAGGATTCGCAGATGCGTTGCCGACCTTTAAAAAAGGAATAGGGTTTAGGGGAATAAAAATTGTAAGGGGGGGGGGATTTCCTCCGGAACTCTCACTGGCCGGACGAAACTTAACAGTACTAAGTGCCATTATTTCACGCCGGATATTAGTGAGAGGGTGGTATTACCCCGGGCGAGCCGGCTCAATGCGTGCTGCAACGCAGCGTGGCTCTACTGGCAGTCAGTGTTACTCATTTAGGTCATTTACTTCATTTACTTATTTGTTACTCATTTAGGACTCAGTGGTCACGTGTAGGGTCTTAAGGGTAAACCTACGGTACGGTACGTACGTTGAGACAATAGCAATTAAATATATTTCAATAACAACTAAGGAGAAATAAACCTGATGTTCTATATGTTACGCACCACGCAAAATAATCGTAAGTTAATTAAATTCCGTTATAAGGAGTTTAGGTCTTAAACTATCAACTTTCAAGTTACTTATAACACATATGGATTACAGTAGCTATGAAACTTTAACAGGACATCACTACCTACTTAGTTGCCCTTTGTTCAAAGCCCGCTTATTTATTTATGGAGCACACAGCAGATAACATGCCTACATTATTATGACTAATTGAAATTCTAGTCGTTCTTAAAGGTAACTGTCTCCTAATTATTGTGTAACGTAATATCGATAAACTCTATGATTTTGTGTTAATGTAGAAATATTTGGACCTCATCACTTCCTTAATAGGAATAGGAGTACGCGTGCTGCTCTCCGTTGTCACCATTTTACAGTCTCTAATATTATAAAACTTTAAACTATCGCGTTGCATTGCATTAAAACTAACGGGACCTAACACGATTAATTTTTGTTAAGTAAGTACATATCTACTTACTGCTTGACGTTTCGGCCGCGATCACAAGCAAACTGATATAATTAAAACTCGTTTTTTGGTCGCACCTCCAAAAGTTGGAACCGTCTACAGCACACGTATTCCCTCTTACATATGACATAGGGTCCTTCAAACAAGACTTTATAGAGACACTTTGTGGGACGGCAGGGTGAGGGTGCTGATGCTACGTCTCTTAGGCTGCACCAGCCCTCCTAGACATGTGGCTAACACACACGCTTTGTCTATTCATAGGTCGTAATTAGTCGTACACTGGCTGTGTACTATACCAATTATACGATGAATATCGAATAGACATAGGGTGAGCGTTTGCCCCTAGTCTAGGGGAGGGGGCAGTGTCGCAAACCATGTCGCGTAGAGGTGAAAGAATACTACCACCCCCCTCATCCCTTACGTGTCGTAAAAGGAGACTAATGGAATAAAGACTGCACAAACTAGAGCGGCGATGATCTCACCACCTGTCACGCTGACCACAATAGGCAGTCGCGTTTTGGTGAAAAGTGGACTATGTCTCTGACTAACCCTTCGGGGATAATGGTCGTGATTATTATGTTTTTATGTATTATGTATATTTATGTTGAATTTTACTAACATTTAAATTGACATTATTATATAGTTGCATTGAGGACCTCGATGGCGCAGCGGCTAGCGCGTTCGGCTTGCGATCTTGCTCGCTAAGCAACTTTCGCAATGACGGGTCGCTGGATGGGTGACCAATTAAAAACAGCTCGAGCTCTTCCGTGCTTCGGAAGGCACGTTAAGCCGTTGGGCCCGGTTGTTGTCGTAGGATGACAGTCATTAAAACCCACCAACCCGCATTGGGCCAGCGTGGTGGGTTATGGCCCAATATCCCCACGTGGTAGGCCTGTGCCCAGCAGTGGGACGCTTATAGGCTGATGATGATGATAGTTGCATTTTGTGGAATTATTGTTCTTTTTAAAGTTTATTTTATTTTTGTAGATAATTGTAATTCAATAAACAGAAGTAAAAAAATGGAAAAAGATAAAGATAAAGCAACTTTACCGTGGATACATACTACGTGTTTGTCGTTATGTGGTAGTCCTTGTGGCCCCAGCGGGCTCGTGTCTCCCGGCGAGTGGCCAGCCTCGGCGGCTGCAACCAGACCGCACAGGTTAGCCGGGACGCACAGCTTCGCCAGCACACTCGCCTAGCAAACGCACAGCTTGGCCGAACATTTATTGTATAAATTTTGAAAAATGAATTAGGGTCTTATCAAAAAAAATAGCAGCAACAGTTTTATCCGTTTCAGACATATAATAAGAAATAACAATGTGAACTAAACTAAACAATTAAGAAAACGAAAAAGTTCCTTTTTAAAAGAAATTTATTTTATTTCTTTGAGGTGACCAGCGGGTCTATCGGCTAAAAAATATGGATATGGACATGGGCTTCATTTGACATTTGAAGCTCATATTTTGTCCTTATATGGGCATATTATGGGCTTCAAATGGTAAATGAAGCCTAAGTCCATAGTCATATTTTTAGCCGATACATGGGCAGCAGGTAGGTGATTAAAAACTTATAATGCACTAAAGTAGGTACTTTTATAGTACATTGCTCTTTAGGGTCTTTGAGGAAGTAAGAGTTGTGAGGATGGGAGGGGGAGACAAGGGCCTCTGGTAATTTCGTTACCCCTCCCGTTATGTAAACGTACGGACACGAGTGACTTTAATAACCAAAATATCAAAATCAGACAGCCAATGAGACTATCTTCGGCTCTTCTACTCGTCTAGCCACCTTACGAATAGGTGGAGCGACGATATTCGTAAGGTGGCTGGTCAACCATAACCGTGTCTCTAATTGAGAATGCAAAATACACTACTCTTATAGTAGGTACCTACTTATTTTAAAAGTACCAGCCCATCCGTGGGACAAGTATGGTCTGATCATAATAACATTTATCTAAACCTTGAACACAAAATGTAATTAAGCTTATTAAAAATTAAAATATTTAAAATAATTGTCATTAAATAAAATATGATCTTATATTACATTCCTATCTTTAAGTTTGCTCTAACCGGACGCAACAGATACCTACTAAACGATCGGCGAACAAAAAATGAAGCATCGCGAGAATTCCGAGGAGCGAAGTATTGAATACACAGCTCGTTCGCTGAACCAGTTGCGGCCCAACAATGAGGAACTGTTTTTTGCAGCCAATTCTTAATCCACATGCTACTTTGTCAGCCGTGAACGACAGGTGCGACGTAATATTAATATCATGGTAAGATAAAGATTGAGGTACTATCGGGGTCCCCGTCGCTTTACCAGTTTATAGAAATTTTCGAATGAAGCACAACGCGCCGGGCGGGTGCGTGCCGTACCAAATAGACGATGCGGTGTGCAAGGGATTTTGACCTTTAGACTGGTAAAGCGTCGGAGACCGCGAGAGAACAATCGAGGGAGTTCCCGGTAGACCAATATTCAGCGATATTCGCTTGCGCTGCATTCGGACTGCGCGTACTTACATGCGATTGTCAAAAGGGTTGTCTATAGTTAGGGAGGTTTTTGTAATACATAATTTAGAATCATAAATGAAGAACGTTACTAAGAAAAGGTGGTTATAATTTAAAAATGCCTCCACGCCTTTTCAGTACATATAATCACATGTCTATGCGCTTCGGCAAATCAGCTTTGCCGCACGAGACCCGCGCGTAACGATAGTGCATGAATTTCGCTTCACGCTGATTATTATTTCTCGTACATTTTTCATTCATTTTTTCCTTTCAATCCCAAAACTTTTTCACAAAAAGTTTCGGGCTTGAAAGGGATATGCCATTTATTATGATTCTTTGTTTTAAAAGTTAATTTTAAACCATTTTTTTGTATTTTTATACTACAATTTTAAACGGTTTGTTTTGATCTGCCACATTATAGGTACATAAATAAATAACTTGTCCACACGCACACCAATTATCAAGCCCTAGTAAAGTTAATATTGATGTGGTTAAAGAAAAATAAAAGGATTGTTTAAATACTTTGTTAAAAAGGTTACTAAATATCTATTTTTGACTTTTTTAAGTTTACGTGAAGAAACATAATTAGAATATATTAAAGAATTCTATTAAAGTCTGTCAAAGTTAATTATAAAAGAAAAACCAATAAACCCTATTAAATTTTTAACGTGGAGAACATCGTTACGTACTCATATTAGCATTTAGTCTGTATCGATCATCATAATAGTGATGCTCTATATACTTAACGAAATGAAAATAAATAATATTAAATACATCTTATAAAATATTTCTTTAACATGACTTCTATATTATGTTAAAGAAATACTCTTATTAAGTTTCTTTGTCAAATATTCTACGATAAAATTAAGAAATAAAGTTGTTATTTTTATTATTTCTTGCTTATTTTATAAGTTTCAAGAAAAAGACAATAATAATATGAAATTATTTAAATTACCATCAGTATACTCGTAATGCTGTTTGGATGAATAATATAAACTCGTTTCTTTCCTGTATCCGCATTAGCAACCTTACAAATCTAGCGATTCAGGAGAGTGACAATTATTAAAAGTTTACGATTAGGCTGAGGATTAAGCGCACTAAAATAACACTACCGACCCGTCTCTTCCCTTGACTCTAACGGACTTAAGAGGAAACACTACGTCGACGTGGCATGCAAAATTCTCATACAAAACACAGAAACACAACGTTTCGTAGTCCCCTGTTTCCTCCTTCAGAACTTCCCCAATTTTTATTACTTTTTCAGCATCGATTAAAGAAAGAGATTTCCTATATCTGTATGTTTGATTTTTTTTGCATTAAGTCATTTATTTAATAACCTTCAGAATTTAGCAAAATCACTCCGTCTTCAGAAAAATTAAGTGGCTGGTTTAAAAAAAATCCAACATACAGACATAGAAAATCTCGTTCTTTAACCGATTCTGAAAAAGTTATAAAAATTGGTCCAGTTCTGAAGGAGGAAACAGGGGACTACGAAACGTCCTTTTTCTGTGTTTTGTATGAGAATTTTGCATGCCACTTCGACGTAGTGTTTCCTCTTAAGACTGCACATACGAGCGGCGATGGGCCCACCACTTATCACGCTGAGCACATGTGCAGTTGTGATTCGGTTAAAAATGGACTATGGCGGTGAACTGTTTCTGCGATCCCCATTACCTATAGTCTCTGACTAACCCTTTGGGAATGTTAGATGTGAATCCTTTTATATATGTAGGTACAAGCGGCCGCTCGCGGTTTCACCCGCGTGGTTCCCGTTTTCCGTGGGAATATCGAGATAAAAAGTATCCTATTTGTTATTCCAGGTTATAAACTTTCTGTATGCCGAATTTCATCCAAATCCATTCAGTCGTTTTTACGTGAAAGAGTAACAAACATCCATCCATACGTTCCCGTGGGAATATCCGGATAAAAAGTATCCTAGTTATAAACTATCTGCATGCCGAATTTCATCTAAATCAGTTCAGTAGTTTTTACGTGAAAGAGTAACAAATATCCATACATTCTTACAAACTTTCGCGTTTATAATATTAGTAGGATATACATATAAATGAACTGATAAAAGATAAAACGTAAAATGCGTTTTGTAAATATTAGTATTTTTAATTTTAGTTTAGTTTCTTCACGTCGCGTCTTGTCTCGCCGCCGTCGTCGTTCTGGCACAGAGACCTTGATTTCCCGTGCAGCAAGGATCCGACATCAACGCGCTCCGACTATATGTGTACAATATTTTAATATGCATAAAACCTTTAAACGAGCGTTCATGTTGTCTTTTTTCATTGTTTTATAATATTGTAAGAAATAAATCGGATTGTTATTTTTAATAGTATCTAATAAAAACCTAGTCTATACTTACTAAAGCCAAACTCGATGAAGAATTTTTGTAAAATACATAACTACTCTCGAAAAACATAACCGTATCATTTAATTATATCACAGAAAAAATATAAGATCACCATCGCAAACATCGCAAACAACACCCATGGTAGTTAAACTTCATTAACATTAAATATCACATAAAAATAACATTGAAATTAAAATTTAAAATGCACAAACTATGCCCATGAACACCTAAAGAATGCTTATAGAAGTACAGATAAAAAACTATCATCATTAGCGACATATTTGTGCAAACAAAAATTTAAATAAAACGCATTTTATTCATGCTGCCAAGCAAAAAACTTTAAGGAAGCAGTTTCAACTTGAAATATTTAAATTATCAACCAGTAATATTTAAGTAAGTATCTTAGCATGGCATTGGTGATTGTTATGTCAACAACACAATGGAGGCTATAAAAAAAGTTTGTTTATCAATTGAGTGCAATAAAATGTACTTCTAAAATGTGATTTCATGAGACATCGCTTTCATAATAGTCACGACGTGGTTTTATTATTTTATTTTATCTGTTACCTTAATTATTAATTAACGGAACGGAATTAGTATCTCTTTTCTATTTATTTTATTAAATCATCATCATCATTATCAGCTTATAAACGTCAGCTTATCCCTTCGTCTGTGGCAAGGATAGGTATTTCACTAGATAATAAAAAGTTTCAGTCATTTACAACACTTTTCAGTTTTGAGAAACTTGTGTTTCCGATAAACCAAAAAAAAAAAAGTTTTAGTTAGCAGTTATACGAAGTATTACAAATTTAGCTATTTATCGCACACGTTTTACAATAAATCAATGTTGTTGACAACATGTTTTTCGTACAACAAACTAGAGAAGACACCGCGAAGCAAGTTTGTGCGCACTAAGGTACAGCCCATGGGCACAGAATAATATTACTAGCCATGGGATGGACTGCAAACGCTTTTAGTGATTGCGCGTGATTCAAGCGATTGTGGACCTTGCTGCACCTTAGTTGCGCACAAACTTGCTTCGCGGTGTCTTCTCTAGTTTATTGTACCTCAATGTTTTCGTATTAATTGTTGTGTGTAGCACCAACAAACCGTACGGCTGAAGTTAAATGTGTGGTATCAACAAACTATGATAATAGCATAATGTGTCGATGACGGGCCAGTTCCGCAACAGTAATGAGCCCTGCTCTTAGTTACCACCATCTTGTATAATTAAGGTTACTAAGAAACGTATATCTGATGGTGCTCGGGTTCAATTGTGATATTGTATACATGTGTGCCACGTACTGTGACTTCTATCACGTGCTTACGCTATGACTTGAAAAAAAATATTGAAATTACTTACTTTATACGGATCTACACGTGTTTCTTTTACGTAGGTATTATTTTTATCAGTCTCCTTGTGAACGGGGTTCTGTAAAAAGTAGGAAACGTTAACGTAATATGCCAAATAAATAAGAGCAAATACGTATAAAGTGTCTCATTATAATGTGTAGCGTTTGCGTAAAAATAATAATATTTAAAAGCAACTTCAGTACTCAGAACTCAGTAATCAGATCAGAAAACTTAAGACTTTTTGAGCACGATATAGTTAGTTACATTAGACATACTGGGTAGATATTTCACGCTTATATTGGGCGTTATGGGCGTATGGCGTGTGAAATTATGAATATGGACACTAATATAATCTGGACTCTGGACAATGATTCCGCTTAACATCAGGTGGAGCGGAGTCATTTGCATAAGGGCTAATTTTCAATCCTCGGATAAAAATTATCCGTCTAATAAAGTATTGCACGATCAAACTAAAATGTCACCTGTAAAGAAAGAAAATACATGATTTCACAATACGTATCAAAATGGTTGTGTATAGACGAATAAGCTTTGTATAACAATTGATAAAAATCGGCCTTTAATAATGAAAAAGTGTTCTATACGATACCTAACATTATAGAGCAGAGCGAAACAGGACTGTTTCTTTTGAAGTAAAAAGTAACCGCAATATGTTTAAGAAACACGTAGGCAGTTTTTATTCGGCTTACTTGACTTAATTCTCATTATCAACCTATTATAAACGTCCCACTGCTGGGCACAGGCCTCCTACGTGGACAGTAGCACGTGGGGATATTGGGCCATAACCCACCACGCGGGTTGGTAGGTATAACAAATTATATATAAGGTTGGTGGGTATGGTGGTGAATAACTTAATTCTCAATAACTAATATTGATATTGGAAATAACATTTATGAAAAGTGCAATGCAATATGGGTTTCGTATCATTAAAGATTATACCGAGTACGTTTAATATACACACATCAAAAGTGTCTAGGGATCAACATATATTTTTGCAATAACTTTTCTCCTGATTGATATTAATTAAAATTTTCTTTAAGGATTCATCAAATAAAGTGTTTTCGTTTGTCTACAGTAACGATAAACCAAGTCACCTTTGCATTAATAAAGAAATTTTCCATTTTCCTAATAAAGGACTTGACATTTGAACCACTAACATTAAAGTTCGAAAAAAAGACTGAAATAACAGTTTTCTTTAAAATTTTATTGGGTAACTTAAACAATTAATAATCCGTGTTTCTACCGCGAACACTAACAACACAAGAACATCGGTTTGGCATACTCAAAATGAGTTCATCCAAATCACGCTGTGGAATGGCCGCCCATGTTCGTTGCAACAACAAAAAAAGGTCTTCTTGCGACTGGATACCCTCCATATTCGGCAGAGCTCTTCTCTGTAGCATATCCCATGCATGCTCAATCGGGTTCAAGTCTGGCGAATTAGCAGGCCAGGGCATGACATTGATGTTAGCTGCGGCGAGAGTCTGTCTTACAACTCTTGCGGTGTGCGGTCGTGCATTATCATGCATTAACTGAAATAAGGGACCGATTTGCACTTGTAGAGGAACGATGACGTCTGATACAATCGTCTCAGCATAAATTTGAGCGTTGAGGTTGCCTCTGATCCAAATCAACTCAGTTCTTCCGCCGATCCAAATACCCGCCCTTACCATGATGGTTCAACCACTATAAGGATTGACTTCCTGGCAGGATTTTAATCGCTGTTGGCGTCCAGGGGTTCTCCAGTGTCGTATACGTCTTGTATCCGGTCTCATACCAAAACGAGACTCATCAGAAAAGCACACGAAACGCCATTGTTCTTCTGCCCAATTTCTGTATTCAAGAGCCCATTGATATCGAATCCTACGATTGTGCATTGCTATAGGTGGTACCCTTAGCGGTCTTCTGGAATGAAGGTTCACTTCATGCAAGCGGTTTCTGACTGTTTGGTCGCTAATTAAGTTCCCTGAAGAGTGATGAAGCCTCACGGCTAACATCATGGCGGTTATTGTTGGAGCTCTTCGAGTTGTGATTTGAATGTATCGGTCTTGTCTCCGTGTGGTGCAGCGATACCGTCCTCCATGGCGCTCAGCCACGGTACCAGTGCTTCGGTAACGTGTCCAAAGTCGACTGATAACACTCTGACTTGTATTCAGAGCTAAAGCCACAGTACGTTGCCGGGAACCAGCTTCTATCATTCCCACGGCTCTGAGCATTTCTTCCCTGCTTAAATGACGTCGCCGCTCCATAATAACGTTGGTTTTAATCAGTAGTAGGGAAACAGTAGCACTAATAATGTCTTCAATGCGTTGTATGTTTTTATAGGGAAAATATTGACAGCTGATTTTCATCTTTTACTAGAAATTGATTGAAAGTTCCTGTTTCAAATTAAGAAATGCACCAAAAAGGATCCATATAAATTTATAAAATCATAAATTTATTACAAAGCCACATCTCAATCTCAAGAAATCCGCATAAAAATGCTTGATCCCTAGACACTTTTGATGTGTGTATTACTTACACATTTATATTTTCACATTTTTCGTGATTAAAGTCCAGTTCAATAACTTGTTTAGAAGTAATTAACACAAATTAATTGCCTAGAGGTCAGCCTAAGGATTGTAAACAATGTCTCATTAAGACGATTCCCATTTTTCTTGCCATCTGCGGTTTTTAAAACATGCAATAAAATTGCTAATTATACCAATTAATCTGAACTATTTTTTGAGCATAATAAACAGTGGCATTTGGCTTTTTTAAATACAATAGAATAAAATTGTTATTACAGTGATATTGTTATTGTTTTGTTAGTGACGGTCGTGTCGTAGCTCGTTTACTACCAACCCATCTCTTCCTTTAGGTGTCGTAAAAGGCGATTAACGGAATAAATATTGCACATACATCCAACAGTTTAAAGCGGCTATGGGCTCACCACGCTGAGCACATGGTATCAGTCATTTGGTGAAACGTGGAGTGTGATGGTGCACTGCTTTTATGGTCCTTGTTCGGGGACAATTCGGGGATAACAGTCGTAAGCAGGGTTGCTACCTTTTTAGGACGAATAAAGTATTTTTATTTCATTTTGTTAAAACAAAAATAAAGTACGTAGCCAGAAATAGTATTCATTTATTTGTAATTAAAAAACGTATTTCTTGTTGCTCTTTGCGACATTTAATAAATATTTGTCTTTTACATAAATAGTTTTACGTAAATAGAGTATTTTAGCGTACTTTATTGGTGTCGTAGATTATAATGTACGCCAACATGAAAAAGAGGACAATACTCTATTTTAGAGAATGGGTGGCAACCCTAGTCGTAAGTGAATAGATCTCTGTAAGTATGTATACTTAATTCGTTGACATCGTTTTTAATTTTCGCATGACAATAACACAAACCGAACAGTAATGTTAGCACGTCACCGACTTTTTGCACCATTACGATTTCCTTTTTTGTTATTTAACCAATTGGCTTATGCGATCGCAATGGGGTTTGCTACTCCATTACCGTGCATAAAGGAGGGGCTGTACAAATTTATCACATTCAAGTTTATAATTAAAATAATAAAAAAACTATTCGCCATATATCGAAAATAAGCACCATTGCTTATTTTTTTTGTTTTATTACTACCAACTAAATAATTGACTGCGACTAATCAACCTCTTCTTTTGCCAAGTTTTGTCATATCGCCCAATGAGTGTCTAAATGAGTATGTAAAAGTTTTAAAACAAGTTCCATTAAACTACAGTTCGATTCGGATTTTCGACGACGAGTTTTAAGTCCCATTTAATCCTAATTGGCAAAAACTCATAAAACAGCACATTAGTAGCCTCAACTCTAAATACTTGTAACGTTGCTCGTGAAACTGGACAGTGCCGATTCCATAATAAGTACCTACAGCCAGATTAGAGCACTAAACGCGTCGAGGTAGATTACAAATTCTAATTACCTACCATTATTAAAACTCAAACTACATACAATGTTCAGTCTCAAAATAGGCAGCCGTTTATAAGTAAATTAAATAGCCTGTACTCTCCCACTGCACAGCATATGGCATCTCAAGAGAACTGATGAGTATTGGCTTAATCACAAAGTTTTTATTCGGCTGAATTGAAAAACGTTCCAACTACACATGTAACACCGTGAAGGATATAACTCGCTCGTTGCTAACCCTCTTACTTACTTGTTCCCAAAATACTTTAAATTTCCCTAAACAGCCCTTATCCTAACATGTTCCCTAAAAACCTTTTCGTCTTATCTCAGGGTCGTCCAGACTCAGAGAAATCGCCTTATACTACGTAAAGGACTTCTATGTTCTATACTGAACCCCATAGGAAACCGTTAGTCTAATATAGCCCTAAGTCTCAAATCAATGAAAAAAAAAACCCTCTTAATTATTAGGTACTTTACATGCTTTTAGGCACAATAAAAACGTTGTCACTAAAACAGACGCTAGTAATAACCGTCGGTATTATATGCAAATTACAATTATTGTTTTTTTGCGAAACCTACTAATTTTACTAGGTTTGTACCTTTTTAGACACTGTTGCTTAGTGTTCGCATAGGTAACAATTCAGACGAGTTCAATGCCATCCTACCACCAGCAAATTGTCTTTATAGGTGGACTAACATAAACTGTCTAACAATGTTTAAAATGACCGCTTGATTTTAAGAGTCCGTAATAAAACCTTTATTAATGAACAACGCTGCGAAGTCGGCTTTTTTGTGGTATCAATCCACGAGGAGTCGTTTGTGTGACGTCATAATCGTAATTAGGAATCCTAAAGGTGCTGCCACACTGTTGTACAATTGCGATACTGATGCGATGTGGATGCAGGCGGATACTTATGGCCTACTTTTAAACACTATTTAAGAATTATTTAGTTAAGGCGCTCTTTTCCCGTTTTTAACAATTTCGATTGATTGTACCGCCACCAATATAAAACATACAGTTCTAAAATTCATACATAATTTAGATAAACATACAATTTAATGACTCTTAAAGACAGAAACATGATTGGTAATACTTCACTGGATAGAAAAAAAAATCAAAGATAGCTCTGTCAACATTTTAAAAGAGCTGGTAGTCAGATAATACATTAATAAATGACTTAAATTTTTACCAATAGAAGAAACTTTTTATTATCTAGTGAATGCAAAAAAAAACACATTTTTTTTATTTTACTTATTTTTTCCTATGTATGCAAAAACCTATATAACGCGTCTATTCGCGCCGCCGCGCTTCGCTGATACACCCGTCCCGTACTGTCGTACCGTCGAGAGATGAAAAAGATGTTAGTTTAAAAAGTAACATTAAACATTAATTCAAAAATGGTAGAAATTTGCTTACGTCATAGCTAGTAAAATTGTAAATGCTGAGTTTTGCTAAATTTCTGCTGAGTTTCTGTTAATGCTGCTTAAAACTGGCAAAATTTTCTAATTTGCTATGTAATCTGCTATGCTATAAATGAGAGATAAAACTTTAAACTATCCCGTTGCATTGCATTAAAACTGTTTTAACAGGACTAAACACGATTAATTTTGTAAGTAAGTACATATAAGTGAACGTATGAGGGTGGATGAAGAAACAAATACCGACCGACGACGCCGCGCACCGCCATCGCCAGTTCGCTTGTGACCACGGCCGCAGCATCACGGCCGAAACGTCAAGCAGTAAGTAGATATGTACTTACTTACAAAATTAATCCTGTTTAGTCCCGTTAAAACAGTTTAAATATAAATGAGAGGTTCAATCCTCCTAAAATAGCAGGATTCTGCTAAACCTGGTCCGCCTTCTGTATGTCCCCGCCCTGCCTTTTCGGTATGTTTTACAAAAGGGCGCAGACGAATATTAGCGTCATGTCTGCGCCCTGTCTTTTCTAGTTTTGCGACGCGACGCTTCTATACATTTTGTCTGTCCAGCGCCTAAGGCCGTAAGCCGTCTTGTTAAGCTCTATCACATCTAGCCTCGGTGAGCAGAAAACTAATTACTTCTGCGAAGCTCGACGTAGGATTACACGTTGAGCCTCGCATATTTATTTTTGCCTAACTTACAGAATGCAGTAGATGTAATAATAAATCCATTTTGTTTTTTTATCGCTCAGCTCGCAGTCGTATTCTGTGCGATGGGCTTTTTTGCCATGAGGTTAATTATCAAGTAAGCCGAAAGATGAAGTTCTGAGAACCGCAAAGATAAGTTTTAATTTAAGTATTTTCGTTGAGGGCGGGCGATGCTAGGTTTTTTTAAAAGATTAAGTTTTTTTAAGAGATAACTTTTTTTGTTATCGGATACATACATTTTATAACAATCATCCTTTAAATTATTGCATACCAATCATCATTATCATCAGCTCAAGGATGTCCACTGTTGGACAAAAGCCCACGGATATATAGGTACTAATTATAATACATGTGTTCCATGAAAAGTTTTTGAATTATGAAGAGTGTTTGAAAAACTCTAGTTCTAATTAACTTCGAATACTTTTTCAGTCTAAGTGACTCGAAAATAGGCCTTATTTTAAAGGCTAATATGTAAAAAATACAATTACTGATTTCAAGGTAGTTTTCCAAAAGCTCTTGTTTATGAAGTATTAAAATATTCAAAGAATATAGGTATTATGGGCTACCTTAGAGCTGACTCTACCTCTTATATTCCGCGTCACAATATATCTTGGGATATATCGTGGTTTAAGCCAACAAATATTTACTCGTTATTATAATTGTTGTTTAGACTAGCGTACCTTACATAGAATAACAGACTTTAACAAATAATATTAACGAAGCAAAAATAATAATATGATTATGTGTGGATGTTTGCAAAAGAGATCAGTTAAAGAATAAACAAAACATAAGGTATTTTTTGAACTTTTTAAAAGAACAAAAAACATGTGATGTTATGCCTTATACTAACTAAGTATACTAAAGAACAATTTTGGCTAATTTCAAAGTATCTGTGTGTTGATGTTAATTAAATTTAGAACCTCAATAAATAAAACTGGAAGCTCGGATCTACCGCCTTAATTAATACGGCTTTTTTATGGGCCGCACAAGAGTCGTACCGTTGATATAAATTTAAGATAACAGTTGTTTTATTATTGTTTTTCATTTGTAAATATCACGTCATGGTCTTTTATAAATTTGGCTACATAATATTTTAAACAAGCTGTCCCGGAGAACTTCGTACCGTCTAGTAACATTCAACGAACGTCAAGCTATCAATTCTGTATTTTTTTTTACTATTTGAATATTTTCATTACTTAAATCCTCTTTGCTGCCTTCTATGTCGCTCACTCAATCACTTTCTAAGGAGATTTTTTAATCCATTTTTTACACTTTGCCGTATGTTTTTTTAAATATTTTCTTTTACACAAACCTTGTCCTAACAAATTACAAACACAACAAAAAATAATTAGTCAAATTGGTGCAGCCGTTCTAAAATGATGCGCGTTCAACCATTTCAGCAATTTATTTTTTTAATATAGATTTCGAGGTTCAGCTTTAGATTAGTCAACACCTGATATTAGCACCATATTTTTTTATAGATAGGTTTGCTAAAGAAGTATAATTTACTAAAATTTCACGGCGCGGAGATACATAGTTTTTGGGCTAGAATTTATAGAAAATTGCAAAGTAGTCAAGAATCCAACGAAAATCGACATGTTGTTTGACGTAAAATATTAAAACGTTTAGTTTTAAGCAACTAGCTACCCTACTCCTGTAGGTCACGTGATAGGTAACATCACAACACAAAAATAACCTAAATAAATAATCTAACATATGCTCAAAATAAAAATATCTTGAAAACTATGCATTTCCGCACTTTGGGTCCCCCTCCTTTTGGGTTTACTTTTGGTTCCCTCTCCATGCCCATCCCCCCTTTTTCGGTGTTACTAAAGTGCTTCCGATTTCGATACAGTGGTTTTATTTATATTAAAGAAGCAATTTAAAAAAATACAAATCCACAAAGTAACATAATTCTGCAATCGTTAGTGCTTCTTTTGCATTTGTGTCGCTATCAAAACAAGTTTTTATTTCTTTTCAAAAGTGCCGTAATCATTGTAGCATGACTGCATGACAGAATGATTTCATTCAGACGAACGCTATCAATTGCCATATTTTAATCGCATTGCACGTTGGCAGCGCTCGGTGGGTTATGGTGGCTCTATCTACCCCCATTTTTCAAGTAGGGAGGATTTTTTAATAAACACTAAACCCAAGATACAATAATTTAAATTTACTTTTTAATTAATATATTCTTTTTAATAAATATATCAAAATTCTCGTACAATACTATTCAATAACAAATTTTATAATTATTTCTTTATTAATACTTACATAAACCCTTATTAAATTTTTATATTAAAATTATTGTTATTACTTAATTATATTTTTATTAATTTTACCTCTCAAATTAATTGTTAATCAATATCATGATTAATAATTAATTTGAGGGACCCAGCAGTGGGACGTTTAGGCTGATGATGATTATTTCGTACCTAGCATGTTTTTAAAGCAGTGCTTGTTTTTTAAAGAAAAATATCAATAATAACTTATACATGACACATACGTCACGTCCGTTTGCTTGAGTGGTAGGAGAGACCTCAGCTTTTCACTTTCTACTACACTTCGTAAGTTTAATTTTTCCTCATAACATTATTCATGCATGCTCGTTGGTTTTTGGTACTTTTGACAGACCTTTACTAATTTATAACAACATAATATTATTATATTTAAGATATACTGGTTTTAGGGCATACACCCAATAAGACGTTAGCATAAAAAATAAACAAGTTTTTCCCGTATTGCAAATAATAAAATATGAGAAAGCTTTTCAAAACATATAACAGAATTTTTACTAGCTTTTTGGAATCTGTAGCTGACTCCAAGAATAATTTAACGACTGCAAAGACGACTGACATTTGACTGATACAGAAAAAATGGACAACTCGCTGGATGACTTAAAATTAAACACAACTATTTCTGCCCGTGTCTTTTATTATTATTAAAATATTTAGATACCTTTTTATTCTAAATTTCGAATTTTTAGGTAGGTACTAGCTATTATTTTACCTCCTACACTTTTGTGTTGAAATTGGCCAATCAGTTTTTTTAGTATAAGCCAGACCAACGAACAGCAATTGAATTATATATCCGTATTCTGTGACAAAGTTCCATAAGCCGTTCTGAAGAGAATTGCGAATAAACATTCATGGCGAATGATTAATTTTTAATCTTCTATCATGCATCTATACATAGTAGTATACTATGTATATAGCCACATTTACAATGGACCAGTCAATGTCATTGTAATAGAGAATTGAACTTTTGAGATCGCTAAAACGAAACTCTGCTTATTTACAACTTTAACTCAGTTCACTAAGTGCTATGTTGTTTGTAAGGAAACATTTATCGTATCAAAAGTAGGTGTTCCAATACAAATACTTCATATTGAGTTCAAAATTATTTGCAAAGTAACCTTCGCAAATATTTCAAGACGCTTAGGAGCGGGCCTCTTTGCACAGAACACGCACTACAAATTGTTGTGCTTTGAAGAAATAATGATAAACGGCTCACTGTTTCCTCAATACTATGGTCAAGTGCTTTTTTTAGAAGAATAAATTAAACCCATTAGAACCGCGGAAACCGAGACCTCAGGATGGCGGCCGCATAACGTTACTTCAGCAGTCATTGCTCACAGGTAGGTATAGGTACCTTTAATTCTAGCCATCGGTATTTACACCTCGCCAAGGGCTGCCAAACGCTACAAGATTTAGAGTAACAATGCACAATGCATAACTTTATCACCCCTATAAAGGTCTCTACACTATTTTTATTGCGCATTAGAGAAGCGCTTGGAGTTCTTTCCCGATATTAAGTGACGATATGGCCGACGCAGACAGAATCGGAATCCTGGTGAATTGAAGTAAGTGATTAAAAGGGTGTTCTACCTCTAGTCTAGATCATCATAAGGGAGTTCTTCCGCACAAACGGACCAGTAATATCTGTGTCCAGGATTCAGGTTCCAAATTCTCCTACCTACTTAAAAACTTGTTTCTCTCCTCTTAGCTCCTCTAAGGACCGCGAACTTCGCTCTTTAACCCGTCGTGCGTCTGTGATCCTGACACACAAGAAACCCTCCTACACATCCTCTCCGAGTGCCCTTTACACGCTCCGGAGAGGTTAAATAACCATCATCTTACCACTCCCCTTCACCATACAGGTTTCGAGACTGATTCCTTCACAGTCCAGGCCATTCGTCTATGGAACGCTCTTTCAGAGAAGTTAGACGGGCCCCGAGCACAGAATAAATAATAGTACCCCGAGCAAATTTGCTTTCAAAAAAACGATTTATACTTAATTTATGCTTCTTCAAGAGTCACACTCATCTCCCACGTAAGAGTTTCTCATCATCTTATCCTCTATTATATCTAAGTATTTATAAGTAGTTTATCTTTATTGCTTAATGATGTTTATTATATAGTTATGTATTTAAGCAAGATAGTTGATTGTGTAGTTTATTCCTCGTTCGTACTATTATTTGTATTGCACCGCCATCAACTCTTTCTGCCTAGCCCTAAGGTTGAGTGGTAGAGAATGCCTTTTAGCATTATGTCTGCCTTTTGTACCATTTTTTTATTTTGTGCAATAAATATTGAAATAAATAAATAATATATCCATCTTCTAACATAAACATACACGGAAACAAGTTTGAGGATCGAAGGCAGGGTCGTTCATTACCATTGCGTCAGACAGACGCCGTGTGTTATTTTGTCTTATACTTTCAATATTAACTTTACTATCTTAGTACCTACTTTCAATGGTAAATTATTTTTTATGTTCATTCAAAATCACATTCAAGGACGGACGCCGCGACCGACGGCGCGGCGGCCGCAGCGACGCGAATAACTCGGCAAGGTGGCAAATAAAAAACGGAGAGAAAGTAAGCGTGAAACTTTTTTGCATCTCGGCTTACATTTTTGACCACGGAGTTTTTGAATTTTGCCTTGATTGTTTTTTGGTTTTTACATGGATTTTTTTCTTCATTTTGTGCCAGGAAAACGAAGTTTGTACTTTCCATTTACTTGATCCTTTAATCTACATTAATAAAAATCAATGCCGAAATGTTTGTACGCGCATCACTTCAGAACGGCTGCACCTATTTGGCTAATTCTTTTTTGTTGTTTTTGTAATAGTCAGGACAAGGTTTGTATAATTTTTTTTTTGGAAATTCGTCACGAGGTACAGGGTCCGCGCGGATAAGTCGCGGACGGGCCGCTAGTTTATAATAAAAGTGAGTCTGCTTGTTACGCTTTTACACTTTAACCGCTAAATCGATTTTGATGATTTTTTATAAAGAGATAGATTAGGGCCGCACAGTTTCAGGCTACCTTTTCGCGCGAAAAATTAACGAGAGAAAAGCGCGGGTAGACGCAAGTATAATACATTTCCTCGGAAGCTATAAATCAAAAGGTAGTATACATTAAGTGATAAATACACTATCAAAGACATGTGTGGTAGTCTTCTAGAGAATGGGTTCCCTATTTAATCCCGAAAGCCGTATTACCGATTATCATTTCAACGAAAACTATTAACCGAACACTCAATTGAACGATGCCTTATTTGGACGACGCTTTAATTTACCGATGTAACGATTCACCGAAAAACCATTTACCGAAGTTCATTTCAGCGACCACACATATAACCGACACATTATTAAACCGATGCAACATTTCACCGAATTTTAAGAGTATGTCAACGCCTCGGTGGCCGAGTGGTCAAGTGCTTGGCTCGATATCCGGAGGTCCCGGTTTCAATTCCCATGTCAAGGTGTGTTTTAATTTTGTCGATTCATAGCCCGGGTTTGTAATCACTAACCCGCATTTGGCAAGGGTGGTGATTAAGCCAAATACACTTCAATTGTAGCGAAGACTTGATTTTAAAGATGGAGGCTTTCTCCCTGCAGTGGGACAGTATACAAGCTGTACTTTTCTTTTTTTAGGTAAAAAGCTTGGCTACTGAAACGTTTATCACTCATAATTATAGTAAATTAATAAAAGTGGTATAAATCAAATGCCTTTTAAATTAAATTTTGCTATTTATTTTTATAACAAAGAATATAAGCAAATTATAACAATTTAATAAAAAAATGTATAATTTCGTTTATAACATCATAAAAAATCACTTTTTTATGATGTTATGGTGGTGATTGTAAATCATACAATCACCACCCTTGCCAGATGCGGGTAGTGATCACAAACCCGTGCTATGAATCGACTAATTCGAAACGCACTTTATCTGACATGGGAATTGAAACTCGGACCTCCGGATATCGAGCCAAGCACTTGACCACTTGGCCACCGAGGCGTGGACCAACATACTCTTAAAATTCGGTGTAATGTTAGATCGGTTAAATAACGTATCGGTTACATGTGTGGTCGCTGAAATAAACTTCGGAAATTGGTTTTTCGGTGAATCGTTACATCGGTAAATTAAAGCTTCGTACAGATAAGGCATCGTTCAATTGAGTGTTCGGTTAATAGTTTTCGTTGAAATGATAATCGGTAAGACGGCTTTCGGGATTAAATAGGGAACCCCTTCTTAGAGAATCTATTTGTTAATGAATATGTATATTTATTACTTTCTTTGGATTAAATATTAATTTTCTTCTTGGTTTTTGGTCTTTGCAAGTAGGTAGATCACATGCCAGCAGGCCAGCCTACTGTAAAATTTCTTTAATCAATATTGTACTTTAAACCCTTAGCCACAAAACTCAAAATGTATTGGCATTTTATGTTAGAATGGTCATTCTACATTTCTGTTGGCGTCTGTATTACTAACTTTTTTCATCATCATCATCATCAGCCTATACTCGTCAACTACTGGACATAGGCCTAGGCCAAGAACATGCCACTAAGCACGATCCGCGGCCACTCTCATCCAGCTCTTGCCAGCCACCTTGCGAAGATCGTCGCTCCACCTTAGCTCCTCTAAGGACCAACTAACTTTTATCTACTTAACTAACTAACTTTTTTACAAATAATTAAATGTAAAGCAGCCTGTTAGTAGCGAACGGTTTTTAACAAAAATAAACTTACATTATACAGTTTTCATCAAAGTTCATCCGAACTGAAAGGGGTAGAAATCTTTCTACCCCTTCTGTCTGATGTCTGGTTTCTGGTACTACGACAGCTGAGTTCTTAAATCTTGAGGTAATCCCCAATAAGATTAAATGTGATTAGCCAATCAATAAAATTGTTTGCAAGGAAGAGACACAAAGTAAATCTGGTAATTTATAATAAAATTCCCGGCCAAAAACAACAACCATTTTTTTGTCCTATTTACCTACAAAATTTAGCATTTCCCGAAATGGCTGCAGACGAGATAGCGTCCAAACAGAACTAGTTTTACTCAGTTGCATAACCAGAAAACATTTTAAATCCACAACACCGCAATAGTAGGTTTGCCAGTCCGCATAACTAATAGGTGTTCTGTCTTATTTTCTCATATTAATTGTAGGGTGCGCATTTTCTCTATGCTCTCTTGGTTCTTAGTTACCTTGTTCTGTGGAAGTAAATATAAATAAAAAGAAACGCTATTTAATCTACGTTTAATTAGGTAAATTATAGAATATTTATTTAATCCTGACGTTTGATATCTTTTTAGGGTTCGTGGTCACGGGGAAACGTATCAAAAGCAAGTTGATCCGTTTCATTTCATTTTCGATTGTTTCATTTCATTTATATTCGAATGTATAAAACATCCGATTGATTTTTTTCTAATCGCAAAACGTACTGCTTAAATCGCCAAACAAATCACACCTGTTTCGTAAATCCTTATCTACTTTCGACCAGGTGAATTCTTGAGAAAGGTCGCCGATAACTTTATGCACTGTTCTAGGCTTTAACAATTTAATCGGAGCTGCATAATAAAACCTAGTAGCCAAGGGTTTGGGTGCTGTTCATCTAATAGTAGGTACATTATTGTCGAATTGTATTAGGTAATACAGTTTTCATGTCTCTTCTTCCTTCTAGTCTATATATAAGTCTTCTTACTAATCTAATTAGTAAATATATTCATACATATAATCACGACTATTATCCCCGAAGGGTTAGTCAGAGACAAGACAATGAGGACAGCAAAGGCAGTCCTCTACCATAGTCCACTTTTCATTAAATAGCGGCTGCAGATGTGCTCAGCGTGACAGGTGGTGAGCCCATCGTCGCTCTATATGTATGTGCAGTCTTTAGTCTGTTAGTCGCCTTTTACGACACCCAAGGGAGGAGCGGGGGTGGTTGTATTCTTTCACCGCTACCCGACATGGTTAATAATAATAGTAAAACATAAAAAAAACACATTTCTTTCTTCATAACATTTGTTATTTTATGTAAACTCGGAGATAACGAAAACTTATACTTAATTATAAAATATTTTTTTCAAAGTTTTGTTATATTTTAAACCTAGTACATAATTGTTTTAGAAAGGAGAATGCCAATCATTGTATGGGCAACGGTCTAATATTACCAATTTAAGACTATTCTTTAATATTCAAAGAACAGTTACCAACTGTAGTGTTTAGAATAAAAACAAAGATTTTTTTTCATGAAAAAAATTGCCACATAACCTCTAAATACAATCAACTCTTATTTAAAGTGATATTTGTAGCTACTTAAGGTAGTTTTCTATTCAGTTGGGCTATTTTTTGTTTATTTGTTAAAGTAAAGAAAAGCCCACATACTGTTCCACTACTGGGCAAAGGAAAATTAAATTAAGTCCACCTACCTTGGGTAGTTTTCTAATGTTGGGTAATTCTTTGTTCATTTGTTAAAGTAAAGTAAAGCCCACATACTGTCCCAGTACTCGGCAAAGGAAATTGAAATCAATTCATTACCTTGGGTAGTTTTCTAATCTGTTGAGCTATTTAACAGAGATCTGCGCATCTCTATGTTTACATAAACATAATTATGTGTTTGTTTTCAAGCATGATTAACTATAGTTGAATAAAAGGTTTTACACAAAATAAACTATTTGCTCATTATGACATTTTTATCTCAATATGTTATGTTTATAAACCCTGTGATGGTACGGTAGATTGATGTAAATTCTGGCGGTAAGTGTATGTTTGTGTAATTTTTATTTAACTAGAAACCATTTTATTCAAGTCTTTTTTGAATACTAGGTATTAATGATATTCTAATAAGGTATGACCTTATTAGATTATTATTAATGTAGTAGTAGTAGTGTGTAGGTACTTACTCGTAGGAGACACAAACGAGTTAACGACAAAAACTAAAAAGGATCGACCGACACAGTTCTGCGATCTACTATTATGATTTACTCAAAATACTTAGATAAAAGTAAAAGTTGAATGAAGTTCGCCAAGCGGCCATCTTATTCTTGGGTAGTAGTAATAGGGTTATGTCTTCACTATTTTCCTGTACACACGGCGTCAGATCAACCTACCCTAAACTGTCAAATTTCTCCAATGAATATTGATCTTAAGAAAGCCTAAGATTAAAGTTAAAAATTGATTGTGGAAATTTGACAGTTTTGGGTAGGTTGATCTGACGCCGTGTGTACTTAGACTATCAATGGTTCAAATGATGAGTCAGAATAACATGTACTTAGCTTTTAAGCAAAATTGACTGGTGATATGAAATCGATTCTAATCCACATTTTTAATTAATTGCTATGGCAACACTTTTGTCACAATCAGATATATTATAGCCGGTGATGGAACATGAACAATATTATGTCTTATTATGTTTGAAAAAGAAACGTGTGTTCTAATTAACCTTTCCAATCGATAAAAACAATTCAAAATTAAAAAGAATAATTTACTTACAAATTTTTATTTTGAGGCGTGAGACAAAGGTGGCCCGTTTTTTTGCATTCTCCTTTACAAATAAACTACTATTCCTTGATACCGTATTTGTGTTTGCACCAGTTTGTTTTATTATGTTTAAAAAAGAAACCTGTGTTCTAATTAACCGTTCCAAAAGTTAAAAACAATTCAAAATTAAAAAGAATAATAAGTACAAATTTCATTTTGAGGCGTGAGACAAAGGTAGCCCCACACAGAAATATATTTCTGTGGTAGCCCACTTTTTTGGCATTCTCCTTTACAAATAAACTACTATTCCTTGATACCGTATTTGTGTTTGCACATTCTGTCAAAAAAGTTTCGGGAACGGATGATTTGTTCATGATTCCAAATTCAATTTTTTATTTTCTTTTTGTAGTTAGATTGGCACAATTCTGCGATTTGGGGCGGAGTTAGAATTGCATCTATTATTTAGATTAAAATTAAATACAGTGCTGTTTTTAGTTAGTTTATATCTAGAGTGTATTGCTAATTTCATAATGGATCAAAACATCGAACAAAGAGTTTGTCTTAAATTTTGCGTCGCCAATGGAATTTCGTGTTCGGAGTCACGGATAATGTTACAGAAGGCTTACGGTGAATCGACTTATCAAAAACACGTGCTTAAGAGTGATACAAAGCGTTCACCACCAGATATGGCTTCAGCCGAATTCTTTCTTTTTCCTAAACTCGAATGAATTGAATTGAAACTGAATTACCACTTCGTGGCACCCGTTTTCATTCGGTAGAAGACATAAAGGAGAATATGCGGCGAGAACTGAACTCAATTCCGGAAAAAGCGTTTAAAACTGTTTTGATGATTGGATTATTCGTTGGCGTAAAGTGTATCGTTTCCGAAGGAGCATACTTTGAAAGCGATAAAATAAATTTGGATGAATAACTAACATTTTGTGTAATATTGATCTTTTCCCGGTACTTTCTTGACAGAGTAGTACATTTATGGCTGAACAGTTTTTCATGTGTGAAAGCTTGCGCCCAGCAGTGAACTGTGGGACGTTTATATGACGAGTCATCTTTAGAAAGCGAATCGCGCAATGTTTACTGAAAATACATTTAGCACGTTACAACGATTATAGGTTACATTAACCCACAGATGTAACTGCTACCGGCCATTGAATAACGCCACGACAACGTGCTAAACGAAAAATAAACTTTGTAGTTGTGTGCTATTTACTCATAACTTCCTTTTGGTGAATAATGAACTGTTAAAATGTAACTTAAAAATATGTTTACAGACGGCTCGTTTCGTAATGTTAAGGTACACATTGAGTAATTGTTAATAGCCATTATTCGGATAATACGTGAAAAACAAACTCTACGTGCGGTTACCGTTACCGTGTTGCTTCACACGGTACATTGGTACGTACGGCGGGAGCTTTGTCAACCTATTTGTCATCATCTGTCAGTTGACTGATTGTTTTGTTAACTATTGTACCTAAGTCACCTTCCTTTTAACCGCATCGAATCATAGTAACACAAACAGTACCGGCGAACCATCTTTCGAACACTAACACGAGTATCGTGTATGCCATTACCTAAGTTATTAACATACAGTTATTTTCCACCAACTTTCTTAATAAAAGATTTTAGATTCAATGTTGAATTTAAACTGTTTAGCTTCATTAAGTAATACATGATGCGCTAAGCAGCTGAAAGTAGAATCAGTTGCGGATATCAAAAGACGACAAAATAATATACAAACGACATTTTGTGAGGTTGACGGCTGATGATTGACAAATTGATTTTAAAAAAAGAGAACTACCTACTTACTGAAACCAATATTTACCTACTTACTCAAACACCTATTTATTAATTTCGTATTTTTTTTATTGTATCTTCATTTTATAATTTGATTGTTAATTTAGTATTATCATATCTTGGGAGAGCGGTGGATACGGCTAGCGCAGGATCATAGAACCGCAGAACTAGATAAGATTAGATGATTAGATAATCAGCCGGTTACACCCACTACTGGGTATCGGCCTCTTCTTTATTTTCGCCACTCGATGCGAACCTGCGCTAGCCGTATCCACCGCTCCCCCAAGATATTATAATACTAAATTATTAGATAGATACATTATTTTATCTTATTGTAATTATAATTCATATTTACGTGCCATTTTTCCTTTATTTACCGTATTAAAAAACTTACTTAATTACAAACGAATTTTTAATCACATTTTTAAACCACTAAGGTTTGTCTATGCAACTGCATTCACAATTTTATTCTGAATATGCAACTAATCTTATGTATAAAGTTAAGTTAATTAAAAGTACGTACCTTTATTGTGATTTTCTATAAATTCTGATTGAAAATAAGCAATATATTTTAATTTAAAATGGTAATCACATTCATTAGTGCAAGTTGTTAGTACCTATAGCAAGAACGGCCGTTACTATCCTACTAATATTATAAACGCGAAAGTTTGTAAGTGTGGATGGATATTTGTTACTCTTTCACGTAAAACTACTAAATGGATTTAGATGAAATTCGGCATACAGATAGTTTATAACCTGGATTAACACATAGGATACTTTATATCCCAATATTCCCACAGGAACGTATGGATGGATGTTTGTTATTCTTTCACGTAAAAACTACTGAATGGATTTGGATAAAATTCGGCATACAGATAGTTTATAACCTGGATTAACACATAGGATACTTATTATCTCGATATTCCCACGGGAACGGGAACCACGCGGGTGAAACCGCGAGCGGCCGCTTGTAACAAATAAAATAGATCTGAAATAATGTTTAAGGACGGCTTTTATTTTATCAAATAAAACAGATAAGAAACACACATTGGCTTTGACGAAGTTCAATATGAAAAAATACGAAATATGTTCGACAACGTTTTCGACGCATGTAAATTTTAGAAACACTCAAGATTTTTGTAACTATAGATTTGCCCGTTATCGGATAGTCATAAAAAATGGTTGCGTGTATGCGCATACAGCCATAACCGCCAGTTTATGACACTGTTAAACCAACTGCATCGAATATCTAAAGCCAAAGTGGACGATGCCCAGCTCATTTGACAGATTGAACAAACATTTGAGTCATCAGCGCGAGCGGAACCACTAACGGAACATTTCGTTATCAACCCTCTCAAGTTATATTCCTTATATCCTAATTCTGATATTAGAGTGAATGTCAACTGATATAGTATATTTATTCACTGCTAGTGGCCCGCCCGTGACGAATTTCCAAATATTTTCTTTCATATTATAAACCTTAAAATAATAATCAAACAAAACTATCCGATCAGCTGACGACAATAGTATGGGAGGTCGAAATTTTTTTGTCTTTTTTGCACATAGGTTTCTTGGCGAAAGTTGTTTAGTTTCATGGGTGGAACTCACCCTTAATTTCATTAAAACGAATAAAAATTAAGGGTGTATATCATTGCTCGGGAAACATTCGAATTAATGACGTCATATGAATCATAGTTCGATTAGTCTTGGAATCGTGGGGACCTAAAAGTTTTCTCATGTTTGTGGTTAATGGTAACTCATATGATCATTAAGTGAAACAAACAAACAACAACTATCCTCATTCTTAATGAAATTACTTTTTTCCTGGTTGTTGACCCATTTTAAGTGTTACTTAGGTAGGTAAATTATTGTAAGTAATTAAGTGTTTATTATTTTGACGACCTTCTTGGTCGAGTGGTTTGTACACCGGTTTTCATGGTCATCGTCGCCATCTCTGAGGTCCCGGGTTCGATCCCCGGTCGGGTCAATTTAGAAATTATTGTTTTTCTAAATTGTCTCGGGTCTGGGTGTTTTCTATGTATCATACGTATGTATTTAAGTATTTTAAGTATGTTTATCCGTTGTCTAGTAACCATTTAACGAGTTTCTTCGAAGCTTCTCTTGGGCTAGGCCATTGGTGTGAGTGTAGGAAAGTTTATTTATTATTTATTTATTTATTATTGATCCGATCATAGGCTTTTGTAGAGAGTGCCTTAGACAGGCAGTAGGGTATAAACTGTCACTACCATATGAGATTATGGTATATTAGTGACAAGATTATAATACGTTTGTAATATTAGTAAAACTTACCAAAAATATTGAATTAGGTAGGTGTATAATTTTGCACTTAGGGGGCCTTATGCGGGTAAAACGGAAAAGTTGGCTTTTTTTATAAAAGAAGGAGGCAAACGAGCAGGCGGGTCACCTGATGGAGAGTAATCACCGCCGCCCATGGACACCCGCAAAACCAGAGGAATCGCAGGCGCGTTGAAGGAATAGGGTTAAGGAAGGAATAGGAATTGTGAGGGGGGTGGGCCTCCGGCTCATTAGCTGTTATTCAAAATATACTTATTAGATATTTCGCACTGAAATTTTCAATGTGTATTACAGAGCGTATGTGTGAGGGGATAAACGAAGCCAAAACACGATTGTAAACATTTGGCTCGATAGAAAAAAACCTGAAGTTACCTCTAAAATTTCATATAATGCACATTACGACCGTGTTTTACAATTATAATTCCTATAAAATCATAAGCACATGGGTATTTATCTTTTCGATTTCTTGACAGATTTGGATTTTCAAAAAACTAAACATTTTTATCAACTTTTTGATAAAAATGTGAATCACGCTTACGAATCACCGCGGACCCCACCCCGCGCAACACCCGCGTGGCCCCGCGCAACATCCAAATTTTCGCTGACCGCCTAACCTCCCTTAACAAATGAAAAACACAAACTAGACTTCAAAAACTTTCCTACACAAAATTGATTGTATAACATGACCTTACAATATTGCTAGCCCTATCCCGAACACACTGTATATTTTCCATATTTCAATTTACTTAAATAAAATTTTAAACACTGAAAAAAGACGATAACCTCATGCGGGAATCGAACCACGCACCTTCCGCATTCCGGGCGGCTGCCTTAACCACTTGGCTACCGAGGTCTGGCTTTCAACCGTCGAAATTTGTCAGTGCTTGATGCAAGTTTTTTAGTCAACATTGCTTCATCAAATCTTAGAAGTTTTCACCTCTGAGATCCGAAAGAAATATTTTTACAAATATTTGAACATTCGGTTAAGATGAAGCTGCGTTTATAGATTAGTGTTTTATATTTTAGCGTTTTATTAACGCTTAAATATACTTAAGTAAAATTTTAAACACTGAAAAAGACGGCAACCTCAGGCGGGAATCGAACCACGCACCTTCCGCATTCCGGGCGGCTGCCTTAATCACTTGGCTACCGAGGTCTGGCTTTCAACCGTCGAAATTTGTCAGTGCTTGATGCTTATGTTTTTTAGTCAACATTCACACAAAGTATTCATTCAATTTACTTTTACACAATGGATGATTTTCTTTTATCAAAATAATTTAAACTTATTTTGTATGTTCATTTGGCTCATTGGACGACGAATATTATTAATATGTTCTTTCTTCCTTCTACTTAGAAGTATGTAAATCTGCTTGGGTTACCTAATATTTGTATAATTACTTCACTGTAGGGTATTTATCATTCGCTATTTAATTATATTTTTTGATTGTGTTTCACTACTAATGGTAAATAAGTTGCCTTAATGAAAACTTTCTTATATACGACGAACTAACTTAAAACAATCTTCAGAGTATACATTTAAATATTAGTCATTTAACGCCACCACATATCAACTAAAGAAGAAGGTAAAAGTAACAATATAGACAAGTGAAACATCTGTTTTACCTTGTCACTCAACATAACTTAATTATTCATAATGTGGTAATAAACGAAAACATTACAAATACGCATACAAAAGGAATGGTACAAATAATAAGCAATGTGAGTCACTATTGTTATCAACGGATAGAGTTGGAGCAGACAGCAATTATTCACGATTTTCCTAATTTTCCATTGTTGTAGGTACGCGTACGCTCGCATTATTTCTTGAAACAGAAGGAAGCCAACGGTAATACAGTTATATTTTAAATGGTTCATTTAATTATTTTCTTTTTTAGTTCGTTCGCGAAACAGACATGGAAATGGAAATGGTTAAAATTTTGGAGTACAAAGCAAGAAAACAAAGGTTAGTATCTCTACGACTGTATTACGAGGTGCATGTGCTTCAGCTGGCTATGGCAACCAGATAATTTATTAATATAAGTAGTTACCGTATTTCATAGAAAACACCCCTTATATTCATCCCTTAAAAGTGAATAAAATAAAAGATAATGCACATAATGTAGTGGTTAAAATTTGTTTTGCTTAATATGTGCAGTTACAGAAATAATGCAATAAAAGAAATTAATTGTCTTAAGTACGTCTTAAATGAACTGTTTAAATTCAGTACAGCAGCCGAAACTGTATACAGTTTAAGTATCCGAATAAACTAAGGTAATACGACAGTAAAAAGTTAAGCATTCAAATAATCAATTAACGATTAGTCTATAATGTGTATTTACAAGTGATTCCGAGCCTCGTGTCACGACTATTCGCCTCGAAGACGTGCTTTAATCAGTCATTAGGAAAAAGGTTAGGCATGCGCGAGGCAAACTCGCGCCCAAGCTAAGGCTAAGCAAGCTACTTTATATTTATCCTGGGTTATAAATAGCCTCTCTGGAAAGTAGGTCCGTCAACGTTGCACTGATCTGCCCGCCTCACTAGTTGCAAACTCGTTTGCGATACCGTTTGCATCCTGACGAATGTGTGTGTGTGTGTGTGTGTGTGCTATAAGTAATTGCGGCTGCTAAGGCAGACGTCGGACTGACGGACGGAGTGCCGAGTACGAATTTTAATCACCACTAGCGACCCGCCCGCGTCTTGTCGGCGTTCTAAACACACGCCTGTGACGAATTTCTTTCTTACTGACCTTTAGAAACAAAAATGTAATTATACTGTGCCACTCACGACCCGCCCGCCCCTTGTCCGTATTCTAAACACCCCGTACCCTTAGACGAATTCTTTCTTACTGACCTTGTCCAGCTATGCGATTCTCTAAGCGACACAGACGCTGCGTGCATGGTTGTGATCTGCTGTCTCTTTCCAATTCTATGAAGATGAAAGAGACAGAGTCAATTCTCAGCGCTGCGGCAGCCGCTGCTACCAAGGCTTTAACTAAGAGAATCGCAATGCTGACCATTAGAAACAAAAATGTAATTATTAGACAAATGCAGATGCAGTCGTTCCAAAGAGATGCGCCAACATACTTGGCAATCTTTGCTTATATAGATTAGCGAAAATGAGAATTTGTATGGTTGTAGTTGCGAAATGGCCATACGAATTTTCGTTTTTGTGATCAAACGGCAAATAAAATAACCAATCATATTTAGTGAGCACATGAGATGACTACAGCTGATACGGTAGATATCAACCGCTTCGATCATCCTTAATATTACTAAAAAGTTAAAACGGTCAATAAGGTTTTCCTTCGATGACAAAAATAATTAATTCATTTAGTTTATAGTAATTGGTAACGGGAATGGGACGGTTTTTTTGTTACCTTTGATTTCGACGCAGAAGCATCTACATTGATCATGGATATACTCATCGGAGTGGCATGCAAAATTCTCATACAAAACACAGAAAATCGACGTTTTATAGTCCCCTGTTTCCTCCTTCAGAACTGGACCAATTTTTATTACTTTTTCAGCATCGGTTAAAAAGAGAGATTTTCTATGTATGATATTTTTGCATTAAGTCATTTTTTTAGAAACCAGGAGCCTTCAACATTTAGCGTAATCACTTCGTTTTAAGGCGTCTTCATAAAAAATAAGTGGCTGGTTTAAAAAAAAATCAAACAGACACAGATACAGACATAGAAAATCTCTTTCTTAAACCGACGCTGAAAAAGTAATAAAATTTGGTCCAGTCCTGAAGGAGGAAACAGGGGACAACGAAACGTCGTTTTTCTGTGTTTTGAATGAGAATTTTGCATGCCACTTCGACGTAGTGCTTCCTCTTAAGGACAAAAATAATGCAACATTGTGTGGCCGTCTTTATCGACAATAAAAACAAAAATGTGAAGGATTTAAAAACTTCACATATTACAAAATATGTGAAGTAATTAAATCCATATCCAAAGAAAATAAGAATTTACTTTAAAAAAATACTTTTTATAAAAAAATAGGTAAGTAACTTCGAATACAAATTAAGTTAAAGCTTTGCCTTTTGGCTAGGCACTTTGCAAGTATGCGTAATTGCGTATAAAAGAAACTAAATAAAATGAAGTAACAAGAAAAAATATTTTTATTAACGAATATTTTCGACCATGTTCGTCCCCCTGCAGGGCAAAGGCCTCCTTTCCCTTTTTCCACCTTTGCGATTAAGGGCCAAAAAGACAAAAGCGATGAAAAAGAATTATCAACACTAAGTAATAATAGAAGGGAAAGGAGGCCTTTGCCGTGCAGTGGGACAACTGAGGCTAATAAAAATAACAGCAATAATATAGTAGATCGAACTTTACTTGTGTACTGTTTGCTTTCTTCTTATAACGACAGACGCGATGCGACGCAAAGTGATAAACATAATTAAATGAATTTCGTTACTGTGTCACATCAGATGAAATTACAAGCAAACAGAAGGTGATTACAAGCATGTTTTCTTAACAACTACACCTTAAAAACGGTAGTGCCAACCTTATCTGTGATGTTTTGGAATTGAGTGACCAAATCTACCCTTTAATTTGATGTGAAAATCGTAACCAGAATAGTTTTTATGTGCGAGTTTGCAGGCCTTAACAGTGTTATGATTACGCCGTGGCGCCAGCCACTCCATCTGGCAAAATGGCTGAGGACTTGCCATGTCGCATGATGGAGAACTATTAAGAAAACCGAACAACCTCAACCGCGCTAACTTAGAAACACCGTCAAACTTCGGCCATTTTGAACAAAATATCTACAAATTATAAACAAAACCATCCTCAGTTATTGCTCTTTCTGTTGGCGAAAACCGCATAAAAATCCGTAAAAAAGGAAGTGGAGCCACAGATGTAGTAAAACGGCGACTTCATAATATACTAGCCATTACTAGCAGACCGCAGCGCCGGCCGGGGCGACTTCGTTCGCGTGGACCCCGTACCCGGTGACGAATTTTCAAAATGACTCCCCTCCCAAGAACACTTATTGTGACGTAACTAAAATAGTTAGACATATGCTATAGCGACACTTTTTGTAGATAATGGTGTGTTCTGCAAAGCCATAGTACCTACATTATTTTATTCTATCATCAATAGTTTTCTGAACTCACGCGATTTAAGGAATTTATTTGAGTTTAGTAAGGATCATTAATTTTTTTGAAAATATAATATAGCCTATATCACCTGGAGATAGTGTAGCTTCACAACGGTGAAAGAATTTTTTAAATTGGTCTAGCAGTTTCGGAGCCTATTCAATACAAACAAACAATCATAATGTTTCCTCTTTATAATATTAGTATAGACTAACGGCCGCTCGCGGTTTCACCCGCGTGGTTCCCGTTCCCGTGGGAATATCGCGATTAAAAGTATTCTATCTGTTAATCCAGGATATAAACTATCTGTATGCCAAATTTCATCCAAATCCATTCAGTAGTTTTTACGTGAAAGAGTAACAAACATCCATCCATACTTACAAACTTTCGCGTCTATAATATTAATATAGTAGGATGTAATGACAATGACGAAGCGTCCGTCATCTGTCATCATCGTAATTACCTAAGAGTTACAGAAATGTGCTTATATCGAAGCGCAACACCTTCCGAGGATCGACTTTTGTGTTAGGCCTTCTGTTTACATGTGTATTGTCTCCACTCCCTACTCCTCCAATCCTCACCTTCACCTCCTTAATTTACTCACGATATCTTGACCTACCAAAAATAAGGACACCATCGGAATATTTTTTGACAAACCTACATTAATTAGTATTTATAAAATTTAATGAAATGTTCGCATGTACATAATAACTAAAGAGGCTAATCAAGTACTTTAACACGTAGGCATGTCGACTCGAGGTAAAGGCTTGATAAGGCAAAAGAAAATTAAAGTTCCTTTTTTATGATAGCTCGCGTTTACAAAACAGCTGGTACGCAGAAACTGATTAAAACGGAAAGGAATTTAAAGTTCTTCTCTTGGTGTTTGTCATTGGTCATTTGATGTAATTTTTAAAGAGGATTTATAAAAAAGGGTTCTAAGCAGTTCTCTATTTACATTGAAATTTCTTTTAAAAACTAACTTTACGAGACCGTGGAAGTAAACTCATTGTTACACATATAATACATATGTACGATACATAGATACATATGTATGTATATTCACGACTATTATTCCCAAACGGTTAGCCAGGAACAAGGCAATGAGGATCGCAGAAGCAGTCCACTGCTATCGTCCACATTTTACGAAATTACGACTGCACATGTGCTCAGCGTGTTAGGTGGTGAGCCCATCGCCGCTCTATGCTGTTGGGTGCATGTGCGTTAGTCGTCTTTTAGGTCATCCAAGAGAAGAGAGGCAGTATTCGTTTAGTGAACCGCTATACCACACGGCTCATTGCTTCTAACTCATTGATTCTAACTCATTGCTTCTAACTCATTGCTTCTAACTCATTGCTTCTAACGCATTACTGCCGGCAACTAAAGCACATTTTTTCGTTAGACGTCCTAAATATTGTATCAACTTTGAGTAAATAGTTACAACGGTGCGGCGCATGCACGATACAATTCGTACTTTTGTTTGTGTAGCGTCTGCATACTATAGGTACAAGTAGCAGCCGATATGACGAGTGTACATTGATAAACACAATATTTTAACATCCATTGACATAACGTATTATAACTAGGACTTTTATAGTGCAAATTGCTAAGTATTGGAAATCGTTACCTGCTGATGTGTTCCCAGATGTTAGAACTTGGGCCCCTTCAAGGCTTATATTGAATATGTCTTTTCTAGTTAGACATAGGGCATGCTTTCACGCCACGCTAATTCACTTAACATTAGGTGAGACTGTGGTCAATGCTTAACTATTATAGCAAAAAATTAATTACATAAAAGCAGCTCCTAACGCTACAGAAAGTCCTGCGTATTTCAAAAGAAACAAGTTGTAAGTTATGTTTGTACTAGCATATTTTCATTAAATACTTAAGAGGAAAGTCTTGAATTAACATTCGATTCGATCTGTAGATTGCTTACACGTTTATGTACAACCACAGCGGTTTGATAGCACGCTCAGTTGTAATCTCACTGTAAGCGATTATTCTTGTTTAGATTATAAGCCTATTTAATTCCTAGTCTACTAGCTTTGACAATAACAATTACGTTGATAATACTAGTAAAAGCCAATAAGGACACCTTACCTAAATATATAAAAAGGAAAATTTACTTAATGACTGACATATCAATGCATAGCCCAAACTACTAGAATTTGAAACTTGAAATTTTGCCAAGTCATTGCCATCAAGTCATGCCATTATGCTTCATTTATAGGGTTCACAGAACAGTTAATTTTTTATCTATTCCGTAATAGTGTTGGTGAACACTAAGAAGAAACTCCGTCAGTTTTAAAGCATAAGTCGACAAAAATGGTGGCATTGCAACGCATGCCGGGTACAGCTAGTAAGTACCTTTTATATTATTTACCTTATACATTCTGAAACAAGTATTTTATACTGTATATTCATGAACAGGAAAGTATTAGAGTTGAAGTAAGTGAAATGGCAGTATTCAACCAACCCGATTGGGGAAAACATAGATGTTGGGTTGAATCAGAAGTGTGCACTTTCGATTGTCCGAGGGGCCGTGTCTTGAATACTTTGCGACGCCTGTGCCGCCGGCCGACGGCTGTCACCGGCGCCTGCGCCATCCATGTAGCTTAGTGAAGGGGGTCGGCCATTTCAACAAGTATTTTAAAAAGTTTAGTCCAAAGATTTGTATTGGTTACTTGGAGAAAACACGCTGGATTGATGACATCATCAGGGTCGCTGGCAGCACCTGGATGAATCGGCACGGAACAGAGGGGACTGGCTCTTGTTAAAAGAGGCCTATACCCAGTGGTTGGTTGCGGGCTGATATGATGACGATTATGAAGATGACCTAAAGAATCGTCGCCTCCATCACATGTCATTTTAGGGTCAATCCTTTGATTAGCGACAACTAGGTCACCTGCGAGATACCGAGGCTGCACTAAGTTATGTTCTTTCTCATTCGTTCTCACTCGGTATGAGATTTTAAGAACGTGCATTTGTATTTCAAATCTTTAGTCTTATAGATCATAAATATAGTTTTTAAATAAAATATAAATATTTTTCGTATTTATCTCCGTCGGAGAACCGTAGCGGAACCCCTACGGTTCTCCGACGGATGATTCATCATTGGACTGTTCGCCGACAGGACGATTCACTTATTTTCGTTTGCCCGACAGACTCGTTCACCTATGGACAATTCGCCGACAGAACTTTAAAATCTACGTCACTTTTGACGACAGGCCTTTTTAAATACAGAATGTTTTACCGACACGACGTTAAACCAATAAGTTTTTTAACTCAGCATTATTTAACCTTTCCATCTACGGAGAATTCGACATTAATTTTGATGTCTAATATTTATAGGTAAGACTTATTTTATTTACTCAATTTAAAAAACAGTTAGTACTACCTATAAAAAGCACCCCCTACTTATTTAAGTAGTTTAAATTGTATTCTATGAAAAAAAAACTTATACCACAATTATTTTTACATTTGTATCAACAAAAATCACAAAATCTGTTAGCTAAAAAAATGACAGTAAAACAACGTCAACCTCATTTCCCACCTCGGATGTGGTCAGTTAATGACCGCCTTATAAAACATGTGCCTTTAACGCAAAATACCCTTGAATCCTGGCACAACCGCTGGAACTCATTCATTATTGAGTCGTCGAAAGTTGAATATGTATTTTATTATTAAGGAACTCATAAAGGAGCAAAATCTTACTGAAGGCGTAATTGAGGAAATTTTTTACTCGGAGCCAGGATTAAGCGTAAACACAGTGAAACGGGATATAAAGAAAGAATCGAGCGGAATTTATCAGATTCAAGTGCGATGGATTTGAAATCCTATTAAGTGGCTGGGCACATACCTATTTGTCATTTAATCAAATAAGATAAAGAGAAGCAAAATAATCATTATATAAGAAAATTATGAATACTCGTAGTATGACTGGATTTTTATTTACGGAAATGAAAAATATAGGTACTACTTTTGAGTTCATTTCATAGTTTATTTTTTCTTCTAATAATGAATACAATATCTTTAATTTAGCATTTTTTTAATAATATACTTAATATACACAGCATCAGCTCGTAATACCCTAATCTGTCAAATTTCCTACTTCATATTAAACGCTATGTAATTGACTTTAGGTAATAATTTGATAGATAAGGGTAGGTAGGATAAGGGTCATTATAGGGGAAGGTCTGCAGTTCAAAACTTATAGGTTTATCGTCGCGTCGCGTCGGTAATAAAAATTCTGTATCTGAAAAGGCCTGTCGTCGAAAGTGACGTAGATGAAAACTTCTGTCGGCGATATATCCATGGTGAACGAGTCTGTCGGGCAAACGGAAATAAGTGTATCGTCCTGTCGGCGACAGTCCAATGATGAATTGGCCGACGGAGAACCGTAGCGGAACCTTGTTATGTTCGTAATTGTTAGAAGAAGGTTTCTTAATTGTCAAAACGGTCGAGCCCTTCACAAGTGATGCTCCATCATACATGTGGCAATTGATTTTTGCTCATATAGAAAACAAGCGGCCGCTTGCGGTTTCACCCGCGTGGTTGCCGTTCCCGTGGGAATATCTGCATAAAAAGTATCCTATGCGTTAATCTAGGTTATAAACTATCTGTGTGCCGTTTTTCATCCAAATCCATTCAGTAGTTTTTACGTGAAAGAGTAACAAACATCCATCCATACTTACAAACTTTCGCGTTTATAATATTAGTAGGATACACAAACGAAAAACAAAAATTGGAAATCGTTAGCTCGAAGTAAAGAGTCTCATAAACTCAACTTATAAATTGTTTTTAGTTATCTACCTACTCATCTATCTACCATCTGCCTACTCAAAATTAACTAACTACGAGAGTCAGTTCTCCACCAACACAAGTGTGACTTTGCTATCCTGGCAAGAGTGGGCTATGACCTCTGATACAAGTCGGCGCGACTTGCATCGATTCAATATGAAGTTTCCAGGTTTATAAGAGAGTAGTCGGACTATTCAAATAATTTTATTAGAATCGCAAATGTCAGTCGAGGACAAAGACCTAAGCTTAGTACTAAGCTCGGCGCGTCCCTAGACGCCGAGACCGGTTGCGCTGCGGTGAGGGCTGAAACGACTGGAGTAACCGCTTTTCGTAGTCAATTTTCCTCCTCGCGGCTCGCCAAACAACTGTTCATTAGAGATTCCTGGCGGACTTGCAAACGCTTTTAGTACGTGTTTCAATCTTTTTGCTTTGCTCAACGTGTGTCTCAGTGAAAAATATAAAAATATTTTTTCGATCATTCTGTTTATTTTTACTCGTATATGTATTTAAGCGGCAATTAACTCAACCTATCACATAGAAGATGATATCCATACCCAATGTTTATATTTTAATAATAATATAACTTTTTATGCAAGTTATTACCATGGTATTATCATCGGCGCCAAACAATACAAACTTATGGATTCTGAAATTATGACTTATTGAAGGTCATTCATTTAAAGGAATAATAATCGTCCTTAGTCATTGAGTTATAATGTACTATCTCAATGTCCTGAGTATAACAAAAACATTAGCTGTGTAAAGTAATTTATTTGAAAATGATGTGACTTGTTTAATGTTTTTAGGGTAATTTTTGGTTGCCAGAATAATAAAATGTATAATACCTTTAAAAATTTTTTAGATTACCGAAGATATTCCGAAATAAATAATTTGTAACGTTTTTTATGATACCCTCTATATATGCCCTCTTTAGCAGTAAGGCTTGTCCTGGGCAATTCTATCTATTGTGTTGCCACGATTTTATCCAGTTAAACCTACAGTTAAATAAACTAAGTAGACGGACGCCTTTGGCCTCGTTTCGATGTGTTGGAATATCTATACTGCAGTTTAAATTTACTTTTATTTCTTGTCACGGACGAATAAGTAGGTAAGTATTAAGCTTACTCAACTCCTTAATGTTTTGTAAACACTACACTAATGTTCATTCATGAGACTACTAGTATTTTTTACAAAACGTAGGTACTTCATGTAAATATTTGCTATTAGGTGATAAATTCTTCTTCGACTTCTATTTGTCTAATACAACACATTAAAATTCAATATTTTAATGATTTATAACTTTACACTTATTTTTAAGCACAGCTCCTACGATTCATGGTAATGATGAACTAACACGAAGATATATGTATGTTACGTATTTAGAATCCATAGAATAAAAGTGATGATAATCTGAGAAAGTCTACTTGTTCTGTCATGCATGTAATTTATATATTAAATATGTACCAACATAGCAAAAACGTCATATGAGTGCAGTTGCCTGTACGTGTTCAAAAAATACGGCTTAAATAACAAAATGTACACTAGAATAAATCAGAGTTTCATTCCAATATTCATCTTGTTTGTTCAAGTAACCATCTGATTGAAGGTTTAATTTATTTTTGGTAGGTGATCTTGCTTGCTAATGACAAAATTAATTGCTGCGACCTCAATTTCTTGAGAGATTGATATGGTTTTTGGGGCAAAATGTAGGTAAACAAACGTGTTGATAAAAATTACAGTAATACTAATAATAATTTCCTGCAAATCATGTAACTTTTTATTTAACAGTTAGAACGCGGCGCACTAGGCACAATAGAAATACTTTCTTTGAGCACCGATCAGTGCGCGGCCACAGTTAAAAGATTAACAATGTAACATAATTTGTCTTGACAGTTATTCAGGTATCATTTTAACATAACTTTTTTAAGTTCTTGTAGAACAATTCTGTCCTTGTTCCCTGAGTTCGATTTGATGTGTACTTACAAAATAACTATCACAGCATGTCAAGATTATAGCTGGCGGTTGCTCATAATGATTTTAGGAGAGGCTGGTTTGTTGTCAATTTTTCTAGCTGGCTGATAGTTTTAGAGAGGTAAACCACAACATGAAGAAGGTGGTCGGTATCAACTGTATTCTTTACTGCACAGGATAGGAATGAGTAGAGAAGTTTGAAGGAGGCTTACACCAAATCTGTGGTAGACGAAAGCTAAAAAGAATTCAATGGCTCTCTGGTTTATATTACAATCATCGCTATATTGACTTTATAAACCAAGGGGTTTATAAAGTCAATATAGTAAATATAATTTGAGGCAATTACTAAAGTTTTTCGACGACTATCTACTGCTTTGGGGACAGTTTGTTAGACATGACCGCTGTCAGTGAATCGCATTCGTTCAATAATCTATCATGGGCTCTCTAATGTTATTCTATTAATTAATTATCTTGAACTGGTCTTCTTGCGTTTTTGTGTGTTTTGTAAGTATTATGTATGAATTTGTTACCCCTAAAACTTAGTTAAAGTTGCAAATTAAACATAATAAGATTTTCATAGGCGTTTGTTAGGTATACTAAGGCTGAGTTTTTGCCAACGCCTTGGCATCGACAACATTTAGTTAAAATGGTCTAAACATGTAACTTTCGAGTCTATTTTGGCTTAAATCAAAAACAACGTTTATCAAAAACACATTCTGATCACTCAATATTTTTTCCACTTGAATACTAAAATAATTCCATCAGTTCACTTCACTTCGATGCTGACTACGCCGGGAGACAACTATCGAAGTTCGATGGTTTGATTAGCAATAAGCATCCTGTGCGAATGGCAACGTCCACATTATCTGTAAGTCATTACGGATTCCGCGCACGCCGCAACGCCGAAACAACCTTGTTGCAAGGCTCTTTCTGTATAGTTCGACGACGCGAGCGAGGCTGCATGACGTGTGCACGCGTCATTACCCTGCCGACGTCTGCCATCCCAGACGACGATGACAACACAAACGAATTACATAAAATTATTTAAACTCATCATTTTGTAAATCATTATATTGTTTAATTATGGTTGTGAACATTTAAATTGCTTATAATTTTTTCCTTAAATTACAAATGTTGACAATAAAATTATAACGCTTTGTTTGATACGATTTAAATAATGATTTTGTGTTATGTTCGCAATATTGAATACCTATTTTATTATAAAATATTTTAAGTACCGTTTACGACATTATGCCATACTGTCTCAAAATCAAAGTCTCGCCGGTTGCCAGACGGGAGATGAGGGAGTGAATGCGAGGAAGCCTACTCTAAGCCACGTCATTCTACTGATGTGGGACAACTTCAAGCTAGCGTATTATTAGGTTACTATCACTCTTATAGTTAATGTGTAAACAGCAATTAAATATTTAATTAAAAAAAGAGGGAACGACGAGTGTTAAGTTGTCGACTAACAGCGCATAACAGACGCAGCCGTGGCGTAACAACGCGACATACTCACTCCTCCCGATGCGATGCAACGTAAGTTCCAAAATTTCTATACATATAAGGTAAGTAATGGCGATATCAGCCAACTGCCCTTTAGTTACCTACTTGTTATAAAATTAGATATGAGAATTTCGTTCTTGATACTTTATTCAAAAGTAAAGTGCCTTTTAACCTTTTATTTTATAATTTAGTTTATTTTTTAAACTTATAAGTTCTAGTCGTCATTCTATTGACATTAATATTCTGTCAATCTTACCCTAACTCCGTAAAGGTTAGGTCACGACGGCAATAGGCAAAGAGAAGATTAAGGAGCTCCATGGCGCAGCGGTCACGGCGAGCGTTCGGTTTACGATTTTCGCAATGCCGGGTTTTACTAGATGGGTATCAAAATTTAAAAAATCTCGAGCTCCTCCGTACTTCGGAAGACATGTTAACCCGTTGGTTCCGGTTGTTGGTCCCGGTTAAAACCCACCAACCAGCATTGGGCCAGCGTGGTGGGTTACCTCCCCACGTGCTATTGTGTATGTGGGAGTCCTGTGCCCAGTGTTGGACGTTTATAAGCTACAAAGTAACGAGTATGATTATCAATATTATTTGTCAAAAACGTCTCATAGGTACCCAAAAGAAACAAAATAGTTTCGAAACGTTTTGTGATTTCCATTTTTAGGAACCGGCGAAAATTATTTTCGGTTCTTTGTTACAACAGCGTCAACTTGTTATGTGAAGGAAACTGTTTGGGGGGAAAAACAACGGAAATGATCGTGTAATCCAACACGTCTTGATTGAACTGCCCAAAACAAGAAGACAATAAAAAAATTGAATGGAACTCTGTGTAAAACCCGCCAAGCGAATATATTTCTTGAAAGTCATGCGTCAGGGATCCTTCAATTGACTTTTTTACAAACAATTAATGTTGTTACTCGTCTAACGAGGCTTGAGATTATTGCTTCACAGGTGATTCTGTTGTAAAATTGGGTAAAAACATATTTTTACATAAATCTTCTATATAGTAGGTACTAGTTTTTTTTAAAGAAATTGTTGCGAACTCTTTCGTGACCATTTGACTTTGTTTTTTTAGTATCACTTTTTTTTTTATTGGCAACGGGTAAGCGCTTGGCCTTCATCTCACCTGATGGTAAGTGACGATAAGGCCGAAGGTGGAAGCGCGCTTCACCCGGAATCCTCAACCACTGAGGAACTGGCTATCTTATCTCAAACTGCCGGAACACAACAATGCTATAAACATCGTTGTTATGGCGACAGACTTAGATAAGATGGTGGTAGCTAGCCAGGCGGACTTAATAGCCCTACCACCAACCAAACCGAGCACACAAAGATGTACCCCCCCCCCGCTGGGAATCGAACCCGGGACCTCTGGGTCTGAAACCGGTAGCTTAGCCTCTAGACCACAGAGGCGGTTAACTTTCTAATGAACTCTGTTTCAAAGTGTAAAATGTTTTCTGTTTAATCCTTAATAATATTATAAATATTAAAGTGACTTTATTTTTTTGTTTATTTGTATATAACGCTGTCACGTTTATACCGCTAAACCGATTTTGATGAATTTTAGTATAGAGTTATATGGGGTAATGAAGACGGTTACAGGCCCGCGAAAAATTAACGTGGGAGAAGCCGCAGGCTAAAGCTAGTATAAGTATAACGATTTTTTTCTTAAATGACGAAGCGTTGATTGGTGTCACCCGGTGTAAACAAACTATCAGCAAGGTTATTCCATCGTTAAATAATAATATTACTGATTTTAATAAGCCACAAATAATTTGATCATGTATCTTAGCAAAATAAACCAACGATATTGTTAAAACTACTTAAATCTATCTTTAAACTAGACATAAATAATACATGATATACAGGGTGACTAGTACATGACCCGCCATAGAAAATTACCATAATGAAGGAGGTCGTTTGCTAATTACTATTGAAGTTTCCTTTCCCTAACTAAAGTTTTAAAGTTTTGAAGATAGAACCATTTTAATATTTTTTTGAATTGTCGTAACTTTTTTATTTAACTTTCTAGACTTTTCTTTTGGTAGCTCATACAAATACGTAACGAATAAGGACTAAAAAAAGATATAACGCCGAAAAAAAAGAAAATAAAAAACAAAAAATCTTTTAGATCAAAATTCTAATAACTTAATGAGATTTACTTTCAATTTTTTAACACACTTTTTTCTAAAAGTGACAAATATGTTAATAACAGTAATCGCTCTTTCTGTTAGTAAAAACCGCATAAAAATCCGTAGCGTGATTAAGGCTCGTATTCTAAAATCAAACTCAAAATCAAATCTATGCTTGACAACAGTTAGAAAGGGATGGCGACATACATTTTGTTAAAAAAGTTTCAGGAACGGATGATATGTTTATTGATTCCAAATTCAGTTTTTTGTTTTTTTGTTGTTGTTAGATTGGCACAACTGTTTTCCATTTTTTCGCGCAGTTGGAGTTGCATCTCTTATTTTGATTAATACAGTGCTGTTTTTAGTTAGTTTATATATCTAGTGTGTATTGCGAATTTCATAATGGATAAAAACATCGAAAAAAGAGTTTGTCTTAAATTTTACGTCGCCAATGGAATTTCGTGTTTGGAGTCACTGAAAATGTTACAGAAGGCTTATGGTGAATCGACTTTATCAAAAACACGTGCTTATGAGTGGTACAAAGCGGTCTAGATGTGATGGAAGATTTGCTTCGCTCTGGTAGGCCATCAACGTCTTCAACTGAAGTTAACATCGCAAAAGTGAAGGAAATGCAAACCCGTGTTTGAGACAGATAGCCGCTGAACTTTCTGTGTCTCACGAGTCGATCCAAACTATTTTTAACCGACTTCAAAAAGTAACAAAAGACCTGAATTTTCTCCAAGAACTTAATCGCATAAGAGTCGCTGTGGACATGCTAGATTGAGTCAATTCCGACCGAACATTCATGCAAAGCATTGTTATTGGTGACGAGACGTGGGTTTACGCGTTTGACATGCAAACTAGTCAACAAGCTTCGGAGTGGCGCCTTCCGACTGAACCGAAACCGAAAAAACCACGCCAAAGTCGATCAAAAGTCAAAGTCATGTTGACTTTGACTATCGCGGTGTTGTGCACTCGGAATTCTTGCCGGAAGGTCAAACGGTAAATAAAGAATATTATTTGAGTGTTACGCGGCGTTTAAGAAAGCAAATTCGACGAAAAAGGCCAAAATGGGAAAGAAAATTCTACAGATACAGGAAAACGGCGACTTTACTGTATAATATGTAATATTTTTTAGTTTAGCTTTAAATAGATTTATTTTAGGGTTTATATCATGTATGATTAATATCATTAATGTATTTGATATTAAATTCATTCATCCTAGGTTTATTTCAAAAAACATAATGTAGTAGGTACTACTTAGTTGTAACGCCAATATCAAATCCCAGGTCGTTCCACTACTGAGGCCGGAAACAACCAATCAGCTAGATTACAGGTTAGCTGTAAACAAAATTATGTTCACGCTTATTGTTGTAAAAGTAAAACTTGAATGGTCATGCACAAAAAGCGAGGCTTCTGATGTGGCTCTGTGGTTTATGAGTCGGATAAACTCCGGACAACAAAGAACGTTTCGTGACCAGTGCATTACCAATATTATCATAATCGTGTATATTTTTGACTCATTGCCTATTTATTGTTTTTTAAGGTTTACGCGAACACTAGACGTTGAAATGAAACACTTTTTACGGATGAAACTCGCGTTTATTTATTACATTTTAGGTTTTATTTAGTCGTGACGTTTCGTACCCTTTACAGGGTTCGTGGTCACATAGAAACTGAGGTGTTGGTCGTCTCATAATAAAAGTTACTTGCATACCGTCAATTATTTTTATTTTTACCGGCTGCGTTCCGGTTTGTCATTTTAACCAAACAAAAACATAAGACACGTTTTACTATGCCACATAAAATAAAATAAAGTGTAACGAAAATATTAACTTATCTTATGTGGAGAGAGAGAGAGAGAGAGAGTGTGAATGTCGGTGTAACAAACCCCGGGGGCTAATTGTCTAACTTCAACACCTATCGCAATACCTTTCAAACACAAGTACATTGCTTTGCTAGTTTGCTTATTTAAAATTAATTTTAAAATAATCAAACTAGCTAAGCCGCTTTATTTAGGAGTAGCTTTTAGAGCCATGGCAGGTGTCTGTTGTATTAAAATTGACTTTTTTTGTGCAAATATGCGTTTCTATTTTATACAACACATACTATAATAAATGTTATAATGTGAATAACAATGGGATGTGAAATCCAACTTTACATACTCAAGTGCAAAATTCCATGCAAGATCACGATTTTGTTAGTGAGAAATCTTATTTATTATCGTGGGTTGCATAGATTTTACTGCAATTTAAAGAGAATAACACCTAGTACTATTGTATATTGTAGGATAAATATAACATTAGTTACATCAGCAATAACGACCACACCTTTTTCATCCTATTTACCTCGCTACGCGTTAGAAAATGGGACAGTACGCAAAATTACAACATTTAGTTAACTTGAACGTTACTGTAGCATCGCGAATTACATCACATAAAATAATAATAAAAAATGATAACCGCTCCTAAAGTTCAAACGAAATATGTTATTTACATTAATTTAATTAAATATTGCCTCTTTGCACAGCACGGATGCTCTCGTGCAGTGTAGCTAACGAGACTTTTATACTCTTTTACACTTTAACTTATATGCTCCTAACAAACGGCATTCTGACATACAACTTCGCAGGCGTTATATGCGCATGTAGGCATTTGATCTTTTGTAAACACCGACTTTTATTAGGTAACACATAACAACCGTGTAACAATCATTTAGAAAACGTAACAAAAGTGACTTTTCTTTTCATAATATTTAACGAGTAACCGCTGCATTTATTGTAATATTTGTAACGTGTATTTTGTAAATGACAACTCGGATACAGTTACTTCACTCCATATTACTGACTGCATTGTTTTTCGAGAATACACGTTACTCACGTGAAGTTTGCATACAAATAAGTGTATAAGATAACCTTTGTGTGTTGTGGAGACAATAAATACAGTTCCTTTAAATATTAGGAACGTTAAACTCTGTCTGCATGCGTTAAAATAAAATACTTTTTACGCATCTACTCTTGTTTATTGTTTATATATTATTAATATTTATATTAATTTATTCTTTTAAACCCCTTGCACGATAAACAACAATACAATAGTTTATTCAAAACAATCGCAGCCGGTAGTTTTTTTTTTCGTAATAATTACTTACGTAACTAATTGTTAAAATTCTAAGTGTCATGATTATTGAACTCATAAAATAAACATTCATTAAAGATGGATGCGTGCGAACTGTTCGCTGAAGAGGCTACTGCCAAGGTTAATCACCGTCAATATAGTTTTATGGCATACTATATACTATTACGGTTTTGTATAACGATTGGCTGTGTTTCATGTGTCGTGACTACTCCTTAAGATAAATTTAACCTCATATGACATCATCAATAAGCTAAAATTAAATAAAATTAAGAAAAAAACCTCTTAATCCTTGCCTAATATTAAATGTTATTACGCTAGGTACGATTAAATCTTTATTCTTTTGAAATATTTGTTTTATTTTTAGTTAATCCGCACGTGTCTCATCAAGCTCATTAGTTTCATAATTAAGCAGCGTCCTGTGTTGATTAGTTTTAAGTTCTAATAGTTAGCATGAGTTCGGGTAAAATAGACATAAAGGCTCAATTAAGTACTAAGATCTCAGAGTTGGCAACACGTTGTATTCATGGCGTGTTCCAAGCATCAATATAGGCTGAGGTAACTGTTAAAAATCAATCAACTATATGTTTGTTTAAGAGCCTTAATACATTTCGGTATCCCATAAAAACTAAGATTAATAAATATATTAGATTATAAAATTGGTAAATTAGTTTTTAAAAAAAAGAAGTTAGAAGTTAGTAGGCAATAATCAAATAATGTACGAGTACTTATAAATGTATAAAAACTTGCAACGGCTAAATTCACTAAAGGCATTATGAATAAAAGGTATCTTATTATATGTATTAATAATTTTGACGCAGTAGTTAAACTCTGGTGACTGAGAATTTTAGATTCAATCTTGAGTCGTTGTTAAGATTTTATGATTGGCGTTTTATAACCAGGATCCGGATTTTTATTATAATCATGAATCATTGAGATGAGGATTAAAAATACTCAAAAAATATTATTAGTACTACCAACAAAAAGCGGCGTCACACACACACACAATAGTTCTATTGACATTTTAAGTGTAAAACTCGTGGTTTTATTTAATTTCCTGTTAACATTCACTATGAACAAAAGCAAAACATATGCTTGCAGCATTAATAACCTAGTTTAATATAATATATAAGTAGGTAGTACAACTTGTTACAAAGCAATTTATGGTTTTAAACAGCTGTAGGAGCAAACGGCAGGCTTGTTTCCCATCTTTCTTTTTTCTGTTTGCTCGCAATTATTGTTCTCTTCTGTTACGTCACACTTGCTTAAGGGAAATTCATGAAAGGAACATAATGAGTTGTAGCAAATATTTAGTAATATAATATTTTTCCAAAAAGTCACATGACGTCTTTGTTACTCAAACATTGCTATCTCGTATTTTCCTAGGCATACATTGTTTTGTTAATAAATTACTAGCGGCCTGCCCGTGACTTCGTCCGCGTGGACAACTAGTATCCCGTGACGAATTTACAAAAATATTCATTTGTACAAACCTTGTCCAAACAATTACAAACACAACAAAAAAAGAATTAGCCACATAGGGGCAGCCGTTCTGAAATGAAAAATATTATCAAAAATTAACATATTTTAATAATTTTGTAAATTTTTTAATTCTAGTTTACTGCGTTTGTTTACTATTCTGTGGTAGGCGCTCAATCAAATCGCACATTCACGTTAATGTGTTTCTAAATATTTGCTTAAATACGTTTAGCGTAGTAATTCGAAGTGATCCACTAAACAATTGACATTACCAAATCAATACAGTGTTGACCAAAACTCTTAGCTGAAAATATTGAATCATGATTACAGAATAAACCATGTTAGTTGCGTGTAGATAACAAAATATTAAACAATTAACAATTGTTAAATAACTTTAAATAAAAGTATGTAACTTTTACAGTGATAGTTCATTCAGATTTCTGACAAGCTGTCAATAGAGTTTTATCAATATTGATTTAATAATTGTATAACGAGCTTGTAGTTTTAACTAAATTGTATACCTTTAATGTAATACACTCGGCGTCAAAAAAATCGCACCTCTTAGAAAATCACTTTCAAATGTCATTTACTCTTGATATGCACATGCAGTCGCATTAATTATGATTTTATTTACAAGGTTACTTAATTAACTTAATAAAAAACATTACTTTTCATTATCAAATAAAACCTAATGCAACAAATAAAGTGTCACAAAAATTCGATGCAAATTTTGCTACCCGTGAGAGTTGCTAGTTGCGCTTCCTTTGTGGGTATAAAACGGTCAACACGGGTTCAATGTGGGTCATTCGCTATTCAACCGTTGAAGAGGACACACGCACAGATTTTGATGGATACCACAGCTGATAAAGCCGCTCAAGTGGTTGCACTACTGCAATCAGGGGTGCGGCAGTGTGATGTCGCCCGGCAACTGAACCTGAGCCGTTATTCCGTTCGAAGAGTGTACCAGCGCTTCATAGAGACCGGTGGCTATATCCGCAGACACGGTTCGGGTAGACGTCGCTGCACTTCGGAAAGAGACGACCGGTTCGTTGTGTCGAACTCTTTGAGAAATCGTTTCTCCAACGCTGTTGAGTTGCAACAGCAGCTCCAGGCAGTTCGCAGACGCACCGTAAGCGTATCTACGGTTAGAAGAAGATTGAAGGAGAAGAAGATAGCGGCCCACAGAGCTGCTACGGGTCCAAAATTGACTGCAGCGCATCGGCGAGCCCGCTTGCAGTTTGCTCGTGACCACGTCGATTGGACCCTTGAGCAGTGGAGAGCTGTTCTCTTCTCAGACGAGACGCGAGTGTGTCTTTTCTGCAACGACCGACGGAGAAGAGTATACCGGAGGCAGGGTGAACGTTTCGCCCAAGCCTGCATCCAGGAGACGGTGGAATATGGTGGCGGATCCTGCATGTTCTGGGGCGGTATGTCTGCTGCCGGCAAAACCGACCTTGTCTGCGTCTCCCGGACTGGAGGTGCTCGCGGACAAGGGTCGCTGACTGCTCGCCGCTATGTCACTGAGGTCCTGGAAGTGCATGTGGTCCCCTTTGCCGAATCTTTTGGCGAGGGGTTCACATTAATGCACGACAACGCTCGCGCTCACACTGCAGGCATCGTGAGCGACTTCTTGCAGAGGTCCCAAATCTCTGTGATGCAGTGGCCAGCGCGAAGTCCGGATCTGAATCCTATAGAGCACCTCTGGGACCATCTTAAACGTAAGGTTCGATCTCGGGATCCAGCTCCTTCGACTCTACAGGAGCTCCAAGACGCGGTGATTGAAGAATGGGGGCTTATCCCTCAAGAAGAGCTCCTGAAGTTGGTGAGGTCCATGAGGGACCGTATGGAAGCCGTGATCAGGGCAAGGGGGGGTAACACTAGATTTTAAGTTAATTTTAAGACACTTTTTGTACATTTTTCTTTGTAAATTATCTGTTGTTAATTAGGACTTAATTAAGGATTTTTATTATTTTATTAATTTTAATGTTGTTTGTATAATTATAATTAAACAGAAAGTTAAATTTAATTGTTTTTTGATACTCCTTTTTGTTACCTTTCTAATGATACCCAACACTATCCTCTACATAAGGTTTAAGAATTTTTAAAGATGATTTTTAAAAGGTGCGATTTTTTTGACGCCGAGTGTATATGATTATAACAATTGTTGACAAAGCAATAAAAAAGCTAATTCGGCCATCTCTAATTTGAAACTTACTCGCAAAGAAATTATAGAGTCTACCAGCACTACAAAAATGCGTGACGTCGAGAGATTCCATTTATTGACCTTTTTCCCGGAGGGGAGGTGTATGGTACTTTCTGGTCCCCCTTTCTTTCTTACCAAATCGGCATAATGCGTGTTAGAGAACTTATAAGGAAGGACTTACGCACTAAACCCCGGATGACTTTAAACAATTTCGCTTTAAAATGTGGGTATCTAGGATTTCCCACAAAACACTTTGGTCAGTCTCATAATCGGCTTGCAACGCTGTACCCAGATGTTCTGCACATACCTAATAGCTCTCAGCTAGCGGCTAGCTGCTATCTCCCTTCTCTTTATAAGATCTAGGATTCAGATTTTTTATATTACCAATCCGGCAAATGACTCCACTCCAATGGTAATGGAGTTTAAGTGCAGAGACAACTGTTGCAGCGTTAAAAGGAAGTAACACCAGTCGCCCTCATCCTGCCGGCCCACAAGATGCCTCTCGAAGGACCCTTTGTTTGAGGATGGATGACATGACTCACACTCCACTACCTCCTTCTGCGAGATGACATCCTCGTAAAGAGTATACATCGCCGCCCACAATTGTCGTGAGGAGGATAAGCGTGTCAACGGTGTCAAAGAAATAGAGAGAAACGAGTTTTCCTTCTCAGGAAAAGACATACGTTTATTGACCTAGCACAATGTTTATATGTTTTGCTATTAAACAAGTAAGTAGTCATCAGTTCAGCACGCTTATTTTCCTCTTCATTGCACAATTTTATATGTTATGCACTTTTAATAACCTTGTTGTGTGATTTAACGGGTATTTATGAAATGATTGTTTATACTAATTAAGATTACATAAATAACGTACCTATACTTCAAATGAAGTAAGCTGCATGGCAATCAATAATGTTAATTACGAATATATAGGTAGTGGTATATGAAGTAATAGTATTATATGAAGACATTACATACAAAACCTACTCTGTTACTCAGTGCAAGAGTGAAGAGATAATTTAGATTAGTTCAGACTATTTAAAGTGTACCTAAAATGACGGATGTTCTCTGGCTATTTAACCACTGTATAGTATTGTACATAATACCATAAAAAATCACAAGAAAAGCTATGACATGACTTCGATTGGCACTATGTGTAATTTTTTATTTAAACTCAAACTCAAGACATTTAATCGATGTAGCTATACAAATAGGCTTAATTTCTAAACTTTATACTAATAAATTATACTACAACGAAAGTGACCCCTCTCAGCACGATGTTGCAGCCTTCAAAATATAGAAAAATTTAGGTATCAGCAGCGCTCGAAGTGTAACCGATTATAAATGCTGTAATTTTGTCAATTTAGTTATTTTTTTATTTTAAAAACTTTGGATTAAAATTTCAAGAAAAAGATGTTATTGTACGATGTAGCCACCTTTAGTGTGAATAACAGCATTGAGTCTGTTCGGGAAGGCTTCACACACTGCACGAACGTGGTCTGCTGCTGTAACGTATATTGCTGAACCGTAAGATATTTTACGATTCAACAATATGTAGACAAACATAACGATCGTGTATGGTGGATGACAATTTAAAGCAAGACTGCAAAAGCAAGCACCTGAATCAGTGATGGTTTGGGCCGCAGTAACTGCCACAGGACGCTCACGTTTTCTCTAAACAGGGCGTAAAAATAAATCAACAAATCTACCGTGATTTTGAACGATTCATTGTTACCAGGGACACTTAAACAATTCGGTAGAAACCATTGGACGTTTCAACAAGACTGGGTACCATCTCATAAGCCCGTGATGAAGAAAATGTTCCTGGCTTCATTTCTTCACGACAATGACCACCATATAATGCTCTTCGCCAACGTATCAACTAAAAAATATGAGACGGTCAACGCCTTAAAAATTGCTCTTTGCCGAGAATGGGACGAAATACTAACAGAGTTCGTGCAGCGTGTGAAGCCTTCCCAAACAGACTCAATGCTAAAGGTGGTTACATCGAACAATAACATTTTGTTCTTAAAATTTGAAATGTTTTTACGATATTCCAAAGATTTAAGAAAAAATCTACATTGACAAAATTACAGCATTTTTAATTGGTAACACTTCGAGCGCCGCCAATCCTTGTATATATTGTGCAGTAGTACCTATCTTTTTTTGAAGTCCTGCCACAGCATTTTAACTAAGTACCAAAAAAACTACAGTAGGTACACACAATAACATGCAAAGCTGAATCCCAATAGGCAAGGAAAAAGAATAAGAAATAAAAATAATAAGAATGGAAAGTACATTAGGTGCATTCAATGGTTACCGTTTACACGCTTCGTCGCTTGATGCGTGCAAATACAATATCTTGTTATATATTTTAAGAATAACATAAAATTTTGAGTACTTGGAAATCGTACACTCCGTTTTAAAACAACAGACAGTAGGCTATTAATTACAGGTGTTCATAGAGCCATAGAATTCATAGAACCAATATGAATGGCTACCATCCTCATACCTATTTTTGTAAAGAAGCGGCAGCGTCCTGCAATGCTGTGATACAATTTGAAGAGTATATGTTCTGGTAAATTTACTGGCTATGAACGCATTACAATACAAAACAAATAGGCAGCATTTGAGTTATTGTAATTTAAATATTATCAAAACATTATCAAACTTTTAAAGAAAACGATAACACCGTTATTGTACAAAACCGAAAGTGGCAGAATTTCGAGCTGATAAGCCAAGTAGCAACCTATGTCTAATTTTACCGTAAATATCAAGTTTGGCTTTATAGCAAAGTTTTTGTTTTTAATTTCTCAATCACAAAAACTATGAGAAAATGCACGTGAATTTGCACTTACACGCAAACATACGTTCAATGCGCAATCAAGCTTGAATGACAGCATTGGCAGGTGCTTATACATATTTATTAATTTTAAATCTATCTGAAGAAGGATCATTACAGACAGCAGATGGGTGTATCCAACCCATCTAATCTAGGTCAGGAGAGCGCTCCAACAAATTGTTAGAAAATTCATAATTAATCATAGTGCTGCGCTAATATTTTTGACCTAGCGCTACATCAAAAGTAACGGTACTATTTTGTCACATAAATAATGAGTGACTACGCATTGGCAGTCCGCGTATCCATCCTCGATCTCTCAATAGTAGGTCCCGTTCGGTTCGTCTAACTAAACGATGTCAGCTGAGATTATCTATGCCAACTTAACGGTCGCCAGTTCCTTAGGTATTTACTTTGTCCATTTCAAAAAGACTAACACACTCATTAGTTTTAAGACGCAGCCTTTGCGCTGTTTGCTTTGCTGCCATTGTGCAAGACAACAGTAATATGCAGTTTATGAGAGCGTCCAGTACTCGTAAAATGCACATTTTCCTTTATTTATTAGTCACTTTTACTATTTGAACGTGACATGTGCTATGCTGTTGGCAATGCTCACAAACCTACCGAGAGAAATTGATTTCGTTAAACATCCTTACATGTGTATTTATCGGTGCACAATTTAATTTTCTCGGAAAACAGCTAGTGCACTCGTTCTTTATGGCAAGTATAAATTTACTACGCGATTGCATGAGCTTAGAATAAATTACATCATCGTCTGAAACAGACGCAGGGGGCCAACGATGATGATGAGGAGAATAAGTGACAATAAAAATGATAAATAAAGTTGATAAAAGTAATTTACAGTTTTTTATGACCGAACAGGATATAATGCCGCAGCGTATAAATAGATCAGGAAATACACAATGACATGTCTTAAAGAATCTGCAGTCGGAAGATACTTCCTCATTATTAGAAGGCAGTTATACCTACAATTCATTTTGTAATGAATGACATTTGTTTAAATCCTCATAATTATCTTACAACAAGTTTTAAAAAATCAAATTTAATTGGAAATCCTACTAATATTATAAACGTGAAAGTTTGTATGTATGGATATTTGTTACTCTTTCACGTAAAAACTACTGAATGGATTTAGATGAAATTTGGCATACAGATAGTTTATAACCTGGGCCCCAATTCTCATTTTTCGAGATGTAGTCTCGAATCGAGTTTTGATTTCGATTTCTATCTCGATAATCGACATTTTGTTCCAGAATCTCCTATTCTCAGCGCTAATCGAAATAGACTTCGAGTTTTTTTGCCATTCTTTTTAATGCAATCAATTCGGGATGCGTTCCGTTTGACACGTTTCATCCGGTTTTAAACCGGTTGCAACTACCTCAAATATTTTTACTGTAAAGGTATTTAAATGTATTGAACTTGCTTTTTAAATAAAGAAGTAAATTTTTAATAAGTATCGAAAAATCATTATATTTAATGTGTTGTGATCAAATATAATTTCCTTAAACAACTTGTATTGTTTAAAACGTGACGTATCGTCGATAAATTTTATGTTTTTTGTTTGTGGTTGTGTGCTTGTTTGGTGACGAAACGATCATTTTAGTATTCACAAGACACACACAACGTCACAATGTCAACAAAAAATACCCAACGCCACAGCAGAAGCAGCTTCTTCTACAAATGTTGGAAGCCGATATACAGTTAAGGAGTGGAAAGTTTTCTTCCACCTTATAAAAAAAAAAGAGAGCGAGCTCTCTCAATATTTTAAATCACTTCCACGACAAAATTGGAAATTAACTCCTCCATATCCACCGTAATTTCGCCGCTATTTGACGTTTCATTAGCTTCTCGTAGTCGAAATTACGTCTCGACCACTGCCGACCACTCGAAGCAATTCGAGCGGCTCTCCTTCGAGAAATGTCGAGTTCGAGATGTTCAGAATAACTAAATTGGATTAAAACTCGATAAAGTTCGAATTCGAATCAAACTCGAAGTCGATTAGCGCTGAGAATAGGAGATTCGTGAACAAAATGTTAATAACGAGATTTTATGGTCGAGATAGAGATCGAAATCAAAACTCGATTCGAGACTACATCTCGAAAAATGAGAATTGGGGCCCTGGAATAATACATAGGATACTTTTTATCCCGATATTCCCACGGGAACGTATGGATGGATGTTTGTTACTCTTTCACATAAAAATTACTGAATGGATTTGGATGACATTCGGCATACAGATAGTTTATAATCTGGATCAACACATAGGATACTTTTTATCCCGATATTCCCACGGGAACGGGAACCACGCGGGTGAAACCGCGAGCGGCCGCTTGTTTATTATAAATACGAAAAAAGTAGGTAAGTACTTGATGAACTATCGATTTACAATGTAATTCCTTTTTTGTAACTCTTAAAAATATGCATAACTAGCGGCCGCTCGCGGTTCCACCTGCGTGGTTCCCGTTCCCGTGGGAATATCGGGATAAAAAGTATCCTATGTGTTAATCCACCAGGTTATAAACCATCTGTATGCCGAATTTCATCCATTCGGTCAGTCAACCCATTCAGTAGTTTGTGTGTGAAAAAGTAACAAACATCCATCCGTACTTACAAACTTTCGAGTTTATAATATTAGTAGGATCTACTCACGCAAAGTGTCATGTTAAAGTCTAATAAATAGATAGGTAGTAGAGAACCAGCCCATTCTATCGCGTTAAACGCTTATGCGCCTTAGTTGTCGAAAGTACCTAATTGTTAGACAAGCGCTACCACAAAATGTATAATTCGCTACGTACCGAACGGTGTTCATGAATCAGCTCTTTAAAGTTTTATAAAATTACCAAATTTAAAGCCACTTGTCTCATCGAAGTTGTACTACACATGCAAAACATAGATTTAGTCCATTATTCAGTCACAGCTCGTTCTTCAAGCGTTTTAACAAAATCAATACAAAACGTTACAGTGATAACTTAGTCTGTAAATAAAAATAGATTTAACAACCCAGCTAGATGCCGAACTGGTATAACTTTGATGTTTTTTTGATATTTAAGATAAATTGAAGATGTGAAAGTCGTGAAATCAGATTTTAGCCAAAATCTACTAAGTCCATATTCATACCATTCCTACAAGGCACTCTAAAGTATAATAACCTATCCTTGGTATATCTTTACGTCAATCCAATACATTCAACATTAAACTAGTGTTTAAGTCACTTGTCCCTAACAAAGCCCTACTCTCGGTACATTCAGGTGTAAAAAGACTGATTGTAACAAGAGTTGTAATGAATACAATACATGACAAACAAGATTTAAATAGAAATACAAACATTTATCTTAAATTGTGTTAAATTCTGTTTCTGTTTTCTTTTGTTGTTTTAAATGAAGATTAAAGCTGACTTTTACAGTAACGCATTTTCCTTATGATTGAGTTCCCTTCTATTTCCCATCGGTATATTATAACTAGTGTTGCCAACTGTAAGTACCTCTGTACGTATACCTGGAAGTACCTACGCGATAGACAAATAAAAGATGGATTACGGTATGTGCTGTCTTTAATCGGGGCGCGGGACGACTGCCGCTAAAAGTCCGGTTTTACATAGTTATGCTTACGCTACGGGAAAATGACACCTCAAGTGTCCCCACACAAACTATACATACTATATAAATACTGTTTCATTTTTTATCTTAACTTTAAATACTTTTTTTTTTAAAGTTGGCAATCCTAATTATAACATTAGGTTGCAATTTCCTTAGTTTCCCATCTTTAAAAACATTAAACATTTCAACGCTGCATTATTTCTACATAAATGGAAAATGACGTCACTAGGTAGATCATTGTTAAATAGGAAGATTTACTCAAATTAAATCGATAACGCAATTAATGAAAATGTTTTTTTTTCGAGTGTTAAATCTATTCTTGTAACATGTTTTGACAAAGAATTTTCCTGAATAAACAATTTAGTAGCAAAATGTTGATTGTTAATGAGAACGGTCGTCAAAGAACACAGCAAGGCTCTGAATGAATTCTAATTATAGACGTTTTATCGTGACTAATTTAATAGTAGGTATAGTAAAATACGATTTAAGGTAAATATGAATTATTTCACACTAGTTAGGTACTTTTCATATTGTTCAATAACAACATAGGATCTGTCAGATGTCTGATCAGTTTCTGAAATAATCGATGAGTATACATAATACCTAACGCGGTGGTTAGACTAACATAATATAGGTAAATTATACCAGTCATGTGGCATTTATAGGAATAAATCCTTCGTTAATTGTATCTCTATCTAATCAGCCTATATCTACCCGCTGCTGAGTGTAGGCCTCCTCTTTTCCACGCCATTTATCTCTTTACTGTACCAGCCAGATCCATTGCCTTCTGGCAAGTGTACTTAATATTAATACTAATACTTAACCGACTTAACTTATTTTTAGTTTTATTATTGTGTTATTACTAAGCTTAGCACCGAATTTAGACAAATTAGTGGCAACAATCCAATCTTTTACGCTTGGGAGCACAACCTACCTACAACTGAAAACTTTTCAAGCATCGCTCTGAGAGTGATACAGAAAATGCGCGCGGGCGTGAAGATTTGACGCACGAAACAATGGTCTAAGTAAGCATAACCATTGCCATTGAGAACAATTCTAGACTACATGTAGTAAGCGTAACCGGAACGTTCGCACTTACATAAATTATAGGTACTCAAATAATGCTCGCGCCTCACACATATTCATTATAAACTGCGCTATTAGCAGAATATTTTAAGCCATTCGCTAACTAGTTGTTCTTTTTTTGAGGACACAACCCTTCTTATTTTTATTTATACGGTAGGTTTAGTGAATTCTACGACTTAGTGTTTGTATTTAAGTTATTATTTTGTTAACGTAACAGTTTATTATTAAAAAGAATAATAATTTATTAATTCCATTTGCTTTATTTCACTTTATAGCATTATAAGTGTACGCAAAATCTTTCCACCACCTTACAATTACTTACATACATAATAGTCACGACTATTATCCCCGAAGGGTTAGTCAGAGACTAGGCAATGAGGACCACAAAAGCGGTCCTCAGCAAAAGTCCACTTTTTACCAAATAGCGACTGCACATGTGCTCAGCGTGACAGATGGTGAGCCCATCGCCGCTCTTTGCTGTTGGATGTATATGCAGTCTTTAGTCCGTTAGTAGCCTTTTACGACACCCAAGAGAAGAGAGGAGGTGGTAGTATTCTTTCACCGCTACGGGACACGGTTAGCGGGTTACAATAAATTACTTACTTACTATTACTTGGTTATAAAGAATTTTTTTTTTCATAAATGTCTATGATAACAAAATTACTACAGCATACAGCAAATGCAATAGAAGCGTAATTACGGAGTATTTATTATTACTATTTTCAAACACGTACTCTTACTGTGCTTTAAAAAGATAAAATTGAGTTTCATAATGGCTGCTTACTTGTATCGCGTCTATTCATTAGTAGTTATCTCGAGACAGTCTTCCGTTTTATCAGTTAATTAGCTGGACGTCTCTAGGACCGTGATTGCTTAAACATTTCTGACTCGAGCGAAGTCCTTTCCAAGCAATGTCGTGGGTGGTAGACAAACATCGATTAAATACAGTTAAAGAGTATTTTACTTACATGAACATGAACATATTTGTTACATTGAAATACCATTTTGACCATTGAAATTGGTTATCAGATGCAAATCCCCTGAGACGTATTTTTGGCCATAGCTCCAAGGATTTTGGGAGGATCGAGATGGGGATAGTACCGTGAGTACCATTGAAAATGGTCATGAGATGCAAATCGCCTGAGACGTATTTTTGGCCATAGCTCCGAGGATTTTGGGAGGATCGAGATGGGAATACCTAGTTAAAAGATCCGGATGCAGGCGAGAAGTGCATTCGAGCTGGAAATTAGAAAATCTAAGTGAAGTACCTATATCTCAAAAAAAAATCTTATTATTCAACTTGTAATGTGTTATTCAAAATAAAAAATATATTTTTTCGTAAATTTTTGTAAGTATTCATTTTCAATGCTCCAATTTTTGCGGGGACTGCGAAATCTGTGAATTTTTGTGATATGGCAATGAATAAATGTTTTTTGTTGATTTCCATTATTTATTTAAACATAGTTATTTATGTTATGTTTAATAAAAGCCGCGTCATCGTCCGCGTGAACAGCCCGTATCCCATGACAAATTTCCAAAAATATTAAATAAAATAAAAATATATAAGTACCTACGTTTCAATCGCGAAAATACTATCTTTCTGAGATATTGCATGGTGTTTATTTTATTGAGATGTAACTCACGCAACAAAATAGATAACAAGTACATACCTATGATCCGTACACTGCAATTATACGGAATGGAATTATACGGATAGGTCTTTTCACGTATGCAACATTTTGCGTATTAGTCCAAATGCTGATACGTCAATATGCGAATGTGTCATATTGCAAGAAAAAACATTCTATTATTAGTCAATAAGCGTCAAAATGTGCTTGTGCTAACCATTACCAACGCAACAAAAAAAGAATCAGTCAAAGCGGTTGACCCGTTCTCACATTCTCATATAGGTAGATACTTCGATGACATAATTATAAACATAGATTACAATAAGCCGCCCGCGTCTTTTTGACTAACAATTGGGAACACCTCAGAACAATAACTGAGTTATTGTTCTGAGGGGAACACTCAATTTGACCAGGATCCAAAGACTTTTTGAGCCTCTATCTCCGTCTAAAAATAAAAGCTTATGAATAAATCACGTTGATAAGTTGCTTCGTTAAAGTGAAGGGAAGAATAGTCAACTAACTTTTGCATTTGTCGGATACAAGAATTTTCATAGTTGTATCATCATATTATATTCATAACGTATTATCGTTATTAGCTAACCAAGTTTTATATGAGTTGGTTCACCTCTGTTATAATATACCTTGTAATTGCTTTCTTCCGAGTCAAACATTACAAAACACATGCCAATATCATAGTTACGATTAATTCGTAACAGATTAAAATATACGAAGGATTTCTGCTTGCGTGAAATCTTATTTATTTATAGTCGGTTAATAAGTTCTTACTCAGACTAAAATCACTATTAGGTTTAAAACAAAACTATAGTTATTACTAAAACGGAAGACGAGATTTGTGTGTCGACTATAATTATTACTAAATTATTAGCCAAAGGTCAAGTAGAAGGCGATATTCGCGAGGCCAGTCACTGCCAGTAAAATCCATCAAGCGCCCGTCAGAATTCAAGATGGATCACAAGGTTCATCAATTAGTTATCTTTAGGACCACCGGCTGACAACAGATCACGCATGCCAAAAAAAAAAGATTTTTTACAGAGTTTCATAATGAAGAAAATGGTTGAGATTGTTCATGTAAATGACCCATGTTATCCGCCTATAAACTGCTGCCCATATGAAAAACAGCACATGGAAAATGGGCCGTACGTAGGTACAAAGGTACTGTATAACATGTGATAGGGGTGGTACTTCTAACCCGTTAAGGCTAGGTACTACATCAAAATTCATCGACAAAAAAAAACAATATGGGGGGTCCTACCCCCTCCCCCTATAATTTATGACCATTTTTACTTTATGCGATATCAAAGGTTTCACACGTCGGAGAAACATGAAAAAATTGGCAAACGGTAGCTAATGACACTGGCTAACTAATAAATTACTTTGTTTCGTATGTTTGATATTATTTTGGTGAGAAAAAAAGTCATTACTTAATTATTTTGTGATTTAAAATCACTTTTTTATACTCGTAAGTCCATATTTTGTTTTGTCGATGAATTTAGATGTAGTAGGTACTTAGCCTTAACAGGTTAGAAGTACCACCCCTATCACTTTTTTTTATAAAATTTATTTGTTCCGTGAAGGAACAGGCTAAGGTCTGAGCCATACTGCCTAGTCATTAGTATTTTATTTGTTTTTTTTTTCCCTTGATGATAATGAGTGGTGATTAAGATGAATGATAAATGATGTTCCCCAAACCCCTTGAGTCCTGAGTAAAGATGTGGGACTTTACTGAGGTCTCACGCGGACTACTTGTGAGAATTTGAAAAGTAATGTTGCACTGTTTTGTTTCATTTGCCAACACTCATGCACGTTCACAAACACTTAACGGTTAATAATCCACTATTAATTCACATTAATATTCGAAAAAACACAAATTTTAGAAAATAAAACAAAACTGCAGACATGACGCTTCACTTTCCCGCCAAGAAGTCTCCCACCCCTATCACATTGTATAGTAGATACTTGTACCAGAACCCTAAACCAATGCGGGTTGGTGGGTTTTATCAATTGGCAGAACCAACAGCTTGATCTGTCTTTTGCAGCAGGGAGTTCAGAGGTCACCCGTCCGGTGACCAGGCATTGCGAAAGGTGCTTAACTATGCAAGATCGCAACCCAAACGATTAATCTGCCGGGAAAATGAGCTGAAGCTCAATCATGCGCTTTATGTGTCGTCACATTTCACAAAATTATCAAAAAACTATCTGTCAGGTTTCAATATAAGTTTCTATTATTTATTGAAATGTGACGTCACTGAGGAAAATGTCACGTGACCAACCGTTTTCGGAGAAAATTTGAAATCAATAAAAAAAAATGTTTTTTTCTGTTAAATAAAGCTTTTTCGAGAAAGGAAATATTGTACGGGGTATAAAATAAGCGTTTGTAATTTTGTAAATACTTGTTCGAAAACTGTCAAGTAGCCAATTTTGACACAAATTTTGCCTTCTCGATAATATTTAAAAGGGAATAGAAAGCGTCGCTCCGTGGAGATAAGGAGTCGCAACAATACGCGTATCGTAATGGCGCCTTTATCGTATGCACGTCCGAGCCCGAGCCTTGACTGAGTCTCGTGCATTTGCCTACAGTCATATACGTTGCCAAATCCGTACTCGGGCGACGCACTCGGCGAAACTAGTTTCTTTGCTTATCTTGGATGGCCCGACTGCAACCGGTTCGGTGCCGGGCCGTGCTCGAGACCAAAATAACCTGGAAAGTATCGGCTGCTTGCGCCCTGGACCCCACTGGAGCAAGCGATGCGTTTAATGCGTATTTAATACAGTCATATTATTATATTTTCTTTACATTCCAACATGAATTCGCAACATGTGCGATGGTTTTAAAAACAATTTAAGTATTTAACTTTTATCTATAGTATTCTAAAACAAATATTAAGTCTGTCATCTAGTGTCATGCATGAATGAGAAAAGAGGAGAGTTGTAAGTCATCTTTGGGATTCCGTATTGGGGATAATCAAGCACGTAAGGGAAAAGAGACTATCTTAATAGTTCTCTTATGGAATCCAAATCCAATTGTTCAAATTCGCCTAATGATTCAGATAAGTGTGCCGGTTGCCAAATAAACCATTTAAGCTGTGTAATTTTTTTATTTATACAAATGTGCATGAGCCTCGTACCGTTATCCCGCTGGTGCAGACCGGAATACGGTTTTAAAACCAGGTCAAGGTCATTTTTCAACTTCTCACACTTGTGTTAGATAGAAGTCTTGGCATACACGTGACGTACGAAACGAAACACGTAAGTAATTCATATTTATTCATAGGTTTTTTTACTATTGAACATTAACAATAAGTAATGTCATTAACACATAATCAACTGATTTAATGACCTAGTTCTTCCGTAACAACTAACTATTAGTAACATTTATTTATTATTATCAATATGTTTCTATTTATTTCGACATATTACCATTTCGATGGAGTTTTACGAAATCAATTATCCACACTTTAAATTAAGTTAAGTCTAACTCAAGATTATTATGAATAAGATGATTATTATTATAGTAAAAATTTTAATAATTTTACAAATTTAAAACCACCGCAATCTTTTTTGTATTCATACTCTCAAGACTATAATCCTGTGTCAATTGCCATTTTTAAGATTAATTGTGATAAAAAGATTTAAAAGTAGATTATATTATAAATTGATACCTCGCTGTAAAGTTGACACACTCGTGTTGTCCTGGAGAAATTCAATTACTATTAAATGTTCATAAAGGTTTCTGTACGAGTATTACCTACTTGGGGTTTAATGAATCAATTTAATTTAGCGCTTATTCTGTCCCCACCCCATGACAAAAAAAATGTTAAGTAAAGAAATAAAAAATAACAAATGGTGAACAATATGTTTTTAGATTAGTTTAAACATATACTAACATACAAATCTGAGCCGATGAAAGAGCGACATCCCTCCACTCATAATGGCTAATTTTAAGATTGGAGATAAACAGGCATTACAAAAAGTTATTAGAGAAAACCCAAGAGCTTACAAAAAGATAGATTAGAGATCTTAAATTAGCTAAAGTTATTTGAGGTCGACTATAAGATAACGATTTATTATAAGGCAAAGGAGACCCGTACCTGAATTACATATATGAGTTATTTTATTATCAATGTTACTGTTAGACTATGCACAACCACGAATAATCTGACAAAAGTATCCGACTAAGAATAAATCTCGTTAATGTTACATTAGATTAACCGAGAATTTTATGTTACTTACAATATAAGTAAGATTGTATGTAGGTAAAGATGAAAACAATGATAGCAATGATAGCTGAACAAACTGTTGTTAGATAGTTACATGCAGTTAACAAAGTCGCGTGTGAACTTAGAACATTAATATTGTGGAAACGGACCTGAAATATAGATATAGCATCGGGCGAGCGCGCTTCGCTCCCTCGCCGTTATGCAACTTAAAGTTTCATCATGTTATGCACCGACTACAACTGGATCGTACTAGTTTTGTCCAGTTAATTTCTAATACGCCGCATTAAAACCACTAACTGGACGCTTGTTTTGACTACATCGCATACGGAATTGAGCATGACCAATTTCTTTTAAGTATTTGAATGTGTGAGGAAAATGAAAGACATTCTCAGAAGTTCTTATATCTTACATCTCTAGTTGTTCTCTCTTCTACATCTCTATATCTTAAATCCCGATGACTTCAGTAGTCGGATGGTCAGCACGCCGCTTCTAGCATCTCGAGGTCCCGGGTTCAATTACCGGTCGGGTCAATTTAGAAATAATTGTTTTTCTAAATTGATTTAGGGTCTGGGGGTTTTCTGTTTATAATAAGTATGTTTATTCGTTATCTAACCAATAAAAACCAGTTCAAATGAAGCCTTGGACTAGATCATTGGTGAGAGTGGACAAGTTACTTAAATTCTTTATTATTTACATCAATATTTAGTTACTACACTTTCAACAGAGCAACTTAAATCATTGTATTAATATTTTCTTATTGTTCTTATATAATTTGTGTTTTATTGCTTAATCAATCGAAAAATTGTTATCTTATCTTTATCTATCTAACGGAACATTCTTATGTTCCGTCAGATGATAGCTGATAGCAAGCCATGCGGAATTAATGCATGCCCTAGCACCAACCGAGCACACTATGAGGAGAAACGAACCTTAAAACTGATGGAATACTCGTATGCGAATTTGCATAAAAAGATTAAAGTAATACTGCTGTAAGACGTGGTCGTAAGGCCCCTGGTCATGTTGTCATGGTCAGGAAAATTTTGAAAAAAATTGCTGAATTAAAATTCGGTGGGCTGGATAAGAACCACGGTAGCCGAATTGGAAGTGCACCGTACCCGAAATGTCAGAAAGGTGCAGGTTCGAATCCTGCTTGTGAAAAAATTTTCACCATATTCCAATTTGTAATTTGTTTGCAACAAATTTTGCGTTAAATTGTTTAAAAGAGCTAATGTTTATTGGAAATATTTTATCCTTATTCCTGACCCGTTCGATAGGCACTATAAAACAGAAAATGTATTTTTTTTAATTATTGTAAGTTTAACACTTCCAAATTTAAATTATATAAAGCGATACAGCGTTCTCCAGTGATGCGCTTGCTAACAAACAGCATTTCATTTTTATTGTATCGATAGATAGGAGGATATAAATTTTCAAACTATATGGTCATTGGCATAAGATTAACAGGGATCATTACCATGTTTTTGTTACTTTTAGATGCGTTTTGATTACAGATAATTTATATTGGAAGTCAGTATTCTACCTTTAGTTCCAAGTGTCTAGTATTCCAAGTATCTTGTAATTAGGTGCTCGGCTGAGATATTAACATGTTTGCGGATAAGGTCTAAGGCAGTTGCGAAATCTTACGAAGAACAGGGTTATGTAGGTACTAATAGTCAATTTTACTGGTCCGTTCACTATATTGTATCATTATAAAATATAGTGTTACAAATATTGTTTTTATAATTGTAACGCAAATTTTGTGCGACTAAATTACAAATTGATAGTGTTGAAAAAAAATTGGCGCGGGTTCGTATTCTGCTCGCTCGAAATTTTTTCAGCGATATAATACACTGGCCTGCAAAAATAAGTATCACACTTTTAAAATTTCATTTTTTTCTAAACTATAGAAGTTAGAGAATTAAAATAATAAAGGTTTTATAGCAATTTTTATCAGCTTTCTTTGAAACTATAGTAAATTATACATTTGTAACATTTTTAAGTCTTGTTTGTCTTGTTTATATTATTTTTAGGTACACTTAAAAGTTATTGCAATTTTAAAAGTGTGATAACTACTTATTTTTGCAGGCCAGTGTAGTTAAAATTGTTATAAGAAATATCGAAATAGTTTCGATATTGATAACATAATATATTTATAGCTAAATCAATCATTACCTACATGTTTTATTTTTAGTCGACTACTTACAAATCTCTTTTGAATTATGCGACCGATTACACAAACGCGATTCTCCTATTCGTGATTCCCATACAATATGGATTCCACACAACTGCAGTTTACTACATTCGTAATTCCACTTAGTTGTTATTTTTTCATCGTAATCAATAAATTAAATACTATTTCTGTAAGTATTCAAGTCTATAATTCGTAAGAAAATAAATTAAACAATTTTTTTTTACCTAAATAAAATAAACAAAAAAGATACTTACTTATCTTTTTTTCACGTTCAAAATTTCAAAGTTATGATAAGTACATAGCACAAAAAATCATGTAAAAAGGTTTAGAGAAACTGTGCAATATTCCGACGCAATACTTGTTAAGTGAATGTAAATTGCCTATTTACCTAGATTTGCCTGTCTACCCTTGAAAAATACTTTTTGCAGATAGGTCTATACGCACACTACACATTTTTAGGAATTATAAATTCATTTAAATTTTAAGAATTATGAATTTGTTTAATTTGTTAATAAATATCTAATTAATTATACCAAAATGGCAACCCACCCGCGACTATCCGTATCCCGTGTCGAAATACCAAAAACAAATATTTCATACAAACCTTGTCTTGGCCATTACAAACACAACAAAAAAAGAATTAGCCAAATATGTGCAGCCGTTCTGATATGACGCGCCTACAAAAATTTCAGCAATTGATTTTTATTAACTTTTATTTATTTATTTAATCTTCTTCACATAATAAACTGCAAAAGGCGGACTTAACGCCACAAGGTATTCTCTACCAGTCAACCGGTAAGGATGTGGGAGACTGAAGTTGGCGATATTATACAGTTAGATTACAAACAGCATACTAAAAGAATATACAGGGCTTAATATTAATACGTATAGATAGTGTCTCACTGAGTCAAAAAACACTAGATTTGTGCTGCATATATTCAATTATTCGTTAATAATTGAAGAATATTCCATTTTTTTTGTGAAAAATTATTAATTATACAACAACAACCTGTAGTTATTATAATATTGTGTCTTGTTAATCTTTTCATCACATACCCATGAAAATCAATTATAAAATACAAAATGTATTTCTTACATGCGTGTAATGTAAGTAGGCGTAGTTCGTACGACGATTTTTCTGAAAACCAGATTACACTGATTACGTAGGAAGCTAAATCAGTACCTACCTGCGCTCTTGAACTATGAAAACTTGATGACTGAAATGCAACCGTAGTGTTAGTTTAATTTATCTGATTGTTTATAAAGGATCACATTTAAACACTCTTTGATACATTATATTGCATTAAAACACATTGCTGTATTAATAATTTCACTTTTAAATTATAATCATATCCTAGACTCTAGTTTGCAAATGAATAACCTGTTCCTTTTTTAAAATCACTGAAAAAAAGATATAACCGATTCAGTATGTTTTTTTTTTAATAATAAAATTCATCGCTGTCCAAACATATTAACTTCCTTATTATAAACATATCCTGGTGTTTGCTAATGAATTACCTCATTAAGTTCAAATCGTTTGTTTCGCAAATTACGTCACTTTATTTTTGATTGCGAAAATCGCGGAGAAAACAAGATGACACCCGCGACCACAGTCCGATATCTACGCGCAGACAGAATGGTGATATAATATTTAATTAGCGACCATATTATTTTCCAATTACAATTCATCAAACTTAATCCCTAATAGGTAGCTATTTCTATAATTTTAATAGACTGTAAAATTAGGTATTACCTATTGTTTTGATAATAATGAGTAATTTCTTATTAATGAGGTTGTAAGAACGTGATATGTACATATGTTTACTTAAGAATGTTGGTCTTTGATATTGATAATATGATTTTCAAAATGTAAGGTCTTCTGATCACGTTTCTTTCAATGCATTATTAAACAAGTGACGCCCGATTAATTAAAACAATCAATTTGTTGCTTAATGCAACAACGATAATATTTTTCTATTTGTAATTGCTTCTAAATTACAAGATAACAACTAGTTATTTTTTATTGAAGAGCGTAAAACAGCACAATTGACAATAATAATCGAAATTTGGACGAAGTCGGCAATGTTATTAAAATTGCTTTTTGTGTTTCATACAAGCCGCAGGTGAATAATACGCGAACAAAAGAAACAAACATACACGTCGAATCGAGCGCCACTTTTCACTGTGACATCAATATGGTACGTTCGAGCGTACAAAATACAACACTAAATAAGAAGAGACACACTCAGTTGCGTCGTGACTCTGTACATTACCTAAACACAGGCTGAATATTTACAAATACCGTCGAAGCTGTTAACCTTAACAGTACAACGTCGTGCGCGGTGTAGGTAATCGGTGAAACAACTTGTTAGGGAACGGTCGAAATCCGCGGAACGCCAACGCACACAATGTCTGCTAAAAGTTACCGCGGCGCCGCTGCAGAGCGCCGTGTCGCCCGCTCAAGGAGGCGCGGACCTTTTCGAAAGTCACGACGATTTCAATAATCCACTTCCAGAACTCAACTCGCAAATGCAGAAACATTCGCAATGCTGTATGAAAAACTGAACACACAACAAAAAAAAACAAAACACTCACCTGTTCAAAAGTTACAGAGTTCCAGAACGCTGCGGATTCCTGGTAGGTGTCTCGTGTCAAGAGAGTAGTCCGGTTTTGCATTCACGTACCGAAGCACGAGCACACTGCGTGAGAGAAAGGGCGCGCAACTCGCTCACAAGTGAATACTGTCGCGTGTTGAGTGTCGGCGGTCCGTTGCGAGAGTGGGCGTCGCAACGTGTTGGCGGTCGCGGGTCTCAGCTTGAACTGAAGGCCGCGAGGCGCGGGGGCCACTTTATGTTGTCCAGCGCACCCGCCGCGCGCCGGCGCCCGCGCACCCACCACCTGAAACGCACTTAGGGGTTGAAGGTGGAAATCGACCTATATGAACTTTACTGTCATTTTGAAAAATAAAACACTACTTATAGTATCGTTTGTATTATAAAAATTCACGGATTTCGCAGTCCACGCAAGAGTCGGAGCATTGAAAATTAAAACAAAAAATCACGAAAAAAAAAAAAATTATTTTGTATAACAGATTACAAGTTGAATAATAAGATTTTTTTATTGAGATATACTCCCCCAAAATTACACAACTAACTAACTAACTAACACAACAACAGGTACATTACTTACAAGTCGAATTATAACACACGATTGTAAAACACTGCACAACACAATGAATAACCTTTTCTTTCCTTTTACAACCTAAGTGAAGTTCATTTATCTGGCGCCATGGCGTCCGATGAATTTCACTTACATTTTCCAAATTTCAACTCAAATGCACTTCTCGCCTGCATCTGCATCTTTTAACTCCATGATGATTGGTCAATAATCATAGAAGCTACATCACTTTTATATACGGAAATACCCGTTTTTCCCTACAGGTCACAAACACTGCACAACACAGAGAATAGCATTTTCTTTTCTTTTACAACCTAAGTGAAATTCAGGCTCCTTGGAGCCTGATGAAGTTCACTTACATTTTTGGAATTCCAACTTAAATGCACATCTCGAATGCATCCGCATCTTTTAACCCATTATTACCATGACGATCGGTCAATAATCATAGAAGCTACATCACTTTTATATACGGAAATACCCGTTTTTCTACTATACCAAATCGAAAGGGACCACCTACAGGCATTGACCTAGAAGATATAGACAAGAACGTTCATATTCATATGATTCATTGTTCATACAAACCATTTGTTCCAATTCTGGAATGAGAGAACTAAAGTTCGCTGCAGCCGCTGCAGCGCTTAAAGATTTATGTCGTCTAATCAACAGACAGATATCGCAGCGCCGCAGCGCCAGATCGATCAAAGACAACGTAGTGTGTATAAAGATGAAGTCCCAAATAGATTGTCATAACAATAATTTAAAAAAAATATTTTCTATTCAAATAATACGATATAACTACATAATAATTACTTGAATAACAATTAATTTCACTTATTTTCGCCGCTCCGCACCGTGTGAATGTCGAAGCCACGCTAAAGCAAGGTGCCGAGTCGACTCCGCAGATGAGACTCCGCAGTTGAGTGGAACATAGTGCGTGTTCGGAACGGCCTATCTCGTGTAACGTATAAATCGCTGCCTACATGTCACAATTATAAATCAATTTTTTTTTTCACTATTTTGTAGCCTAACTAATAACCCTAGGACCATTTTTTAAATTTTTTCTAAAGTCTGTTTTTTCCGAAATATTTACAATTTAGTAAAGAAACACCTATAAAAATACCCGTTTTTTACATTTTTAAAAATTCAAAAAAAGTTGCTTACCAGCCGATTTTCAAAATTCAAACGCTCACACGTGTCTCGATTAATTCCTTATCTTTTGGTACTATTTTCATCTCGATCCTTCCAAAATCCTCAGAGCTATGCCAAAAATACGTATTAGGCGATTTGCATCTGATAACCATTTTCAATATTGCATATTTCCCTATTTTATAAGGTATTTTAATACATCAGAACAGTCCAATTGAAAATTTTTAGTCCTTGAATTAGAGATTAAGGATCTATTATCATAAAATATAGGATAAATAATATCTTTCATAAATAAGAGTACAATGATATATGAAACGCAAAGGAGAGGTAATCTGGTGGGCCATAAAGAATAAGTATTTATTCTTACTAATAAGATCTAAAAAGTTTGTCATGTTTTTTTGTAATGAAGTACCAAAAAAATCTAAATTCTCAATTTGAGAGCGGAGAAATATGGTTTTTAGTGTTTGTAATATCATAAGATTATCAATTAATTAATTGAACAATCGATTACACAATAGAAAATGCATACTCAACCTACAACAGTAAATTATTTACTAAACGCCTAATCACTCTCATATTGTTTAATTCTACAGCGAGGGACCGTAAAGTTTAAGTCTAAATACTTAATTAACGTCATTATCATCTTCAATTTTGCTACAAACAAATTACAATTCGGAAAAAGAAAAACTATTGAAATTCGTCGAATATCATCCTTGTGGCAACTTTCTCAAGATTGTCTTATTCCGAAAATATTTATTGTGAATTGTACATAGGTACTAAGGCCACTCAATAAGTTTTGAAAATAAATATTGAGCATATGAAAATGATTAACTACCATCAAATTATTTACTTCACAGGAAAAATTACTTGCGTATAAGTATTTGACGAATTTTTTTGTAAAAAAAAAATGTAGAAAGCGTGCGTTATACGTTTGTTTACGAAGTTTTAATTTCTTAGCCCTTGTACCACTGTCGGTAAAAGTAAGAAAAAAGTAGAAAGTAAGATGAAGGAAACAAAGAAATAATAAACGTACACTCATACAACACATGATAAAGACCTCCCCCGAGTATTTCCATGTAACTCTTTTATCTTCGTATCAACCTCTCTTTTCTGTATTGCAGTATCAACCCTAGACGTTGGCATATTGCCTATTAAATAATAATTAATATTATTTACTTTAGATTATTGTAATTTTGGTTTAATAAAGCATCAGTATCATCTCTAAGTAGTGTTTCTCGTATTCTAAAACTAAACTCATACTCAAATCTCTGATTGAGTACAGTTAAAAAGGGATGGTGCTATTCATCGCATATATCGCTATCCCTTTCTAACTGCATTCAAACATGGATTTGATTTTGAGTTTGTATTTAGAATACGAGCCTTAGAGCACTATTGTGCATAATTGACACAGAGCAAGTGATAATTGCAAAGATGGACATATTACTATTTAGTCCATGATAGCAATCTAGTCATCCCTAGACTGAAGTTAATCACCAAGCTTGCCAAATGCGTGGTAATCCCCAAACCGGGCAATGTATCGACAAATTCCAAAACAAACTTTGCCCTACCCGGGAATTGAACCCAGAAGTTCCGTATAGTCGAACGCTTGACCAGGCGATTAAAGGAGAATGACCTTTTTACTATAGGAGTTAGGCTAGTTTTTTAGCTAGCTAGCGTAACATAGCGCTTTAATGAAATAAATAGTAATCAATAGCAGCAATGCTCTGAATTATGAAGAAAAAATTACATTACAATATCATGCGGGAGTTTGAAGCAATCTTCATTTTTAGCTTAAGACTTTTTAGGTATTTTGAGGTTATGACAACTGTTATCGTAAGACTATCAGTTCAGTTCAGCATTTATTTATCCTTTGACTCTTAACGCGGCGTTCTATAGAAATCCCTTTATAACGGTAATCATTATAAAGAGAACACTTTTGATATGTCAATGATTAAGACGCAATAGATATCGAATAGGCTGGTATGGTCATTCTCCTTTAAGTTTTTACATAATTATTGGGTTTCCTATTGCATGCATTATTGTTTTACGTTATTACATGCATTACTGTTTTACGTTTAAAAAAGTGACACCTCACACACTGACATTAGTGATGATGGAATTCCACCTAAAAACTAGATACCTGCTATTAAATGATTTAGCCAATATCTGTCATACATACGACAAATAGTCACGACTACTTATATCCCCGAAGGGTTAGTCAGAGACTAGGCAATGAGGACCGCAAAAGCAGTCCTCTACCATAGTCCACTTTTCACCAAATAGTGACTGCACATTTGCTCAGCGTGACAGATGGTGAGCCCATCGCCGCTCTATGCTGTTGAATGTATGTGCAGTCTTTAGTCCGTTAGTCGCCTTTTACGACACCCAAGGGAAGAGAGGGGGTGGTAGTATTCTTCACCGCTACGCGACACGGTTAAATATTAATAGATATTAATAATATAAAGATATTTATATCATAGAAATTAATTCATCGTTTACGAGATTCGCTCGTATTATTGTATTTACATTCTGTCAAAAAAGTTTCGGCAACGGATGCTTTGTATACGACTCCAAATAAAAAAAAATGTTTTTTTTTGTTGTTAGATTGGCACAACTGTTATCCATTTTGGCGCGGAGTTTGAGTTGCATCTGTTATTTAGATTAAATACAGTGCTGTTTTTGGTTAGTTTATATCTAGTGTGTATTGCGAATTTTGCCACGTTGCCTCGGACAGAAACAAATGGCGTAACATCGTGAGGAAGAAAGTAGCATACCTCAGCATTGAGGAATACGACGCAAGGAGGAGGAGGATTGCGAATTTCATAATGGATAAAAACAACGCACAAAGAGTTTGTCTTAAATTTTGCGTCGCCAATGAAATTTCGTGTTCGGAGTCACTGAAAATGTTACAGAAGGCTTACAGTGAATCGACTTTATCAAAAACACGTGCTTATGAGTGGTACAAAGCGTTCAAAAGCGGTCGAGATGTGATGGAAGATTTGCTTCACTCTGGTAGGCCATCAACGTCTTCAACTGAAGTTAACATCGCAAAAGTGAAGGAAATGGTGACTGAAAATCCTCATTCAAGTTTAAGAGAGATAGCCGCTGAACTTTCTGTGTCTCACAACACGAGTCGATCCGTATCATTTTAAATAATCACTTGGGTACATTGATATGCTTGGGTATGAAACATGTTGCCGCTCGGCTAGTCCCAAAAGACCTCAATTTTCTCCAAAAACTCAATCGCATAAGAGTCGCTGAGGACATGCTAGAACGAGTCAATTCCAACCCAACATTCATGCAACGCATTGTTACTGGTGACGAGACGTGGGTTTACAAGTTTGACATGCAAACTAGTCAACAAGCTTCGGAGTGGCGCCTTCCGACTGAACCGAAACCGAAAAAACCACGCCACAGTCGATCAAAAGTCAAAGTCATGTTGACTTTGACTATCGCGGTGTTGTACACTCGGAATTCTTGCCGGAAGGTCAAACGGTAAATAAAGAATATTATTTAAGCGTTATGCGGCATTTAAGAGAGCAAATTCGACGAAAAAGGCTAAATCAGTGGAAATATTTTTTTTTGGATTTTGCACCACGATTATGCGCCTTCGCACAAGGCCATCATTGTGAACTAATTTTTGACCAAAAACTCAATTAATACCATTGAGCATTTTAAAGTTAAGCGTGCTAACATTAAAAAACAACTTTTATGTCCCATTCATTACTATTAAAACTATTTTTTACTATGGATGCTAATTAAATAAATGATAGATAACTATTTATTAATTGTTACTTATTTTCATTTTCTTCAGTTTTTTTTCAACTAAATTGCTTTAAAAATTATCAATACTATTAAACTGTATGTTTATGATCAGTCTACTTCATTAATATATTATACTACAGCCTGTCATTTATCCCGAAATTAGAAAATTTTTATTTCATTACATTGGCACACTGAAACAGTTCTAGAGATACGACAGTACAAAATATCGATATCGACTTCATCATGTTTATTCTTGTTATTAATTTTTCAGATTTCCAACCAAAAGATGTAATTATTCGAGATGTTTGGATCCGAGTTTGTGGAAATCATGTTTCGTGGACTCCTAAGCGCACTAGCACACTTGCTCACAGCATTTTCAAACTTATGCAATCCAATAACAAGATGAGGTTGAAAAAGACACTTGCTCACAGCATTTTCAAACTTATGCAATCCAATAACAAGATGAGGTTGAAAAAGCGTGTCGTGCCTACTCTCGTTTTCAGAGTTTAAGCTTTTTATTCTTCGATCACTCTCAAAACATCTGCACAAAAAGATTGTGTTATCTAGTGAGATGTTTAGATACTTATTTCGTTTAGTGAGCTAAATGTCAACATGAAGAAGAGCTTCTACAAAAATTCTGCCAAAACATGTACATACTTACGTCAATTAATGTATATGTCAAAGCTGCCACTATTCCGCTCCGATTTAGTAGGATTGTGAATCTATTTTTATATGGTGTTTGAAGTTTTTATTATGATAAAGTACTAAACATTACTTCTTTGAAATACTTCCATTACAAATAAAGATTATTGAAATTGTTGTTTAGTTCTCTCATTTTGTTTTCCCAACTTTAAGAAATCCTTAAAGATGAAAAACCTTTATTAAGATAAATAATAGGAATATTTTACAATTTTTTGAAATAGGAGCAGTTAATGTAGAAGAAGGTTCATTTTCATCTTGTTAGTCTACTTTCATACTCATTAGTCCTCTTCTTAGAGGACCATTCCCACACTAACTACATAAACATAATTGATCGGCGTTTAGAACCATGAAAATACATGTTCTTCAGTTTTTAGTTCCTCCTGTTTAAGAGTCGTAAGGTTAGATAGCCAAGTTTTTTTTTTTAAATAATACCTATCAGTCTATCCTCTTGCGATTTTAACTATAACGAAAAGCAAAGTGTCTATCTTATCTAACCATACGGCCTCTATAGACAAGTGGCAAATGCTCGCTCCATGTCTATTCGTAATTCGTCGTAAACTGATGTGTACTGTGTAATTTATTTATTTATATTTCTTCTTCTTTAAGAAGAAGTTGTTTCACTAGTACTACAAAAGTCACTAGTTGTAGAGCCACCCTAAAGGGTGGCTATCCTAAGGGCAGTCAGTTCTGCATATTAGGACTTGTTTTTGGCAAGGCAAAAGAATTCAGCGGCATTCGCTGTTCCCGTCTACTCCCGAATGTTTCGCAACCACTACTTTCTTCTGCGACCAGGTATCCGTTTTCCTGCAACTTTTTCCGTTCTAAGAACTCGTATCTGTCGTGTCTAAGCACATGGCCCATATTATGCAACTTTTCTTTGCTTGATAGCTTGCAAAAGCTCACGTTTCTGGCTGACCCATCGCAGAATTTCCTCATTGGTGACTTTCTGTGTCCAGGATATAGACATCATGCGTCTGTATGCCCACATTTCTAAAGCTTCTATACGTTTCCTGAGATATTCCTTTATAGTCCAAGCCTCACATCCGTATAGGCCAGGGGGGCACTAAATAATCACAACTAAACCACAACTGAACCGCAGCCGTTCTGCCGACTTCGTAATTCATATAGCGCCATCGCGTGTGTCAAACGCGATAGCTCTATAACGGCTGAGGTTCAATTATAGTTTGGTTGAGATTGTTCAGCGCGAAGGCCCCCTGATATAACATTGGAGAAGACGTATTCGGAAGGCGATTATAAGGTTTCGGTTGCAAAGTACCTTTCTCATTTTTCCAAAGGCACTGCGGGCGATATTCACCAATTAAGTAACCTTCTGACAGTAAGACAATTATACATATGTCTTGCAACTTTAAGGGTTCATACAACACTTGATTACGTGCCTAACACACAGAAGAAAAGGAGAATAGCTAACGTTGTTCCAGTTCCTAACACCAAAACCTCCTTTGCAGGCTCACAATTTGAACGAAGGGCGGTGTTTCTTTATAACAAGATAAATAAAAAACTAGCTATTTACTCTAAAAACAAACATGTATGTTAAGAATTGCTAAAAACATGGCTTAAAACTCTTGATTATGGCGAAACTGAACTCTTATTACAAATAATGAAATAAAACCTAAAACCTTATCTTACTTTTTTAACATATACACACAAACAAACACACACGCACTTACTCTCATACACACACACTAAGCATGTGCATGCATATCACAAAATTGTATACTTAATTGTAAACTGTCTTAGTTAACATCAATACGTTATGGAGGAGCGAGATTTCCTGAAACAAGTATCTAACATAGATACTTATATTTATGTAATCGTTTAAGTGAGACAATAAAATTTATTTATTATTATTATTATTATTTAAGAATCACCAACATGACATCCATGTCACGTTGGTGATCTTAACCAATGGTTACCATTACAGAGCTAATATAGTAGTTTATACGTATTAATTAAATATTGTCACAATTACAGGAGATCAAATTTCTAGTGAAAAGTAGGTACAGCAGCACGCGCGCTGCGAATTAAAAACAGACAGGAGATGAGCGTTTGCCAATTTTCTAGGTGGACTGACGACACTAAATTAAAAAAAACTTTTCTTGTATTTTAACATTGAATGGAATTGAATTAAATTGAATCGACATCGAAAAAATTTAATCGATTGTGTCAACCTCTATAGTTGTTAACATAAATTTGACGTTACACTTGTGCACGGACAGGTAATCGCTGTGTGTGAATATAATAGTGTGCGTCTATTTTATGCTAATGTTCAACAATGTTGTCGTTAGCGTGCGTAGCTACGTCATTCAAAAATGCATTAGTGTGTTAACAATTTCTATGTGTGTTTCCTTCCCCCCGCAAGAAATGACAGACTTTTTTGCATAGAATTTAGCGCGCGTGTCGTCTCCTGTTGGTTGAATGCTCTAAGGTTTCAAAGCTACGTCGTCGCGGTTAAATAGTGGTTACATTTTTTAGGACGCGCGGTAATGAGGTTTGCTTCTCTATTAGTTTAACTCAATGGTAATAGGCATCCTAGCAACTACAGTAGGAGGGACGGGTAGGTATTTTTTTAAATGTAAATATGGCATGTATTAATGCCATGCCGTCCTTTAGGGGTAAACAAAACCTCTCAAACGAGTATTTCAGAGAGTCAAGTGGAATTCAAGTGAATTTATTGTTAAACTTAGTATTTTATCTTAAGTCCAACGATGAGAACTAATTCAATGCGATTTGCATAGGGGAACCTGATTGGAATAGTGGCGAAATGGTATGGTGATAGGGACCTTCCTGGCACCAGCCAAGGACCACCATCTTCAGCACCAGCAAGAAGTGATTCCCCTGTGATGATTGAAGCTTCGAGTGTGTTGTATGAATAATGATTTATTTATTTTATAAAAAGATGTATGTTAGTCATTTGTGTTAGTAGTTAAAAGTACTTAATTAAATTATGTGTACAATAAAGAATCACGAATGAGAAAACAGTCTAGGTATTTTATTTTGGCTGTCACCAACAAAAAATACAAAATAGTGATTTTTATAAAGTAGTATTCTTATCATATTATTATATCAAGTGGCTTCCTATTCGTCTTCGCCGGAATACTCACATCCTCTCCCTTCTTTATAACGTATTGTTTAATCCCAATTACCCTAGCTATCTAAAGGATCGTTTTAGTTTCCTTCATTCTTCTCACTCGTGCTCATTACGGTCATCAGAAAACCTAACTCTTAAAACCCTCCGCACCACCACCACACCACCTCCTTTACCGTACAAGCTGTTCGTCTCTGGAATTCGCTTCCAGTTGCGATCAGGCGTGCGCAATCTATCCACACATTTAAGGAGCTCGTGAAAAATTTTTACCTATTTTATTTATTTATTTATTTTATTTATTTTATTTGTTTCGGAAAACTTACAGTGACAAATTATACAATGGTTAACAAAATGTATAACTAAGCACCATTAACAAGCTTTCACATATTTATAAATTTGTTTGCTTGTTTAGTTAGAAGAAACAACAAGATTGTAAAAAAGAAAATATAAAAAGCAGAAAACAAAAATTAACAATATAAAGCTAAAGAACCCTCTCAAACCAACGCTTCGCAAGAACGTCTTTAAGTTTACGCGACTTAGTATTAAATAAATCCACATCCAGTGGATCAGCGCGTTCGTTAAAAATGGCTGCAGCTCTTTTAAAATATGAATTACGCTGATAGTTTGTGTGTGACATTGAAATTTGAAGGGTAGTTGGACGCCTGACCGACCTAGTCGGCACACGCAAATTGATCATGGACAGAAGGTGGGGGGAATCGACTTGAGACTGAGCTATTTTAATAAGTAAGTTAAGGTCCGAGATATCTCGCCTCTCCTTAAGGGGTAGGATGTGATGTCTCTCGCATCTAGCCTCGTAAGTGCTATCCTGGATATTACACTTATACTGTAGGTAACGCATCAACTTACGTTGAATACATTCAATTCTATCGATGTATATATTGTATTGCGGATTCCATACCTGAGAGCAATACTCGAGAGTACTACGCACATAACAACAGTAAAGAATTTTTACAATCTTCACTGTTTTAAATTGGGAACAGGATCTTTTGATAAATCCCATGGCTTTATTCGCTTTTCCGACTATGTAGTCAATGTGTTTTTCGTAGGTCAGCTTCGAGTCGTGTATTACGCCTAAGTCCCGGATTTCCTCCACATGTTTTAGATCATATCCTTTTAGAGTGTAAGTATAGGATATAGGTTTCGGCTTGCGAGTGAAAGTCATGGAGTAACATTTATTTACATTGAGCTCCAATTTGTTACGATTGCAATAATCGACTAATCTGTCGAGGTCCTTCTGCATTAGATGACAATCTTCAATGCGTTCAATTTTACTAAAAATCTTCATATCATCTGCGTATAATAGAAATTTTGAATGAGTGAAGCACGTACCTATGTCATTCACAAATATATTAAATAATAACGGACCTAATAGTGACCCTTGGGGAACGCCTGATGGAACGATATGCCATGTAGAAGTATATCCGCCGACAGCAACTGCTTGGGACCTATTGTCAATGTATGACGCGAACCACCTATACAAGTTGCCCCGAATTCCGGCGCACAGTAACTTTTCTAAAAGTATTTGGTGGTCTATTCGATCAAAACACTTAGTGTAGTCGGTAAACACAGAGTCGACTTGACCACCGGCCTCCATGTTGGAAGATACAAAATCGGTAAAGGACACAAGATTTGTTACTGTGGACCTGTTCCTAAGGAAACCGTGCTGCTCAGGAGCAAAAGTGGATGATAGGGTGTTATATACTTGATCATAAACTATTCTTTCAAAAATTTTTGCAAAAAGACATAGTTTTGAAATAGGTCTGTAGTTTTTAGCGTCATTTTTATCACCGCTTTTGTGGATTGGAGTTATAAAAGCAGACTTCCACAACCCGGGAACAACTCCCTCCCTTAGCGAGCGTACAAACAGAATTGTAAGGGGTTTAGTCAAGCTATCGGCACAATTCACAATAAACGACGGAGCTATTTGATCGGGACCGGCTCCCTTACTTAGATCGAGTGATTTAAGCAATTTCAAAATCGTTTCGGGGCTGATCTCGATATCACTAATGTCATTGATAGTGGATGAATTGGTATTTGACGTGCAACAACTCTGATGCTGGGAGGGAGTGAGGAAAGTCGATTGGAAATATGTGGCGAAAATATTGCAGATATCTTCTCCAGATTCAGCCGTTACACCATTATAGGTTACATGGGATGGGAGAAAGTTGCCACCTTCTTTGTTATATTTTATAAATGACCAAAACCGTTTCGGGTTCTCAATTATCGATGACTCTGTTTTTTGGAGATAATCACGATAGCATTCCTCTTCCGCTTAACCAACCACATCCTGCTGCAAAGCTGCCATTGTCAACTACTTTCTACCTGAGACTATTATGTTTAAGTATGTATATGTATATATTTACATAGGTACTAATATATTTATTTCACACACACTTATTTATGTATTATTTATTTTATTTATTTATTTTATTACATACATTATTTATTTTTATTTATTTATTGCTATCTATTCACTTTTATTTAAATTCCGTAAAAAGTTTACACCGCCGATTTTCGAGTTTATATGATCTCTCCATCCGACTGGTTGTCTGGAAGAAATCGCTTCATAGCGATAAGACCGCCAAATTGTGACTATGTATTTTACCTATTTTCTTGTTTTGTATGTATTTGTATTGTAAACTGTTGCAATAAAAGAGTTATCTAATCTAATCTAATCTATATCCTCCTATAATTAACACGATAAAGAAGGGGATCAAAGAAATTAAATTATTTTGTAAACATATTTGGGTACAATACCAGCACCCCCTCTCTTCCCTTGGACGAGACCCAAGAACCCAATGAACAAAGGCGACTGGCTAACGGACTAAAGACTGCACATCCATCCAACAGCACATTGTGCAGTCGCTATTTGGTGAAAAGTGAACTATATAGCAGAGGACTGCTTATGTGGTCCTCATTGCCTAGTCTCTGACTAGTCGTGATTATAATGTATGTATGTACCTAAGTATATAAAAATATCCGTAATTCAATAAATTTAAACAAATAATCTAACTTTTTGATTTCGTTTTCTCTAATACTATAACCCTAGAAGTAATAACTAAGTAACGGACGATTTCTAAATAACATAGCTATAATTTTCAGTGTCTGAAATCACCTACTAATTAAATTAAATTAAATAAATTCCACAACAACCGTAGCGACAGCTCTGGCATTTTACCTAAAAGATGTAATCACTATAGACATTACGATGACTAGAATATGAAACGATACGATCCGTCTAAAGCGGTTTCGTGCTTCCGATTTTCACGGATTTTCATACATTAGCTCTCGTTAACGTTAACGTACGCACGGACGTTCTCTAAACGGCCACAGCGGCGCTGCTTTGGTTTTCATACAAAAAATACCATTACGATTACGACCTTAACTAGTACCACAATGGTTCGTGCTTGGGGTAGTAGCGTGCGCGTCGATAGTGTGCAAAAGAATATGGTGCGCTTGTTACCATGCTGTTCCACCATGAGGAGCGCACTCATTATTTTGGACTGCATCGGCTGCTTACCATCAGGCAGGATGTAGTTACTATGACGAATCAAATAAAATAAAAAGAAAATCGCCGACATGTGATCGACCGGGAACTTCCTCGATAGCACAGCAAACTATTTGTTTAAAAGTTTTCAGGTTTCAGGTTTGAATACCAAATACCAATACCAAATTGCATTTAATGTAAGGTACCCTCCTTCTTGCCAAATTTCATGATAGGTCTATGAGAAGTATCCTAAAGATTTGTATTCCCATGACAAATATTAGAAAATAATGCTCAAATGACCTTACCTTTGTATGCGTTGATTTAGATTAAAAGCTTGATTTTTTTTACAGCTTCACTAAACCGCAGATATAAGTATTAAATGTTAATTTCAACTTGATATATACGTTCCCGAGAAAAAGGTTAGACAGACGGACAACAATGTGACCCTATAAGGGTTCCGTTTCAGGTACGGAACCCTAAAAATTAAGAATAAGTGTGTTTAAATGCAACAGCGACTTGCCCAAAAACACCACGGAAGCTCCGATTAAAGATAATACACCATTAAAAATTCGTTACTAACCTCGTAGAATTGAATTATTAAAAATTCAGGCATTCATGTACATGTCGTTTGTTTGTATACGTTCAGGGGTAGCGTGGCTTGAACATTTTAATGAGGTTTTCTTTTGGTAGGTACTGTGGAGTCTATGCTATGTTAGGGCGCTGGCAGGTTTTACTTTGAAGTATTTTCAGATAAAACATTTAATTTGAAAATGACAATGTCAAACGTATAGAGAGTTGAGGAGATCGATCTGAAGTGCCAACATGGGTAGACTGGCCATGAGTTTCCACTTCAAAGTAATACCTGCCAGCGCCCTAATATAGCATAGACTCCACAGTACCTACCTTAATTCTACATTTGTTGCATAACGTTTTTTTAACTTTTTTTTCTTTCTTTTTTAGAAATTTTATAAGCTAGAGCTGTAAGAGCTCTACATTTCTGTTTTTTCTTATCTTTTACTTTTTACTTTTCCTATTTTTTAATCTTTTACTTTTTAACATACATACATGCAGTTTTTATTTCTAGTACATTTCCTTTTTTTATATATTACAGTTTCTTCTTACACACTAATACATTTCTTCTCTTTTATCTTACGTTTCTAAAGTTAATTATATTTATATTATTACATTTTTAATTAGTTTGCTTATTTATTGCTTTCCTTCTAAAAGTGCAGTCTTACGCATACACCGAGGCCTGGGACAACCTCGGGTTATGTAGGACTCTCCACCCCCTCCCTCGCCTAGAGAAAATCTTGACGAGGAAAGGAGAGGCCTACCCACTAAAAAAACCTAGTACCATCTCTTCTATGCCATAGAGATGACTCGGGACCACGAATGGCAAGCACCGAGTGCAGCCTATACTTGAACTCGGTGCTTGACTTGGTTGTGGTGTAAGTAATTAGAAAACCACATTATTTTATTTTCGTAATTTCCAGATTGCGAATAAAAAACATAGGGGTGTTAAAAACTTGTGTAATGATAAAGATAGGACACAAACATAAATGGATAGAAAATTTGGGAATATGGTTTTTTTATTATATATTAATTAATGGCTATCGCGTGTAGCGTTTTTTATAGAATATTTAGTATTGTACAGTAGATAGAAATGGAGTGTGTGTGTGTGTGTGTGAATGACAACACGTGTTGTTGCTAAAAGAACACGGGAGAAACTCGAAATATGGCTTTTTTTTCAAAGTCCAATATGTCAATTTTCAAATGTGGCATTGTGCCTAATTTGCTTAGAACTTAATGCTCTAAGCTAATTTGCGAACAGAATGTCTGCACTTATTGGTTTGTCGAATTTACATTTTTTTACTTTTTAACGTGGAGGTCGGTTGTTACTTTTAGCAGACATCTACTCGTAATTACCATAAAAAATATTTGAAGTAACTTAACTGAAAAATCACAGAACAATTATTAAAATTATTATATTAATTATATTAAAAGTAAACAGCAGTGAGGCCAATTTTGCGAAAAACGAAGTAAAGAAAGGTTTATTAATTTAAAAACAAAAAGTCACTACTAAATGGGTTCCTAGAGATGGATGACGCCGCCAGACCGACTGGATACTCGGAATATAGATGAATGAAAGGACCTGCAGTAAGAAACATAAAAACAGAGTAAAAGCAAAAATTACCAAATATTTTAAAACACTAACCGATTAGTAATATCTAATTTCTCTAAAGTATGCAAATGATAAGACACTGTAAGGGAATTTACATCTTACGAAAATATTAAGTATGTCCTATACTTACTATTGTATAGGTCATGTTTATTGGTCATAGTGCCACTGTTGTAAAACCACTGAAATATGTTATAAGATGAAACGTAATTTGTCCATGGAAACATATTTATTACAATTAAATAATTACAATGACATTACATTAAAGAAGTGTGGAAAACAAACGATTCATAATGAAAATGTTAATCGTGTTACATCGATCAACTTTCCGTGCTAAATCTAAAAGCAAAAAGGGTAAAATAACAAATAATTGCGAAAACACGACATATTCTAGATTTTAAAAAATTGTTTATTCAATATTACTGGTAATCGTGTTACATCGCATTGATCCCTTTATATTCTATGGCATGTAGCAAAATAGGTCAAATAACAGCAACTTCAAAATATAAAATCTTTATTGCCAACCAGCAATAATGCGGAAGGTGTTAAAAAACAAGATACTTGAGGACAGGTGATGAAGAAGTTCTTTCCATTTTTATAAAAGTTTTATTTTAATGACAATAAGAATAGAATAATAGCGCTGGCATTTGACACGTCAAGTAGAATAATGAGCAGACAGACAGCAGACAGAAACTTTTTGTTTGCGATGCAATATGTAGAACATGTCCACCTCTTTTTTTGCTACTCTATTCAATGCACACTAATGTAGGAACTTTTATAATAGAAACAAAGGTGATACCTTTAGTATGAGTAGGTCAATACTTTGTTAGTAAATAAAAATTGAAGAACATTACGTTTTAAAACCATACAATGCACATACAACAAAATTGACGGACGTTTGAAGCCGAAATTAGGTCAGAATTACATATGAGAAGCATTTGTGAATCCATGTTATCATTGCAAAAATAATCTAGAAAAAAACTAAAGAACAACATCTAATTAAAAACAAAATTGCGCGTATTTACCACAGGAAGGAGTAACTACCGGGTACCTAAAAAAAAATTGTTTATTTATTTTGTGTTGTTTTAATGTTACCGAACAAGCCGGTAAATGTTACCGAATGTTGATCGACTGAGACCAACATACCAAACACGAGATGTAAAACCACCAGATACCTTACTATTAACTCTTAGAGGAGTATTTCCTATATGTATTTCTTACATGAATTTCGCATAGTTAGGTTAAAGTAATATTGCTCTAAAATGTGACAGAGGGTCCCAGATGAAACCCCGCATACATCTATGAATCTAGGCTAAGAACGTGCTAAATCAGTTTTGACGATTTTTGTGTTAAAGGGGGGTTACGTGGTGAAAACGGAAAAATTGGCTGCTTTCTATTAGCTGTTATTCAAAATATTTTAGGTATTTCGCACTGTATCAATATGTAACAGAACGTATGTGTGAGAGGATGACTGTTTCCAAAACACGATTGGAAACATTTTGCTTGATAGAAAAAAATCCTGAAGTATTACTTCCTAACAAGCAAAATAAAGTCCTATAGAAGTTGAGACAACATTTTACTTGCATCCGATTAGTTAGTCGTATAAACGTAGGGTAAACGGTTATAAAAGGCGAAAGTGGCGCATTTTATAAGACCTATAGGTCGAGTAATAGTTAAATAAAGGTTATAATGGCGTCTGAAAATGTTAAGTAAAAGTAGTATAACGGTTATAGTATGGCCCAATGTTAAATATAGAGTACAGGGAAAACATTTACGTGACCAAAAAATTGGTTTGGTTTGGAAGTTTGCTCCCGTGAATTTTAACAAATTTATTATTTTTAGATGTACATATTGACCCCCTTTCAATTATTCACCTGATATTGCACAACTAAACGTTTAACAAAGTGTTTTTTGTGTCTCTAAGTGTTACTTATTGTGAATCATAAAACTCCAATCGAATCGGCGAATGACAGTTCATTATTCGAATTGTTGTTGGTAATTATTGTGTTATTTCATTGTTTTCTCTTTACAAGGTAGTATTTTTATCATTATTTATGCATTATAAACAAACATACTTTTAGAGAGATCGTTTTAGTTAAGTACACCTTTATTTTATTTGCAAAAAGGGTACTTCTTTATTGAATATACTTAGCTCTGCGGCTTATGCAGTAATGAAGATCCGTCAGTTAACTGACGTTGATACATCTAGATTAGTTTATTTCAGTTACTTTCATAGTGTAATGTCGTACGGCATTTTACTATGGGGAAATGCTGCCGACATTCAAACTATCTTTGTGCTGCGGAAGAGGGCTATTCGAGCAATCTATAACCTAAAGGCTGGTGACTCTCTCAGAGAGAGATTTAAGGATATAAATATAATGACTGTTGCATCACAATACATATATGAAACAGTGATATTCACAATGTGAACACTAGAAGTAAGAACAAATTAGCAGTACCTTATAATAGGCTCCATAAAATAAATAATTCTTTTAAGGGTCTGTGTGTAAGATTTTACAACAAAGTACCAAATGATATTCAGAAATTAAATCTTAATAAATTTAAAATCAAAATCAAAGAAAAGCTTTATAAAAAAGCTTATTATAAAGTGTCAGATTACACAGAAGACAAAGCAGCTTGGATAAAATGCTCCAATTACTCCAACAGCTATTTCTAATTGTCTATTATTAATTGATACTTAAATTGTATTGTAGTTTTGTATTGCTTAATTTATTATTTTTAAAATTCATATTTTGTATTTTATGACCTGGTAACGACATATTCTTTTTTTTTTGTAAATGTCGTTGCTTCTGTGCGCTGTGGTTTCTTGCGCCCGTTCTTTGCCACAGTTAAAAAATGACGTCCTGAATGGGTGGTAGGTTAAAAAGATTTGGACTATTCAAAGTACTTGTTAATTGAGTTTATTGAATAAATATATTTTGAATTGAATTGAATTGAATTGGTTAAAGCTATGAAAACTGATTATTATGTTTTATAAAAGATATAATGTAACATTTAAACACGGTTTACTTGACTTTAAAGGCGCAAAAATGTTTAAAAAATTTATTTATTAAACAATTTGCCTTTTATCCTTTCTGTTTACAAAATTTTTGTTTCCTTTGGTTTTTACAAATTTAAACAAGTTAAGATTAATTGGTAGATATATTATTGAAATTAATATTGAATCTATATTGTGTTGTTGCTAAATTCAAGATGACGTCTAGATTTCTATGGGAATGCCACTTTATTGATATTGTATGTGATGATATTTAGTTTTTTACTGTAGCTAGAGTTGACTGTTATTTGATTGTAATATAACTTTTACTCAAGTAGACGTTTTTAAAACGACTGCAAACGAGCGCTATTACTATTTGTTTTAGGGTTTCTTTTAGTTTTAAACTAAAAGAAACCCCTGAGGTAAACAAAATCGTAGTAGTATTTTTTTCATTTTCTAATGTAATAAATAGGTGGGTATCTTTTAAATATTCACAAAAAAAACACGAAACTGAACAAACAACGCGAAATGAACAAAAAATGGATTAATAACTGGAAACGATATAAACGAAGTGGGACTTCAGAAGAAGAGGAACTGGTCTACATCTAAGATCACCACGATCTTAGATGTAGTTCGTCGTTTCCAGTTATTAATTTCGATTTTTGTCGTTTTTATTTAAACGTAATATGATTCTCATAAAACCACAATACGTATACACAAAATGTTAGTTATTATCCAATTTTATCGCCTTTAAAGTATGCTCCTTTAGAAACTATACACTTACACCAACGAATAATCCAATCATCAAAACATTTTTTAAACGCTTTTTCCGGAATTGAGTTCAGTTCTCGCCGCGAATTCTCCTTTATGTCTTCTACCAAATGAAAACGGGTGCCACGAAGTGTTAATTTGAGTTTAGAAAAAAGAAAGAAGTCGGCTGGAGCCATATCTGGTGAATAAGATGGTTGCTCGATGGTATTTGTTGAGTTTTTGGTCTAAAATTCGTTCGTAAAAGGCGCATCATCGTGGTGCAACATCCAAGAATTTTCTTTCTACAAATTTGGCCGTTTTCGTCGAATTTGCTCTCTTAAACGCCGCATAACGCTCTTATAATATTCTTTTTTTACCGCAAGAACTCCGAGTGCAAAACACCGCGATAGTCAAAAAAAACAGTCAACATTACTTTGACTTTTGATCGACGTAGGCGTGGTTTTTTCGGTTTCTGTTCAGTCGGAAGGCGCCATTCCGAAGCTTGTTGACTAGTTTGCATGTCAAACTCGTAAACCCACGTCTCGTCACTAGTATCAATACGTTGCATGAATGTTGGGTCGAAATTGACTCGTTCTAGCATGTCCTCAGCGACTCTTATGCGATTGAGTTTTTGGAGAAAATTCTAGGGAAAAAAAAAACCCAAAGCTTTCAAGTATAGCGTCATCAGTTCCGAATACCTCTCTGTTCCTTTTGGAGTTAGTCTTTCTAGCATTTTTTTCTTATTCAAAGATTATCAAAACAGTTAATCGACTTTTCGGGTGCACCAAAAACAGGGGATTTCTCGCACGGAAGATTAACAAAGCTATTTATATGGGAAACTCTTGCGCCGCCTACATTTTACACCAATAAACGTTAAAAGTTCAGACCATATGGTTAAAACTTTTAACAATTATTGGTTTCTTCTTTTTTATTTTTTTATTTAAAACTTTTGATTAATTATATTCTTCCTCTGTGTTATGGTACCATTTTTGTTCGTTATTAACGAAACATTACAAAAATAAACTTATTAATTAATTATATGTAACTTAGAAAAGCTTATCGAAATGCAGTGTTATTGTTACCTTTTGCAACATAATGAATTTGCAACATTACCCACCAACCCACATTGCGCCGGCGTAGTGGGCTATGGCCCAATCTCCCCTTATGGGAAGGCCTGTGCCCAGCAGTGGGAATTTTATGGGCTGATGATAAAGAAGAATTGGCAAAACGTCCCCCCCCCCCCCCTTGTAACAGTTACTTCTATGCATCAAATAAAAGTACTTGAACAGCAAATTTGTCAGGTACTTATTGGAGAAAAAAGTTATTGAGAAGAAGATTATATTAATAAATAATAATAGATACATAATAGATAGATAATTCTTTTATTGTAACATAATAACACAAACATTAATAACGATAATATAAAATTGAAGTCAAGATTTATTCTTGAATTTAACTATACACCCTCATTTTTTTTTCATTTTCCCTTTTTTTTCATTTATTTATTCGCTCGTCCATATCTGCTGTTCGTTCAACAAAATACACTATTTATTTCGAAACTTACTATGTGGGAAATTACACTATTTATTTCGAAACTTACTATGTGGGAAATTACACTATTTATTTCGAAACTTACTATGTGGGAAATTACACTATTTATTTCGAAACTTACTATGTGGGAAATTACAAGGGGTGGGACGGGTTTCATACAAATACGCCCTTTCTTCTTTGCAATAAATTTACGAAGTCACATCACACGCGAGACCACCCACATCTTTAAACATGAACTTGTACATGAATATGTGCTAAATTGTACCAAACATGTACCTACGTAATTTTAAGATGGTTACAAATAGGTTATCAATTTGTTTTAGGTTGTATTTAATGAGAACTAAGTAATATAACGTTCATTGAAATGCAATTTTAAAGAATGACACTGGTACAACTTCATTAAAATATTTTAAAGTATTATAATTTTCCCTTCTCGTTCTACTTGACACCGGCTGTTAATGTAAGTTAATACTTAAGAGCAAAATTACATCTCGACTGTGATTTTTGCGTAAAGTGGCTAATTTTGGCGTTCTTGATCTCAGAAATAAAAATACATTAAGGATTTTGACTTATGATTGATTATATATAGAAAAAAAAAATATTCTAAAGCAAAAAACTTTGAAAATTGCTTTAAGTTAACTGTAAATTTCTCCTATGTACAATAATATTATTAAGCAAAATTAATACCAGAATAATTGTTACTTCATGGGGAATAAAAATTTTATAATGGATTTATTATCCTATTTCGGTAGAAATGATAAATACAACGCAAAATTAGAAAAAAAAAAAAGAACGCCGGCGGCCGTCCGAACTCAGCTTATTCTCGCAGAGTAGAGATTTGTAATATTAAGCATGAATTTATCATCCTATTTCGAAAATAAATGCAAAAATGGGCATTTTACGCAAAAATTACAGTCGAGATGTAATAGACCTCCATTATATTGCAGATACAGTCCAGCGCTAGTAGGTACATCATTACGCAGTTATAATAACGAATACATTTTAAAAATGTTGATTTTTTATTATTATCGACTAGCGACCCGCCCGCGATTTCGTTCGCATGAAACCCGTAACCAATGATGAACTTCCAAAAAAAATAATATTCACAAACCCTGCCCCGACAACTACAAACACCACAAATAAGAAATAGCCGAGAAAAGATACAGCCGCCGTTCTCAAGTGATGCCTGAACAAACTTTCGTGGCAATTGTTTTTTATTTACATATACTACTCTGTCAAGAAAGTACCGGGAAAATATCAATAATACACAAAATGTTAGTTATTAATCCAAATTTATTGTATCGCCTTCAATTTATTGTATCGCCTTTTCGTCCGTAGGTTTACCCTTGAGACCCTACACGTGACCCCTGGGTGGTGCTAAATGAGTGACACCAACTGAGTGGTAGAGCCACGCTGCATTGCAGCACGCATTGGGTCGGCTCGCCCGGCGTAATACCACCCCCTCACGAATTTTCGGCGTGAAACAATGGCACTCTGTGCTGTTGTGTTTCGTCCGGCGAGTGAGGGTTCCGGAGACCCCTCCCCCCCCCCCCCCTCACAATTGATATGGCAGCGAACTTTAATCTAGATTTACCCCAGGGGGGTACCGATACATCCGGTGTCGGAGAATCCCCCCCTGAGCGTTCTCGCTCAGGCTGCCCTACGTATTCTGGGGAGGGCAAAAGTCCGCTCGTGCCAAGGCATGCTGCAGGCAGGAGAAAGGCAAGACAATTGGCACCCCCTCCTACGCTTCGCGTGGACTTCTGCAATATCAGGGGAATCCACTCTAACTTGAGCGCCGTCCATTACCACCTCGAGACGGCGAAACCGGCCTTGCTCTTCCTCACGGAGACGCAGATATCCCCCCCTCCTGACATCTCGTACTTGCGCTACCCGGGATACAACCTGGAACATGCATTTATGCAACGAGCCGGTGTTTGTGCCTATGTCAGGGAGGATATGTGCGTTCGTCGCCTTGGCAATCTTGAAGATAGGAACCTCTCCATCTTATGGCTGCACGTCGACTGCGGACGTCATCCTCGCGTCTACGCGTGCCTGTATAGGTCCCACAGCGGTAACATCGGAACTGACCAACTTATCGAGACCGTCCAAACAGCGACAGACTCCCTTCTCCAACGGATCCCCTCGGCCGAGATTGTGGTATTGGGAGACTTCAATGCCCACCACGTCGAATGGCTTGGTTCACGCACAACTGACCACGCGGGTAGAGCCGTTCATGACTTCGCTTTGGCCTACAGTCTGTCCCAATTGGTAACCGAGCCAACACGGGTTCCAGATGTGGAGGGCCATGCACCTTCTTTATTGGACCTTCTGCTGACCTCGCACCCAGACGGCTATCAAGTTTCTGTTGATGCACCACTAGGCTCATCAGACCACTGTCTGATTTGCAGCACTGTGCCTCTCACAGAAACTTCAAAACCGCAACCAGCGGCTAGCCGTCGAGTCTGGCATTATAGGTCAGCGGACTGGGATGGGATGCGAAGCTTCTTTGCGTCCTACCCGTGGTGGCGAGTTTGCTTCTCGCTGGATGATCCTGATGTCGCCGCTGACTCTGTCGTTGATGTGATACTGCAGGGAATGGAACTTTTCATTCCAAACTCTGTGGTTTCCATTGGCGGCAAGTCCTAACCATGGTTTGGTCGTTCCTGCAAAATGGCGTCTCGCCAAAAGCGACAACATTACCAAGCCTGGGCTAATGCGGTGTCACCAGTGCGCTCAGAAAGAAGTACAACTTTGCCGCCAGATCCTTTAAGAAGGACATTACCAAGGCGAAGTCATCATTCATAGGTAGAATTGGCGAGAGGCTAGTGCGTCTTCCTTCGGGGACGCGTGCGTTCTGGTCTCTCGCCAAAGCTATCTTAGGGAATTTTTATCAGCCGTCCCTACCACCATTGCACAAGACCGATGACTGCCTGGCCTATACTGCAAAGGAGAAAGCCGATCTCTTGGGCTCTCTTTTCGCATCAAACTCGACCTTGGACGATGGGGAAAACTCTCCACCAACCATACCGCATTGCGCTTGTACAATGCCAAACGTTCAGTTCCTGCAAAGGTCAGTTCGTAATGCTCTTTTTTCCCTTGATATCCATAAGGCGAGTAGGGCCTGATGCAGTTCCACCCATTGTGCTTCGGACGTGTGCTACTGAATTGGCACCAGTTCTAACGCGCCTTTTCCAGCTCTCTTTCACCACTGGCGTCGTCCCGAGCTCTTGGAAGACAGCCCTTGTCCACCCGATTCCAAAAAAAGGCGATCGCTCAGATCCGTCCAACTACAGGCCAATAGCTATTACCTCTTTACTCTCCAAAGTAATGGAGGCACCCCCTCCTACGCTTCGCGTGGACTTCTGCAATATCAGGGGAATCCACTCTAACTTGAGCGCCGTCCATTACCACCTCGAGACGGCGAAACCGGCCTTGCTCTTCCTCACGGAGACGCAGATATCCCCCCCTCCTGACATCTCGTACTTGCGCTACCCGGGATACAACCTGGAACATGCATTTATGCAACGAGCCGGTGTTTGTGCCTATGTCAGGGAGGATATGTGCGTTCGTCGCCTTGGCAATCTTGAAGATAGGGACCTCTCCATCTTATGGCTGCACGTCGACTGCGGACGTCATCCTCGCGTCTACGCGTGCCTGTATAGGTCCCACAGCGGTAACATCGGAACTGACCAACTTATCGAGACCGTCCAAACAGCGACAGACTCCCTTCTCCAACGGATCCCCTCGGCCGAGATTGTGGTATTGGGAGACTTCAATGCCCACCACGTCGAATGGCTTGGTTCACGCACAACTGACCACGCGGGTAGAGCCGTTCATGACTTCGCTTTGGCCTACAGTCTGTCCCAATTGGTAACCGAGCCAACACGGGTTCCAGATGTGGAGGGCCATGCACCTTCTTTATTGGACCTTCTGCTGACCTCGCACCCAGACGGCTATCAAGTTTCTGTTGATGCACCACTAGGCTCATCAGACCACTGTCTGATTTGCAGCACTGTGCCTCGCACAGAAACTTCAAAACCGCAACCAGCGGCTAGCCGTCGAGTCTGGCATTATAGGTCAGCGGACTGGGATGGGATGCGAAGCTTCTTTGCGTCCTACCCGTGGTGGCGAGTTTGCTTCTCGCTGGATGATCCTGATGTCGCCGCTGACTCTGTCGTTGATGTGATACTGCAGGGAATGGAACTTTTCATTCCAAACTCTGTGGTTCCCATTGGCGGCAAGTCCTACCCATGGTTTGGTCGTTCCTGCAAAATGGCGTCTCGCCAAAAGCGACAACATTACCAAGCCTGGGCTAATGCGGTGTCACCAGTGCGCTCAGAAAGAAGTACAACTTTGCCGCCAGATCCTTTAAGAAGGACATTACCAAGGCGAAGTCATCATTCATAGGTAGAATTGGCGAGAGGCTAGTGCGTCTTCCTTCGGGGACGCGTGCGTTCTGGTCTCTCGCCAAAGCTATCTTAGGGAATTTTTATCAGCCGTCCCTACCACCATTGCACAAGACCGATGACTGCCTGGCCTATACTGCAAAGGAGAAAGCCGATCTCTTGGGCTCTCTTTTCGCATCAAACTCGACCTTGGACGATGGGGAAAACTCTCCACCAACCATACCGCATTGCGCTTGTACAATGCCAAACGTTCAGTTCCTGCAAAGGTCAGTTCGTAATGCTCTTTTTTCCCTTGATATCCATAAGGCGAGTGGGCCTGATGCAGTTCCACCCATTGTGCTTCGGACGTGTGCTACTGAATTGGCACCAGTTCTAACGCGCCTTTTCCAGCTCTCTTTCACCACTGGCGTCGTCCCGAGCTCTTGGAAGACAGCCCTTGTCCACCCGATTCCAAAAAAAGGCGATCACTCAGATCCGTCCAACTACAGGCCAATAGCTATTACCTCTTTACTCTCCAAAGTAATGGAGTCCATTATAAACCGCCAGCTCTTAAGGTACCTAGAAGAGAACCAGCTACTAAGTGATCGCCAGTATGGTTTTCGTCGCGGTCGATCGGCTGGTGATCTTTTAGTGTACCTTACTCACCGATGGGCGGAGGCAGTCGAGAGTAAGGGGGAGGCACTGGCAGTTAGCTTGGACGTAGCGAAAGCTTTTGACAGGGTATGGCACAGGGCTCTTCTCTCTAAACTTCCATCATACGGGCTTCCTGAGAAATTGTGTTCATGGGTTGCCAGCTTTCTTACTGGGCGTAGCATCAGAGTCGCAGTCGACGGTTCGTGCTCCGACATGAAGCCTGTGAATGCTGGAGTCCCGCAGGGGTGTGTGTTGTCCCCTACTCTGTTTCTTCTGCATATCAATGACATGCTCCATAACAACAGCATTCATTGCTATGCAGACGACAGTACTGGGGATACGCTCTACACCGGGCGAACTAACATGTCTCTGGAAAGCGTCATCGAGAGCCGGAATAAACTTGTGACTGACACCGAGAACATGTTAAGTCATGCCTCGGATTGGGGCCGACATAACCTAGTCCGCTTTAACCCCTCCAAAACACAAGTTTGCGCATTTACCGCGAAAAAACATCCCTTCGTCGTACCTCTGAACTTTGAGGGAGCTCCCCTTGATACCAATCCGATTATTGGAATCCTTGGCGTCGATATTTCGAGTGACGTTCAGTTTCGTGGTCATTTGGAAGGTAAAGCTAAATTAGCTTCGAAAAAGCTGGGTGTGCTTAATAGAGCGGGTCAGTATTTCACGCCGGCCCACCGTTTACAACTGTATAAAGCACAGGTCAGGTCGCATATGGAATACTGCTCCCATCTCTGGGCTGGAGCACCCCAATACCAACTCCTTCCATTTGACCGCATTCAACGCAGAGCTGCTCGAATTGTCGGCGACGTGGTTATTTCAGGTCAGCTCGATCCACTGGCTCTTCGGAGAGACGTTGCGTCTCTCTGTATATTGTACCGTATATATCATGGGGAGTGTTCTGAGGAATTGTTCGGCTTGATCCCTGCCGCTAATTTCCTTCACCGCACTACACGCAATCGACTGTCATTCCATCCACATCACCTTGATGGATGGCGGTCTACTACTGTGCGATTTTCAAGAAATTTCTTGCCTCGAACTACAGTGTTGTGTAACCAGCTCTCGGCGGCGGTATTTCCGGACCGTTACGACTTAGGGATCTTCAAGAAACGAGCCTATTCCTTCCTTAAAGGCCGGCAACGCGCCTGCGTTTCCTCTGGTTTTGCGGGTGTCCATGGGCGGCGGTGATTACTTTCCATCAGGTGACCCGCTTGCTCGTTTGCCTCCTTCTGCTATAAAAAAAAGAAAAAAAGTATGCTCCTTCAGAAACGATACACTTACGCCAACGAATAATCCAATCATCAAAACTTTTTTAACGCTTTTCCCGGAATTGAGTTCAGTTCTCGCCGCGAATTCTTCTTTATATCTTCTACCGAATGAATACGGGTGCCACGAAGTGGTAATTTGAGTTTAGGAAAAAGAGAGAAGTCGGCTGGAGACATATCTAGTGAATAAGGTGGTTGCTCGATGGTATTTGTTGAATTTTTGGTCAAAAATTCGTTCACAATAATGGCCTCGTGCGAAGGTGCATTATCGTGGTGCAAAATCCAAGAATATTAATTCCACAAAGGACAACGGCGAAATAATTTTCAAGATAATTATTTAGCGTATTAAAATGTCGTTAATACGAATTTACATTACTTAAATTCATAAGATTTTTCAGACTATTATTTAGTCCTGACTAAGTCAGGAAAAAAAATCAGTCTAAAAAGTAACTCGAATGACTCTGGTAGTGCCTGTTTTTATTAAAGTTTTTATTGTAGCTTCGACTTTTGTCTTTTGGCCAAGTAGGGTAATATCTAATAAGTTATCTGGTTATAAAGGGCTTTGCCTGTCTTGCATAACAACACTTTCGATTTAAATATAATTACCTACGTTTCAGAAATACAATAAAAACGAAAATAAATCACAATAACTATTAAAATACTTTTAGTTATTGTGATTAAAGGGCTTTAGAGTATGGCAACTACGACCTGTCCTGTGAACCTGCCTGTCACTGTCATTGTCATATCATTTCGCTCGCTGTGGACCTGGGGGGGGGGTTACTCTCGAACGCAAACTCAATTTTAATACAATTTCAATGCGATTAATATGTATCGATATTGGGATAAGTAAAGATAATTCCGGAACGCCATCTCGATAATAAATTGTTCAATCAATTTCCACGCAATTTAATTCCAATGTGGCGCTATTGTCGCTTACAAAAGTGCCATTTGACATTTTTTAGATTTGTGATTGGAAATTGATTAATGCAATTCTGTTTCAAGAGTAGCCTACCTGGACAGTGGACTTAGGTTAGGACTACGATTACTTTTGATTTTGTTGTTTATTTTCTTAAAAACGATGGGAAGGACTACGATTACTTTGGATTTTGTTGTGTACTTTTGTTATAAACGATGGGAAGTCGTGTAAGACCCACACGCATCATGTGTTTGAACTGTAACATATGCCTAAATAAATTACGTCGATACCCTTCATTGGCTCTTAACTCGAGTCACTGCTATAATCTGCAGCTGGGTGTACCCTCAAATTGTAAGTACCTACAAGTATCTTGTAAAAGTTCATGAGAAAACTACCGCCACTGCCGGCTAACTCTTTTTGCTGTGCTGTGTGTGTTTTGTGTGTAAGAGCATTAGGGACCCCATAATGCTCTTGTTAATTAACCTAATTAATAACATCCTTGTAAACATAATGATGCAATAAAAATTAAATTGAAATAAGTACAGAAAACATGATTAATTCTTACTTGTTTTGTTACCTAATCGGTCAGATTCAACTTTTGAAACAATAATTGTACACTTCCAAGCTTTAAAGTGAATATAAATAATAATGTATAAGTAATTCATGTTTTTTTTAGGTTTTGGAAGATGACTATGTCTGTGAGGCATGCAGAGATCTTGCCATGGTTGCAGTTAATCATAATTTAAGAAATGAAGTTCTTGGCAGGGAAGAAGCTGGAACAAGTACTAGAGGACATACAAATGTCTGCCTTTTATGTGGCTGTTCAACATTGCAACGACAAAGTGATATTGTATTAAGGGAAAACCCTACTGAAATGCAGCAATCAATCAACATTATAGAAAGCAGAGTAGCACCACGAGAGGTTTGTATACTTTAAAACTTAACCGATAGCCTTCATTCAATACTACCTACTACATACTAAAAGTAATTGCAATAATTGAATTATTATAGTGTTTTTGTACAGTAAAAGTTAAGTACCTACTAAAAGAAAATATATTTATCACTGTTAATTTAACAAATTAAACAGGATTTTAGGCAAAATATTTATGTTATGAGACTTATGAGAAAACATACATGAGCCTTTATGATTTTTTTTTTCAGATATCGTCAGTAGATTGTATTTGCCATGCTTGCTGGATGCGAACTAAAAGAGAGGTTATTCGTTTAAACCGTCTAGATGAAAATAGACCTCTACAGGACATAACAAATGTGGATGTGCAACAAGCTGAAAATCTGCCACCATCTGAACCTGCACCAACTGAACTAGCTCCAACTGAACCCGCACACATTAGAATATAATGATATAATTTTATTCGCCCTGGGAACGTATTAAATAAGACAAGCTCGCTCTTACTATGGGGAGCATGTACGTTTCCATGGCAGATACAGGATTGAAGTGTGCAGTGAGCGTCTAGATTCATCTGAATACAACCTTAGAGGTGGTGATACAACATTAATAAGAGGGAAAATAAAGTCGCGCCATGTTTCCATAAGAAAATATTATGTCTATATTTTAATAGAAAATAATGTGCCCGGATGAGCAGGAATAGTAGAATGTTGCTGTAGTTGCTTAGTTGGTAGACGGACGGTTGGATGTTGTGCGCATACTATTGCTAGTTTGGTACCTTGGTTGGGCCAGACATCAACAAAATATTACAGCACCTGCAGGATTTCTTGACGATATTGTAATAAGAGAAGATGAGGAATAAAAAAATAAAATAGTAACCAAGTTTTCTTTTTACTTACCTACTTAACCCATTAAGCCACTAAGCCCATTAAGCCCCTAAGCCACTTTTGCAATGGCGGGTCGCTGGATGGGTGACCAATTAAAAAACATCTTGGGCTCCTCCGTGCTTCGGAAGGCACGTTAAGCCGTTGGTACCGGTTGTTGTCGTAAGATGACAGTCGTTAAAACCTACCAACCCGCATTGGGCCAGCGTGGTGGGTTATGGCCCAATATCCCCACGTGCTATTGTCGACGTGGGAGGCCTGTGCCCAGCAGTGGGACGTTTATAGGCTGATGATGATGATGATGACTTAACCCATGAGGTGGTAGGTAGTAATCTATATATACTTTTACATAAAAGAGAATTTGCTATACCTACCTAAGTAATCTTCTATAATTTTAATAGATAGGTGTAGGTACCTACTTACTTACTTTTGTTAATACTTATAGGCTCTGAGTTAAATAGCTAATCTATATGTAAGCAGAGATAAAATCTCTGAATAATCAGTAGGTATAACTCAATTTAAAAAGAGGCACTTATAAAGGCGGCGCGCTCCTGTTTACCTCTCACTTACACAACACCTAAATGCTCTTTTTCTTTCTTGCCCTTATTTCATTATAAAGCCTTATCCATTGAGGTACATTAATACTAGCTCAATGACCTTATCTGACTTATATTCATGTTTATTCAATCCCTTATAACTCTTTCAGAGTGGTAACGGCAAGTAATATAAGTACTACTACTACATATAGGTAGGTACCTAGTACCTAGTAGTCAAGTTTTACCTACCTAACCTAGCAGCTGTTTTAATTCGATAATATCATAGTTGGTCAGACATAACCTCAAAAACTTCAAACTGAAATATCTTTTTAGCTAGACTTACTACAATCGTATTTTTAACGTCAATCTATTGAGGAATTCAAGCTCTATACTTTTACATATTTTTCATACTAATACGCATAAAAAAAAGTTGACAAAAATTTTGTATGGAGGTTCGCCATTGTCCTTTGGCCTTTTTCGTTGAATTTGCTCTCTTAAACGCCGCATAACGCTCAAATAATATTCTTTATTTACCGTTTGACCTTTCGGCAAGAATTCCGAGTGCACAACACCTCGATAGTCAATGAAAACAGTCAACATGACTTTGACTTTTGATTGACTTTTGCGTGGTTTTTTCGGTTTCGGTTCAGTCGGAAGGCGCCATTCCGAAGCTTGTTGACTAGTTTGCATGTCAAACTCGTAAACCCACGTCTCGTCACCAGTAACAATGCGTTGCATAAATGTTGGGTCAGAATTTACTCGTTCTAGCATGTCCTCAGCGGCTCTTATGCGATTGAGTTTTTGGAGAAAATTCAGGTGTTTTGGAACTAGACGAGCGGCAACATCTTTCATACCCAAGTAATTATTTAAAATGGTACGGATCGACTTGTGAGACACAGAAAGCTCAACGGTTATCTCTCTCAAACTTGAATGAGGATTTTCAGTCACCATTTCCTTCACTTTTGCGATGTTAACTTCAGTTGAAGACGTTGATGGCCTACCAGAGCGAAGCAAATCTTCCATCACATCTCGACCGCTTTTGAACGCTTTGTACCACTCATAAGCACGTGTTTTTTATAAAGTCGATTTACCGTAAGCCTTCTGTAACATTTTCAGTGACTCCGAACACAAAATTTAATTGGCGACGCAAAATTTAAGACAAACTCTTTTTTCGATGTTTTTATCCATTACGAAATTCCCAATACACACTAGATATAAAGTAACTAAAAACAGCACTGTATTTAATCTAAATAACAGATGCAACTCAAACTCCGCGCCAAAATGGATATCAATTGTGCCAATCTATCAACATAATAAAACAAAAATTGAATTTGGGATCATAAACAAATCATCCGTTCCCGAAACTTTTTTGACAGAATGTATAATAGATTCCCTATGTAGAGAAATAAAAGAATACTAGGTACATCTAAATTATGTCACTCAGTCACAAAGAAGACCAGATTTGTAGACACAGCCTTCAAATTAACTATTGTGGTAAGCCAGGGCTAACATTTTATTTTTTGGACGAGTATGGTCATTCTTGTTTTACTTCTATATACTGTAAGTGTAGATTAATAAATAAAAAAGTAAGAAATGATTCCATATACCTGTTACAAAATTTAAAAAAAAATGAAAACAAGGTTGTGAAGCAGTGTAGAACAGATTTTTTTATATCCAAAGGCGGCAAACGAGCAAGCGAGTCACCTGATAGAAAGTAATCACTGCCGCCCATGGACACCCGCAAACCAGAGAAAACGCAGAGCTTTGCCGGCCTTTAAGGAAGGAAGAGGCTCGTTTCTTAAAGATCCCTAAGTCATAACGATCCGGAAATACCGCCGCCGAGAGCTGGTTCCACAACACTGTAGTTCGAGCAAGAAATTTCGTGAAAAACGCACAGTAGTAGACCGCCATCCATCAAGGTGATGTGGATGGAATGACAGTCGATTGCGTGTAGTACGATAAAGGTAATCAGCGGCAGGGATCGAGTCGAACAATTCCTCAGAACACTCCCCATGATATATGCGGTACAATATACAGAGAGACGCAACGTCTCTCCGAAGAGCCAGTGGATCGAGCCGACCTGAAATAACCACGTCGTCGACAATTCGAGCAGCTCTGCGTCGAATGCGGCCAAATGGAAGGAGTTGGTATTAGGGTGCTCCAGCCCAAAGATGGGAGCAGTATTCCATATGCGGCCTGACCTGTGCTTTATACAGCTGTAAGCGGTGGGCCGGCGGGAAATACCGACCCGCTTTATTAAGGGGGGCTAGGCGGTCAGCGAAAATTGCGATGTTGCGCGGGGCCTCGCGGGTGTTGCGCGGTGCGGGGTCCGCGGTAATACGTAAGCGCCATTTCACATTTTTATCAAAAACTTAATTCCTATGTCTTTATGATTTTATAGTAATTATTATTGTAAAACACGGTCGTAACGTGCATTTATATGACATTTTAAAGATAACTTTAGGATTTTTTTTCTATCGAGCAATATGTTTCCAATCGTGTTTTAGCTTCATTTATCCCCTCAGGCATACGTTCTGCAATACACATTTATAAATTTCAGTGCGAAATATCTAAATATGTTGAATAACAACTACTAATAAACAAAAGTCAAATTTTCCGTTTTCACCGCCAAAGGCCCCTTAAGCACACCCAACTTTTTCGAAGCTAATTTAGTTTTACATTCCAAATGACCTCGAAACTAAACGTCACTCGAAAGATTTTTGTGACTCGTCATAGTAACCGCACCCTGTCTGATAGTAAGCAGCCGATGCAGTCCAAAATAATGCTTCTCACCGTGGAACAAGTACGGTAACCAGCGCACCCATTCATGACGGCCTGCATAAATGCCGTTTCACGCCCCACTTAAATAGATACCACCATTTATGCACGTTATGCACAGTTATTCGCTTAGACCAATTATTTAGTATTATTTTTTTTAAATGTGAAAAGGAGGCAAAAGTGCATTTAGGCGATCGTGCTTAATCATAAATCACAACCGAACCACAACTGAACCGCAGCCGTTAAGTATATAGGGCGACTGCTAGAAACCGCAAGAAACTTCAAGGGCTGGTCAGGTCAAGTGTTTTAAACATGACAAAAATGACAAAATAGAAATTCGTGCTTGTTTCATTGTTAATTTAATAATTCATTTAGTGAATATTAATTGTATAGTCTTTAAGTATCTTATTTATTTTATAGCAATAACATATGAAAAATACACACATTTCGTAATAGGAAAATAAAAGGTCTCATTGCAGACTAACGTAGGTACTTATCGCCCGGCTGACGCGGACGGGTCAACAGACGGTTTGGTCAACAACCGGCCGCTGCACGCGCGTTGTAAATAATCGTTATTTTTAATTGGTTTTCATTTTATTTTTCTTATTTTATTGCTTTAAAATAAATTAGATACTCAAAGACTATCTAATGAAAATTCACAAAATTAATTATTTTATTTTTAAAAAATGTCCGAATTTCTTTTTTGTCATGTTTAAAACACCTGACCAGCCCTTAAAGTTTCTTGCGGTTTCTAGCAGTCGCCTTATATAGAGCTATCGCGCTATACGAAGTCGGCAGAAAGGCCGCGGTTCAGTTGTGGTCCCGGGCGTGTCTCCTGATGGAAAGTAATCACTGCCGCCCATGGACACTCCCAAAACTAGAGGAGTCGTAGATGCGTTGCCGACCTTGAGGAAGGAGTAGAAATTATGTAAGGGCGGAGGGGGGATAGATACTCACCGGACGAAACACAACAGCAAGGAGTGCCATTGTTTCACGGCGATATTCCGTGAGACCGTGTGGTATTACGCTTGGCGAGCCGGCCCAATTTGTGTTGCAAAACAGCGCGGCTCTGAGAAGGTAAATGGATTGTACAAAAAAATAAAAGATAATTAATTAAACAAAATAACCGTGTCGAGTATTGGTAAAAGAATATTACCACCCCTCTTCCCTTGGGTGTCGTAAAAGGCGACTAACGGACTAAAGGCTGCACATACATCCAACAGCATAGAGTGGCGATGGGCTCACCACCTGTCAAACTGAGCACATGTGCAGTTGTTATTCTGTGAAAAGTGGACTATGGTCGAGGACTGCTTTTGCTGTTCTCATTGCCTAGTCTCTGACTAACCCTTCGGGGATAATGTCATGATTATATGTATGTATAATATTAAACAGTTGTGCGAGAAAAAATGTAACGACATGATGGCCACAGCATGGCCGCCCGTAGTTAGTTATTAGCATTAATCAACAATAATGACGAAGGACGATATTATTATTTGTCCATAATCATTTATTGTTAGGTCGCATTATAAATTACGTTTCATGTGGCTATGTAATTTGCTAATCATACGCAAGGTCTTATTACTGATTGTTTTCGGTTCGGTTTCGGACCTAAGTACTCGTATAAGATACCAATATTTTCAAATAAAATTTAAATAATTGAAGTTATATCTGTTAGCAACTAGTCCAACCAACTAGAGCCACGTCACTTGTAGATTAGTTTTATTATTATTTTTACTTGTTTTTCTTTTGTTATGCCAGCGTCGATTTGTTCTTACAACTTCGCATTATATTATTTCAAAGTGAAAGGTTCGATAAATTATTAAAAAATAATGTGTTAATAAATACTATTATAAAAAGTATTGATGAAGGTGATTGTGCTATTTTGATAGATTTAAACCTTACATTAGTGTGACTAAAAAAATAACACTGTTTTAAAAGAAACACCAAAAATTTTTTTTTGTAAGCTGGCGTGTCGTGTTATTGAAAAGGCGGCCCGGATTGATTCGACTGAATCACCTGAATCTACGATGACGTTACACGCCCAGATCAATATGACGTCCACTGTCCCCTGTAGATAGGCCACAGACTACTTATGGTCTGTGGCCAATGGCCAATGCGACACACCATATTGCAATATTTTCACAAAACTAAGTTACTTTTGAAGTCGGTGCCAGACACAGAACAGAAGAAAGAGATCTCTTCTGTTGTGTGGTGCTAGCCAATGCTAGTGTAACATAACCCCTTTATGTGCTTAACATGCTAATAATAACTTTTTAGTTATAATGAAATCTGTATGTCAAAAAGTATAACAATATGAAATCAATTTGTATGAATCACTTAAGAGGGTTTCCGCATTTCGGTTTCCCATACAATTTTCCAAGTCGAAATTTTTAAAACCAATAAGCTAATTTCAATAAAACTTTGCATGTTAAAGTTAAATACAGGGATCTAAATAGTTTGTTGAAAATATTTTTAAAAAACGTTATTTTAGCTGAGTTATTGCAATTTAAAGTCCACTACTTATAGAAAGTTTAAAATCGCAATAACTCAGTTAAAAAAACGTTTTTTAGAAAGGTTTTCAACAAACTATTTAGATCTCTATATTTTACTTCAGCATGCCGAGTTTCATCAAAATTGACTTACTGGTTTTTAAAAATTTCAACTTGGAAATTTGTATGGGAAACCGAAATGCGTAAACCCTCTTATGAACCATTGGACAAGTAAAGTGTTGAGCGTTAAACGCAAAGTATTCCACAGCCGACCGAAAACGACAGGCGCGTGGGCGTTACGTATGGCGCCGAGGGCGGGCGGCGCTGCGCCGGCGTAGGGCAGGTTATGTAATTCGTAATTTTTGATTATTGTGTTTATAACGCTTAGATATACGCTCGATAGCTTAGATATCGAAAAGTTGAAAAACTGTGTTATTATAAAAACGTACAGTCAAAAGCGTTGAAAAATTTCGACAGTCAAATCAAGTCAAGTCAAATTATTTATTCAATGTAAACCTTTACAGGCACTTATTGACGTCAATACTAATAATAATAAAAAAAAACAGTTAACTAACTTGTAGTTAAGACTTAGCAACTAATCTAACGAACTATATAGTCTGTGCCAGACAAACGCGCATCGGAGTAACCAATGCCCCCGGTGGCGGAGTGGTTAACGCAACCTCCCGGATTGCGGAGGACGGGGGTTCGTTTCCCGCCTAAGGTAGTCTATCTTTTCAAAGATTCATAATCTTTAGGTTATGTGAGTTACAGTAACGGACTGCGAGTTATTCGCTGAAGGCGGGCGGGGCGACACGGCGCGCGGCGTGCGTTGTTATTTTACGATAACATAAGCGCGGTGCTAGTTTATAGTCGGCACTATTCTGCCCGTATTCAACAAGGTGGCAATTTTGGTTGGTGATAGGGCCTGTTAAGTCCGACTGGCTAGCTATTACCATCTTAACTTAATTCTGGCGACATAACAACATGTTAACAGCATTGTTGTGTTCCGACAGTTTAGTTCCTCAGTCTTGCGGATTCCGGGGGAAGCGCGCTTACACCTTCGGCCTTATCATCACTTACCATCAGGTGAGACGAAGGCAAAAAAAATCATCCTAGTAAGTACCTATTTTTGTTACCAAGCTGCATAGTTTTATATTAATGAATTCCGATTTACAGATACTTACTAGCTCCAGTAAAAAACCGGGCATAGATAGAGGCCATAAATACTGAAACTCGCGGCAGTTAACGGTGCCTGCTTTCTATCAGGCAGGCTGTACGCTCGTTACCAGGTTAAGTATCAAATAAAGAAAAAAATTACTACGTTACGAACGGAATCGGATTAGCGCCTCCTAGCGCCGAACTTGTGTAACCAACTAGCTGTAACGGCTACAATGCCATACATATATTGGTTTTTTATTATTCAAAATTTGCATTCACAATGCTATATAGATAGAGGATAAAATGTTTACTAGAAAAAAACAACCAGTCTCAGGAAAGCTCGAATGTGAATCGAACCTATGACCTTTGGATTGCCGGTCCATTGCTTAACCGCTAAGCTACCGAGACCCCAAAGACTCGTTGAATTTTTTCTTGTAGTTTGTGATACGCTAGTTGCTGGACCGGCAATTCAAAGGTCATGGGTTCGATTCCCATTCGAGCTTTCCTGAAACTGGTCGTTTTTTTTCTAGTTAACATTTTATCCTTAGTTTACGAATTCTGAAAATAGATATTCTGTGAGTTGAATGTGCAGGGCAACTACTATTCTTTTTTTTATTTTTTCTTACTAAATCCCCCATAAAAATACCCTACCTCCAGAGGGGAGGAAGGTTATGTAGGGCTCCATCCGTACCCCGTTTCACAAAGTTCCGAAAGCGTAGTAATCAATGAAGGATGAGAGGGATGGAAGTTTACCCACTAAACCACAGAATAATATTACTAACACTGGAGAACAGCAAATATTAATGAAGTGGAGGCCGTGCGACCTGTCCACTAGGGAATAGAACCACGGGCAGGGCAACTTCAACTCCTACTGTTGCAATGAACACGGTAATTGCTTTCGGTGAACCCGGATTAATCAGGCGGCTAATGAAATACAACACGTTTTAGTAAGTATGCTCCTTTAACCTCTCAAACCCCAAGCGTTCGCATGAGACCGCACCTACAAAGACACACTTGACTTTGTACCGTGTTGTCATAGACTTACAGACTACTTTAGCATGAACAAGGTCGATTATTTCGATTCTGTGGTACGTTTTATGCATCGTGATCGCAAAATATCGCATAGTCTATGCTCGATTCTGTCAAATTCGACGTTGACAGTTGCGCCAATTTCTGTGTCTGAAAATTTCCAAGAGTGAGTAAGGGAATGGTAGAAAGAGGGAGTCATGTATAACCATTTCTCAGACAGCGGTATGTCAAGAATTGTAGACCGTATCGCGTTCATCATGTAGTTACAATTTTATGTTCCACTGAAAAATTATAACGTAAGAAATACTTATATGTCTCAAAGTAACAACTCCTCTATTAGTAGTAATATCGTAGCATGGCACCGATTCACGTCGCAGCGAACGTTCCAGTAGTTACTTTAAACTAATTGGTCAAATTATGGAATACATAAAGGTACTTTGGTCACACTAGTAGGCAAACTTGACGTTAGCACGGCAAAACGTGACCCGCACGTGTCGGCTGCTATTCATCCAACAATAAAGGCCCTGGCTAATTCAACGTATAGTAATGACCAGTGTGACACAAAGATGCGATTAATAGGCGGACTGTGGGAAATTTCCGGATATGAATAATGTTGTTACATCACGTCCATAAAGCATGTACGTTAAAGCGATTCTGGCGTAGCTCTTGGCGATTTCGTAGCTTGCTACGAAATCAGAAGTTCACAGATGCTATTTATACTTAGTCTACTCACTTGTGTCTTAAAATAAAGATCAGAGAGCTGAGTGTAAGTTTGTAAATGTGGAAACGTTACTATCGCGTTTGAGTTAAGGTTTGACAGATAGATCTTAGTGCTAAGGAGATAAGATCGAGAATCAAAACTCTTAACTCAAACGCTATAGTAATGTTTGCACATTCACAAACTTACACTCAGCTCTCTAAACAGCCGCACTTCAAAATATTTTCCTTGTATCAATGTTTATTATCGCTAGATAATTGTTTGTTGACAATTAATATTGGATTCAATTAGAATATGTAATTAGTTCTTGTATTAAATTCGTATTATGAATCTTATCGATTACATTACACATACAACGTACCTTCTCGTAGAAAATAAATAAATTAAGTCAAAAAGAAAATAATTTTGTATATAAATCTTAATCGCACATCTGTTATATAATGTACCTATGTAAGGCTAGTTATTATTGCTAGAATAAGTATTTTAATTTAATTTAATATAATACTTTGTCTATTAAATAAGCTTTCTTTTTTCTGATATTAGCTATATTTATGCAGTATTTACTTTGGCCTTAAGATTCTTATATTTTATTAGCATATCGCTTGAATCGTGTCTAACAGTTTTATTTTTTTAATAATAGATTCGAATAATTAACGAACACAATCGCATTGGACATAAAATTTATTTTTAGTTTGTGCAATTCATCCTGAATGACAACAAATATCGTAAACAATAAAGTAAGCTTTGGTTGATTAGTTGCTTCCACATAATAATGCCGTTTTACAACAGGAAATGTCCCTCAACGTACTACAAATAATAACGCAGATACACGTACTCGTACTTACCACTTCGCATTGTAAGACTTCCGGACGATAAATTCATTAGTCTACTAGTAATTTGTTTAAGTAGCATCTATCTGTATCAAATTAGCTCTAACGCTTTATTAATTGTAATAAGGCATTATAAGGCATAATGCAGTAAAGGAGATTTTTCATTTAAGGGGCATGGCTATTTGATCTATCTTACCTTTAGCTACTACGAATACAATACATAACTTCGAAAAAAAAACAATAGAATTCCACGTCCCTGTAACTTTAAAAACACGAATGGACGCTATCACGAAACACTTAACGCTGAAGCCAGATCTCGTATATACATACTTAAGTATGCAGGTATATACGGGGTTATCAATCCAAATGGTTCAGTCAGTAGGGAGAAATGAAAAACTATAAGTGATAGGGGGAAATCTGTTCTTAGGAACCATGACGTCGATTTTAGATTTAACAAAAACATCATACAATTATTTTTTGTTAAATCTCTTACTTAAGTAACCGGAAGTCGAACCCCCGGTCTTTGTCTCTGTAAACAATTAATGTTATGAATTCTGTCATTCTGTAAAATTATTCGTTGTTATTGTTGATGGTATGAATAATAAGTCATAAGGAACACATTTTTAATGGAATCTTGTTTAAATAATTTGAAAGAAATCCCAAAAATTAAATAATTATTTTTAAGGTAAATGTTCAAAATGGTAGCCATTTTCCTGAATGCAAAAAAGAATTTTCTTGGGTAACGAATGCAATACTTCTAGAGTATCGTATTTTTGTTAGATGCGTCTGTGTTAAGATATTTGTTAAGACTGTTGTTAAATCTTCTAAATTTCATCTTTAACATAACCCCATAGTAAATAATAAAGCGACGTGTTATCAGGCGATCTCGCGAGCCATTTGACAGCACCGTCTGTCCCCATCCAGCTCCCTGAGCACGGATCTTTTATCGACCGATAAAATGACATTAGACGATAAAATTTGACAGTTCATGTACGGCCGATGTCAATTTGTCGACGTCTAATGTCACTTTATCGGTCGATAAAAGATCCGTGCTCGCACTGCAGTTATGTTGAAAATGATAATTTCTGTCTAAGGTACCTACACAAGACTTGTTAGCAAAATTTGGTCTTTATGCTCACAGGGTCAATAATAACGAATACGACATTTGATTACATAATTATAATCACGACTATTATCACAGAATAATATTACTAGCTATTATCCAGGAAGGGAAAGTCAAAGACTACGCAATGATTACAGGAAAAGGAGTCCTCTACCATAGCCCACTTCTCACCAAAGAGCGACTGCAATGTGGTGAACCCATGACCGCTCTTTGCTGTTGGATGTATGTGCAGCCTTAGTCCGTTAGTCGCCTTTTACGACACCCAAGGGCAGAAGAGAGGGGGTGGTAGTATTCTTTCACCGCTACGCAACACATACATTTGATTAGGTACTTATTTAATTAATTTTAGCACATAGGAAAATAATTATTTTATTTTGGGATTTCAAGATTCCATTAAAACGTGTTCCTTGGGATTTATTATTTATACCATCAACAATAACAACGAATAAACTTGCAGAATTAATTACATTGTTTACAGAGATATAGACCGCGGGTTCGAATCCCGGTTATGTATGAGAATTACATACATACAAACATACATACATTAATCATGACTTTTATTCCCGAAGGGTTAGTCAGAGACTAGGCAATAAGGACAGCAAAAGCAGTCCTCTAACATAGTTCATTTCTCACCAAATAGCGACTGCACATGTGCTCAGTGTGACAGTTGGTGAGCCTATCGCCGCTCTATGCTGCAGTCTTTAGTCAGTTAGTCGCCTTTTACGACACCCAAAAGAAGAGAGGGGGTGGTAGAATTCTGTAAAGCGTAGCGGTACGTAACACGGTACTTTTTAGATTTAACAAAAAAAATGCAGTTTTTATTAAAACTAAAATCAACGTCATGGTTCCTAATTACAGAATTTCTTATCTCTTATAATTTTTGATTTCTCCCCACTGACCCATTTGGGTTGAACACCCTGTATTGTATAATTGCTGATGGTAATACCACGGTAATATAAAATACCCCTGCCTGACCGACATGACATGATGAGGACAATGAAGTGAGCTACTACTATAAAATACGCGGGGTATCTTATCTACCCTTTTGAAAGTAACGACGCTGGAAATGCTTTCCACTCGTTGGCATTGCGCATCATAAAAAATACCGCGAAGCGCTTGGTTTATAAAAATTATTCCTCTTGTATCAATGTACCAGTAGTAGCAATTAATAAATCTTCTTTAGCACGATACTTATTGACTAAATTGTTCTAAACGATTTACGTTTAATGCGAAAAAGACTTTATTTGTTTGTGTATAGAGGCCGATATGACCCTGGAGTGGAGACGCTTTTCACGCGAAAAAAAACTTGACGGTGGGAATTAAGGGGGGCGAACTTTGCATGAAACTTTTAATTGCATCGTCCGATTTGCTTCTATCTTTGCAGAAATGTGGTTTATAGCAAATAATCAAAGAGTAATTATTGTTGTAAAACTAGGTAGGTACCCCTAACGTGGGTTGAAATGGGTTAAAAGAGCTAGCTGTCGTAAAACCAGACATAATAGAAATTTCTAGCAACCTCTAGGAGTCTTCGTGAAAGACTAAGGGGATAAAGATAATGCTAGCAAACAGAATATATTGATTTGGTCAATTAATTCTGCTACCGCGAGCAAAGCCGCGAACAAAAGCTAGAATACTATAAAAATATCGACGGCAAAGTGCCAAAACCTCCTATCTAACATTTTCGAAAAATTTACTTCGTATACAATTAACTTTAAGGTCGATTTCCGCGTATTTTGATAAAACCACTCATCCGTATTTTTGACGACAACGGAAAAAAACAAATGTGGAAATAGCTTTGAACTAAATGGAATTATTGCAATTTCTCCTATCTACGTACAACTTGGTACAACCAGATTACACTTAGACGCGAAAGTTTTCGAGACACCAAACGTTTTTTGCTGTCTATGTTAGTTAGAAGGTATTGGCACTTCGCCGTCGAATATGCATAATATGTCGTAGTAAGATAGTTAAGCCGTAATATAGTTATATCCCTAGGGATATAATTATATACCGTAATATATACGAAAACGATTCATTACTACGTTACTAAGAATATAATTGTAATACGGTTCAAGTTTAGTGATATAATTATATTACTAGATTATGTTTAGTGAAATAATTGTAGGTCACGTGATAGGTTAGAAATCGCGAAGCGCAGCGTAGCGATTGTTTTGAATTTCAAGGTTATTTTTTATTAGACAACAATAACAATACATATTACCTACAGGAGTAGGGCAGCTACTATTTCTATTGTGTAATAAAAAAATAACCTCGAAATTCATTAAATTGATGCCGACCGACTGACGGGGGTAGCGAGCGACGTGCGGCGTTCACAAACACAACGAAGCCCCCGCCCTACATTCTTACAATTATTTCACTAAACTTAATCCAGTAATATAATTATATCACTAAACTTGAACCGTGAAATAATTATATTCCTAGTAAGATAATAATGAATCGCTTTCGTTTAACTATGTTACGGGTTATAATTATATCCTTAGGGTTATAACTATATTACGGCTATAACTATCTTCTTACTGCGACACATACATACATCTTAATTCGTGTATCTGATTGTCAAGGTGCATGTGGTGTTCTCCGTTAAAAATAAAAGTATAGTAAGTATTCATCTTGCAATATGAAGACCGGGAGAGGTTTGGATTGAAACGACAACGAAGCAAATGTAAAAACGGTGATTTTACTTGGAAGGGTTTACTAATTTCTGTAACCCATACAAACTACCAAATTAAAAATTTACAATCAACCAATTTTATTGAAACTTTGCATGCTAAATAAAAATACAGATATCAAATTAGTTAGTAGAAAACACTTCGATCACCTAAAAAATGTCTGTTAAGTTGATAACTATTTAGATTTTTGTATTTTCATGTTTAATGTGGAAGTTTAAGCGTTAAAATTTCGTTTTGAGTGTAGGCAAATAAAACAAAATCATTCATCATCACATATTCACATTTCCTTAAAAATCTTAGTAAAGTCCCACAACTTTACTGAAAGAAACTCAAGGGATTTGGGAGGATTATCATTTACCTTTAAACATTCATATTATCTCTATCTATTCTATGTATATATATTATCTTTATATACTCATTATCATCTAGGTAAGTACCTACATTACGCTAAGAAAATATTTACTTTATCTCTTTACTTGACACTGGCTAAATGTACAAAAATAAAATGTATATAGTCCAACCGTTCTAACAACAAAATTCAATGTAGCCATCGTTGGATAACTTAGTAGGTAATTATCATAATAATAATTAATTTTCGTTTAATGCTAAAACATGCATAAATAAACATATTTATTTATGATGTACAAGCTAGTGTTAATAAATGTTTGGTAACAATTATTTATACCATAAAGATTTGCTACGAAATATTGCACAGCCATCGCCACGGTCGAAAAACGACATGGCAGAAAAATTATTATATCAAAAATATATATCCTCTACACACTTTAATATCAACTCAGGCGAGCGTGTCCGAATCGCATACTTATGGCCGCATCGCGCCGTGTTTGGATTTATTAGCTATTGTTCTCAAATACAAAAGCATAGTATAAATACAAAAAAGGATAAATTATCTCGCGAAACGAGCCTCTATCGTTTAATGCGAGAGAAATTAGCTTTGCTCGGCGCTAAACAGCGAGGCGAACGCCGCTGTAGGTATGTATGGCTTGATAACAATTTAAAATCTACATACAACATCAACGATGTCACGATTTAATTTACAGACTCGTCCTACATAATTTGCAATGGCAGGTTTATTGTGCGAAATCATTTTACAATAACCATTGAGGTACAATTTACATCAATGACAATAACATTATCGGAAAACGGCACGGCCTCTGTTGGGGCATAACGAGTAGGTACTAATAGTTTTAGAGCAACTTTAGAGAACTTCCTTGCAGATAGCGGCATTAGTTAGAGCTTTATTCCGGCTGTTGCTCCAAACCTCGGTAGCTCCTGGGAGAGCTTCGTATGGTCAGTTGAGGACAGACTTCGGCAATCGAGGGTCGGGAATGTAAGTGAATTATATAGAAAACGATGCTCAGTGGAGCCGCCGCGGGCCGAAAGGTGACCATAATAAATAAAATTAATCATATCTAATAATTCTAAATATTACTTAAGTAACAATTGCTTTAAAAATTTTAGGTAAAATACAAAATATATCTTCAATAGATTTCGTTTACGGCCGCTTGTTTACATACAAGTATCTAAAGAAAAACACTTTTACAATTGGATTATATATTTAATTTTCGGCCATGTTTAATATAAAAAGAGACCTGTTTCCATAGAAATGAGAGTTATTAGAAAATCATTTTTATTACGAAATATAATTACTTAATACAATTATTATACTTATTTACACAAAACAGAAAATAGAACAACACTTAAAAATACATGGCCGAAAACTAATAAGTATAAATACGGCCGAAAACTAAAATAGGTGGCCGATAACCGGCAATATCGCAAGTTTTCGAGATTTATTTTTTATAATTAAACCATAATGTTTTCTTAGACAAAGCTTAAAAAAAAGGAAATTGTTTTAGTTTAATAATTCAAAAAAAACTTTTTACTTTACTTTTGTTTACTCTGTCTGTTTTCATGGTAAGATATCGCTCTGAAAATGAAACTTTGCTGAAATGATCGAAAACAGGCTTATTTACCCTGTTAATTTTTCTAGAAACATTTGAATTTAATATAATGCTTATGGATAAGTGTAAAAAAAATCAGAAAAACACTAAAATCGTGTAAGTAAATCGCACCCCGTATTGTAAGTAATAACTAAGTCGTAAGTATCAAAAATGTTAAAAAGAATTTTATCAAATAATAAAGTTAAAACTATAAAACAGTTCTTGGAACAGCGCAGACCTAGAGTGTCACAAAGGCCTCCCTCTCTGACTGACGATTCAGGGATAATAAATACTCGGGAATATATGTATACAAGCGGCCGCTCGCGGTTTCACCCGCGTGGTTCCCGTTCCCGTGGGAATATCGAGATAAAAAGTATCCTATGTGTTAATCCAGGTTATACACTATCTGTATGCCGAATTTCATCCAAATCCATTCTGTAGTTTTTACGTGAAACAGTAACAAACATCCATCCATACGTTCCCGTGGGAATATCGGGATAAAAAGTATCCTATGTGTTATTCCAGGTTATAAACTATCTGAATGCCAAATTTCATCCAAATTCATTCAGTAGTTTTTACGTGAAAGAGTAACAAATATCCATACATACAAACTTTCGCGTTTATAATATTAGTAGGGTGTATGTATTAAGTATTAGAAGACACTAAGTGAATGACAATTATTACAACAAGACTATTATTTAAAACAACTACAATTATGAAAAAAGTAATTTTTAAGTAATTGATTGCGGTGTTAGGTTTCGCTAATGATTAGGCCAGGACAGGGCGGGCTACCAGTATATATTTCTGTGGCCTCTATCATTGAAATCAAGTCATCGCTACAATTGACGGTATTGGTTTTTATCACCACACTTGCAAAATGCGTGCCCGGGTTTGTATTCATAGTCATAAATTGTTTTATCAAATAAACTTAAAAATTAAGTGCAAAGATTTTTTTTATGAACCCGTGTTCAGGACATCTTTTAGCTGTGGAGAAAAACGGGCGCAAGAAACTCCACAGCTTTAGATAGAAGTAACGACATTTACAAATAAATATGTATTATGTCGTTACCAGATTAAAATAAAAACAATTAAACAATTTATTATAAAAATAGAAATCAGCTGTTGGAAAGGTTCAGTTTTTTATTTTAGACCCAAGCTGTTTTGTCTTCTTTGTATAGTCAGCCACTTTGTATTACTTACGTTTTTTTATAAAGATTTTCTTAATTTTAAATTTTATTATATCTAATGTTTTATTATCGGCTGGTAAATAAAATCGTACACACAGACTTCAAAATAAATTATTTACTTTGTTGAGCCTAGTGTAAGGCACTGGTATTTTTTTCTTATTTCTAGTTGTGATCTGCTGATCTGGGCTATTCACCGTAAAATCTGGAAACTTTTCCAGGATCTGGGAATTTAATCCGGGACCTCCGGATATCGAGCCGGGCGCTTAAACACTTGGCCACGGAGGCGTAGGCTTTGATTTCATCTAAAAAATCATAAAGTTGAATTTCAAGTTAAGTTTTTCTTGAATTTATTTAATTTAACTTTCCGGAATCTATTTCAATTTTTCTTTCTGTAAGAACCTAAGTAATTTGGACTATTAGGAAAATTTTTAAACTGACTTCTTGACGGTAAAGTGGAGCATCATGTCTGCAATTTTGTAATTATTTGGACTCACAGATATTACGAACATGTTTAAACATACAGGAAAAGTGAAGTGTTTGTGTCGGATATTAATGTAAAATAACCATTTTGTGTTCGTGAACGTGCATGAGTGTTGGAAAATAAAACAAAACAGTGCAGATCCGCTGCACCCTCGGCTCTCGATGTACTCATCGTATCTAGATGTACTACTTCTAGGGCCGAGTGTGCAGCGACTCACTAAGAATTTTACTAACCCCGTTCTTCCCTTGGTTGGTTGTCGTAAAAGGCGACTAACGGAAAAAGACTGCACGTAATCCAATAGCGCGGCGATGGGCTCAGCCCCTGTTGTCACCTGAGAGCTGAGTGTAAGTTTGTAAATGTGAAAATGATAGATCTTAATGTTAAGGAAATAAGATCGAGAATCAAAACTCTTAACACAACCGCGATAGTAACGTTTGCATATTTACAGACTTACACTCAGCTCTCTGAGCACTTGTGCAGTTGTAATTTAGTGAAACATAGACTATGGGGGTCGGTCGCGGATTCCCTAAATCGCAATTCGTCTGATTATCTAAATTACCAGTTTCTCACTTCGTACACATCGCAAATCGTCTTAGGGTGGATTCGATCAAACTGGAATAAGGTCTTATACCTAGATTAAACGCCGAATTTGTATGGACTAATCTCGGAGTAAGTCTTATTCCAGTTTGGTCGAATCCACCCTTAGTCGCAAAATGTCTAAATTTTAAAATAAGTATGGATCGGGTCGGGTTGGGCGTGGATTACCCAAAACCTAATTAATATATTTTTTTTTTAATGTGACACGTCATAGTGACTACATCCTGCCTGATGATAAGCAGCCGATGTAGTCCAAAATAATGAGAGCGCTCACCCATTCATGACGGCCTGCATAAATGCCGTTTCACGCCCCGCTTAAAAGACCCAGCATTATAGGAACTGGTAAACACATGCGCCGGCAGAGAATTCCAAAGCCGAATGGTCTTACAGAGGAACGACTTGCCAAATTTTTTGGTACGAGTGCTGATATTCTGCACAGTATGATGGTGGTTCCTAACACCAGCACGTGTAGTCCGGGAGAGGAAAGGAAAGGGCGGGATTAGATCAAAAAGTTCTTCAGAACACTCTCCGTAGTAATTTCGGTAGAAGACACTGAGAGAAGCAATGTCTCTACGCAGCTGGAGGTCCTCAAGAGAAGCTGTAACCTCAGCATCTCCAATAATGCGTACCGCTCGCCTTTGCAGTCTATCAAGTGCATCGAGGAGGTATTTAGCGGAGCCGTCCCATAGATGGGAACAATACTCCATACTCGATTGCACCTAAGTCTTGTACAGCAAACAGCGCTGCTCGGGAGTGAAAAACCGCCTCACCTTATTGAGAATACCCAACTTACGGGAGGCAGTTAAAATAACACTCTCGATGTAGCATTTTGGATTCAGTTCTTGGCCGATGTCCATGCCAAAAATGCTGAGGTCCACTGAAATGGGTAAAAGAGAGCTCTGAAGAGAGGGAGGAGTAAGGAAGGGAGTTATCTTGGACGAGAATGCACAAACCTGGGTTTTTCTGGCATTAAACTCGACCAGGTTTTCAGATCCCCACTTGGAGACACGATCGAGAGTCAGGTTCAGTTTGGCAACCAGTTCTTGCCTTTTCACCACGACATCAGCTTGCTTTGCCGCAGGATGTCCTAGGTACCGCTCATGCACCGTACTGTCATCCGCATAACAATGAATATTGCCCAAGGACAACATGTCATTGATATGCAGAAGAAATAGAGTAGGTGAGAGCACAGAACCCTGCGGCACTCCGGCATTGACTTTATAGAACTCGGAGGAAATACCCTCACAAAGGACACGAATCCTCCGCTCTTCTAAAAAGTCTGCAACCCAGGCGCACAAACGGAGCGGCACACCAAAGGCCGGCAATTCGGAAAGAAGGGAGTGATGCCATACTCTAGCGAAAGCTTTGGCGACATCAAGGCTAACTGCCAGAGATTCGCCAAGCTTGTCCATCGCTTCACCCCATGCGTGAGTAACGTACGCTAGAAGATCACCCGTTGATCGCTTGGGTCTGAACCCATACTGGCGATCATGGAGCAGCGAGTGATCCTCTAGGTAGTGAATGAGCTGGGAGTTAATTATCCGCTCAAACACCTTGCACAGCACAGAAGTTACAGCGATGGGTCGATAGTTGGCTGGATCCGAGCGATCCCCTTTTTTGGGGATGGGTTATATGTTCGCTTCCTTCCAAGACACCGGCACAATACCGGTATCGTAAGACATCCTAAACAATCGTGTCAACACAGGAGACAACTCAGCCGCGCATCTGAGCAGCAATCGCCGGAACACCATCCGGCCCGCTAGCCTTCCGCACATCGAGCGACCGCAGCACGGCACGTACATCACACTGCCTGATACGAATATCAGGCATGGTGGCCCCACAATGTGCTATGATAGGTGGAGCGGTGCCACAATCGTCGATGCGCGAATTAGCCGCGAAAAGGTCAGCCAACAAGTTTGCCTTCTCAAGCGGCTGGTAGGCTAACGAGCCATCTGGATGTTTCAACGGAGGCAACGAGGGAGAGCAGAAGTTAGCCTGCACGGCCTTAGCGAGCCGCCAATAGCTACGGCTACCCGTAGGGTGCGAGATCAACTCCTGCCCTACCCGCGCGACTCTTTGTGCATCCGCTCCTGCGAGAGGCCTCTTATTAAACCTTGTTGTAAGCCGCCTTCAAGGAGCCGGTACTCGGGTCATTTAGTGCGCAAGCCCTTGTCCAAGCACGATACGCCGCCTGCTTGCATTCAGCAGCTTTGGCGCATTCGCGATTGAACCAAGGCCGTTTTCTACCAACGCTGGCAAGATCTGTGTACGGAATATAATATTCCATACCCAACAAGATCTCATCAGCGATGGCAGAAGCGCACTCCTACGGGTCCTTTCCAAGAAAGCAGCTCTGGCCCCATGAGACGGACGCAAAGTAATCACGCAATCCGTCCCAATTTGCTGACGAGTAGTGCCACAGACGACGCTTGGTCTCCACCGTTTTCGGTGGACCAACGCTATGCGGTGCTGTGGCAATAACCAAGCAGTGGTCTGACGAGCCTAGAGGTGCAAGCACCGACACTCTATACCCTGCAGGGCGACTCGTCAGCATTAAGTCCAATAAGGAGGGCGCGTGACCTACGTTATCTGGTATCTTGGTGGGCTGGTGAACCAGTTGTGTAAGGTCTTGTGTCAGAGCGAAGGCATGAGCGACTCTACCAGCGTGATCAGTTTTGGAGGAGCCCAACCATGTTTCATGGTGGGCGTTGAAGTCCCCCAAAACCACCATCTCGTCGTTTGGGAATCGCTCTTGCGCGACATCAGTCACTCGGCCAAGGTGGTCAAAAAGGTTGCTTGAAAAATGTATAAATTCCTAGATCTATAATTCTATTCCTACCCATAAATACTTTTAAAAGAGGTTTGGCAGTGGACAGCTTCTGCGGTCCCATTACCTAGTCTCCAACTAACCCTTTGGGGTAATAGTCGTGATTGAAAGTATTTTTTTTTTTTTACTTGTAACGGGTAAGCGCTTGGCCTTCATCTCACCTGATAGTAAGTGACGATAAGGCCGAAGGTGGAAGCGCGCTTCACCCGGAATCCTCAACAGACTGAGGAACTGGCTATCTTATCTCTAACTGTCGGAACACAACTATGCTATAAACATCGTTGTTATGGCGACAGACTTAGATAAGATGGTGGTAGCTAGCCAGGCGGACTTAACAGCCCTACCACCATTTAAACCGAGCACACAAAGATGTACCCCCCGCTGGGAATCGAACCCGGGACCTCTGGGTCTGAAACCGGTGGCTTAGCCACTAGACCACGGAGGCGGTTTAAAATGTATTTGTATGTATCTAATACACTTCTATCAAGCTCAAAACTCAAAATATATTTATTTAATAAACTCAATTAATAAGTACTTTGAATCGTCCAAATCTTTTTTAACCTACCACCCAATCAGGACGTAATTTTTTTACTGTGGCAAAGAACGGAAGCAAGAAACCACAGCGTACAGAAGCAACGACATTTACAAAAAAATATATAATTTAGTTAAAGGTACCTATTCGCTTTCGGCAGCTTCTAAAGGTGCGCTTACACGGGCAATTTTTTGATCAATTATTGCTTGGCAACACGTATGATCAATCTGGAGCAATTAATGGAGCAATCTGCAGCAATTTCAAAAGTTCCGGCAATATCCACTAGCTCGCTTTCACCCAGATGGGCCCCTGACGTCAAGTGCCCATAAATTGGGCGCGAATTCCGAGCCGTCGCCGCTTGCGACAAAAAATACGACTTATAGCTTACTCGAGTGCTTTTAAAGTAATCGAATTACTGTTGCAAGAAGCTGAAAGAGACTATCCGTTTTTAAAACAATATTCATTGGTATAGTATTAGAAGAATTTATAAACGGCCATTTAATTTCACTGACAAGAAATATTGAATATTTTAATAAAAATATAAATATTAAATCGATGATATGTTTTTTAAATTTATTCCTCATCTATATTAGTTTATCTTTGGATTAAAAATATAACATAATATGTTTTGTATTTTGTTTTGTATGTTGTTTTGTATAAGATATGTTTGAAAAAGTTTACAGTAATAAATTGTAAACTTGGTGTAAAATTCGCAAGCGGTAGCAGTTACGTATAAATTGCAGCGAGATGATAAAGTTTATTTTACTCCAAATAGAAGAGGCCTAGGATAAAAATATGACTAGATCTAAAAAGATACACTTCTTAGCTACACTATTATGTAAAAATATGATAGTTTAGTAACAAACTGAAGTCATAAAATCTATATATAATAGAGCCACTTAGGCCATAATTTTTAAGGAATATTAGATGATTTTTGGAACCCGTATTTACCAACCCTGTACGAAGCCTTTAATATATTAATTTTAATTGATGGAAAGTGCAAAACTTGTAGTTTATTACGGTACGTAAAACATAACAAAACCATTTGTAGTTCTCAATTACAGCAACAAAAAATAGTGACAAATAAAGTGAGCGCTCGCCGCAGCGGCATCGCGGGCTCTATTCAGAGGCTAGGTTGGGTACTTATTAAATGATAGTATATGAAAGTAAATATGTTTATAACACTCCTAAGTAAAAAGTTATTCAGTAATTTTATACAATTATTGAATCGGACAATGATAACGAAAACAAAACCTGCAGAAGAATGATGCCATTGCAAAAAAAACAATTTAGCTATAATTTCGTCGAATTTTATGTGAATAATCATCGAGATCTAAACAAAATAAAGATGCATCGTAATACAGTATTAATCGACGATTATTTTGACAAATAACACAATATGATGAAAACATTAAACTTTAGATAATAAACAATTTTACTCGACACTCACCGGTCCATGTTGCCAAGAGATTCGACGAGCACTTAGAACTGATATATTTACTGTACTGACGTTTGTTCCATCATTTTATGTTATTACTTCACTCCGTAGGATTGATATTGTTTATGATTTGTTCAATTTCATTCATTAAAGCCCTTAAACACATCGAAAAACGCCTGAGGGTTCTATCAGACCGAGAGCGGTCACGCGTTCTAGCAAGCGTTGAAGAGTCTGGCCTAAACAACTGGCAAACGCTGCGAACGCGGAATGGTTGAACGCGTGACCGCTCTCTGTCTGATAGAACCCTGAATTGATATGGTAACACCCATGTAGCTCCAGCTACATGAAGCGATTGGACAACTTTTGTCATGACTGTATCTGTGGCTACATGAAGCGAGCGAGTGGATATTGATTCTAATTGCTCCATATATTCCAATAGCTCAATTTTGTCGACACGAGTTGCCGAATATCCAGTGGGTATGGAAATTCAGGAGCTCGGTGGCGCAGCGACTACCGCGTTCGGCTTGCGATCTTGCCCGCTAAGCAACTTACGCAATGCCGGGTCGCTGGATGGGTGACCAAATTAAAAATATCTTGAGCTCCTCCGTGCTTCGGAAGGCACGTTAAGCCGTTGGTCCCGGTTGCTGTCGTAAGATGGCAGTCGTTAAAGCCCACCAACCCGCATTGGGCCAGCGTGGTGGGTTATGGCCCAATATCCCCACGTGCTATTGTTCACGTGGGAGGCCTGTGCCCAGCAGTGGCACGTTTATAGGCTGATGATGATGGAAATTCAAAGCAATTTCATTTTCAGTCTCGCTTGCACTTTTTTATTTTGCGGTTTGACTACGTCTCGCTTCCACGGGGAAAGCGAGCAGGAGGGCGAATGTGCAGCGGGGCGCCAGCGCGTAGGGTACGTGTATGAAAGTATTGTCAAGTTTCTTTTAGTTGATCAATATCGCTCAATATTGTTTTTGCAGAACATTTTGTCATGTCACAATCGGCCAGTATTGCTCATAATTGATAAATTTTCATTGCCCGTGTAAGCGCACCTTAACGTTCGTTAGCTCATGTTACTATCGATCGTGGTGGTGATCAAGAAACCCTACCGCCTTTTCATTTTTCTATTGGCTAATCTTCTATGAACGTGTTACCCGCAAACATAACTGATAATGTCCTGATTACGAGGGTTGAGTGGAACAATTCGCTGTGTCTTGCGAATTTAATTTTTTCCCTATGCATGGGTAGCTGAGGAAGGTGCCTTCGATAGTGGTGCAGCCTCGGCAAAGATAATATAATATATCTTGGATTTGATTGGATCACAAAGAAGGTAGGTACAGTCGTGGAAGTTCCAGGTCAACCACTTTTCGGCGATATTCGCTTGCGCTCCATTCGAACCGCGCGTACTTGTGCGATTCTCTTAACGGTAACATCGTTTAAGCCTTGGTAGCAGGGGTTGCAACAGCGGTGAGCGTATTATTGGTATTCTGCTAAATAACTTTCAACGCTGTTCGACACTAGCTCCGCACGGCTGTAAGCGGCGTGATAGGATAGGGTATCACTTCTTTGACATTTATTATAGGTATAAAATCGGTATTCTGTAAGTAAAACAGACTAAACTTTGATCACAGCCACAACTGCAGCAAACGATGTGACGGCTGTAACAACTATGCATACAGACCATGCAGACCGAATCGCATAGCATAGCATGCGCGTAGATCGAAGCAAACCGAATATCGCCGAAATGTAGTCGACCGAGAATTCCTCGATTGTACTTCAGCGCAAATAAGAACTGACCCAATTCAATAAGCCATCTGGAATACCGTAAGCCGATAAGCATGTGCAGTCTTTCCATCTCTTCCCTTGGGTGCCGTAAAAGGCGACTAACGGACTAAAGACTGCACATACATCCTACAGCATAGAGCGGTGATGGACTCATCAAAATAATACTACCAACCCCTTTCTTGCCTTCGGTGTCGTAAAAGGCGAGACTAACAGACTAAATACTGCACATACATCCAACAGCATAGAGCAACGATGGGCTCATCAAAATAATATTACCAACCCCTCACTTTTCTTTGATGTCGTAATAGGGGACTAACGGACTAAAGACTGCACATACATCCAATAGCATAAAACGACGATGGGCTCATCAAAATAATACTACCAATCCCTCTCTTCTCTTCGGTGTCGTAAAAGGCGACTAATGGACTAAAGACTGCACATACATCCAACAGAATAGAGCGGCGATGGGCTCATCAAAATAATACTGCCAACCCCTCTCTTCCCTTGAGTGTTGTAAATGCGACTAACGGGCTAAAGGCTCACCACCTAAGCACACGTGCAGACTATGCAGTTGTTTCTTGCTGAAGCGTGGACTATGTGTGCGTGTCTGTGTGCAGTCTTTCCATCTCTTCCCTTGGGTGTCGTAAAAGGCGACTAACGGACTAATGACTGCACATACATCCTACGGCATAGAGCGGCGATGGGCTCATCAAAATAATACTACCAACCCCTCTCTTCCCTTCGGTGTCGTAAAAGGCGACTAAAGAACTAAAGACGGCGCATACATCCAACAGCATAGAGCGGCGATGGGCTCTTCAAAATATTAAAACTGTTTTAACGGGACTAAACACGATTAATTTTGTAAGTAAGTACATATCCACTTACTGCTTGACGTTTCGGCCGCGATGCTGCGGCCGTGGTCACAAGCGAACTGGCGGTGCGCGGCGTCGTCGGCTCGGGCGGGTATTTGTTTCTTCATCCACCCTCATACGTTCACTTAAATTGTCACACTGCAATGAATCTTCAGTAACACGACTCCGGCACACTACACTAACCGTATCGGAGTTTCTTGTTATAGACTGACGTTGCGGTTTGCATTTGCCAATCATTGGATTCCATGCTGATGATAATTTAAACCCGTCCTCCCGATTGAAATTTTTATACTTCTTGATCTCAATCGCTTCACGTACTATCCTGCTATGATAATAACGATCAGTGGAGAGGATTTTAGGATCATGTAACTCCATCCAGTGATTAACTCCAGCTTCCAGCAGGTGTTCAGCTACCGCCGATTTGTCTATTTGTCGATTTTTGACAGCTGCGATGTGTTATCGACCAGCACAAGGACATCTTCACAGAGGACGAGCACAGTTTTCTGTACAAACCTAGGATTGTACAGCCTCCCAAACTTTATGGACTGCCAAAGATACACAAAAGTAACATACCACTGCGGCCTATCGTGAGTCAAATTGACTCACCGACTTACTACTTGGCGAAACATGTTGCTGGAGTATTGCAGCCATTAGTTGGGAACACAACGTCATTCGTGAAAGACTCTTACCACTTCAGGGACATTGTAAAGGGCATAAGGTTGGAACCTGGCGACATTATGGTGAGTTTCGACGTGGAGTCGCTTTTTACAAATGTTCCTTTGAAGGATTGCCTGGAGATAATAAAGGGTAAACTTTACGATAAAGAGCTGCCGATGGAATATATTGTTCTAATTGAAAATTGCCTTGATGGGAATTACCTCCTCTTCAGAGACCAGTTCTATCTACAGATCGATGGTGTTGCAATGGGTAGCCCACTCGCCCCGGTTTTTGCAAATCTGTAGATGGAGCACGTTGAAGACACAGCATTAGCAACTGGACCCCAAATTGTGAAACTGTGGAGGAGGTACGTAGATGATGTTTTTTGAATCATCAGCGGAGGCCAGCAAGAAGTTGAACAATATATAGTACACCTGAATTCAATCCACCCAAAGGTAAAGTTTACCTATGAAATAGAGAGGGACAGATCTTTGGCTTTCCTTGACGTGCAGAGAAAGGTAAGAGATGATAGTACTTTATCACACTCTGTGTACCGCAAACCTACTCACACGGACAAGTACCTACACGCCTCTTCTCATCATCATCCTCGGCATCTTCAGTCTGTGATGACCTCACTAACCAACAGAGCTCAGAACCTGTGTGACCCTTAACATCATCAGGCAGAGCTTGCTCACGTTCAGGAGGTACTAAAACGCAACGGATACAAGGTGCCACAGAAGAGGAAAAAGCAGAATGGAAAGAAAAATCGTCTAGAAGTGAGTCGCCAGGCAGCGTTTTTACCTTACATAAAAGGCGTAACGGACAAAATTGGAACAGTACTAAGAAACTTCTCTATTAAAACTGTATATACTTCGCTATGCCAAATATCTAACAAATTGCGGTCGCCTAAAGACGTCATACCTTTCCAAACACCGGGAGTTTATAAACTCGATCGTAGCTGTGGTAGTTCATATATTAGACAGACTAAGCGGACTATTGCAGACCCAAGTAACAAATTATTGTTGCATAATAGTTGAGAAAACGTTTTACATTTCCTTTTGGTTCTATAAAGTAGGTCATATAAACGTGTCGTAAACGTTTATACAACGCGAAATAGGCCCATATTAAACGACATTATTGTTATTTAAAAGTTAAATAAACGTCAGTCAAGAACTTTTAAATGTTACATAAAAGTTTTTGACCGACTGTTATCGAACCACTGAAGTCCTATAACAATTGCATAGACATTAGAAGATGACTGTAATATCGGTTAAGTGTTTAACATCGACTTTTATTGTACACAATGGAATGAACTGAAGTTCCTTTCATTCATTCGTTCCTGTGATGTTTGCTGGAAAAGAGCGAGTTATCACATACAAAATTTAAACGGTTTATAAGTTATAGTTTACTTATTTATTTTTACATTTACTTTAACAATATTATACACGAACAGAGTGTAAGGATAAATGTGTCCAGTGCACCTAGTTCTTATGGGACGTTTAGTTTTGTGGTGAAATGTAGGTGTGTTGTTGTGATTTTTTTTACGCCCCCTTCGAATTTCTTGAAATTAAATTATTGTAGACTATTGCTTAAAATTTGTTTACATACTAAAATAGCAGCCATCTTGTCTAAGTTAAGAAACGACTTCTATACATCAATTATAGAATGAAAAGGTCGCATAATGCGGTTTCTTGCGACCAAGATGGTCGCAAGAAACCGCATGATAAATTATTTTAGAGTTCCGTGAGATAATAAACATGAACAGATAACCTTTACTATAAATAAAACCTTTATACATGGTGTCATATTTTTTTTATTTATCCGACCTACAACCTGGCTTCATAATACGACGATATAATAAAGCAGTCGTAAAAGCGTTCACGTAACCTATACTTTAACACCACTATTCGACGTTGTATGAATCAGTCGTAAAAACGTCTACCTAACCTATACACAGGCACCACTATACGACGTTGTAGGAATCAGTCGTAAAAACGTCTACCTAATCTATACACAGGTACCGCTATTCGACGTTGTATGAATCAGTCGTAAAAACGTCTACTTAACCTATACACAGGCACCACTATACGACGTTGTATAAATCAGTCGTAAAAACGTCTACCTAACCTATACACAGGCACCACTATACGACGCTGTATGAATCAGTCGTAAAAACGTCTACCTAACCTATACACAGGCACCACTATACAACGTTGTATAAATCAGTCGTATAAACGTCTACCTAACCTATACACAGGCACTACTATACAACGTTGTATAATACAGTCGTAAAAACGTTTACTCAACTTTTTTAGTGGACCATTTAGTTACGGGACTAAATCGTTGTAGGAATAACGGTTACACAACGTCGTAGTTGTCTAATAACATCAATTCAACAGTTATATAACCGAAAGTCGCATAGCACAGTTTTTATATGACCAATTTGCTAGTTGGGGAACGTGTCAAGGAACACATCGCAGCTGTCAAAAATAACTTAGAAAATAACTTCGAATTTATTCATTGCAAGCTCGCGTGCCAGAAGGGCAGTTGCGGCCTTGCAATGATGTAAATTGATTTGTACGCACCTTAGCTCTATAAATCAGCCTGGCGCCAATCCTCTGAGCGGAGTTCGCCATCCGATGCCGTATGGACAGTCAACGGAGACGACCCTCCCAGAAGCAGCTCGTCCAGGGCGAGCTCCCCCAAATCATCCTCGAGGAGGCGAGGAGATCCCCCCCACACTCCATTGGTGTGATCTCCTCCCCAAGACCCTCGGCTACCGCTACCAGTGCGCCAATTCCCGGCTGCACCACCGCCTCTACAGCGCTTTGGGAGCACTCACCTCCAGTCACTCCCGCCACGCTCACAACCCCACTACTGCCTTGGGCACTGACAAGCTCGTCCGTAGGCCTCTCTTCTAGAAGCTTAAAGACGGTCTTGTCGATGCCCGTATTAAGGCAGTAGCCCTCCGCCTTAATAAATGATGCAGAGGCGCCATCCATCAACACGATCCTGCGGACTGTCAGACCCTCGACCTTAGTGTCGACGATCTTCCAGCCCACAGTCCGCAAGCCCGGATGGTACCTCTGCATCATCCTCAACACCCTACCAGCATCAAGGCGGCTGACGTTACGGGATTTCCAAGCCATTTTAACCGGCTTCGGAAGATCCTTCGCGTCAACCACCCTGAGCACGACACCCTCCACGGTAAGACCGTCCTGTGCTCGGAGCCAGCTCGCCGAGCTACTCCCCTCACAAGTGAAGAGAATAGCACCCGACGACATGCCTCCGATATTGGCCACTGGCAGAGGGTCAGGCGCGGCCTCCAGCAGGTCCCAAATGGTCCCTTGGATCGCCACATAGTGACCCTCCCCCAGTGTAGTCGCTGGGTAGTCATCAGCAATGATAGCCATCTTGTAGGCGCTCACTGCCCCCGCGTAAGACCCGTGAGTCTTAACGCGTTTGGCATCAAGCGCCTCCTGACTCTCATTGCTGATTTCCCTCAGCCATTTAGTTCGTTCCACCGCAGCCGCCGCCGTCTCCTCCTGGACCCGCTGCCTCTGCAACTTGGCATCAAAATAATACTACCAACCCCTCTCTTCCCTTCGGTGTCGTAAAAAGCGACTAACAGACTAAAGACTGCACATACATCCAACAGCATAGAGCAACGATGGGCTCATTAAAATAATATTACCAACCCTTCACTTTTCTTTGATGTCGTAAAAGGGGACTAACGGACTAAAGACTGCACATATATCCAACAGCATAGAGCGACGATGGGCTCATCAAAATAATACTACCAACCCCTCTCTTCTCTTCGGTATCGTAAAAGGCGACTAATGGACTAAAGACTGCACATACATCCAACAGCATAGAGCGGCGATGGGCTCATCATAATAATACTACCAACCCCTCCCTTCCCTTGGGTCTCGTAAAAGGCAACTAATGGACTAAAGGCTGCACATGCATACAACAGCATAGAGCAGCGATGGACTCATCAAAATAATACTACCAACCCCTCTCTTCCCTTGGGTGTCGTAAAAGCGACTAACGGGCTAAAGGCTCCCCGCCTAAACACATGTGCAGACTGTGCAGTTGATTCTTGCTGAAGCGTGGTCTGTGTTGTCCATAGATTCAAATGATTACTAATTTTACCATAAACTTTAATAATAACTATCTCAAAAAAGTTGTTGATCTAAGTAAACAGTAATAAGACGAGTCTTTATTCATGATTATTCTAAATAAGACTAAATACTTTTTCGTTTTTGTAGGCTCATTGTCATGTGACAGACAAAAATTTAAAAAAAAATTACTTTTTTCCCTAGGGCGAGAAAAGCTATTTTAGCCCCGCTCTAGAACGCTACAATGACGGTCTTTTTGAGCAAGAGGAGTGAAAAAGTAGATTGTTATACAAGTTGCTAAAATGACCCATTATATACGAGGTAGTTTTACTCCCGAGCTTTAGCGAGGGAGTAAATAGAAACCACAGATTCTATTACATGTCTGTGATAGAAACCGAGTTTTAATGGGTTTTTAGCGCCGTGTGTTACACTCTGCTTTTCACTACGAATGCGAGAAAATAAAACAATCCAATATCAATTGGGTAGTTTTATTAAAAATTAAACCGTTAGTTGCTTTTACGACACCCAAGGGAAGAGAAGGGTTGGTAGTATTATTTTGATGAGCCCATCGCCGCTCTATGCTGTTGGATAGTAGGTATATGCAGTCTTTCCATCTTTTCCCTTGGGTGTCGTAAAAGGCGACTAACGGACTAATGACTGCACATACATCCTACAGCATAGAGCGGAGATGGGCTCATCAAAATAATACTACAAACCCCTTTCTTCCTTTCGATGTCGTATAAGGCGACTAACAGACTAAAGACTGCACATACATCCAACAGCATAGAGTCACTATGGGCTCGTCAAATTAATACTACCAACCCCTTACTTTTCTTCGGTGTCGTATAAGGCGACTAATGGACTAAAGACTGCACATACATCCAACAGAATAGAGCGGCGATGGGCTCATCAAAATAATCCTACCAACCCCTCCCTTCCATTGGGTCTCGTGAAAGGCGACTAATAGACTAAAGACTGCACATACATCCAACAGCATAGAGCGGTGATCGGCTATTCAAAATAATACTACCAACCCCTCTATTCCCTTGGGTATCGTAAAAGCGACTAACGGGCTAAAGGCTCACCACCTAAGCACATGTGCAGACTGTGCAGTTGTTTCTTGCTGAAGCGTGGACTGTGTGGGCATGGTCTGTATTGTCCATAGATTCAAATTTACCATAAACTTTAATAGTAACTATCTTAAAAAAAGTTGTTGATCTATGTAAACAGTAATAAGTCGAGTCTTTCATCATGATTATTCTACTTAGGACTAAATACTTTTTCGTTTTTGTAGGCTCATTGTCATGTGACAGACAATAATTTAAAAAAAAATACTTTTTCCCCTAGGGCAAGAAAAGCTATTTTAGCCCCGCTCTAGAACGCTACAATGACGGTCTTTTTGAGCAAGAGGAGTGAAAAATCCATTGCGTGGTTTAGGAGAATAGTGCGGTGCCATGACAAAGGAAAACGGCGACTTTACAATATTATAATATGTAATAATAATGATGATACTACACCCCTCTCTTCCCGTGTCGTAAAAGGCGACTAACGGACTAAAGACTGCACACACATACAACAGCATAGATGGGCGATGGGCTCACTACCTGTCACGCTGAGCACATGTGCAGTCGCTAATTGGTAGTAAGTGAAAATGGTAGAGGACTGCTTTTGCTGTCCTCATTGCCTATGTCTTTCCTGATTTAAAACGATTGAACCAATAATGGACCGTGTTTATGCAAGCAGTGTTTTAGGCCCGTACCTTTGCCCGGACACGTCGTTAATGTTTCGTGTTGTTTGCGCAGTGGTATTTCCACGTTGTACGAATTTTCAAACTACCACAATTTCACAAAAACAAAAAACTATCTAAAAACAAATGACTGAATTTGATATTAAATTAACATTTGATATTAAATTTATTTGAATTTCGAATTGCGCGCCAATCCACACATAGGTACCTAAATCTAAAAATGCCGGTTGTAGAATCAAGTACATACCTAGGTATGTAATAATATAATAGGTCTTTACCTAGGTAAAGACCTATTATATTAGAGATGGGCCGACTACGGTATTTGCCGACTAGCCGACTATTAACTGACTAATCGATTTTCGAATTGTCGATTAGTTGGTCATTTTAATCTCGGTTTTCTGCGGTCTTTAATATTACGTTTGCTATTTTGGCATTGCCATATTTTTTAAATGAATTTAACTTAGTGATTCCTTATTTTCTATAATGGCGTGACCTTATTATTTTTTGACAATGTTTGATAATTGAAACTGTAGACATTTTGAGAAATTATAAAAGGACATTCCGTCTCCTTACATCACTGGTGTTTATTTGTACTGGCATCCCGAGACCAACCGTTAGGTAACTACAAGAAGTGCCAGACGTCCCTTCCTGCGCCAGTAAACCAACTCGCGGAGGAGACCATCTACGTTAGGTCTTAACGCGAAATCAGAACCCGCCGAAGCGCGCTCTTCATTCGGTACTCATAAGACTAGTGTCTCAGTCAGGAGAGTTTCCCCGTGAACACGTGTAGTTCACTGCCTATTTTTCAGATAGGTAACCGGAACTGACAAGCTCGCTCACTTCTCGTTGTACGACGACAACTCGCAGTTGCCACTGCTCGGGTCGTCAACTCTAAAGTAAATTTCCATAATATGTCCTCTTTGGTAGCGGAGTATTAATCACTTTCACTTCTCGGAACCCATCCTGCGGCTGGCTCTCCTAGTACTCTACTTAGGGTGGATTAACCAAACTGGAGTAAGGTCTTATGCCTAGATTAAACGCCGAATTTGTATAGACTAATCTCGGAGTAAGTCTTATTCCAGTTTGGTCGAATCCACACTTAGTAGAGTACTCGTTATCCAGACTAGTACCTGAGATGTCAACAACCATGTCCAATTGGAACCATCGAACAAAGCTGCTGACTTAAAGGGAAACTCACGTTCCCCGCAGGACTATTCGCTTCGGGCCGAATCGGTCCCCACCGAGACCGCTAGTAAGCGCCGCTTGCTGTGCACGAGTTTGGAAGCCCTGGCACACAATAACAGGATAGACGAAAATTCCCAAGGTCTACAGCTAACCACAAGCCACTACGAGTCCAACCCATGGTCGGATCCCGCGCCGGGGAGGCGCCGGTAAGGGCACAACCAGCGGGGTCACGAACCGGAACCCCGTAGTACGACTGAGCAACAAACAGCCGTGGTTCCAGCTGCCCTTTCCACAGTGGTTGATATAGGGAGTTATAGAAGGATAGGGATTATAAAGGACAATGGGCAGGATGGTACCCGGCTCCAATAGATATGATTTTAGTATCGTTTAAATCAAAATCAAATAAAATCATAATCTCTTTATTCAAGTAAACTTATTATAAAAGCATATTTGAATCATCTAAAAAAAAAATTTTTTCTATATAAGGATGAGTAGGCAAAACCCAATCAGGACGTCTTTTATAGCTGTGGAGGAGAACGAGCGCAAGAAACTCCACAGCTTCCTAAAGAAGTAACGACATAATCATAACGACAAAGGGGTCTTACCGAGAAGAACAACAATTTTTCTAAGGCCACACAGAAAAAACAGTTTTCTTTGAATAAGAACAATTGCTTTGCATCAAAGCAAATTTATTAACTCCAAGAAAACGGTTTCCTCCCTATACACGCTAGAGAATATTTACTTGTTAGCAGCAAAAAAATATCTTAAAATTGTTTATTTGTAACCAGACAATATTTTTTAAAGCAATAAAAAATTGATTCACTCAAGAATTACAGTTATATCGAGAGCCAATAAAATAAATTCTTCAAATGAATGTATTTGTTATTACCTTAAAGACACAAATTACTTAAAATAAAATATATTATTGTTGTTTCAAGAAAATATTTCATTGTTACTTGCATTTATTGACTAAGGTTGAGAATGCGCAATGTTAAACGAAGAGATTATTTATTGGATTTATATTTATTTTCTCTTGACTCAATAATTAAGAATCTAAAACTAAGATAATATTTATTTACACTGAAACGGAATTTCTTAATAAGTTGTTGTAAATTTCATTATGCTTAGATGGTTATGTCTTAAACCAAGATTTTTTTACTTATAATTAACAAGACTATAAAATTAAAATAAGATTTTACTGTCTTAGTTACAGCATGGAGTTTACTTAATTCAAGTTATATATTTTCTTTGAGACAAGGATTTTTTAAATTATTATGATTATGTTATTAAAGTAAGATTTTACTGTCTTAGGTAAAGCGTTGGGTTTATTTAATTAAAGTCATGACATTTCTTTGAAATAAGTACTTATTATACGGGTGTAACTAACAGGAATGTGCATCACTTTTTGGAGTGAATGTACACATTTACCTATGATGAACATCACTTTCGTACAATTTGGTCACTGAGCTCTGCCAAAATATATAAAAATCAAAAAAAAGTGTAAGTACGAAACAAGAAATGTTTAAGTTAGTAAAAGTAGTTCGTATAGATGAGTACATTCACCTCCTAAAATAATGCACATTCCTGTTACACCCAAATAATAAGTACTTATTTCAAAGAAATGACATGAAATGAATTAAATAAACCCAACGCTTTACCTAAGACAGTAAAATCGAACTTTAATAACATAATCGTAATAATATATATTTTTTAAATCCTTGTCTCAAAGTATTAATTCTGTTACGTCCTCACAGCGCATGAAGAAAACCCACATTCCGTGGAAAGGTGACTATAAGAGTAACACGAGATGTATATACTTTATGTAATAAAAAGCAAATTTTCAAGTAATATGTAAGTAATATATTTTCATAGAAATAGACCAATTCTTAATTACACATAATGTTAATTTATTTATAATAAGATTTACATCATATGTATTATTTAGTTTTTTTATTATTATAAAACGAAAATGGACAAACATCAACTCCCTAACCTAAACGTATAATATCTTTATTTTAATATAATGTCCTATGTTCATATTATAATTGATAATGCATATTACAATAAAAATTTAGTTCACAAGTAGGTATTCAACTCTTTGGAATCACAATCTAATATTTGGGATTAAAATAAACAATAAGAATTCAATTAAACATAGGAATCAAAATTAACTTCAGCAGAAATTATAATTGATACTCTAAAAGATAACTTTAAAAACAGGCAGCATTTAACATTTTCTAATTTAAGGTTTCTTACCAATACGTCATTCCGTGAATTTGACAAAATTTTCCAATCCTGTCTTCGACATTATGTAGAAACTCATGAAGACTTTACGTTCCCCTTCCCTTCTAAGGCTATATGCGGCCTTTTATTTTTGTTGCACATGGTCCATGGTTCCGAATTGGAGTTCAGCCACAGTTTGTCTCGAAATTGTATAATATCTTAAAAAAAAGAACTTTGTTAACTTTTAGTGCAACATAGACTTCATCGACAACCTTAGATAGTACTGTACTGGACATAGGCCATAGGATGGTTAAATAGACCATAGTATTAAAATATAAAAAAATAAAAACATTCTAAATTACTTTGCAATTCCTGAGTCGTTTTTCATCTAATTGCTGGTGATTAATTTTCGCAGTCGCATTGTCTCTTCTAATTTTCCTTGTGCATCGTCCATTTACAAAATTATTTTTTCTTATTGGCTTTGAAAAGTATTTGCCTGTAGTCTCCTTTGGGAACAATGTTATTATTTTTGCTGCAATCACATTGTATTTTTCATAAATTATTCGACTGAAAGAAAAAAAAATGTTTAGTTATTCAGCCAGTATTAACCTAAATAAATAAAATCGATTAGAATATTGAATTTAATTTACTGCCAATACTGTGTACAGTAAATTAATAAATAAAATACAATAATTAATCCTCGGCGCCGGTGCGGCGTAACGAGGCACTAGATAGATGAGCGAATACTTACCCAAAATAAAATTTATTACATATTCACGTATTCCCTCCCCACAAAGTAAGCGTAACGACAACAGAATCCACGTTTCCTTTTGACAGATTATACTTTAACTCCAATAACATATTATGTTAAAACAAAGCTCTGTGTTCAATTTGACTACTTGTAAGTACAGAACACCTCGAACAAAAGTGAAAAAAAATAAACAGATTGCGAAAAAAATCTTAAATCTCAAAACAAAGTATTTTGGTTAAAACAAAGTTAATTCGTGTTGATACAAGACTCCGATATTCTTGTATAATAATAAATTAAATTCTCTAAATCCAACAAAACAAAACACAAAATGAGAAAAAATATTTCATAGTAATGTTGTACGTCTTTAAAAACTAGAAATTTATGACACAAACATAAATAAAATGTTATTTTGGACCAACGTAAAATACTTCTAAACATTAATAATGCATATTTTGACTTAAGAAAATATTTAATAAACAATAATTAAAATATTCTGGAACTGAATGAAACCTTTTTACATTTCAGAAAGCCATATTTTCTTAGACAGAAAATATTTTTTCTTCTTACTGTACTACACAATTCTTATTTCAAGATAAAAGACTTGAATCATTAATTGAGAATACTTACATCTTAACCAAAGATGTTTTTTATTGATTCAAGTGCATTTAAAGTTCTTCATTCAAGTAAAGTTTAGTATATCAATCAAATTATACATGAATCTTGAAACAAAAATATTTCTCTTAATAAAACAAAAACTTCGAGAGCAAAGTTGTATCAGAAAAAGATAAGCAGTTTTTTCATAACAGCAATATATTTTTGGTCCTAGAAAATATTTTATCGAAATTACGAAATATCCTGAGAAAGTGCTTTGTCTTATTCAAAGAAATCCTTTTTACCTGTGCACCAGTCTCAGTTTGGAGGTAAACATACATCTACATAGTCCTGCCTAGGCAACATTTCTGGATTTCCTTTAATGTTTTCATTTTGAAAATCTTTTACTTAAGACTACGCCAAGCTCCCCTCCCTCTAAAAATGGAGAATTGACGACCTCCGTGGTCCAGTGGTTAGCGCGCCGGGTCTGGCGTCGCGTCGCGCCATTTCTGAGGTCGCGGGTTCAATTTCCGGGCGGGTCAATTTAGAGAAAACTGTTTTTCTAAATTGATTTTGGGTCTGGGTGTTTTTCTATGTTTATGTTTTTTTAATTTATTTATTCCAGAAAAACTTAAAATATAACTTAATAAAAGTCTGCCAAACGGCGCATGCAGTTTATCGGCAGCAGTTCTCGTTAGATTACAAAATCAATTTTACATGCGTACGGTCTACAGCTCATCAGCACACCACTATTCAGCATTTTCTTTACTTAAACATAAAGAGGACTAATTGTATGTATGTTTTTCCGTTCTAGTTTAACCATATTAATGAATTTTAATAGAAGCTTATCATTGGCTAGATAATTATTGGAGTGAGCGTAAAAAAAAAAATAATTTAATCAAGCACTTGAGGGTCTGCTAGACTATGTCATACACGAAAATGCCTGGCTTTTGCGTGGCCGGATCCAGTCACGTCATATCCGTTCAAAACACATAATGGTTTGATTTTTTTTCAACCTTTTGTTTGGTTTTTTTCCCACTGCTGGGCAACGGTCTCCCCCAAACTCTTCACAGATCCCGATCGAGAGCCAAAGACTGCCAATCTCTTGTGTGGGTTCTGGACGAAACACAACAGCACAACAGCACCATTATTTCTCGCCGAATATTTGTGATCGTGAGAGGGTGGTATTACCCCGGGCGAGCCGGCTCAATACGTGCTGCAACGCAGCGTGGTTCTACCACTCAGAGATCGCCTGATAACACACCACTTGTTTATTTCCTATGGGGTTGTCAAAAAGATGAGTTTATAATAGAACATTATAATATTAGTGCGGTAAGTTGAAAATCACAGCAGAGGCGATACGGCGAGGGCTACAAGAAAGCAGAGGCTGTAATTATCAAAGCGCACGTATGTCATATTTGCAAGGAAACACACATTTTCTGAAAATGACTGCGTGTTTTTGTTGTTTTTCTAGTGTATAAATCTTTGGTAAGCCAACATGTATTTTTCTTTGGACTTAGATGGTAATAGGCTGTCAATAACATTTTGTGCTTCACTTATTATTTCCGGTGGTGTAGACTGTAAATTTAGTTCTTCATTACTAAAACTAGACATACACACATCAAAAGTGTCTAGGGATCAAGCATTTTTATGCGGATTTCTTGAGATTGAGATGTGGTTTTGTAATAAATTTATGATTTTATAAATTTATATGGATCCTTTTTGGTGCATTTCATAATTTGAAACAGGAACTTTCAATCAATTTCTAGTAAAAGATGAAAATCAGCTGTCAATATTTTCCCTATAAAAACATACAACGCATTGAAGACATTATTAGTGCTACTGTTTCCCTACTACTGATTAAAACCAACGTTATTATGGAGCGGCGACGTCATTTAAGCAGGAAAGAAATGCTCAGAGCCGTGGGAATGATAGAAGCTGGTTCCCGGCAACGTACTGTGGCTTTAGCTCTGAATACAAGTCAGAGTGTTATCAGTCGACTTTGGACACGTTACCGAAGCACTGGTTCCGTGGCTGAGCGCCATGGAGGACGGTATCGCTGCACCACACGGAGACAAGACCGATACATTCAAATCACAACTCGAAGAGCTCCAACAATAACCGCCATGATGTTAGCCGTGAGGCTTCATCACTCTTCAGGGAACTTAATTAGCGACCAAACAGTCAGAAACCGCTTGCATGAAGTGAACCTTCATTCCCGAAGACCGCTAAGGGTACCACCTATAGCAATGCACAATCGTAGGATTCGATATCAATGGGCTCTTGAACACAGAAATTGGGCAGAAGAACAATGGCGTTTCGTGTGCTTTTCTGATGAGTCTCGTTTTGGTATGAGACCGGATACAAGACGTATACGACACTGGAGAACCCCTGGACGCCAACAGCGATTAAAATCCTGCCAGGAAGTCCATCCTTATAGTGGTGGAACCATCATGGTATGGGCGGGTATTTGGATCGGCGGAAGAACTGAGTTGATTTGGATCAGATGCAACCTCAACGCTCAAATTTATGCTGAGACGATTGTATCAGACGTCATCGTTCCTCTACAAGTGCAAATCGGTCCCTTATTTCAGTTAATGCATGATAATGCACGACCGCACACCGCAAGAGTTGTAAGACAGACTCTCGCCGCAGCTAACATCAATGTCATGCCCTGGCCTGCTCAGTCGCCAGACTTGAACCCGATTGAGCATGCATGGGATATGCTACAGAGAAGAGCTCTGCCGAATATGGAGGGTATCCAGTCGCAAGAAGACCTTTTTTTGTTGTTGCAACGAACATGGGCGGCCATTCCACAGCGTGATTTGGATGAACTCATTTTGAGTATGCCAAACCGATGTTCTTGTGTTGTTAGTGTTCGCGGTAGAAACACGGATTATTAATTGTTTAAGTTACCCAATAAAATTTTAAAGAAAACTGTTATTTCAGTCTTTTTTTCGAACTTTAATGTTAGTGGTTCAAATGTCAAAAATCCCTTTATTAGGAAAATGGCAAATTTCTTTATTAATGCAAAGGTGACTTGGTTTATCGTTACTGTAGACAAACGAAAACACTTTATTTGATGAATCCTTAAAGAAAATTTTAATTAATATCAATCAGGAGAAAAGTTATTGCAAAAATATATGTTGATCCCTAGACACTTTTGATGTGTGTATTTATTTTTAAACTTTCAAGGTAAAAGGCGACTAACGGACTAAAGACTGCACATACCTCCAACAGCATAGAGCGGCGACGGGCTCATCAAAATAATACTACCAACCCCTCCCTTCCCTTCGGTGTCGTAAAAGGCGACTAACGGACTAAAGACTGCACATACATTCAACAGCATAGAACGGCGATGGGCTCATCAAAATAATACTACCAACCCCTCCCTTCTCTTCGGTGTCGTAAAAGGCGACTAACGGACTAAAGACTGCACATACATGCTACAGCATAGAGCGGCGAAGGGCTCATCAAAATAAAACTACCAACCCCTTTCTTTTCTTGGGTTTCGTAAAAGGCGACTAACGGACTAAAGATTGCACATACAGCCAACAGCATAGAGCGGCAAAGTGCTCATCAATATATTACTACAAACCTCTTTCTTCCCTACGGTGTCGTAAAAGGCGACTAACGGACTAAAGACTGCACATACATCCAACAGCATAAAGCGGCGATGGGCTCATCAAAATAATACTAAAAACCCCTCTCTTCCCTTGGGTGTCGTAAAAGCGACTAACGGGCTAAAGGCTCCCACCTATGTTGTCCATAGATTCAAACGATTAGGAACTAATTTTTAAATTACATTACCGCACTAGTGCGTAGCATTACATTACGATGCTGAAATCGGTGTAATAAGAGCCACTTAACGAGCAAATGTGTTATAATAGTAGATTATTAACCTAGGGGATAAAGCAGTGTCTTCTGTCGCGGGTGACGATTTAAATCGCGAGCGTAACGAAGGACTCGAGGTTTACTCCCGAGCGTAACGAGGGTGTTAAAAACTTAAATCACGAGCGAAGCGAGGGATTTAAGACGAGTCCTGAGTGTAGCGAGGGATTTAAGTTTACCCAAGACTATTTATCACCGAGGAAAATACTCTACTTTTCGTACCATTTGCGAAAAAATTAATACAATAATAATATGAGATAAGCATTTATTAAAAATAATGACAATTAAAAGTAAAAGTTAACATTCGAAACATTGGTCCAATTATTGATAGAGAGAGTTACATTTTTGTTTGGTACATTTATTGTTGATGATGATGAGTCGATTTTTTTTATACCTTTTTATTTCTTTATTTGCTTTATTTCCTTTTTCAAAAAGATGTATAGGTAATGCTTTTTATACAAACTCAATGGTGTAAACACAGATGTAGTTCAGTATAAATTTCGGTAAGTATTCCAAATTTAAATCACATTCTCCCCTAGAGGATGAATGAAATTCAGTACAATTTTCTTTCCCTGTTTTTAACAGATTTAAAATGACTATTGTTATGTTCGCTTTTTGTGGCATAGAATGTCACTTTTTTTTAATAAGTGGTACGAAAATAAAATTACGTCACTGTAGAAGATATAACAACCTTTCAGAAAAAAACTTAACACAGATGCACCCCATACAAACACAATTTGCATTATTGCATTCGTTTCCCAAAATAATCAATTATAAAATGACTGCCATTTTTAATACATAAATACATATAATCACGACTATTATACCCGAAGAGATAGTGAGGGACTAGGCAATGAGCACCGCAAAAGCAGTCCTATGCCATAGTCCACTTTGCACCAAATAACGACTGCACATGTGCTCAGCGTGACATATGGTGAGCCTATCATCGCCCCTTGATACTGTTGGATGTATGTGCAGTCTTTAATCCGTTGTTCGCCTTTTAGGACACCCAATTTGCTTTAAATAAAATAATTATTTTAGTTTTGTAATTTCTTTCAATTATTTACACAAGAATACATTTATTATTCACACCTTCAACAATATTAACCGATAAACATGCAGAATTTATAATTTTATTTACTGAATATTGACCGGGTTCGACTCCCGACTACGTATGAGATTTAAAAAAAAGTTAATTGCAGTTTTTATTAAATCTAAAATCGACGCCATGGATCCTAAGAACAGATTTCCTTATCTCTTATATGTAGTTTTTGATTCTCCCTACTGACCCATTTGGATTGATCACCGTGTCCTAGGTACTGTCCCTTTCATCAGGAAGACCAAATAAAACCATACCTTATTTAAGACATAATAATAATAATTTGCCCAGACACAACCAAGTAGCCAGAATAATTCACCAGCAACTTACTCTTGGATATGGCCTTATTGAATCAGTGGTAGGTACCGTAGGTACTATAAGTACGCACATGCGCCAGTTCTCGAAAATGGTCATGCAACGCTCTACTGGGATCGCTCTATCATCACGGACAGAACTATTGTCGCCAATAAGCCTGATATCGTGGTGGTCGACCGATCTCAGCGCCGGGCAATACTTATTGGTTGATATCACTATACCTCGTGATGAGAACCTCGTGAAAGCCGAGAAGGACAAGCTCCTACCTTGACTTGGCTCACGAGGTTACCGTCATGTGGGATGTGGATTCAACTATGTTGTACCGTTGTACCGACAGTCGTTTCGGCAAACGGCCTTATAGCTAAGAGCCTCGATTAACATCTAGAGAGGCTTTCGCTAAAAGGTTGGGTCAAGGGTCAGATGCAAAAAGCAGTACTCCTTGATACGGCACGTATTGTCAGGAGGTTCCTCACTCTGCAGCCCTAACCACCGATAGCTTGGGTATATCCCCGCCGCCGGTGGCAAACTAGGTTGTTTTTTATAATATTTCATATTGTAAATAGGTTTTTTATATTTATATATACACCGAGATTTTTCAATGGTTTTGGAGCCGAAACCCTGTTCATGTTTATCATCGGTAGAAGCTATTTAGCTTGTAAAACTAAAAATATGAGTATAAAAAATCATTAAAAAAATATTAATAAAAATTTTAAGAACCTTTAGTACCGGACGATCTTATAAAAGTCAACGACCGAGGCGCTTCAAACGCGCCGTCTTACGTGGTCTTACTATGTGAACTAGAACGTTACTATGTGTTTTCGACAAAAAGTCACTTTTACAACTTTTTTATCCTTGCTCGTAAAGCGGTTATTATTTCTTAAATAGGTACAACACTTTTTTTGCATTATAACGTTTTCGGCTCCAAAACCAATGAAAAATGTCGGTGTATATATATATACCTATATATAAATATATATATATATTCGCGGATTAAAAAAATGCGACCCAATTCCTATATTCGCGGCTAAAAATTTCTTTATTCGCGGATCTAATTGATCGCGCCGCGTTAGCACTGCCGCCTCTTGTCAAATGATGCCGCACCCCGGTACCGACACTACCCAATATTCTTTGTAAATGGCGTCAAATGGACTAATAAAAAAAGTAAAATAGATCTTATTACAACTACGCCTAAAGTATGTTGTTAAATGATATCGCCGTCGACTTTGACATAGCCGCCTTCGCCGCGATCGGTGTTTTTGAGAATGTAAACAAACAGAATGAAAGCAACATTTTGTCAATTAGAAACGTATCCCATGTAATCCCATATAAATTACCATTCCGTATTCACGGTTTCTGTATTCGCGGCATATTTTTGGAACATATACCCCTCGAATAAAGAGCTTTTACTGTATTGAAAGAAATTTTACTTACTACCTAAATTAAAAAGAATATAAATATTTAAAAAAATAATAAAAATAATAAGTAATAAGTAATAAACTGGATGGGTGCAGCACACGACCGGTCGTGGTGGAGATTCTTGGGAGGCCTTTGTCTAGCAGTGGACGTCCCTGGCTAATGATGAATAATAAATAAAAAAATTGGTTGCCTGTAAAGTCGGTATACGGGCGAAAGTTATACGTGACAACGACTTTGAGTGGTAAAATAATTTTAATGTGAATATTCATTCGTATAGTAGGAAGAAGGATGAAATAATAGTAACAATTTAAAACAGTGGAAGGGACGCGTGCCTTTCACTTTTTATGTCTGTCTCTCTCGCTCTTAGGCGGGCTAACCATGCCCGAGTGGAAGGGACGCGTGCCTCTCACTCGCTCTCATTGTGAGCGCATAACGTGAGCGGAGCGTAACGCAGTTTCTTGAAGTGTCACCCGGCAAACCAATTTATAAGACGTTGTCACGTCAAAAACTATTGCTGGATGCTTTTTTTTTTTATAGCAGAAGGAGGCAAACGAGCAAGCGGGTCACCTGATGGAAAGTAATCACCGCCGCCCATGGACACCCGCAAAACCAGAGGAATCGCAGGCGCGTTGCCGGCCTTTAAGGAAGGAAGGCTCGTTTCTTGAAGATCCCCAAAGTCGTAACGGTCCGGAAATACCGCCGCCGAGAGCTGGTTCCACAACACTGTAGTTCGAGGCAAGAAATTACTTGAAAAACGCACAGTAGTAGACCGCCATCCATCAAGGTGATGTGGATGGAATGACAGTCGATTGCGTGTTGCGAAAGCTGGCAACCCATGAACACAATTTCTCAGGAAGCCCGTATGATGGAAGTTTAGAGAGAAGAGCCCTGTGCCATACCCTGTCAAAAGCTTTCGCTACGTCCAAGCTAACTGCCAGTGCCTCCCCTTTACTCTCGACTGCCTCCGCCCATCGGTGAGTAAGATACACAAAAAGATCACCAGCCGAACGACCGCGACGAAAACCATACTGGCGATCACTTAGTAGCTGGTTCTCTTCTAGGTACCTTAAGAGCTGGCGGTTTGTAATGGACTCCATTACTTTGGAGAGTAAAGAGGTAATAGCTATTGGCCTGTAGTAGGACGGATCTGAGCGATCGCCTTTTTTTGGAATCGGGTGGACAAGGGCTGTCTTCCAAGAGCTCGGGACGACGCCAGTAGTGTAAGAGAGCCGGAAAAGGCGCGATAGAACTGGTGCCAATTCAGGAGCACACATTCGAAGCACAATGGGTGGAACTGCATCAGGTCCACTCGCCTTATGGATATCAAGGGAAAAAAGAGCCTTACGAACTGACCTTTGCAGGAACTGAACGTTTGGCATTGTACAAACGCAATGCGGGGTATGGTTGGTGGAGAGTTTTCCCCATCGTCCAAGGTCGAGTTTGATGCGAAAAGAGAGCCCAAGAGATCAGCTTTCTCCTTTGCAGTATAGGCCAGGCAGTCATCGGTCTTGTGCAATGGTGGTAGGGACGGCTGACAAAAATTCCCTAAGATAGCTTTGGCGAAAGACCAGAACGCACTAGCCTCTCGCCGATTCTACCTATGAATGATGACTTCGCCTTGGCAATGTCCTTCTTAAAGGATCTGGCGGCAAAGTTGTACTTCTTTCTGAGCGCACTGGTGTTTGGATCCTTTGATGACACCGCATTAGCCCAGGCTTGGTAATGTTGTCGCTTTTGGCGAGACGCCATTTTGCAGCAACGACCAAACCATGGTTGGGACTTGCCGCCAATGGGAACCACAGAGTTTGGAATGAAAAGTTCCATTCCCTGCAGTATCACATCAACGACAGAGTCAGCGGCGACATCAGGATAATCCAGCGAGAAGCAAACTCGCCACCACGGGTAGGACGCAAAGAAACTTCGCATCCCATCCCAGTCCGCTGACCTATAATGCCAGACTCGACGGCTAGCCGCTGGTTGCGGTTTTGAAGTTTCTGTGAGAGGCAAAGTGCTGCGAATCAGACAGTGGTCTGATGAGCCTATTGGTGCATCAACAGAAACTTGATAAGCGTCTGGGTGCGAGGTCAGCAGAAGGTCTAATAAAGAAGGTGCATGGCCCTCCACATCTGGAACCCGTGTTGGCTCAGTTACCAATTAGAACAGACTGTAGGCTAAGCGAAGTCATGAACGGCTCTACCCGCGTGGTCAGTTGTGCGTGAACCAAGCCATTCGACGTGGTGGGCATTGAAGTCTCCCAATACCACAATCTCGGCCGAGGGGATCCGTTGGAGAAGGGAGTCTGTCGCTGTTTGGACGGTCTCCATAGGTTGGTAAGTTCCGATGTTACCGCTGTGGGACCTATACAGGCACGCGTAGACGCGAGGATGACGTCCGCAGTCGACGTGTAGCCATAAGATAGAAAGGTCCCTATCTTCAATATTGCCAAGGCGACGGACGCACATATCCTCCTTGACATAGGCACAAACACCGGCTCGTGGCACAAATGCATGTTCCAGGTTGTATCCCGGGTAGCGCAAGTAGGAGATGTTAGGAGGCGGATAACTGCGTCTCGGTGAGGAAGAGCAAGGCCGGTTTCGCCATCTCGAGGTGGTAATGGACGGCGCTCAAGTTAGAGTGGATTCCCCTGATGTTGCAGAAGTCCACGCGAAGCGTAGGAGGGGGTGCCAATTGTCTTGCCTTTCTCCTGCCTGCAGCATGCCATGACACGAGCGGACTTTTGCCCTCCCCAGAATACGTAGGGCAGCCTGAGCGAGAACGCTCAGGGGGGATTCTCCGACACTGGATGTGTCGGTACCCCCCTGGGGTAAATCTAGATTAAAGTTCGCTGCCATATCAATTGTGATGGGGGGAGGGGTCTCCGGAACCCTCACTCGCCGGACGAAACATAACAGCACAGAGTGCCATTGTTTCACGCCGAAAATTCGTGAGGGGGTGGTATTACGCCGGGCGAGCCGACCCAATGCGTGCTGCAACGCAGAGCGTGGCAGCTGGTGTCACTCATTTTGCACCACCCAGGGGTCACGTGTAGGGTCTCAAGGGTAAACCTACGGACGCGAGTAAGTTAACCCCCATTGATGTCATTCATTATGAGGATAATATACTTAAAACTTGGGTTGAACTAAGTGAAAACTATCAGTTCTTCTCATTAAATAACAAAACAATACAAGCGTTTGGTCACCGGTGTCAGAGACTGTAACGGTATTTAATTTAATTTTATCGTCAGAGGTAGGTACAACGGCGGAATCCGTCGCTTTACCAGTCTAAAGGTCAAAATCCCTTGCACACCGCATCGTCTATTTTGTACGGGCACGTACCCGGGCGGCGGTGCGCTTGATACGAAAATCGCTGGAAAGTGGTAAAGCGACGGTGACCCCGACCGTACTTAATGTCCTAAATTTTTTTTAAATGTTAAAAAACGTTTCACTTTTTTCTTATAGGTGGTTATTTTTGAAAATTGCTTGACATTGATCTATCGGCTACATTTTTAGGAGACCTCTTTTTAGTTTGTAGGATGGTAGGACCTCTACATAAAATATATTGCTGCACCCATGCTTCGGTAACATAAGTTTCAATAGCTGTCGTTTCAATAGGGTTGGAGAAAAAATCTTAAAGAGGGTATATAAGGTTTATCGATAAAATTGATTGTACTAATTTGTTTTAATCTAAGACTAAATACCATTAATGGCTCCGACATCGGTGACCAAACATAAGAAAAATTACTTGACATCATTAATAAAACACAGATAATTTTATTAATTTAGCTTTCACAAGCTCGGCCGTAATGCCATTAGCACCCGACAAAGAGATTGTAATAGTTTAATGTCTTTGGCACTCGACGTCTTGCTGTTCATAAGCTGGGTGATATCGTACAGGCTGTACGGGATGTCTTCAGTTTAATGCAGGGTTAGCTTAGTTCTTGCCGAAATATAAAGTTCTAGATTGATTGTAGATATTTGACATTTTGTTGTAGGTTGATCTGCTTGGCGTCTGTACCTAGGTATCTATTTGTAAAGAATTGTTAAAAAATCGTTCCGTTGAGGTAAGTTCGGACGGTTTTAGTTGTATTTGGAAGATGTTGGCAAAATTTATTTTTCTCGAGAGTTACATTAGTTAGCACAATAAATTATAGTGAAAAGGACCAAGGGAAAAAACGTCCCCACCATCAAACAGATTTGAAATTAGTGTCATTTGAAGGGTCTAATATGATAAATATTTTTTACTATGGCGATGTTCTTCAAATACGATAGATTTAGGTTTTAAAACATTTTTTGTTTTTATATAAGTATTTTTTTTCCAACAAAATAATAATGCAAGAGCAGACCAGCCTCCACAGGCGGCACCCGTTCACGAGTATGACATGTGAATCGGCCATGCATCGCTTCTCTCAACCATGTTTTAGGTAACGTAATGACTCGACGCACATGTCACCACCGCAGAGACACTTTGAGAGCATGACACACTCGAGCAACTCCAACCAAAGCAAGAAAACAATTAGACAACTTTATACGCAACGTTTACATTAAAAATAAATACATTTTTGCCGAAAAGTTTTTTTTGTTATAAATAAACCCAATACTTTTTGCAACTAACACAGGTACTTTAGGCTTCTTTGGGTCCCAATGAACAAATTGACACGTATCCCATGACTATGTTGTAGGGTGGGGACAGGGTTCATACAAAATCCCCCATGGTCCTTTATTGTTAATAAACAGGCTTTAGGATAGAATGTGTTTTATATAGTTATAAACGAAACAACTACTATTATATGATGTTTAAAATACGAATAAAATTTTAAAACCTTGGGAAAGATCGGACGTTCATGGGGAAAGACCAGACTACCTTCTAACATCGCCATTAAGGCTTAAAACAGTTCAACAAATATAAAAGAGTTCATAGAAAGAATATATCCGTTCTTATACGTCCTACATGATTATCTTTTGAAAATTTTATATTGTTAAAAAAGTTACCTGGAACAGTAAATTGTTTTTTTTTTATATTTCCGGCATCCGATCTTACCCCACTAGACCAAATCTCAAATTGCAGTGGCTCTCAAACTTTCGTGTTCGGAACTTTCTGAATTCCAGATTGAAGATTGGATATCAGTCCTATCCTTAAAGCATTCAGTTGAATGCTCTAAGGTCCTATCTATTGAAGTTTGACAACCACATGCATTTTCACTCCAGTTTAAGATCCGATTATTTTAGTCCGAACTTCACCTGATAATATCTGCTTGGGGAATGACAGGATCACAGCCTCAGCGTATTTACCTACGGCGAAGAATTAACCTCCTATTTAAATTTGATCAAAAAATTTCTCGGTTATACCAGGGGGGTGTCAATCCGCAGTTTAGGTACGTTCGGCCGGCGCGCCTCCCAGGCAGGCCGCGGCAGGCGTATGGCCGCTCGGCTCGCACGCTCCAGGTCGCGCGTTAAAACGAACGATCATTTGTGTGATTTTTGTGCACTGGACAATGACTACTAAACGATGTTATAATCCGTATAAAAGATTATGTTGTGTTTACGGGTGTCTAAATAAAATAAAGAACAATGAATCTGATTTAAGTATTTAAATATACTTAAATATATCCATGAGTGGAAACCCTGCGCTCCTGCCTGACGTCAAATCGATATCGAGTCAGCGTTGCTCAACAGAATATGAACGCTCGGGTCACACGTTAAGTTTAAATTTCGCGTGAAAGTCGTAGGCGAAGGCTACACGTAAAGTATTTAACGTGATCTATATCGCGATCTGGATTGACTTAACGTAGAGGATCACGGTCACACCCTACACGTTCAATATTTATCACGTCAGTATTGCGGCTTCCTTTGCGCGGTGCGGACCGTGCGAACGCTACCATGGATACAACAAGAAAAGTTAAAGCCTGTATAGCTATTATTTTAGAAATATTGATAAATAAAATAGTGGAAAGAAAGCGATGGATGAAAAATTATTTTCTATAGTTGGACCGTAGACTATTTTTTTTTTATTATAGAAATTTTTGCATTCTGCTATAATATAGGTATAGGATAAAATGTTTACTAGAAAAAAACAACGAACCACAGGAAATCTCGAATGCGATTCAAACCCATGACCTTTAATTGTTAAATTCACGATGAATTTTGTTAATATTAATGTTAATAATATTTATTTGTGTACATTGCATGCAATGATGCCTGATCACGGGCAAACTGTTGATACTATATATTTTTTTAAGAACTTGTTACACAGTTTATGCAATAAAGGAATTCTGTTCTATTCTATTATATTCTATTCTATTTAGATTGCCAGTTTACTGCTCTAACCGCTAAGCTACCGAGACCCTTTAGTTTATCCTATTAATTTTTTCTCTGACACCGTCAATAAATACGTTCTTTTATTTTTTTTATATTTGTCCAGTAACTTGCTTAGGTCTTCGTTTCTTTTTGTAATAAGTGTATGAACTATCCCACAGTTCGGGCAGTACCTATTTCTAGGTTGAGAATAAATTATTTCAGGTATTTTTGGTCATTTGCATAAGGTTCTACAAGTACGGGTGACGGCGCGCCGGCGCATCGTCGACCCCGCATGGCACTGGCACATCGTCACCCATCGCTGCCGCGGAGCGAACTGAAGTGATAAATATTGACCGCGCGTCTACACGTTCAATATTTATCACGATCCATGGACTGACAATCCGTAATTCGGATTTCTAGAAATCCTGTGATCCGTATCGCGATCCGTCAATACTTCAGTCTACACGCTCAATAAATATCACGATATGGAATAAATAGCCGTGGATCACAATATTTATTGAACGTGTAGCCTTCGCCGTAAGAGTAGGCAATTTTTTAAGACCTAAACATGAAGAGTGAACCTTCTGTATGGTAGTGCTTGCTATTAGTTATTTTGTGGTTATACTAACTCAATAATTTACGTAGGTAAATCCTAATCCTAGTTCAAAACCCATTTTCAATGTATTGAACCTAGTTCAATACATTGAAAATATATAAGGTTTCTTATTTAGATGTGGTCAGTTTATTTTTCCTACCATTACTACAAAAATAATAAAATTGATATTCCTGGCAATACTTTAAAAAGAGGCTCTCGAAGCATGTTCTCACTCGCACCGCGTTCCTCTCCTGAAAATGTGGTTTCTGTAATAGAACAAAAATATTCTGATAATTTAATAAATCACTCTGTCTTTTAATCATTAGTTTTCTTTCATGGTTGCCTGGAAGAAATTGCTTTTAGCGATAAGACCGTCAACTGTATGTACTATTATGTTGTATTGTCCTATTGATGTTTCTGTGGTATCACACGTATTTCATTAGATACGCAAATGGTCAAATACGCATATCGCTCGTCAAATCACAAAACCGAAACGTAACTCGTCGGGTTCACAACTTTTTAAACACGCATCTCGATTCTCGACAGAGAGGAATCTCGACAGATACGCAACTCGGCATAACATTTGTAAATAACACCCCATTCACCCAGATAGCAAGAGAACCATAACAAGCGAATTAGTCTTATACAACACACAATTATCAGTTTTTTATAATAATGCACACAGCATATTAATCAACTCTAACAATAAATAACAAAAAAATATCTTGTCGTAAAAATGAGTGGCGTGTTTGCTTTAAAAAAAGCATTAACTATAGCCTGACCGCAACCGCTGTACCGCGCCTTAGGTATGCGCGGGTGGTGGGGGAGTGGGAAGTAAAGAGCATGAACTCACATGAGATTCGTAGTGTCAGACAGATCTTACGATATTGAAGCACAGTTTATTGATGCCTTATATTTACGAGTATAATTACATCCAATCCGTTTTTGTCCAGTATGATTTTTAGATAAGTACAATTAAAGAACCAATATAAATGAAAAAAAATCTTTAATTCTTGGAAATATATAATATAAAGTTTCTTCGTTTGATTTTCTTTTCTTAAAATATTCGGCCACTTTAAAAATGACAGTCTTTATTATCTCGAGATAATGCACGACCCATATTTAGATATTTTATCTCATGTGCGTCTGACACACTGGTTGCCGCCGTGAGCGATGACGGCAGAGTGACAAAATGGAGCAACTGTTTCGCCCCCCCGCCTCGCCGCTCACATACCCAAGGCGCGGTACAGCGGTAGCGGTCAGACTATACCTGTTGGCACTGACAGTTTATTGAATGTAAGATATAGTACAGGTCTCTACTGGGTTAATTTATATCATTGTTACCTAAAGGATTAAACTGTAAAATTAATTAAACAAGTAAAAATAATAATGCCTTTAGTATCTAAACAAGATTTTGAGCATATGGGCACCACGGCTGGTTTGTATCGAGGCGTAATGAAGAAAAGATTAAGCGACTATATTTGACTATCAGCACATATGAAAAGCGTGTAAGTCCTATTATGGGTGTCTGTCGAGAAGCGTATCTGTCGAGTTGCGTATCAGTCGAGTTGTGTATCAGTCGAGTTGTGTATCTGTCGAGTTGCGTGTGTGTAGAGCTGCGTGTTTAACGAGTTGCGAAACTGACATGCGTATGATCCTGATAAACAAAATGAAACATTAAATTAATAACATCAACATCATGTTATATTTCGTAGTGAGGGAGGGCATCATTGATAACATCAAGAATAATAAATTGCACTATTACAATATTCTATACATCGTTTTATTATATCCTTGTACTCCACAACAAAGAACTAAATTCAAGTTACAACATCAAAAGAAAAAAATACTAAAACATCTTTCTCTAAAGTCAAAATGTACGAATTATAAATGTTATATCGACAAAGCACAGTTCATATCATATAATTTATATCTTTATTTATATTTTAACAACATTTTGTACAATTACTAAAGTCGGAATCCAGAAAAACATTGTCGGAAGCACATTTTTTATTATACAAACAGCAGATTGCTTGGTTAAAAGGTTAACACATCCCATAAAAACATCTTAATTCAAAATTTTACAACTTGATAACCCAATTTTAAAGTTTAAATATTTTCATGCAGTTTTTTTTTAAATTGGTTTATTAGTTTGAAATTGGAAGTTTGTGTGGGATACCGAAATGTGTATATTGGATTCGCCAAATGTTTGTAGTCTTAATTGTCATTGGCATACGAACTATTGGCCTAAAATATTGTCGCGCAATTTTTAAAATGTCCAAAATCAAGCGCATCACTTTAAAACGGTTGCACATATTAGCATATCTTGTTGTGTTTGTAATTGTAAGATTTGAATCCGCCAGCAAGCGGAGAAGGTAACGTATTGGGGCTATTACTACTAAATAAACGTTTTTAAAGTTCCAGCAAGCGGAGAAGGTAACGTATTGGGGCTATTACTACTAAATAGATGTTTTTAAAGTTCCAGCCAGTGGAGAAAGAAACCTGTTAGGGCTATTACTAATAAATAGACGTTTTCAAAGTTCCAGGGCCCTTACCGCCATCTTTTAGCAAACGACTCAAGTTCTACTCAGTTCAGTATAGGTTCTGAAATTGAATCGCTTAGATCCGTACCATCATCATAAATAATCTGAGCCGCATTTGGTCCGATCGAATGAATGACCATTGTCGCTGGTCTGCGTGTCTAACCTTGAGAAAAGAAAGAGATGGCGCTACGTAGAATTTCTATAAGTGCGTCTCGCTTTCAAGTCAGCTTGAAGAGCGTTCGTAAACTACTTTTAAAAAGTTGCGGAAATAATCGGTTTTATAAACCTATTTTATTTAACGTAATATAATTTTAATGTTATTACAATCAATTTAAAACATTGTTTTGTAAAGTTTTGAGTAAAAAAGCACGTATGTGATACCTTTGTATCGATAATTTCTATTTTTTTATTTACAAAGATTTGACAACACGCGTTTGAAACACAGAACTTTGAACGTACGTTCTCTGAAATCTGTCATTGTGATGTGAACACGAGCGGTACCGCGGTGTTTAAATTCAAAAATAAAATAGTATTTAATCATTTTTTGGTTTAACAATGCCGTAAGTACCTATTTAAAATTGAAGTATTGCTTTAGAAAACTTAGTAATTTGTGTACATGTGTGGTTGGTTTACATTTTGTTCACATCCCGCGCCTTCGGTCTCAAACTTACGAACTCATGGAATGTGGGTTTGAAGTGTTCTCAAGTGGCTGTTTGTTTTTCAATAAGACATAGTAGGTTTACTTTCTTTAGGCGTGGGACCTCGTCGTAGCAGCGTCGCAGTTTAAATATAAATAAAAAAAGTCTAATGTTGTTAAAATTAACAGTGTTGCGTACGTAGCGGTGAAAGAATACTACCACCCCCTCTTCCCTTGGGTGTCGTAAAAGGCGACTGACGAACTAAAGACTGCATACACCCAACAGCATAGAGCAGCGATTGGATCACCACCAGCTGTCACGCTAAGCACACTTGCAGTCGTAATTTGTTGAAAAGTGGACTGTGGTAGAGGACTGCTTTGCTGTCCGCTAAGCACACTTGCAGTCGTAATTTGTTGAAAAGTGGACTGTGGTAGAGGACTGCTTTGCTGTCCTCATTAGGCAATGAGGACAGTCCTCTACCACAGACTAGGCAGTCTCTGACTAACCCTTTGGGGATAACAGTCATGATTCTATGTATGTTTATTAAAGAGAATGTGCACGCCATGTATCCCGTGTGGCATAGCAGTTTAAGTAGGTACAATATAAATAAAATGCATATTCATTCAATAAGCCCATAAGGCCAACGGCAACCTCTTACCGAGTAATAACAATAACTCTTTTTCTTTGTAACATTAGTTTAGTTTGAATAAAACTAATTTAACCTTGTACTTCTTAAATTACAGTACTGGAATGACTATAAATCCAAGGTTAAGTCTAGAGTGGTCTCTGTGAGAGTATCACTTCAACATACAGGTGGTGGACATCAAAAGTGCACCTATTGACAGATATAGAATAAAATTCCTCCAAATTGTAGGAGAGGATTTTGGTTCTGGTAATCCGGATGCCAGGGTTGAACCATTTCATGATGTGAGTACTTATCATTTATTTATTTAATTCAGTAACAGTTAATACATACAGTCCTATTAAATAATTTAATTGATATCAATAAATAGAGAATCAGTATAATTTATTTTTAGCAAAATTCATATTATTATGATGAAGTGTATTACTTTTATAAAATTTGCCTTGTGAACAATCCTTCAGTTTCTTTAAATTCATCCCTTAAAAGATTTGGAAATAATTTAAAAGGATGGCAAAATTTACTATAGAAACAAACATTCAAATTTATGAGTTATGCTAAACCCTGGCAATATAGCAATGGCATAGATGTGGAAATATTTTATTTATTTTAAAAATTGGAAGGAAATCACTTTTACTTTTGAATCATCGACTAGCAGCTGGTAGATAAAGTACAATAACGATTGTTTGTTTTACAGGCACCACCAGCAGACCAAAGTCAGCATTGGTCGAAAAGTTTATTGTCACAGTGGCCATACCCAGCACTGCTGACTGTAGGTGATGACGCGCAGCAGCACCCAACAGCAACCCCTCCACCTGCGTCACTTGCTGTTCTTCTACCAGCGACGCCGCGTCGTCCACCTCGTCTCATGTCGCGTCGTGCCAGCCCCGCAGCCACCGCGGGCCTTCCACTCGAGCGACGCTCTCAACGTACACCTCTCGCCGTCTGCGGATTCAAACGCCGCCGCCTCGACAGCATTCGACGATTAGACTCGCACCAACACGGCAGAGGCTGAGACGAGGTGAACCACTGATGATGCAAGAGGCGGCACGAAGAGCGCTAGTATTAGACTCCAGTGATAGAACTACGTTGTCAGGGAAGAAATTAAATGTCCTTAGATATTTAGTTAAGGATATAAGGGAAATAAAAAATATATTAAATTCACGATGAGTAAGGGTTTAATTTTAATTTGATAATTTAACTACATTGCATTATACATATTTAATATTAAAAAATTACAATACAACTTAGGTACCTACTTTAAATACTAAACTTAATAATAACTAAATGCTAACTCTACTCTAAAGAAAATATTTGATATCAGACAAACGGTAACTTAATATTTTTTTAGGAAACTAAGTATAAAGAGTAACAATCAATGAACATATCAACTTGTTATTTTTCATTTTAGGATGCCCTTGCCTGCCACAGACGTTGAATGAGGTCCTGCCTTGTAGCCTGTCCCATTTGCAAGTCAGGATTATTACTACAACTGGGGTTATAGACTTCTCCTCCTGGCTGCATTTGAGCTTCTTGTTGAAGTTCGGCATCGCTCAGTTCTGGGACTTCTGTGTTCGCCTTGTTGCAAATGTTGTGAAGGATTACACAAGCATTCACAATTGAGGCAGCCCGATAGTCCTCTCTACAATGTTCCTAGCCCGAACATGCAATTGAGTATAGTGAGCCTCTGGAGTGTTTGGCAATGCATTATTTACAATAGGAGTCATAATGTACCGCCTTAATGGATACCCAGAATCACCTGAAACATTTAGAGATTAGGTAATTTATTAGTATAGAATTTTATTTTAAAAATTTAAACAATAGACTGATTAATACCAAGAATATTAAGGAAATAATGTCTCATTAATTTATAGTACCTATGTAAATTAACAATAATTATTAAATTATCTGTCTTGTGTGTTAAAATAAATAAAAAATGCTTACCAAGTAACCACACAGATTCATTTAGACTTTCTAGATGACTTTTATAGGATGATTATTCCATATAAAAATATCATGGGTTGCTCCACCATAACTAGCATCCACACTAGTAATCTGCATATTGGCATCATAAATCTGTAATAAAATTGTAGATTATTATTAATTTTTAACCGCCTCTGTGGTCTAGTGGCTACCGGCTTCAGACCTAGAGGTCCCGGGTTCGATTTCCAACGAGGGGGGGGGGGGGGGTTACATCTTTTTGTGGCCGGTTTGGTTGGTAGGGCTGTTAAGTCTCCTGGCTAGTTTACCACCATCTTATCTGAGTCTGTCACCATAATAACGATGTTTATAGCATTGTTGTGTTCCGACAGTTTGAGATAAGATAGCCAGTTCCTCAGTGGTTGAGGATTCCGCTTCCACCTTCGTCCTTATCGTCACTTACGATCAGGTGAGAAGATGACCAAGCACTTACCCGTTATAGTAAGAAAACAAAATAATTTTATAACATACTTAAATGTACTCAAAATTATTATGAAAAGTAGTCTATTTGCTAACATCATGATTTTTGGAACCATTTCCACTGGAGGGACCATCACAGGACATCATTAATTGACGGTAAATGACTTAAAATGAGTACTTAATTACGTTGTAGTAAAGAAACTCACCAATTGTACATTGAGGGAATGATAGTGTTTCCTGCAGTAATATCTTTCTTCATGTTGTGAAGGTCTGATTATAGCAACATGAGTACAATCAATACATCCTATCACCCCGGGAATGTTAAATTTCTTGTAGAACCTTGTAAATATTAAAAATGTTAGTTTAAATAGTCTGTTATTTTATTATAAATGGTAATAAATTGTATGATCTCACACCAAATATTTTGTTTCAATTTATACAAGTACTTACATATACATACATTTCATAGGTACAGTAAACTGTCTACTATTATGTTTAATTGTCTACTGTGGATGATAGGTTTGGACAGTTTGGACTTAGCAAAGTTATTTTGTCATTTATGTAAAAAACAAAGACAACCATAGTTTCAAGGATTTCCTGTTTAAATACAATCTTTAAGTCGGCTAGAAAATTGTAAATGAACACTTTCATTGTATATGTCAAATTCAAATTTAATTATGACTTACTCTGCTCTAATGAGAGACCTTTCTTGTTGATTTTTTGGAAAAACCACATACTTTCTTCTCATTGCAAATGAATTTAGACATGCTGTCACCTGTGCTATAGCCGATGACACGGTTTGTTGAGCCATTGAATGTGCACTGATACTACCAATGGGTCTCTGATAGGAGCCATTGGCATAAAACGACAATGCAGTTAAAACCTGAAATAGGCATAAAATAAAGTTTCAAATTGACATACAAATCACCTACTAAAACTATTTAACAGTAGGTAACACTGATATACTTAGTAAGTTTCCGAAAATTTGGCAGTGCTCTACCTACCTTTGTCTCCACAGACAGATCACTAGACCGTCTTGTTTCCCTGATCATTGGTCTTATTTCCTCGCAAAGCTCTTGCGCCAATGATTTGGATAGGCGATATTGCCGAATGAACTCTCGGTCTTCAAGTTCAAAAGCATTCGCCTGTACCCTTAGCGACATACGCTGACGCTTTCGCCTTAAATTTGACTCGCTGTAGTCATTCTCCAAGAACTCTAATTTGGCCCATTCATCCGACATCTAAAAAATAAAATATATTGTAAGTCGCTACCTAGGTGATGAATTATTTTCCTACAGCGGACATTTCTAGTTACTTAAATTATAATTACTTTTAATTTAAAGCGGTTGACTCGAACAAACTGACTGTTCAGATGTAACTATCATTGTTACTTCTCAGGATTGATATGGAATGTAACACAATTCGGATGGAACTGGAATTTAACACTATGTGGATGGAACTGACTACTCGGACCGGACAACCAGTTCTCCTTTTGATGTTGTGCAGGCTAGTGGGGGCTGGGAACCGAAATTTCGCGAAAGGTCTCACTATAGATGGGGTTCAGCACCCCGCCACGACAGTTTCTCGTGAAACAATAACACTAACTAGGATAAAAATAAAATTTTGCCTCGCCTTTGGGTCGTCCAACTTACAATAAATGCATTGTCTTACAACTAAAATTACGGGTCTTTTGTTGTTATTCAATTTCGGAAGACAATGTCTATGAAAGCAAATGACCTTACATGTTTGAGCAAACAAAGTACTTAGGTACCTACCTATTATTTTCGGGATTTTATTGACTCCCAGGTGGCTGGACTATAGAGACCATTATGTTCGTTGTACGAAGTTCGTCAAGCCATCCTTTAGTTACTCACAATATTATAAACACAAAGAATTTATGATTGTTAGGTTATGGAACGCATAAAACTAACTTTAAACTTAAAATATTTAAGTTTATATTAAATACAATACCTGATGAAGCTTTTTTACATCACTGGATACTCACGAAAACAATTTTTTGTAATCAAATCCAACAGGAATAACACAAATCACTTAATCTATTCACTTTAGGTTAAAAAATAGCAACTTATTTTGGTTCGCTTTAAATGACAGCTACGCGTATCAGTTTAGGTCGTCAAGGGACGTGGTGGTAGCAAATTTCATACAAATTGAATGAACGAAGTCGTGTCAGCGATCCAACTTAAAAGTGAATCGCTGTCAAAAAACGACTCTTCATCTGAGACGTTTATAAGACGTGGTAGTACGAATAAGCGATTCTATTCAGTTTAGGTCCTAAAATGAATCGCATTATGAGATGGTGGTAAGGGTCCAGCAAGCGGAGAAGGTAACGTATTGAGGCTATTACTACTAAATAGACGTTTTCAAAGTTCCAGCAAGCAGAGATGGTAACGTATAGGGCCTATTACTACTAAATAGACGTTTTCAAAGTTGTGTCTCTGTAAATATTCTTATTTAAAATTCGGCATAGGGTACGCGATGCTTACGCTGACCAAGTCGCAGGCGGGCCGCTAATTTACAATATACTTAATTCTTTGGCTCGTCCTAATTTTGCATTTTTAATTAATGTAATAATAAAATTAATAATAATTAATGATAATTTTTATTCTTTTATTAATTAACATGTCATTTGAAAAATCAAGAAATCACGCCTAAGGCCGGTTACAGTGCTCGACCGACCGGCAGTGCGTACGTCAGTCGCGTTTGTCATTTATGATATCCGTAACGGTCGGTCCACCGATCGGTGCTGCACTGAACGCGTTCATTTGTTTCCATAGCGCGTCGGTCGACCGACGGCACGCATGCGCACGCGCTCGACCGACGGTCCTCGTATGCCGTGCGTAGCAAATACGCGTGCGTACGGTCAGTCGAGCACTGTAACGATTTATGGTTTTTCATATAAATGACAAACGTGACCGACGTACGCGCACCGACGGTCGGTCGAGCACTATAGGCGGCCTAAACATTTGATCGAAGTGCCCTAACCTAGTAATTAAGTCACGCGCAAACGTGCTGCCGACACTGGATACTTTAACAGGAAACCGTTTACTGTATCCGGAAGCGGCGATCAGACACAGTTGCCAGTTGCCTATTACCGACACGGCACACCATAGGAAACAGTAACTGCTATGTAAGGTAGCTTTCGCAGCGCCATACAATAAAAAGGAATTATTTTTTTTATCTGTTTTTTAGAGGCATTACTTGTTAATGTTGCTTGAGTCGCCAACTGACGACTTTTGGATTCCAGTTGCCTACACTGAACACTTTTTGATTCGCAATCGGCGTGTGTTAGGTAGTAGCGACTTAAATCAAAAAGTGTCTGCGTCTGCGCAGAGAGTGGTCGATTTCATATTGATATTATGAAAATAAAATAGTATTCACTGGTAGCTAGTATCCCACACAATACACCAAAAGTAATCTCGTTTGCGCCTAAGACTACCGCTAACCTAACTCATTTGGTCGGGTTGCTTTTACCAATAAAGGCATGGCGATAGCTTTTAGGACATTGGATATTAGCACTTGCAAAATTAAGGCTTTTAATTTTAAAGCCCATGTAGACCTTGCCGCTGTGAGCGGAGCGGCATGCGGATTATTTGTTCATTGCATCCTTTCTATGTCCATTGACTAAAAGGCTTCCTTTGTATAACGCGCCATGGTCAAAGAATCCGCTCGCAGCGGCAAAGTCGTGGCCGCACCGTTAGGCGTTAACGTTAGTTAGTTCGTAACAAGTTCAGGCCAATGAGGTTTAGCCAATAAAATTAGGACCAACCATTTTTAGCAAATCAAAGGGCTTCCGTGTTACATACATTGAAAAGGACTTTATGTAAACATCTATTACAATTTATTCATTCGTCATTCAGTACACCAAATCCATTCCTTTTGTGCGGTTTTCTTTTAAATTACGCAATGCAGGAAACAACCACATAATATAATATTTTCTTAGTATATCATAAGACTTAAGTTAATGCAATAAGAGCGTGGAATAGATGAACATCAACAAATCAATTTGTGACTTGCGTAAGGCTACGTGGAAGATTTTTAAGTAATCACTCATTCATAACTATACCTCCAATAACATACAATAAATCTGTAATCTTCGAATATAACTGCATTACAACAACAACATAACAATTTAATAATTCCAAATGTAATAAATAGAAACATTTCCATAATCTTTACAACATAATTATAAACAAATAGCTATTGTAACAACTACAAAAAATATGTAGGTGTTTACGAAATGCTATTGATATCGTTCCTGATAAGCATTACGCCCTTCTATCACGTATGTAAAGTTGTTAAAAGGTTTTTTATTTAATTACCATATTTTATCTACTATACAAACTAAATCTTTGGTCAGAACAGGATGCTAGTCATAGTATAACCAAATGGAAGTAACAAGGATTTACACATTGTGTTGCAAGAACTTACCTATGGCGAATTTCAATTCGTTGTTATTTAATAAACGATAGTTAATATTTATATTATTTTAAAAAATCCGACACTTTAACAACCTACATCACAGTAGAAGGCAGCGCGAAGCTTAAAAGGAATAACATTGTGCTGAAATACGATGCTGGTTAAATATCTACTATTCTACGGCAAAAATTTTTTTTGAAGAATTTTTGTAAAAAATATATTGGACGCACTTGGATTTTAACTGTTTTTTTGAAAGAAAGACACCATCGTTAGTTGTTTTCACGTGAATCTTTCACTAAAGAAAAAGTAAAAAACCGAGTGACACTAGATATTTGCACAAAGAATTGTAAATTATTTGTTTACAACAATCTTTATGGCTAAATATGCAAACTGCACCAAGCCATCAAAATAAGAGAATAAAAAAACATTATTTATTGAATTCGGCCGTAGTATAGCCAGCTGCATACTGTAATATGCATATCAACAAAGTACAGACAGCAGTGTACCTGTTACATAACTCATGAAATATTTTAATTCTACGTGTACATGGAAGACATAATAAAATGTAAGGCAGCAAATGTTGTCGTTGTGTGTCATTATAATAACCCAAAAATAAAAAGAACAGCCCTACCTAGACAAGTGGCAACCGCTCCATATCGACACGTTAACGTTTGTGAATAGTAAAATGGTAGACAAGTTTACAGATATTTGGCGAATGCTCACTCAATTCGATCGCTACCACAGAATATATAATTAAATTAAGTTGAAATAAAAAATAATAATGTTCATAAATTGCCTCTATAAAGTTTAAAAATTATCAATTTAAAGCGAAATCCCATTCTATTCTCTAAGCGTTCATGCCACTTGTCAGGCCCTCAGTAGTTATAAATTGAAGATAAAAATGTGCCGGATCAGTGAGGACGATTATGATTTCTTCTTGGTGTAAGTAGTTAAATTTGATACCTGGCACAACCTAACTAACAACCTTTTCGAATTAACTACTAATTACCAAATACGACAATGTGTAACACTTTGTTCACGAACCTAGTCTTATAAGATATTATTGCAGTTTACAAAGTTTTCAGGTCTGTCGTCACAGGGATGCTAATGTATTTATAAAGTGTTACATTTCAATTATAGTGTTCGCGGCAACTTTAAAAAAACCACAAACACGATTATAAGTCATCAAACGAAGTGCATTTGTGTAATCTATGTACGGAATGTTCACTAAGGGCAGGAGCGATTTCATCATACAATGGAATGTTCTAGCTGCCTTCTTGTGTTGGTTACAACAGTTTTCTGGATTCCGCATGGCCGATCGCATCGACATTTTAAACGCCTATTCCTTTTTAGATGATGTTTGCGCGTCGTGGGGCTAAACACCGTCTGTGTCGTAAATTTCAGGAACGATTCTTTATTCTGTGATCTGTAAGAAAACATACATTCTTTAATTTGTATGTGAAGTGGAGTCACTTTTGAATCAGGTGTAATTTAGCATTGATAATAATAATTATTGTTCTTTAAGTAGCCACTAGCCGCTACACGTAGTACATCCGAATACCTTACCTTTTTCAGAGCCTTTACGGTCAGAAGGTCTAAGCAGCAAAACGTCCAACAGCGCGAAACGTCTAATGAGCAGTAATAGGCTTATTAGGAAAAGGTTCATGTAGCAAAACGTCCAACTCTCAGATGTTCTGTATAGCAGAACGTCTATTTCGCAAATCGACTATTTTAAAATGTGTACACTCATGATAAAAAATAATTGTTTGTAAAGTAAGTACCTACTTAAAATTTATTTGTTAAACAAAATTGTTACAAAGCAATAGCTTTTTAAATATTATTAGGATGCTATAGGCGCACAAATTTCCCTAAATGTATGCACCTAATATCTTTTAATATGACCAATGTTTACCAAAAATTCAATAGGATTGACTTTTCGACTCTCAAGCTTTTGCAGCTCTCTTTTGTAATATGGTATTAAACATTATATCGATGTTTCTTGGCTTATTTCCTTCAAATAACAGGTTCTTGCATTTGCGATCTTGCCACAAAACTTCTTTTCTGAGAGCTTTGAGGAACAGTAGCAGGGTTGGTTTTGATTTTATAATCGTGTTGAGCCGCCCGTGCCAACTTTCTAGAGCATTGTTTGTGCGAAAATTATAATTCCTAGGACTTATGTGCCTGGGTATCCAGACATTTTGAGAATGTAACGATTTGCGAAATAGACATTCTGCTATACAGGCTACCTGAGAGTTGGACGTTTTGCTACATGGACCTTTTCCTAATTAGGCTTACTGCTCATTAGACGTTTCGCGATGTTGGACGTTTTGCTGCTTAGACCTTCTGATCGTAAAGCATTCAGAGGTGCCTGAAGGGATGGTAGATAAAAATGTTTTGTGCCGACTCAAGAGAGAGCGTCAAGTTAGCAGCCTCTCCACGGAATTAGATGGTTTTTACTAAGTCAAAAAATTTTGTATAAATAGTGACGAATAGCTTTAGATTAAAAACAAAAAGATACGGCATTAGCGTCTTTTTTTTATAAAAGAGGGAGGCAAACGAGCAGGCGGGTCACCTGATGGAGAGTAATCACCGCCGCCCATGGACACCCACAAAACCAGAGGAATCGCAGGCGCGTTGCCGGCCTTTAAGGGAGGAATAGGTTTAAGGAAGGAATAGGAATGGGAGGAGGGGGGGGGGGGCTCCGGAACCCTCACTGGTCGGACGAAACACAACAGCACCAAGTGCCATTATTTCACGCCGAATATTCGTGAGAGGGTGGTATTACGCCGGGCGAGCCGGCCCAATGCGTGCTGCAACGCAGCGTGGCTCTACCACTCAGTCAGTGTCACTCATTTAGCACCACCCAGGGATCACGTTTAGGGTCTCAAGGGTAAACCTACGGGCGCGAGCAACTTTGATCCCCAAAACCTCTCGTGAGTGAGCCGCCAAAATTAGACCTAAAGGCACTATTTCTCTTCAGTCGCAATTTGCCGAGCGAACAGGCTACATGGCACTATTGCGGATAGAGGTGGGCGTTAAAAGCAAAAGCACTTTAAAAAGTATACTTTTAGACAAAAGTAATAAGCATGCTTTTAGGTTTACACTTATTATGCTTTTCACTTATAAAAGTGTACGTCCCGCCATCTATGAGGTCTCTATAAAACTACATCAATACTTCCAGTATTTCAGTCTTTCGCCACAAGAGGCAGCCCCGTGTATGCGTATGCGACAAAATGCATTGCTCAGAATTGCACTTAATTTGGTCGGTTAATGTTAACGATTTTGTTTTGCTTTTTTAGGTAAAAAGTAGTACGTTTTTCAGTGTGAAGCGGTATTGTGCGTTTTCTTGAACGGTGTGCTTGCTTATTTATGTTACGTGCTAAGGCACGAGGAGGTGTGTACCGCTTCCCAGAAAGGTCGGCAGAGAAAATTGTAAATAATGTATTGTCTATTATACAACATTTTCTACTCTTGACCGCTAGTGCTGTACTGCGGAAGGTAGTTTTAATGTAAATTAACTATTCAAAATTCAACTAAAACGTGTTATTTTATTTTATTATTACTGCTATTTTAATAAAATGAAATGTAAGAAAAATAACACTACCAGAGCGTACCGTAGCTCAGTTCCATGAATAAAGAATCGTCAAATCAAATTCACCTAATAAATCCAATATGGCAACTCTGGCGCATCCCTAGCGCGTCATCAATAATCAGTGCTCTGGGCGCCGTGGTCACGGATAGACGATAGCCTGGTGACGTCATAAGCGCATAGTGAAGAGAGTAGTGCAGTGCAACATGAGCGATTCAATTGAACTTCTTCGCATTTTGGAAGGCGTCGATGATGACGACGAATTTTCGGAATCTGATTCAATTATTGAAGAAGATTTAGAGTTAAGTAAGTGTATGCAAATTCTTAATAAATTAAAACTTTATTTCTGTTATTATACTTATACTATACTAGACTTTATATATATTATTATTTATGTTAACAATTGTTTTATTACATTTTGTTTAATTGTATGTAAGTAATTAAAATTAATATTCGAAACAAAATAACTTCTTGCAACTCTTGTAAGCCTAGGTTATTTCGCTAATTACCTACATTTTTAAAGTTTTTGTCTTCGACTTTAAAATAACCAATATCAACTTAAAAATCAAAATTTTCTAAGGCGAGCCGCAATTTTAGTTCCTAACGGTTGCGAAAAAAAGGACGAAATCACTATAAAGATGTTTAGGTATCATCTCGAGATCACGCGAGCGGATAATTCTCATTCTCATGTGTTTGGTGGATTTTTATAATTCAACGATAGTTAATGTACTTACATATAGGTATAATGTAATGCGTAATATTCTTTACAGAAATAAATCTCTTAAACCATAGTTCAACATAATCCTTCAAAAAATAGGTATGTAACCGTGAGTAAGCATTAAGGTCTAAAATAGCGGGTAAGTAGGTATATCGACTTGCTAACTGTTCTGTACGGGAGGAGGAGGCGAGTGAAACAACCGGCGGTTAATAGCACACTGATGTATTGCCACAGATAAAAGGGGTGGTGGTCACAGCCACGCACCGTGGTACACGTACATACATAACAGTTCCTACCCCTATTTGACAAATAGTCTAAAAGAATTTCCTATAATCTACTCGGGGACGAGTTCGGCGGACAGGTGTGTCATTTCTACAGTGTGGCACAATATTTGTTACCGCTTCGTGATATTCATCTTCACCCTCAGACACGATTGCTGGCTGTATGGCAGCTCATGGCGTAATCTCCCGCGCCTCTTCTCCCCGGGAACCATTTCCCACTGTATGTCGAGTTGGTGTCGGTGAGGTTAAAGGCGGCATCGGCGGAGGCGTTCGCGTAGGTGCCAGCGTCGTAGGTAGCGTCGGCGGTGTCACCGGTGTCAGCGGCGTCGGCGTCTGCGGCAGCGGTGTCAGCGGCGTCGGCGTCAGCGGCGTCGGCGTCTGCGGCAGCGGTGTCAGCGGCGTCGGTGTCAGCGGCGTCGGCGTCAGCGGCGTCGGCGTCTGCGGCGGCGGTGGCAGCAACGGTGACGGCGGCGGCGGCCGTAATGAGTGTATAATATCACCTGCATTTATGCCCGTAGTATTACTGTCCATATGGCCATCTGTCCCCTTGTATAACATTATCTGATTTTTGTGTTTCTTAATTGTCTGTAATGTAACAATGTCTTTAATTAAATATATCACTTTACCTATTTTTTTTCTTATAATACCTTTGTTCCAAACATATAGACTTTTGTTTGAAAATTTTTTATATAAAACTATATCGCCAATTTTAAAATTACATCGTACCCGTTTTCCTTTGGCCTTATTCGTTTGCGAACACTGATTGTTTACAAAAGTATTAGAAGCCGTTGGTGACGTAATCGATGACCATGTAAGGTTAATTAGATCTAAACGCGACTTTAGTTTTCGGCCAAATACCATTTCAGCTAGCGAAGAACCCGTGGCAGAATGAATAGAATTTCTATAATCCATTAAGTACTTTAACAAATTTAATTTACAATTATTTCCCTTGTTGTTAAGTAATAAATTTGATTTTATGCCTTTCTTAAAATTTTTACATAGGACTCTACTTGCCCGTTGCTTGCCGGGTGATATGCGGGGGACGTCAAATGTGTAATTTCCTTTAGTTTACAAAAGTTTTCAAACTGTTTTGAACAGAAGGCCGTGCCATTGTCGCTTATTAAACTATTTTTTTAATCCGTCCTTGTTAATGATATAACCCAGATAACTAATTTCACTTTTAAAAAACTCACATTTTTCCCTTTTTAATGTTAACCCCGCGCTTTCTAGTCTATAAAGAACCTCGTTCAATCTTTCTAAATGTTGTTTTTCGTCTATCCCGGTGACCAAAAAATCGTCCATTAGACAGAGAACTCCATCCATTCCCGCCAACACACATTCATTCATAGCCCGCTGGAATATAGCTGGTGCGCCAGCGAGACCAAAGACGAGGCGCGTATACTTATACAGACCGCGATGTGTATTGATGCAAGTTATCATTTGTGACTCATCATCAAGGACGAATTGTGTGTACGCCATAGATAAATCGAGCTTTGTAAACTGTTCGCCCCCGTGTAGTTTCGAAAACAGTTCCTTAATAGTTGGCAAAGGGTACTGTTCCACCAAAAGTTGTTTATTGATAGTGACCGAATAATCAACGCACAATCTGACGGCGCCATTACGTTTTAGCACGGGCACAACAGGCGAGGCGTATTCAGCATGCTCGACCGGCACTAACACACCTAAGTCTACTAGCTTGTCGATTTCTTTGCTAACTTTGTCCCTTAACGCGAACGCAACGGGACGCGCTTTAATATAAACCGGTTTAGCGTTATCCTTTAACGGCAATTTAATTTTATACTTATTAAACGTCCCCAGCTTGTCCGAAAATAGCTGCTGGTAACGTTTTTCCAAATTAGACGTTGTTAATAAGTCTAAGTTGTTAACTGGAAGCAACTGTAGGTTAAATTGCGAAATGAAATCTCTTCCTAACAAAGGCGGCCCTCCGTACTTAACCACATATACGATGATGGGGCGTTCTACACCCGCGTATAAAACCAATAGGGTAACTGTACCAACACATACAATTTTATTTCCCGTGTAGGTTACCAGTTTTTTATTTGTAAGTGACAATGGCACGTCATTAAAATGTTTCCTATACATTAGCTCCGGAATGACCGTTACAGCCGAACCACTGTCTACCTCAAATTTAAATTTTAAACCTTTAATTGAAATCATTTCTACCAAGGGCTCCCCTCTCACAGAACGTATGTTAAATAACTCACCGTCATCGTCATCGCTTACGTCACTGCTCACGGTGTTGACACAATTAACTTTATTGTTGCACATTCTCCGCAAGTGGCCGACCTTTTTACACTTCTTGCAAGTAAATTTGGCATAACGGCACTCGGACGATCTGTGGTTATAGTAACCACACACAGAACACCTTTCTTTATCGCGCACTTTATCACTTTTACCACTTTTTGCGATTTTAAACAAGTGTTCGTCCGCGACCGAAGTGGAAGCGCTGGCGGCGGCGCCTGCCTGCGCGCTGCTAATGGCTTCTGCTAGCTCCATTGCTTTGCTGAGCGTTAAAGAAGATAACTCCTGTGCGTACAGTTTTTCTTTTGCTGCCCCCGACCGCATGCCTAATATAAAACGGTCGCGCAATGCCTCTTCAACGTTGGCGAATTTACAATGGGCCGTGAGTCCTCGAAGCCGCGCTGCCCACTGTGTGTGAGTTTCGCCCGAGTGTTGCGTTGCTGTGTAGAAGTTATGGCGCTCGGTGAACCCAAAACGTTTAGGCGTAAAATGGCCATCTAGTAAACACAGTATGTCTTCAAATGGCACTTCGTGGAGTTCCTTCGGTAGTGCGAGATCTGCTGCGAGACCATATGTGCCTTCCGTGAGTGCGCTCAATAATATGGCCCGCCTCTTCGTTCCTGTAGCATCACTTTTGCTGTCCACATCATTTGCGATGAACCACTGCAGTAGTCGGCTTTTATAAGTCTTCCAACTCTGCAAATTATGGTCGAACGCACTTAAAATTCCGAATTGACCAGACATATTTTTTTTTGCTTTAAAATGTGGGTACTCGTCGCCAATGTTCTGTACGGGAGGAGGAGGCGAGTGAAACAACCGGCGGTTAATAGCACACTGATGTATTGCCACAGATAAAAGGGGTGGTGGTCACAGCCACGCACCGTGGTACACGTACATACATAACACTAACTTTCGGCATTACACTCGTTCCGAAAAGTATTTTGATTACACTAAAAACGATATATTGATAAGGATTTAAGATCTAAAATAGCGTATCAGCAGGCCCGTGTCAGTACGTAATTCGGTCGATTTATATACCTACACGCTCGGTCCGCGCGCGGAGACAATTTAGTAGAGTGTCACGCACGCAGTACGCAGAACGCGACCGACGCGGCAGTTTGTTTCACGTTTAGTTTATTTTCGCAAGTGGATAGTTCACAGGATGGTGAAACAAAAGCGTTAAGTACTGTTCTGCATTCGGATGCACTAACACGAAATTTAAAGATAAGAATTTAACCTTTCACAAAATTTGTTGCCGTCTGCACTTACTTAACATAAGCACATAGTAAGACATAGTAACACAAGTAGATACAACAGAGTATTAATACGGATACTTGGGCGGTGAAAAGGTTAATCGATGTCTTTCTAGGTAACGAATTCGAAATTGATACATTACGTGCGACTCGGGTACATCTCTATGGAAGAGGCAATAAAGGATGGCCAGCTGCGCCGTTGTCGTCCGACAATGAAGACATCACTATAGAGAATAGTGCTGTGGTTTACCACCATTTTATTTTCAATGCTATGCTTCTATTTATGTACTAAGTACATATATACAAAGAGTGGAATATGGCACAAGATTAAATTAAACATCCCAGATTATAAGTAGTCATTTATTGCATATAAAAACATCAAAAACAGGTCGCCGTGTGTTACCAATATATCGACTCTTGGCAGCACTATATTTTTCGTAGGTATTTTTGTTTATTTTATGCTCTGGCGTGCAGGACATAGGAATGCGTTTATGGCGTGGCGCCCAAAAGGTTAATCTTTACCTCTGTAACGATTATAATGTTACATCACTAAAATCTCTGTATCTCCATCGGTTAGGGAACCGTAACTTTTGCGGTATAATAGTGACGCCGCCTAAGCTGCCGTAAAGTTTTTGTTAGACAACAGAAATACTAGCTGCCCTACTCCTGTAGGTCACGTGATAGGTTAGAAATATAAGACAATCGTGAAGCGTAGCGTAGCGATTGTCTTGAATTTCGTGGTTATTTTTTTTTATTATACAACAGAAATCTAACTCCATACAAAAATATCTTTTGAATATTATGTCGTCTGAACATTATGACAAATAAAAAATATGTTACGGTTCCCGAACCGATTGAGATAGAATGCCGCTTGTGGCACTCTATACGCTTCGTACTAGGATGCCGTCAAATTACGGTAATGACGGCATCGTAACCGATCGTACTAGAATGCCGCTTGTGGCACTCTATCCACAGCCAATTAAAAAAATAAAACAATAGAACGTAACTGTTTTACGAGAATTCGCAGAAACAAAGAATCACGCCATAATTTAGATTATCGGTAAAAAATTAAGATGAAACATATCGCATTAAATTCTGTGAACTTATTACTATAAATTCTTACTTATTCAAAAATTGTTTTAATTAAATTAAAATAAATTTATATTTCATTCAAATCGTGCAATGTTACGTTCTATGACTAGTTCATCTAAATGCATCCCTATTAAATTAGTGGCATATAGCGCTTTAAGGCATAAACAAGCTGAATATAGCTACGCTTTGTACTCATAAAGGATATTTGTTAATCTTAGAACAAGATAGATATGTATATCGTATCGTACGTAATGTATTACGTACTCGTCTGTTGCGAAGCGATCGAGACGTCAACGTGCTACTCGCTGACTCCCTCGCGCTGACGTTGAAACTTACCGCTCTGTCTCTCTCGCTCGATTTACACTTTATAGGTGCTAAATGCACCTCTATTAAATTAGTGGCACATAGCGCTTTAGGGCATAAACAAGCTGAATATAGCTACGCTTTGTACTCATAAAGGATATTTGTTAATGTTAGAACAAGATAGATATGTATATCGTATCGTACGTAATGTATTACGTACTAGTCTGTGCAAAGCGATCGAGACGTCAACGTGCTACTCGCTGACTCCCTCGCGCTGACGTTGAAACTTACCGCTCTGTCTCCCTCGCTCGATTTACACTTTATAGGTGGGCGTGTGTGGGTTTGCATATGTAGTTGAGTAGGAGTATATTTTGATTGACTACAAGTAGAAGTATGCCGTGTCTTCCCTTTTTGTTTTAATCTAAGCGAATTGCATATAAATAGTGATACTATGGTTCAAAAGATATTTGAGTAAGTATTTTAGTGAGGCTGCTAACTTGACGTCAAGCTAGCTTGAACCTTAAGAAATACAGTTTGAATCAATGTGACTCATTATATGTCAAAATACTGTTCATAAATAGTGAATCGTATACCCAAAATTTCAATAATAGTACTTCAATACTAGCCGAGATATTACGGTATCTAAGTGGGCTGCTAACTTGAAGTTTCTTGCGATGGCGATTCCAGAGAAACGGGTACAAGTTTTAAACAAATAAATACATGAAAAAGTGTGCCTGAAATTGTGAATCTTACGATATAATTTAAAAAATAATTCTTATTTGCTATTTTCCAAAAATCTATTGTAAACTTTTAATTATTTTTAATTCCGTGAATAGGTGAATAAAAACTTGCAACTTTTCGATTATACTTATCAAGATAATTATCAATGATAATTATCATTTCGAACCCTGAGTTAGACATTATGATTTTGGTTATTATAGCACTATGGACATTTTAGCACTAATTAAATTTTAGCACTTTGTACAAAACACCCCGAAAGGAAGTTTTATTTGTTTGTGTTAAAATTGGTAATCAGTAAGTACAATGGCTGACTCTGTCGCCTTACCATTCTAAAGGTCAAAATCCCTTGCACACCGCGTCGTATATTTGGTACGGGCACGTACCCGGGCGGTCAGTGCGCTTCATACGAAAATCGCTGCAAAGTGGTAAAGCGACGGTGACCCCCGACCATACATTCGCATCTTAAGAAGTGAAAGTGTTTAAATCGTTTAATAACAACCTACATTTTAAAGGTACGCAGCTTATCGACAGAGGGGATTTAGGTATCTAATGTGACGTAGATATTTTCTTATGCGTAACACTAAAAAATAGACTGATTTACACGTAATGTTACATTCTAAATGTAAAAAGAATCTAATTTATTAAAGATTTTTTTATAATTATTACACTTGTTTTATTCATTTAATGTAGGTATCAAACAATATCGATTTTCATTAATAATAATCATAAGAATAGCACTATCTCTCGGAAAAGCATGTCAATTTCTCAATTATAAATGTAAAGTTATTTTTAGATGAGATTAAAATTAGTATCTATGTATATATTAAACAGAGAGTAGAGTATTGACACATTCAAAAACTTGATGCGATTTAATAAATATAACTATAGGTAGATACGTAAAAAAGTGGGTAGAAAATATTTGTTAAAATACCAAATCAATAGCATTAAACCGAGGATATGTATTGAATTGACACAGTAAAAAAATAGATATTTCATTTTTTTTATTTATTAGTACCCACCTCATGATTAAAAGTTTAAATCTTATTACTGTGGAGCAAAGTTCAATATGATCGACAGCATGTATTAAGAGTATTATGTAGAAGTTTACATTAAGATACACAAGATTTATGAAAAAAATATTCTCGAACAGTTAGTGGAATACTTTAACTTAAATAATCTTTTACATAGTAAGCAATTCGGTTTTACAAAGGGTCATTCCACTACTGATACAGGTGTTGCTCTAGTAAAACATATATTTGATGCCTGGGAGGAGTCTCATAACGCTCTTGGAGATTTCTGCGACCTGTCCAAGGCTTTCGATTGCGTTGAGCACGTCCGGTGCGGTGGCGATGAAGTTAAATGGTTTTGCGCTTGATTTGATAGTCTTATCTCAGTTCTAGAACACTAACTGTCCATGTCAATGTAACTAAGTCATCTGGTTCTCATGAGTACGTAAAAATGGGAGTTCCACAAGGGTCAATCCTAAGCCCTTTCTTATTTTTGATATATGTCATACCTGCTATTCTTTGTAGAAAACTTCTTGAAATTGTATTGTTTGCAGATGATACTTCACTAATTTTTAATGTGACTAAGTCTATGAAAAAATATGACGATGTTAACAATGCTCTCAGAGAGGTACTCAGTTGGTTTACTGTTAATAATTTACAGCTAAATGCTAAAAAAAACCAAATGCATTTATTTTACACTACCAAATGTCAAAACCGAACAAACCGATGTAAGGATAAACGGTAGGAATAACCCTTGACTCAAAACTTCAATGGAATCCTCATATCGACGGTCCCTACATAATCCCATAGGAGAAAATCGCAATTTTTTAAGGAGAGCGGTTTGAAAGTGTCTTTATCAGTAACTTTAAAAGTATACAAGCTGTGATTACCAAATTAGGCAAGTAAATAGTAGGTTAAGTTAAGAATGTACTGAATTGTATATTAACTCGACTAATAGAGTTAAATCAGTAGAAGACAATTAAACAAAAAACTGAAAATCACGGATGTGCCACATCTGGGATTATACTTAGGGACCGTCGATATATCGAAATTAGCCGGCAAACTCAGTTTTGCTGCTTATGCCATTAGAAATATCAGGCAGTTAACCGACGTTGACACTGCTAAAATGGTTTACTTTAGTTATTTTCACAGTGTCATGTCATATGGCGCCCTACTGTGGGGAACAGCGGCTGATGTTAAAACTATATTCATTGTATAGAAACGAGCAATAAGAACCATCTATGGACTAAGCTACGAACTTCTCTAAGAGATATTTTTAAAGAAGTTGGTATTCTTACAGCTGCATCTCAATATATTTATAATTGTATAGTTTTTGTGCGTTTCAATATTAACTAATTTACTAAACACGGTGACGTACACAATTTCAAAACTAGAAATAAGTCAAAACTTATGAAGCCCCTGTTCAGGTTACGGAAGGTTCTTGACTCTTTCTTGGGGCAAGGTATACACTATTATAATAAAATACCAAGTACTGTACTAGAGTTACCTATAGCTAAGTTTAAAAATCATCTAAAATTGTGTTTACTTAAAAAAGGTTATTATACCGTCAAGGAATATTTAGAAGACAAAACAGGCAAAGTGGCATGTGCGTCGGGTCGTTACGTTACCTAAAACATGGTTGAGCGAAGCGATGGCTGAGGCTGGTCTGCTCTTGCTAACATATTTTTATTATTAGTATATTAGTAGTTGTAATCTTACTTTTTCTTTATTTGTACTGTAAGACATTGATTACATTGATTATTTCATATTGATGAATACCTCAACTTTTTTTTTTTATTATTACATTTTTTATTTTTATGTCATTGTCGTTAATTTATGTTTATATTATTATAATGGAAAGTGCCCTTCTATGATAGGGAGAGCATTTTTCAATTCCAATTGACGCTGTAAAAGAAATTGAGAAAAGAAATGCCCTTGCTGAGTTTCTTGCCGGTTCTTCTCAGTACAAGGCTCCCGCCCCATAGACAGACTTACGAACCGATGGCATATATTTGTTTTATGATTATTCATTGTATAATTTGGTAACGACATATTGTTTTGTAAATGTCGTTACTTCTATAATAATATAAAGCAGTGGGATTTTCTTGCGCCCGTTCTTCTCCACAGCTAAAAGACGTCCTGAATGGGTTTCAAAAAGAGCCCATCCATCCAAATGTAGAAGAAAATTTAAATTTAGACAATTCAAAATGCTTATTCTTACAGGATTCAACGCAAAAGACTAAAACTACAAACTAAAATTATGTTTATTATAGTGAATTGTGTTAGTTATTGTTAGAGTATTATTAGTATATAGTATATTTGATATAATAATGTGTATAATAATGAATATTATTTATTATTATTTAAATATTTAACTATGACAAATATGTATTACTCTGGCATGAATCTTTTTAAACTTTTGAGTATTTCAAAACTCACATTACACACACACACTCACACACGCACCCACATACACACACTCACACACACACAAACACACGCAAACACAAACGCGCACACACACACACATTTATCTTTACTATTTTTGTCAAAGTTGTTTATTTTAATTTCCCTTTTGTCTTTGTTTTATTAAAATGTCACATACCTGTAAGCTATGATAAATTGGAAGTACGGTGACTTCCATAAACAGGTATATTATACTTAACAGGAAAGTCACCTCAACATTGTAAACAACTGGTTTGTTATTGAAATAAAACATTTTTAATTTTAATTTAATTTTCTGAATAAAGAATGATTTTGATTTGGATTTTTTGATGTTGATTAGATTTTTGGAAAATAACAAAGAAGTATTCTTTTCTTAATTATATCGTAAGATTCAGAATTTCACGCACACTTTTTTCATGTATTTATTTGTTTAAAACTTGAACCCGTTTCTCTGGAATCGCCATCGCAAGAAACGTCAAGCAGCCCACTTAGATACCGTAATATCTCGGCTTGTATTGAAGTACTATTATTGAAATTTTGCGTATACGATTCACTATTTATGCACAGTTTTTTGACATATAATAAGTCACATTGATTCAAACTGTATTTCTTAAGGTTCAAGCTAGCTTAACGTCAAGTTAGCAGCCTCACCAAAATACTCAAATATCTTTTGAACCATAGTATCACTTTTTTTATGCTATACGTCACTATTTATGCACAATTTTTTGACGTAGTCAAAACCATCTAATTCCGTAGTGAGAATGCTAACTTGACGCTCACTCAAGAGAGCTTATCAATGAAGTTTGCTCGAATAAAGATATTTTGACTTTGAATAATGAATAGCAACAGGCGTTACTATGCGGAAATTACAAAGATACAACAAAAAAATAAAAAATATGTAGTTATAGCCTGACCGCAACCGCTGTACCGCGCCTTAGGTATGCGCGGGGAGGAGGGGCGTGGGAAGTAAAGAGCATGAACTTACATGAGATTCGTAGTGTCAGACAGATCTTAAGATATCGAAGCACAGTTTATTGAAATGTATATTTACGAGTATAATTATATCCAATCCGTTTTTGTCCAATATGATTTTTAGATAAGTACAAATTAAAGAACCAATATAAATGAAATAAATCTTTAACTCTTGGAAATATAAACTTTCTCTGTTTGCTTTTCTTTTCTTAAAATATTCGGCCACTTTGAAAATGACAGTCTTGATATCTCGAGATAATGCACGACCCATTTTTAGATATTTTATCTCATGTGCGTCTGACACACTAGTTGCCGCCGCGAGCGATGACGGCAGAATGACAAAATGGAGCAACTGTTTCGCCCCCCCGCCTCGCCGCTCGCATACCCAAGGCGCGGTACAGCGGTAGCGGTCAGACTATAATTCCGCTAACTTCTTAGGGGCATCCTTAGGCTGGGGATAGCCAAAGCCTCCCCGTCTGGAGGTCGAAGCTGAGTATGAGCCAGAGAGTTCTAGTGCTATACTCACTGTTCCGCGGCAGCGCGAGCGCCTGGCTGTCGGTGACCGTGCACGCGTGCAGGTTGTTGTGGAACATGTAGCTGATGGTCAGGTGCTTGTCTTCGCCCACGCACGGGTCGAAGAAGCCCGGCAGCTCGGACTGGCGACAAAACAAATACAATGTTACTAGTGGGTAAACTCACGCAAATGCTGTTGTGGCGGCTCATATTTAATTAGTTATAATTAGGTTAGTCGGTGAAAACGGAAAAATAGGCTGTTTTGTATTAGCAATTTAGCTATTAGAAATTTACATTATGTATTACAGAACGTCAGTCAGAAATACGGTTATACGCTCCAGGACCAGAATAGAAGATGTAGGTGAGAAAGCTGCCAAGCCTAGGTGGAAGTAGGCGGGTCACGTATGCCGGATGCACCCTAACAAATGGGCTCAGATTGTTACACGGTGGATACCCACGGACGAGTGCCGTCAAAGAGGAAGACCCAAAAAGAGATGGTGCGACGACCTTGTGAACCACACAAAGGATTGGCAGTCTTTGACTCTGGTTCGGGATCTGTGAAAGAGTTTGCGCGAGACCTTTGCCCAGCAGTGCCTAACAAAAAGTTGAAAAAAATATATATTATAGAACGTATGTGTGAGGGGATGACTGTTACCAAAACAAGATTGGAAACATTTTGCTCGATAGAAAAAAACCCTGAAGTTACCTCTAAAATTTCATATAAATGCACATTACGACCGTGTTTTACAATAATAATTCCTATAAAATCATATACACATATATAGGTATTTACCTATTCGATTTCTTGACTGTTTTGGATTTCCAAAAACTAAACATTTTTATTAAGTTTTTGATAAAAATGTGAATGGTGCTTACGAATTACCGCGGACCCCGCACCGCGCAACACCCGCGAGGGCTCGGAATTTTCGCTGACCGCCCAAACCCCTCTTAAAAGTTTATACAACGTCAGTCGGAAAGGGGGTACTAAGCCGAAAGGAGGGTAAAGTATACATGACAGTAAATAACTTTTATCTAAGAACTTTTCCTAAAAAATTATAATTTTAGATTAACAGCTGTTTTAAAATTTCATAAGAAATGACGCTGTGGTAGCCCTGGCGGTCAGCTGTTTTGAGAGAGAGACAGATTTAAGTTCATTGAGTTCATTGCCGGGGTTAAGAAGTGGCGTTGGCCCCGCCCCTATTCAGGGTTGTACATTTTTTAAATATGAATATGCATAAAATATGAATGTTTATATTTGCAATATGACAGTTGATAGTAGCATTTTCGGTTGTCCGCGGCTTAGTACCCCCTTTCCGACTAACGTTGACTAAGAAATCGCGCGAGTGACAGTAGGTATTTAAGCGCGCGACGACCGGCGCCCGAGTGTCAATCTACGAACCGCGCTGAGTAGAGTACGAACCGGCGTACAAACGACTTGATCCTTTAGTTACATGATTTGTTAAAGTCAAAGTCAAAGTCAAATTATTTATTCAATGTAAACCATTACAGGCACTTATTGACGTCAAAACAAATAATAATAAAAAAAACAGTTAACTAACTTATAGTTAATACTTGACAACTAATCTAACGAGCTAATTAGGTATTATTCTTATTGGATTAACGAAATTATTATACAGTTATCGCAAAGAACACTTCACTTCTCTTTATTATCTAAAAAAAATCATGACAAATAGTTATGCAATGTTTGATGAATTTCGAATAAAGAATACTAAAAGCCCATATCTTGTGGCAGTGGAATGCTTTTGCGATCCCTTACTAAGACTTAGTGTGTATAAGTTTACCTTGCAAGCTTCCAGCAGCTCCAGCCGCGAGTCCTTGACGAGGCACTGTATCGGTATTGTGACGTCGATCACCTCGCTGTATAGACTAGGCGACTCGGGCGACGAGCCGGTGTCGCCGTTCTCGTCCACCACCGTTATCTCGTGGCTGGTGGCACCTGCGAACAGTATTCAAATCATCATCACCTAAAAGGAAAAAGCATAACTCGAAAATTTTTTTTGCGTTGCATCAAACTTTAATCGCAAAATTTGCGACTTTATGTTTAATTTTTTAACATGGCGATATTGGACAATAATGCGGCCCAATGCGTGTTGGTTTTAATGACTGCCGTCTTACGACAACAACCGGGACCAACGGCTTCACGTGCCTTCCGAAAATGTTTTCCAAAACTCATTTCAGCCGTTACTTTGTTTTACTTCAAAACCTCTCCAATTTCTATTACTTACCACAATATCAATACGATAATTGGAAATCATATTTAATTTTATTCCATTAACTAATAACTTAAGTTAACAATTCATTACGATTTATAATTTTTCACCTTTCATCCCAAAAACACGATAAATTACCTATAAATTTTAGCCGTTTGTGTCGCTAGGGGAGAGACACTTGCCCGCTATTATTTTTCTCGTACCAGGATACGTATGTTTAGTGTTTACACAATTCTATGACCACGGCTTATATTTCGGTTAGACGCGATTCTGTTTCGGCGTGCAGTGGTACTGGGGGTAGCGATGCGCATTTGTCTGGCACAGACTATAGCTCGTTAGAATAATTGTTAAGTCTTAACTATAAGTTAGTTAACTGTTTTTTTTTTTAATTATTTGTATTGACGTCAATAAGTGCCTGTAAAGGTTTACATTAAATAAATAATTTGACTTTGACTTTGAAAGACGGAGGAGCTCGAGGTGTTTTTTTTTTATTATGATCACTCATCCAGTGACACGGCATTGCGTAGTTGTTTAACTGGCAAGATTGCGAACCTAACGTCTTAGCCGCTCTATGTTAAATTATACTAAAAGTTTTTTTTTTTAAATAATTATGTCGGAGTCATATTATTACGTTATTGTCTCATCTTCTTATTCTTAAGTAAGTATATATGGGTTCAATATTTTATACCTGCCAATGCCTGTCCACAAAAAAAAATTAAGTATAGTAAGTAAGTAACATGATTTTCAGCTAACCGGACGGTAATTTTCCGTACACCGCCTTGATAATAACTAGTCCTTTTTTCTTTTCTTCGTCGCTTCTAATCCTGGAGTATGTTTCTCTCATCAGCTCGACCGTCGCTCTGGCTTGGCGCTGCATTTCTTGCAATCTGGTAATAGCACACATTTATAATTGGTAGTTACTTAGTATAAGTGGTTATTCCACCTGTGTCAAACCAAAAGGTAACGGATTTTGATTTCCAAGGAGGGTTACATATTTGTACTCGGTTTTGTAGGTGGTAAGGGTTGTTTTAAGTCCACCTTGCTAGCTACCCTTATGTCGCCATCACTTCAATGCTAGCGTTGTTGTGTTCCGGGATGTTAAAGATAAGACAGCCAGGTTCTCAGAAGTTGAGGAGTCTGGGTAATGTGCATTTTCACCATAGATTTATATTATCCACGTCTTATCATCACCTAATAACATCAGGTAAGACAAAGGCCAAGTGCTAAGCCATAGTAAAATAAAAATTAATTTGAAAAGATCCTGATGGTTTGAAATGTTACAGTAAGAGGGAACAGCACTTCCTACTAAGATAAGATAGGAACTTTAAACATGATTAGATGTTTAAGATATTCATCATCATAATCATTGGCCCTTGTGTCTGTTTCAGACGATATTGAAACATTTAAAAACGACTACGTCAGGTGATAATCAAACTTGCGTTTTCCGCAATCCGGATGTTCCGGTACGTTCTAAACAAACTATTTTCATAATAAATGGTATCAGTCGTTACTTTGCGGAAATCGATGACATACAAAAATGCAATAAAAATTATGTAGTGTAATTCCGCAAATTTACTGGTCTACCAAGCTTGCATGCAGCATCCAAGCTTGATAGAATTCATTAATTTATCTGTTTAATTATCACACTTGTACTCAAAGACAGTTAATAACACATAAAAAATAGATAACATAGTCACTTTACCATTGATATGTACGATGAAAAAACTACCTTTCATAGTTGGCTTCCATAGATCGCTGTCGCTCGCGCTCTTGCCGCTCCCTAGCTATGGGGTCTAGGATGAGTTTCTTCAGGACGAGCCATGATACGAGGGGTACCACCGTGGCATAGAACACTGGTGAAGGCATCACTTCCTCGCACAAGTGTATAGGCACTACTATGGTTTGAGACGAACATGTCCACCTTGAATGTTAAAAAGGAAAGACACATTTTTAGTTTCAATTATTCATCTATTCTAGAAATTCACTATTTATAAATCTGCCAAATTATTGGTTTAAGAAGAAGTAATTGCTACAATAACTTTATAAATTTTATTTAATTTGCCGGATATTCTTCTGCATTAACCGTGTCACGTACTGGTGAAAGAATACAACCACCCTCTCTTCCCTTGGGTGTCGTAAAAGGCGACTAACGGACTAAAGACTGCACATACTTCCAACAGCATAGAGCGGCGATAGGCTCACCACCTAGCACATGTGCAGTCGCTATTTTGGTGAAAAGTGGACTATGGCATAGGACCTCTTCTGCGGTCCTCATTGTCTAGTCTCTGACTAACCTTTCGGGGATAATAGTCGTGATTATATGCATGTAAGTAGTATGTATGTTCTTCTACATAATATTATGTAGAAGAATATAAGACTCACTTCAATTTGAGCATGACTCCGCTGGGCACGCCCAACATGACCGCAGCGGAAACGCTGCTGTTTTGTGACACTTTCTTCTCCGCTCCGTATTCCGCTATAGCACCAAAGGTACCAAGTCTGCAAATAACAACGACAATAACATTTATCATTTACACTTCCGTGTATCTTACTTTTTTTACTTAATTAAAAAAGGATTAATATTGCAAGTAAAAATCTGTGTTAAGTAGTATGAATACAACAATTAATTACAATACTTAACTATTAGTTATAAAATAAAACAATCTTATGCTAAAATCAATATTATCGCAACCACTTCTTAGACACCGAAATGAAAGATATGGTTTATATAAGCATGGGTACATATAATTGAATACAAAATATGCTGCAAAAAAATTATTACAACTCGGCAAAATGTCGAAAAAAAATCTTCAACCAGGATTCGAACCGGCACCTTTCTAAATCAGCAACTAGGTAACGTTATAACTTAGGCGATTAGTCCTTAATTAATTTCACATAGCTAAATTGCTTCTAAAATTCTAGTGCACTAAGTGTTACTAAAATTATTTATTAAAGTATGTATTTAGCCGCCTTGTTGCAAGATTCACTAATTTATTGGTTTTTAATCAAAAATAATAGTATAAATCAAATCATTGCACAAAAGATCCCAATGGGTGAAAAAATCCAAACGTGCTGCTGCGAGGGGGAGACCTCTGCATGCCCCACTAGATGAGATCAATCAAACCCAAAACAAGCGCAGTATTTATAATGATCTGGAGTGCAAGTTTACATACTTACAACCTATAGCATCTTTGTTTTTGTATCTCATCAAAGCGATATTGCCTTGGTAATTTCTAAAATTAAGTTATCGTTTTTTTTTACTTGAGCATGTTGCTTTCCGGTTCCGCTATATTAGGTGTCCCACAAACTCTAGAAGGAATAACATATTTCCTTCGATAAGACCTTATCTCTTCATTTAGTACAAAGTACAAACTAACTGTGCAGGGTTGGCTGATTTAAATCAGGCGATGTTTTTAATAAAATTCATTGATTTAAATCCATTTAACTACCTGCGGGTCGCGCGCCAGACACAATAGAATTTTTAATTGTCTTTGCCGATAGTCGGCAAGTCGACGCTCAAGAGGAAGAAAATATTATATTATCTTCTTTAACTTAGTACTAACAATAAAATACTGTCAAAGGGTTTACACAGAATTAACAGTCTTAAAAAAATATTTTGAACGTATTAGGAACTAAAAATCCCATTTTTCTTAGGTTTTAATTTAGCTTTATATTTATATTTATCTATAGGTATAAATTAATTTAGATTTATCTAAAGGTATTAATTTTTTTTTTGCACAAAGCAGAGACAAAACCAAGCAAAAGTATTTGTGTCATACAGCCTATTCAATTGGCAGTACTAATAATAGGGTATATTTGATTTTGACACATAAAAAAATCAAAATAAATAAAAAGATACAATAAAAAAACATAAATAATCATGATTTATTTAAAATAAATATAAAAATAAATATTAAAAATAAATAAATCGTTTTAAAAAAAACGTGATTTTTTCCAACCCTGACTGCGTACAACATATCTTCCAAACTCGTACATTCCTATTGGCTTAGTTTAAGAATAAACAATATCGCATTCATAAAATATAAAAGGGGCTCGATGGAGCAGCGGCTACCGCGTCGGCTTGCGATCTTGCCCGCTAAGCAACTTTCGCAATGCTGGGTCACCTGATGGGTGACCAATTAAAAACATCTCGAGCTCCTCCGTGCTTCGGAAGGCACGTTAAACCGTTGGTACAGGTTGTTGTCGTAAGATGGCAGCCGTTAAAACCCACCAACCCGCATTAGGCCAGCGTGGTGGGTTATGGCCCAATATCCCCACGTGCTATTGTCCACGTGGGAGGCCTGTGCTTAGCAGTGGGACGTTTATAGTTTTATATTATAACAGATTTAAATTCGCTTGGAACTACAATAGCAACAGAGCTGTAGCAACATATATTTTTTATTGTTATACAGTACAGGGTTCCCACACATAAAGTTTTAGCACACAAAAAACAATACAAAACACATGAGCTCAGCACGCTGTCGTCGTAATACAAGACAAAATATTTTTTTTATTGTGCAACCTCTAGGAGTCTTCATGACAGACGAGGGGATATAGTGCCAATCTCTATTATAGGTACTCGTCTAATAAACGATAGAAGAAATCAATTAAGTTTAAGGACAGTTTTTGCCTCCTCCTAACAATTGTATAATATGGTTGGGAGAGATTATTCGACTTACGGCTACTTTTTACAATTGCACCACCCACAAAGTCATTTAATTCATCCATACACGTTAAAACTTAAATGGTTCTGTACTGTGCGGTTTCAGAATAACTTCGCTCACACTCAGTAGAATGAAATGAGTACAAAGGTCTACTAAAGCGTGAAATGAGTGACATCTCTGGTATTGCAAATGTTGTATTGGTTTGTTGACCGCTTACCATCAGACGGGCCTAATTGCTCTTATTCTTATTATTACTATTATAGATAATTCAGGCAGGCAGTTGAAACAACTGATAGTAAGCCTGTATCCATTGTAAAATTTTCTTTATTTTCACTTTACTTTATTGAAGTGCTTAAACTGGTTAACATTTTGTGCTGATAATATTTCTTCCGGTAGTTTATTCCAGGTGTCAACTACTCTGTTGCTTAAAAAGTGTTTATGTGGATGGTTCTGAGAAATTGATTTAACAAGCTTACGGCTGTGTCGTCTTTGTTGTTTATTACATGTGTATATTGACAGACCTTCAAGGCTTTTTATGTCATAGTGCCCAGATAGAATTTTGCGTTTCTATCAATCATCTTTTAACAAGTCGTTTGCAATGCATTTCAAACAAGTAATTAGAGGTGGAAAAGACATTGCGTTCAAAATTCGTGTTCAATTAACTGCTTCTGATAAGATTTAACAGTATTTCCTTGAAAGTGTCATAGATTAAAATATCTTATATATTCGCCAAGCTTTGTCCAAATTTAACTATTAAGAGTACGCATACTACTACAAAGAAAAATAGCACAGAGAAAACCCAACTAAAGATGTCCTACTTACTTCAGAGCTAATCGCAGTTTCATATCATGCTGCGGGACCTTTCTCATAAAACTGAAGGAAATGAATGAGTGTGGATTGCCAATCTGGACAGCTGTGTTAGAGTGATACTTTTCTGTGTCCCGAACGTATATTGAAGTCATCGAAGATCCGCCTTGCCCACCCGCTCGGTACGTTAAGTACCCAACAGAATGTGCGTCCAGCTGGAGAGCCATTGCTGTAAAAAAACATTATACAAAATTCCAAACTTATCTACTGATGCACTATGCATGAAATATTAAATTTTTAAGATATCAATTGACTTACTTGATATAAGGCTTGGGGATATTCCTCTAGGTGTAAACTGCAATACCGTACCACAGTTCAAGAACATTAAACGTGACAGCGTCCGAAATATTTTAAAGCCAAGAAGAGGTCCGTTACCAATTCCGAACTCCAATTCAGTCCATCCTTTTTCTGAACTCAGGTGACGATTACAAAAATTAACAGAACCGGTTCCTACGATAAAAAAGTTAAATTATTGAAATTGCTCACAGTAATAATGTACAAATTTCATATAGGAAAAGGATCACAGTACCTATTCCATTCTGAGTCGATATGTTTCCAGAAAGAGTCATTGTGTTTCTTAGAGTTACCGGTGCATCAATAGATTGTTGAATAGTCATTCCTGAAACTTCAATACTCGGTACGATTGAAGTTTCTTCCCTGTTGAATTAATAAACAATATTAAAGATTGTTTACTGGGATGCAAGCTCATTAGAATGTCACATTAAAATTTGGATAAGGTAACTTACATAATCTCATATTCGTCATAATATTTCATAAAAAGGTCTGTAGCATTTACAGAAAGAGTGATAGTGCCACGAGGATTTGCGCTTTGTTGTAGCCGTCTCTCTTCTCTTTCCCGCTTTAATCTGTGAAGTAGAAGAGTAGACTTTTATTGAGGTATATCACAAGTCTATTATTTTGGAACCTAAACAAATTACAAAAGTCAGTAGCAGATACACAAGTTTTTTTTAAATGTGCATTTAACTTTTTCATGTGATTCACTTGATGTGAAGCTATGAATTTTCGTTTTAACTAAATTAATGAACCATAATATCCACAAAAATACTGATGTTCATAAGATGCGGCGCGGGCCACCACTATCGACCTTTGTTCGTCGTGTATCTATCCACAAGTCTTCATCTAGGATATATTTATCGTTTTTTACTAATCGATTTAATAATAATAATAATAATAATAATAAAACATGTGAATAATGTCAAAAAAATATGTGCACGTTAAAAAACGGAATAATTTCTACTAGTTACTACTGTTCAAATAGTAAAGGGATTGGTGAGCTATAAAATTACGTACGTACGACACATACAAAAAGGGATATAGTGTGACTGCACAATTCTATATCTGGGGGCACGGCAGTGCCCCCGCCAAGTCGAGCAAAAAAGCGGCACGACCGTACCATCTTTTTCTCCCTTTTGTTTAGTGCGATTGCCAAGTCAACGGACTTGGTATTACATGGATCTTACAACTTTTTACGGTAGAAGAACTGAGTTGCGAGACTTGGTTTTTTTTACAAGTATGTTTTTAATGTCTAATTTACTTTTACACCACAGGTGATCAATCAAAATGGCAGTAGGGAGAAATTAAAAACTATAAGAGATAGGGAAATCTGTTCTTAGGAACCATGGCGTTAGATTTAATAAAAACTGCAATCGTTTTTTTTAACCTTGGTTAATACATAATCGGGAGTCGAACCCGGTCAATCTCTCTGTAAATAATGTTATAAATTTTACATATAAACATGCAAAATTTATAACAATATTTACAACAACGAATAATCATTGTTATTGTTGATGGTATGAATAGTAAGTCACAACAAACACATTTTTAATGTAATCTTGTTTAAATAATTAAATGAAATCCAAAAACTAAGATTATTATTTTATTATGGTAAATGTTCAAAATGGAAGCTATTTTGCAATTCATTCTCTTGGGTAACGTATGCAATATTGCGTTTCGTATTTATATGGGGTGAATCTGTGTTAAAATATTTTCTGTTGTTAAATCCTCTACACTACAGTGACGTAATTTGATTAATTAATTGATCTTTATCATAACCCCATAGGAAATAATCAAGTGGCGTGCGTGATATCCGGTGATTTTAATGCCATTTTTATTAAATCTAAAATCGATGCCATGGTTCCTAAGAACAGATTTCCCTATCTCTTATAGTTTTTGACTTTTCCCTACTGACACGTTTGGATTGATCATCCTGTATATCCAGATATCATGGCCTCATCAACTTCTGGGAATACTATTTTTTTTTAAATAATAATAGCTCAGTTTTAAACCCCTTTTTGTGGCTGCACAGGGTAACTCTACAATCGCGTAACCAAAAGTGGGGGGTTTGAGGGGGAACGGGTAAGGGGGACCCCCTTAACCCCCCATTACTACTCCCCCTAGGAGACGCATAGTTTCGGAGATATGCTATAAAGAAATTTTGAGGTTTTGAATCTATAGGTTACATTATTACACATATAAGGGGAATATTTGGAGGGGGATAGGATTTCTCAGAATGGGATTTCTGTTGTCTGTTAAAAAAAATAACCACAAAATGCAAGGTGATCTTGCTGTTGCCCCACTTCACGCACCATACATTTCTAACCTTACCTTGACCTACAGAGGTACAGACCTATTGACCTAACCAACACTATTTTTGTTCAGTTAAGTTGAGTAGTTGAAATAATAAACATCTTAAAAAGATATCAAAGTTTGAACCTACTTAATTTCTTCCGAGTAAAGATTAAGTTGTCTCCCGGAAGACCCAGATTCTTTATTGCATATCTCCGAAACTATACGTCTCCGGGGGGGTGGGGGGAAGAAGGGAAGTAGTAAGTGGAGGTTAGGGTGGGTCCCCCCTACCCCCCAATTTTTGGTTACGCGGTTGTACACATTAGCCGAAGACCCAGAATCTTGATTGCAACAATGCGTCTCCTAGGGGGGGGAGTAGTAAGGGGGGCTTAGGGAGCCCCCCCCTCCCCCAGACCCTTAACCCCCCCCCCCATTTTAGTTACGCGATTGTACAGTTTAGCCCAGGGTAAGTAACAGTGCAGTTAACAAATGCTAAATAACAAAGTTACCGCTCATATTCTTCACGAATTTCTCTAGGAGTACGAGTTCGGAAAATAACTTCCCAACCGTCAACTTCTAAGCCACGTTTTCCTGAAACCAAAAAACAATATTACTATAAATAATTATATTGTTAAGAAAGACAAATAAAAATAAAATTCACATACCTAGGGTATCATAAATAGCTCTTTTATGTGAATCTGATAAAACTTCATATGCTTCTTTGACTTTGTTGAATATCTGTTCAGCCCATTTCAGCTTATTCGGATCTGTACTATGTTTGTCAGGATGAAACATGCGCGAGAACCGGCGATATGCACTATTTATTTCTTCTGGTGTAGCCTGTAATTATGAATAAAAAGTAATGAATTAGAAAAATTGTTGTTTCATAAATTTAATTAATACAATACAGTTCAACCCTGTAGTGTAAACTATTAATATCTTGTTTTTTGTTTTGCTATGTTATTCATATGTATGTTAATTTTTTTAATAAAATTTTGTACCCCTTACTGCTTATAATGTAGTTTCCGGCTTTTCATTTAATATTGCCACAGGAAAACCATGCACCAATATTACATCTTGAAAATTCTTAATGCCCAATATGGTTAATGGTTAATAATTTTTAGGATAAAAAAATATAGGTAATATTATTTATTACAAACAAACCTATATAACCTATAAAAATATGCCCTATGAATATGCAGTACTATTAGAGCATTGTCTAACATCTGGCTACCTTTTGTGGAATGAAGTTTACTAGTAGTAAGTAGAGGTTAATGCTATGGGGTCCCCTGTATCTTCTGTTGTCACCAATATCTTCATGGAAGACTTCGAGGAGCGGGCCCTAAGCACTGCACCCGTAACCCCAAGGATACGAAGCGGTACGAAGATGACACTTTCACTATGTTGGCTTGGTTAGCCAACTGATAAAGTATCTGCCTTTCTAGATCATCTTAACTCCATACACCCTAAAATTCTGTTCACAATGGAGTTGGAGGTACATAATAAGTTAGCTTCATTGGACACATTAATCATCAAAATTCCTGATTATAGTTTGAGCCATACTGTGTATCGTAAAGTAACCCATACATATACACACATCAAAAGTGTCTAGGGATCAAGCATTTTTATGCGGATTTCTTGAGATTGAGATGTGGCTTTGTAATAAATTTATGATTTTATAAATTTATATGGATCCTTTTTGGTGCATTTCATAATTTGAAACAGGAACTTTCAATCAATTTCTAGTAAAAGATGAAAATCAGCTGTCAATATTTTCCCTATAAAAACATACAACGCATTGAAGACATTATTAGTGCTACTGTTTCCCTACTACTGATTAAAACCAACGTTATTATGGAGCGGCGACGTCATTTAAGCAGGGAAGAAATGCTCAGAGCCGTGGGAATGATAGAAACTGGTTCCCGGCAACGTACTGTGGCTTTAGCTCTGAATACAAGTCAGAGTGTTATCAGTCGACTTTGGACACGTTACCGAAGCACTGGTACCGTGGCTGAGCGCCATGGAGGACGGTATCGCTGCACCACACGGAGACAAGACCGATACATTAAAAAATCACAACTCGAAGAGCTCCAACAATAACCGCCATGATGTTAGCCGTGAGGCTTCATCACTCTTCAGGGAACTTAATTAGCGACCAAACAGTCAGAAACCGCTTGCATGAAGTGAACCTTCATTCCCGAAGACCGCTAAGGGTACCACCTATAGCAATGCACAATCGCAGGATTCGATATCAATGGGCTCTTGAACACAGAAATTGGGCAGAAGAACAATGGCGTTTCGTGTGCTTTTCTGATGAGTCTCGTTTTGGTATGAGACCGGATACAAGACGTATACGACACTGGAGAACCCCTGGACGCCAACAGCGATTAAAATCCTGCCAGGAAGTCCATCCTTATAGTGGTGGAACCATCATGGTATGGGCGGGTATTTGGATCGGCGGAAGAACTGAGTTGATTTGGATCAGAGGCAACCTCAACGCTCAAATTTATGCTGAGACGATTGTATCAGACGTCATCGTTCCTCTACAAGTGCAAATCGGTCCCTTATTTCAGTTAATGCATGATAATGCACGACCGCACACCGCAAGAGTTGTAAGACAGACTCTCGCCGCAGCTAACATCAATGTCATGCCCTGGCCTGCTCAGTCGCCAGACTTGAACCCGATTGAGCATGCATGGGATATGCTACAGAGAAGAGCTCTGCCGAATATGGAGGGTATCCAGTCGCAAGAAGACCTTTATTTGTTGTTGCAACGAACATGGGCGGCCATTCCACAGCGTGATTTCGATGAACTCATTTTGAGTATGCCAAACCGATGTTCTTGTGTTGTTAGTGTTCGCGGTAGAAACACGGATTATTAATTGTTTAAGTTACCCAATAAAATTTTAAAGGAAACTGTTATTTCAGTCTTTTTTTCGAACTTTAATGTTAGTGGTTCAAATGTCAAAAATCCCTTTATTAGGAAAATGGCAATTTCTTTATTAATGCAAAGGTGACTTGGTTTATCGTTACTGTAGACAAACGAAAACACTTTATTTGATGAATCCTTAAAGAAAATTTTAATTAATATCAATCAGGAGAAAAGTTATTGCAAAAATATATGTTGATCCCTAGACACTTTTGATGTGTGTAGTTACCTCAATGGTGACTCTCACCACCATCCTAGACAGTTGGTACTGTAGGGAAATCTTTGTTTCAGAGAGCACGCGGCATCTGTGACATCCAACATCTGGCTGCTGAACTTCAGCATGTCAAGCATGTACTACAGGATAACAAACTGCAAGTACTGCGACTTCGTCACAGAAAACGTAAAAAATCAACCACAGTCGCCAATCTGTCATACTGCGCCAATGTGTCACTGACAAGTCTTGTCATATCTTGAAGCCGCCAAAGAAGATCAACCAATATTTATGACCTGGCAAGTCCAACATACCCCTTCAAGGCGCATACATCGGGCAAACAAAGAGAAGTGTAGGAACTCGCATAAAAGAACACAAAGCTGACGTCAAGCATAGGCGTGAAAATAAGTCTGTCGTGTGCGAACATGCACTCGAGGGACCAATTACATCAGATTTGACAAACCTCAAATACTCACCAAAGAACAACAATTTATTCCTAGGATGATACGCGAGGCTATTGAAATTAAAAAACATCAAAACTTCAATAGAGAGGATGATTGGAATTTACCACCTGCCTGGGACCCCCTCTACAGGTCATCAAATCCGAGCCCCAACAGCAATACATTGCAAGACCTAAATGTATTGTTAGCTTGTAGTGTGTAAACTTGAATGCACCCCGGTTAAATATAAAAATGATTGACGGTAGGCAAATATTCTAACTATGAGATAACCAACACCTCATTCTCCCTGTGACCTGTTAAGGGTTCGAAACATCAGGACTACAAATCAAAACCTTAAAATAAACGCGAGTCAGATCCAAGTGTTCCATTTCAATCTGTATTATAACCTCCCCCTCTCTCTAGTTCTAAATATTTTCTTTGTTTATCAATATAATTAAAAATTTATTGCTACGATGGTATGTTTGCCCATTCCTACAGAAAAGCTGCACTTATTTGGCTTATTCTTTTTTGTAGTTTGTAATTGAAAGGACAAGGTTTGTACTTTGTCAATGTTTTCACTTGAAAAAAGTTGTGGAAGCCCACCCTTTTGAAATATAAATTATACATAAAATATTACAACATAAATAAAATTGTTACACAAAATTATGTTTATAACCAAAAGTTTCCAGTACATGCATACCCTAAACCAGTTCTGAATTAAATAAACACTACTAATTAGTACTACATTAAATTGCAAAAAATTGGGCTTTGTGTTTTATTATCAGGTAATTTAATGTAAGAGTTAATTGAAATTAACAAATTCTCATTAAAAATGTAAGACCTATTTTGATTAAATTAGGTAATTTTAATAGTCTTAATTTTTTACTAATTAAATTAATTAAGAACATAATGATGCAATTATACATACATGTTAAACTCAATAAGATATGGATATGATATTTTTATGTTCATGTATAGATAGTAGTAATTCTAACCTAACTGCAAAAGGTAACACCGATTGCAAAAGATGTCAAATGATATAAGTGTGATATAAAAATTGACGCCTCATGCTTGTACATACTAAATATAAACTAGGAGTTTAATTGAAAGATTTAATAGCGTTATATAATGTTGATATGAAACAAAATTGAGATCCAAAATATAGCATGTGACATTATATTTACCGTTTTTGACACATTTAGTAATTGATAGTAATTATCTTCCAGCAAAATGTTTTCTCCTTCTTCGTCCATTTTTTGGTGTAAATAAATTGAATATCTAATAAAAGAAAAACTATTTTACTTTCACAGGTCTTTTGAAAGAACGACGGCTGTTGAGTTTCGTTTTTTAGCCGCCACTCAAATAAGAGGAGGTCGCTAGTGTATCGATTTCACACACAGAGAAAAAAACATCTTATTTGCCATGAAGTTATAGGTAATACTGGAGGCCAAAGCCAAACCAAACTCCTTTGATATGCCGGAACGTAGATCTACGATCGAAAATAAGTTGAAGTCACAGACATATAATGTCTGTGGTTGAAGTAGACTGCCGGAGCGTAGATCTGCGCTCTTACGATGTCGATGGAAAAGTAACTTTTGGTCTCTAGTAATATGTTCTAAATTAGCTTAAACGTGTTGAGTGATTGAGCTAATGAACGAATAAATGCAAAAAAGTCACTCAATTTACTTTTCCTCTGTGATGTCAGTACAAATATAACCTCCAAAGTCGTTGTGTTTTTGAAAGTGTTTTTGTGCTAAATTCTGTGCAAAAGTAAGTATTTATTTGTTTTTAGGTGTTTTTATGCATTTTAATTATATTGTTTATAGGTGAAAGTCCAATAAACTATACATATTTATAAGTATTTTGCAAAAGAATCTAAAAGAAAATTCGCATTCTACAGACGCCAGTCGGGTCGAGTTCAACCCTCGATTTGTTGCAATGATCACATAATATTTTATAAAACAACTAGGGATAGAAATATTATATAATAATATTGATTATAATACATGTGTAAGCAGTTTTTGGTTGATTTGCAATTCCCATATAAAATTATCTCCTATAGGGTGTTCAAAAAAAATTTCACATGTGGAATGCCGGAACGTAGATCTATGTTTGGAAAGTTTCGTCAATAAAAAAAGTTTTTATATTTCATTAATTACCTACATACAGTAATTGTTTTCAATATTTTTATGTTCTTACTTCTTAATTTTTGTAGATAATAGAGCCTAGAGAAGATGATTTTGCAGATAATCCACCACGTTCACAAAATCAGCCTTTAATTGCGGCACTGATGGTGAACAGATCTCCCAGTGGGAAAATAAAAGTCATTTCGAATGAAAGAGTTATTCTTAAAAAGTCAGACTCTGGCCATATATTTCCTGTTAAAGTAACTGATTTAGAGGAAATTTCAGTTGCTGAAATCAGAGAGAATGATGTACCACCAAGTAAAAAACAAAAATTAGATTATGTTCATAACATTCATCAATCAACTGTAGTATGTATTTTAATTCAATGTAGGTACTTACCAATATTTTACTATGTGTAACTATTAACTAATTTTATCATTTATATATTCAGGATCAGGAGTACATTTATCAGCCAACAGTAAATGAACATGAAGTTTCTGATTTAGCAAGCCCCTTTACTGAACAAAATAGGCCACGGCAATCAAACATATTAGAATCTGAACCTGCCCATCCAGAACTATCTCCGGTAGGTTTGATACTACTTAGTACATGGATTTTGTTTGAATACTACTTAGTTTTGGTCTCTATAAAAAGTGAGTGTGTTTTAGACTAATGCTGTCGGTGAGCCCATTTTCCCCTCTCATCTCGCCGAGGCGTTGGCAGTTGATTCTGGCAGTGAGGAGAGTGATGATGAAGATTATTCTGAGGAGACTATAAGACAAATTTTGGAGTCAGACAACGAACATCAAGATGAAGAAACTCCAACACCAGCCGAATGGACAGAGGGTTGTATATGGTCAGGAGATTTTGAAACATTTACAGGTGTGCAAGAAACTTACAATGAGCAATCAGGACCTACAATATCGTCTACTGATCCTTTTGAACTATTCTCTACTTTTTGGGATCGAAATATCATGGAAACCATTGTACGTGAGACTAATAAATATGCCTGGCAGACTATTGCTTCTCTCAGCGAATTTGATCATGGGATAAAATCAGGATCTAGATTGAACGACTGGGTAGAAATAACTGTGGAGGAACTTTATAATTTTTTTTCTGTTATGATTTACATGGCTTTATGTTACAGAGGACGTATAGATGAATATTGGACGACAGGAACGTTAGAAATGCCTCAATTCCGTAAAATTATGTCTAAAAACCGTTTCATTCTAATGTTACGATTTCTGCATTTTGTGAATAATGATGACTTAGATTCCAACCTACATGGTCAACAGCGTAAAACTTCTAAAATTGTTCCTATAGTTGACCACTGCAACCGTAAATTTCAGGAGATGTATGTACCTGAGCAGCACTTGAGCCTCGATGAATCGTTGCTGCTTTGGAAGGGAAGACTGAGTTGGATTCAGTGTATCCGTTCCAAAGCAGCACGATTTGGCATAAAAAGCTACGAGCTTTGTGAAGCTGTGACAGGTTACTTATTGAAAATGGTCATTTATTCGGGAAAAAACAATTCACAACCTGCACAAGCAGTACATGGATTTACAGGAGCCACAAGTAAAATAGTGATACAGATAATGAATGACTATTTTAAGAAGGGACATTGTCTAGTCATGGGTAATTTCTATAACAGTGTAGCTCTAACTAGATTTCTAAAAGAGCAGCAAGGTACTGATGTGCTTGGTTCGCTAAATCGGCGGCGAACAGATACCCCTTCAGACATAAAAGGCCTAGTTGACAGACGTATGCAGAGAGGTGAAATAGTCGCTCGACATTGCAAGAATATTACTGTATTATCATGGAAAGATGTCAAATTGGTATCCATGATCTCCACGTATCATAATGCTGCCACGGCACCAGGACAGCAAGCAGGCGTAGCGTGCAATAAACCGCTAGTAGTTCACAGTTACAATAAGTACATGGGTGGGGTCGACTTGAAAGACCAAAAACTATCCATGTACTTATTGGAACGGAAAAGAGGAATAAAATGGTATATAAAGGTATTCAGGAGGCTACTGAACATTAGCATCTTGAATACCTATATCATTTATCGGTCAAACTCTGATAGCAGTAATTCGCGCAAACTGACACATCGGGAATATCGCTATGCCCTAGCTAAAAGTTTATCGCAGCAACATTTATCCACACAGCGCATAAGACCTGGAGCTTTATCACATCCGAGGGAGACAAGGTTAGATGGAACTGAGCACTTCCCAGAGCATGAAGAAAATGATAATCGTGTTCAAAAAGGACGGGTGCGTTATAAACGTGGGCGCTGTGCGCGGTGCCTAGCTCTGGCGAATAAAAAACGAACAGAAATCAATGTAAAGTGTTCAAAATGCCAGGTGTTCTTGTGTATAGGTAAATGCTGGCATGATTATCACACTAAGGAAATGCTGTCTACGTGATTTATCTTTTTTTGAGACTCGACATGCAATGTTAACGCTCGGGTTCTATTGTCAATTTAATCGCATTGTAAACTCAACGTACATGTTACTTATTTTAATATTGTATCATTCTCCTGTTAAGATATTATTACCTAGCTTGTATTTAATAATAAATTAACATTTTTCATCTAAAAGGATTATTATTTGTCTCAAACCTCTTCTGTTAAATTGGATTACTATGTTTCAAAAGTAATAAAGTCGGTATAAAATGCAACACCCTATACGTGTTGCGCCGGAACGTATATCTACGCTCACATTGCTGCGCCGGAACTTCTATTATATGTCTGTGGCCGGAACGTATATCTACGCTCACTTATTTGATAGTTATAACGATTTTCAAACTTTATTTTAAATTAGTTTTAGCTCAGAAATCGTATCTTTTCAATGTTCTTAACAATATTTATATTGTTAATTAAGGAATAAAAACAAAAAATAAAGAGATTAATGTTATAAATAGTTTTTATTCGACAATTTTCTTGGACGTAAACGAAACGTCTCTATTAAATAAATAACTTATTATTCGGTGACGTAAAATACAATAAAATAAAGTCCAAGTATCTACCTGTATTTAGAAATATAAAAGAACTATATAAGTTTCATTTTTAGTTTGAAAATTAAAAATAGAAAAATTACGCGAGCGCGGCATTTCACGCGGCAGTTAGCGCATTACATATGCGGCGCGGCCCGGCATTTGAGAGGTTAAGAGGCGCTTTACACCTCATAATCTTTACACGGGCAACTTTTCGGTCAATTATTGCTGGCAATACGTATTGATCAATCTGGAACTGGAGCTATGGGCGATTTTCCGAGATAAAAAAAAAGAAATTGGTTCGTAATGACTTCACAGATGGCGTTTAGCATATATTAGTATGGCGCTTAGTAAAAGGCGAGTCCATGGAGATAAAGTGTATAGCTGCGTAACATTTATTCTATTCCAAAATAAAACATGTCCTGAGTAAAAATAGGTATTATTTTTTATTTTTTGTTGACAATCAAAAGTGTAGAATTTATTACAGCCTTAGGAACGGCTCGGCTTTCATAAAACGCCATCTGTCGAGTGTTTTTGAACTAATTTTTATTTTTTAATTTGGGCTGACAAAAAATCGCCCATTAGGGGAGTAATGTGAAGCTCGTTGTACTCGTCCTTGTCCTCAAGATTAGTATACCTACTTACCTACCGGTTTTACCTATTCTACTAATTAACGATGTAGATATTGAGAGCAGGGAAATATTTATTTTGATGAATTAGACATAATAGACAACAATTTAATACAATCAATTGAATGTTTTGATTGATTAAATGCAAGTTAATAATATAACAAAACAAAAGTTAACTATAACACAAAATAATACCTGTATTACAGTGTATTTAACGTTCTTACTAGCAAGGGAAAATCATCGTTACTTACAATAGGGCGATTATAATGTTTTTGCAAAGACAGTAGAATTGTCACTCTAGCCAGCAGTATTTCTTATTAAATCAATATCGACTCCATTACTCTATGCAGACGATGGATGTAGCTTCATGACGGGTACTGTTAGCAGAAAAAATGGATATTATATCAATTCCACTGTCTTTCAATGTGCAGTTAATCCATCTGCTAATCGTTTGAGCACAGCTGGTTTATCAGGTTTTCGAAAACTAATTATTAAGTTATCAGTGTCTGATGTTCTTAGTGCTATCAATATACGAAGTTAAAGTTACTTCAGGACAAATAGCTACTCTACTTTCAAATAAGGCAAATGTAAGGCTGGTTGGTGAGATCCAGCTCTAGAAGTTTTATTAGTTTTGGAGTTTTAATAATTATTTAATTATTTTGTAAATAAATTAGTTTTTGATCTTAATTTTAGATAGGGTTTGCACTAATTGTGCAGTAACAAGAGCCAAAAGTGTAAGACACTTCTTTGTGATTGAGAGTTGTTCCAAAGTAATTTTACTGCGTGAATTTAAGGAAGATAAACAATTTAATACGATATTTGTATCCAACGTTATATTGTAATGACGTACAGGGGGTTTGAGTTTGTATACGCCCTTACAAAACCTTGTAATTAAGTCGTCATCTAAGGGTCCTGATAATAATGATATTGCAGATCTCCAAACAATTGATTGTTCGGTATTGACTACCACTGTTAAAATATTAGTAAGATTTTCGATTATTTTTGGTATTGAAGGTTTGTTTAAATCAATTTTATTTTCAGTGAAATAATGAAACCATTTTCGTAAGCATGAATCGTACTGCTTTAGGCCGGCCTCACACAGCCGGAATCGCTTTCTGAATTAAGTATCTGAATTCAGATTCTGAATTCAGAAAGGCCGGAATATCATACAATATCAGAATGCTCCACACACATGCTGATTTTTTCAGAATCTGAATTTCTCAGATCGATCTGGAAGAATGAGCTGACGAGCGTCCGGAATTCCGTGTCTGAATATTTAAGATTCTGAATTTAGAACGCGCGTATTCCCAAACATTTTATATAGAGCGGCACACACATGCTGGAATTCAGATTCTGAATTATTTCAGTGTTGCCATTTTTAGTAGGATCCTGCTTTTTTAGCATTTTAAAAAGTAAATTTTTAATTTTTTTTTATATTTTTAGTAAATATAGCAGTTTGGTGCATTTTTATAAACAACGCTGAGCAGTTTTAGCAGGATTTACCACAAATTTTTATATTTTATTTTTATAAAATTTGATTGCAATATAAGCTTCCATTGAAACTCGTTAATATGGTAAAACTAGATAATGGATAAATATTCATAAACATAGAAAAACACCCAGACCCGAAATCAATTAAGAAAAACAGTTTTCTCTAAATTGACTCGCCGACCGGGAATTGAACCCGGGACCTTAAAGATGGCGCGACGCCAGACCCGGCGCGCTAACCACTTGACCACGGAGGACGTCAATTGGTAGGAACAGCGAAAAAAAAATGGCAATCCTGGTTGAAACAGCAAGCGGTTAACGTCTCGGAGACGTTTGCATATGCCGGGAGTCACAAGACTACTGATCAATCTGAATTTTTAAAAATGTGTGAGTCAAGGTGCCGGAATTCAGAATCTTAAATTCAGATTCTGAATTCAGAAAGCCATTCCGGCTGTGTGAGGCCAGCCAAGTATTGACTGATAGGGATGACAACATTATATCCATGGCAGTCTTTGGATGTTCCTTTGTCAAAGGCCTTTGCGGATAAGACTGCGGTCTCCATGGTAAGGTTGTGGTGAATGTTTCTCCTGGAGCAATGGGCGATTTTCCAAGATCAAAAAAACAAAGAAATTGGTTCGTAAATGACTTCATAGATGGCGCTTAGCATAGATTAGTATGGCGCATGGTAAAAGGCGAGTTCATGAAGAGCACGTGTGTGGGCAGCGTAATATTTATTCTATTCCAAAATAGAAATAGGTTCTGGATGTCCTGAATATATTTAGGTAAGTAAATACTATTTTTTTATTCTTTTGCTAGACAAGTAAAAGTGTAGAATTTATTACAGCCCCTAGGTAGGTACGGCTTTCATAAAACGACATCTATCGAGTGTTTTTGAACTAATTTTTACTTTTTAATTTGGGCTGTCAGAAAATCGCCCATTGCAAAGTGTTGTGAGCTCGGACCAAATATTGGTCCGAGGTTGTGAGTCAGAGGTTGTGAGTGAAGTTTTACTACTTTCGATATACCTAATGAGGCGATGGAACAGCGGATACCAGGGTTGTGTCGGCCACGATGGTACAACATAACTATGACACCTTCACCTTAATCGGAGATAATCTTTCTTAGAATAATAGCTACAGCAAGGAAGGCATAAAAGAAGCAATTTGTGAAAGAAAACGTGAAGGCATCAATGGCGTAAGCATCTGGGTCACATTTCCAAGAAGCATACAATTCACATTTTTTGTTAAGCCAGTTTGCAAATAAATCGATTTGAGGGTATCCAAAGTTTTTCATTATTAAATCGAAACCTGAATACGACAATTCCCATTTAACATCGGGATGGGAACCAATGATATTTTATAAAAGGTCATTGATGGGAACGTCTCGATTCGTAGTCAGCAACAACATTTAAATTGTCAGATGAGTTTTTAATATAAGCAGCGATAAGGCGTGATTCACACCACTGTCAAATGCTTTTTGTGATATCGTGGAGATGAGGATATTGTACTCCACCCATACGGTTCATATCTAACGGCAGTAATGTTATCAACGCGTAAAAGTATTTGACAATTTCTACAGTTTTTGCGAATATTTTTAAAGCAAAAAATGCAGCTAAAAGTTCTAAACTGTTCATGTGCAAGGTGCGTTCTGAATTTAATGGTCACTCTGTCTGACCGTTACACAAGCTGCTCCCCACCCCGTTGTCGATGCGTCAGAATATATCTATAATGCATATTTACCACAGACATATTTATATGTCTGTGATATTTACAAAGTTTTAGTTTTTTATATTCTAGAATTTTGTTTATTAATTTATTTCGTTTTATGTCTGTGTGTGGTAGGGATTTCATTTACTTTTTTCTTCATTTCTAAAGAACCCTAAGGATTGTAACTAAAGAGTGCATAAGTTAAGAGGCGCTTACACGGGCAATTTTTAGTCAATTATTGCTTGCAATACGTATTATAAAAATTCGTTTATTTTCAGACAGAATCAGAAGACGATAAAAAGAAATGTTTTACTAGAAACTATTCAAAACCTATACAGTGAAGTATAAAATGAGTAGTTTACAAGTAATACACGCATAGAAGTATACTTCTATGCGTACTATCACTTGTATTTTTTTTATTTAAACCTTCTAAATAAACATTTTGTGCAATACGGCAATTTATTAAGATTTCCTCAAAAATACGGCAATTTTTGAATGCCCCTACGAAGGCCCACTTTAGAAACGCGCACTTGCCACTGCCTAAAACATTCGAAATTTCGCGTCCACATTCACCTTGGCCCTTCCTTGGCCCTTTATTAAATGTGCAATAGCGCCAAATCACTTCCGCGCCAAAAAAATCCTTAATCCTTTCCTCCCCGGGATATAAATATCTACCTATATCCCGGGGAGGAAAGGATTAAGGATTTTTTTAAACTTATTTTATTTATGTCATATTAATAAGATAGGTAAAAATAAACGCTTTATTTTTTTTTCATTTTACCTAGACGTACTATTTCTAATACTTAGACTTAAAAGTACCGTCAGTCAGGAACTTTATGGCATCACAATGTTAGGAACACCAGCATCAGAACCTTTGTCACAGTATGGAAGTTCTTCCAATAACAGTGCTTCGATTAGGTCAGTATTCATGGAAATATCCATTATAAAAAAAGTTGTGGAAGCCGAAACCTGACATTGTTCGACTAGGCAATCATGAATAGCCTATAAACGTTTCGCTGCTGGGCACATCCCACATAGACAACCGCATCGCTGGTACGGCGGCGCCCCGTCCTCGTCGAAAAGTCATCGGTTTTCTGTGAGTTAATTTCATTTAATGGTAAATATTTTTTTACCACTGGTAGCATTTTTCCTTCATCCGTATATTGCCGTTTAATTTAATACGGTAATGACATAGCTGCCGTAAACCTATTAAGCTTCTATTTAACTTGCAATGTATGTTTGTTCGGGTGGAATCTTGCAACTCAATTTTGAAGCCGATACCTTCAACCGATTGAGCTGCAATTTTGTAAGTTTGGATGACAGTGCATAGTTAATTGTGTGACGTCATTCTAAATTCAAGATGGCGGATTTTTTTAAATGCATTCTTACAATATGGGTATCAAAAGAAAGGGCTTGCTGAGGATAACTCAAAAATAATGTGAGGTTACTCTAAATCTGATATGGTGGACGTCCAGGGAAAACTAAAAAGTAAAAAAGCTTTTATTTAAATGCGCTAAAAAGAAAAAAGAAAACTTTTACTATCAACCTTATAACGTCATTACACAATTTATATGATATAAAAGGTTGTCGCGAGATTTACATACATACATATAGTCACGACTACAACTATAATAACGACGACCGCAAAAGCAGTCCTCTGCCATAGTTCGCTATTTACTAAATTGCGACTGCACATGTATGTGCTCAGCGTGACAGGTGGTGAGCCAATCGGCGCTATATGCTGTTAGATGTATGTGCAGTCTTTAGTCCGTTAGTCGCCTTTTACGACACCCAAGGGAAGAGAGGGGTTTAGTATTCTTTTACCGCTACGTGACACGGTCGAGAGATTTACTTGTGTAAATAAAATAAATTGATGTGATTGATTTAAACTATTAAAATTTTAAATCTTAAGTAAATACGAGTGCTTAAATCTCGCGACAAACTTTTATACCATATATATTGTGTAATGTTGTTATAAGTTGATAGTAGAAGTTTATTCTTTTCTTTATAGCGCATTTAAATATAAGGTTGTTTTAATAAGGTTTTTTACTATTTATTTGTAAATAAATAGCAATTGTTTTCTTTTTGTTTTCAGATTTTATCTGCTCTATCACTGTCAAGTCTCTCTCTCACACACACTCTATTACTCGACCATCTGGCGCGGGCGGTCTTATCACAACTTCAAAAATTGTGACATTAAAATTTATTGTACTTAATTATTATTTTTATTAAAAATTTACCACCACAGTTGTTTTTTTTATTTGTCATTTCTTTTTAGTTTACCTAACTGTTCTACTATTTCATTCATTTTATTTAAGGGGGTCAGGCGGTCAGCAAAAATTTCAATGTTGCGCGGGGCCTTGCGGGTGTTGCGCGGTGCGGGGTTCGCGGTAATTTGTAAGGGCCATTCACATTTTTATCAAAAAGTTAATAAAAATGATTAGTTTTTTGAAAATCCAACTCGGTCAAGAAATCGAAAAGGTAAATAAATACCTATGTGTTTATGATTTCATAATAATAATTATTGTAAAACACGGTCGTAATGTGCATTTATATTTTATTTTAGAGGTAACTTCAGGATTTTTTTCTATCGTAATCGAGCAAAATGTTTTCAATCGTGTTTTGGCTTCGTTCATCCCCTCCCACATACGTTCTGTAATACACATTAAAAATTTCAGTGCGAAATATCAAAACTATTTTGATTATCGGCTAATAGCCAATTTTTTTCGTTTTCACCGCCTGGCCCCTTAAGTTAATGATGTGGCGTCGCAGGCAGATATAAATACAGAGATAGCCTGACACTCAATGATAGATAACTTAATTAACGTATGAGAATCTTCAAATCTCTTTCTATTATTATCCTCTTTATAATATGGCTGTAGATTTAGGTACTTGAGGTCCCTTGCGTGCCTGAGTCCGGCCCCTTTTATTGTAAATGTGTGCGTGAAATTTGTCTGTAGGCGTAATTGGCACGCTTTTTTGTTCTTATGTTACGTCTGCTTCTATTATACGTCTGTGCGTAAACCGTATTTTTGATGCCTATGATACCTGAATGCCGTATATTACAGGAACAACGCTGATAAGCTATTATCTAAGCGCCATAAACCGTATTATTATATTTCTCTATGGCCATAAATAACAGAGACCATAGATAGAATATTTAGTATAGAAGTTTTAATCTGAGACAGAGACTTGGACCACGACTTGGACAGACAGAGCTGTTATCTGTGGTTTTTTGACTGTGTTGTGTTGTGTGTGTTCAATTCAATTTTCAACTGTGTTTGTGTCTGTCTGGCTCTCTCCAAGTGGTTGATGTGGTCTAAATTGAATAAATGTTTAGCTCTTTTCATAGCTTTTGTGCAGATCTAAATACGTAGTCGCATTTTTTGATTTTTATTGGTGTATGAAATAAATAGTCAAAGTGACATTGCTGGTACCATCAAGGTAAAAAAAAATACTATTTACGTTATGTCGTTGAGTTAGGCTGTCTTACTTAATTTAACTGTAAAAAATTCCAACATCTCTTTTTTCCATTAAAAGTAGAACAAAATCTGTTATGGATAACTAGAAAACATTTTTATGATATCATTCCTACTTTTATAAATTGTCATATACGGTTTGCGAATTAAATTGTGTAGGCGGACTGGCGGAGTTTGTTTTCGACCTTAGTAGGACTATTTTTGTTGTATGGAAATTGTATGGCGCGTTGTTTTTACTTTGAATGCAACAAATAAAAATATTAATGCAGTTCTTACTTTGAGGTATGCGAGATAGATACGTCAGAGATGCACCAATAATTTCACTAAGTACATATCAGCTTGCTTTCCCCTGTTGGAGTGCTGGAGCATAAATTATGCACTCAAACATTGCATGTGTGAAAGTTTTCATTTAAAATTTCGAATCTAGACTTCTACATAAGTATTTAATGTTCTAATCAAAAACTATATACAATAACTGACATACCATTTTTAGTTATGGTCACTTATTTTATTTATTACTTACTAATTACATTTACTTACTTACAAACAATCACTGAACTTTACTTATTTATTAAAATGTAAGTATTAAATTTTTCTATGTTGAATTATGTTTCTATTTAGCCATATGTTTATTACGCAAATTTTGCTATAATCGTAAGACATAATTTTATTTACATTATGCACTTAACCTAATAGAAACCTAGAAATACATTAACATCTCGTATCATGTCACAGTTTAGATCTGATTTGTGTTTAATTATCGGCAGACATTTTTAAAAGTCAGATGGTAAGTTGCAAAAGCGATGTTTGAAGTTAATCCTCCATTAAACATATTGCTGTCTTTATTTGTAAGAAGATCTGAGGGTAGTGGCGAGCTGATCGACCAAGAACAATCTTAATTTGAAAGTCACAGTATCTTATTATGGGCAGCAAATGGCAATGTCCTAAAATAACTGAGCAAGACCCTAAAATATATATAGGAACTGAAGCCATACCCAGAGTAGAAAGCGTCAGGAACCTAGGTCTGATTAACACGAGGATATGAAATGCTTTTTATCGACTGAAGTTATTGTATAACATAAGAAACTGTCAGAGAAAATTAGGAAAACACTTGTGGAAGTCCTGGTTCTCTCTTAATTTAATTATTGTGATATTGTGTATGGACCAAGAATACTAAAAGAGACAACATATGCATGCATTCGTTTTTGTTACAATATCTCGTAAAGATGGCACATATCGCCGTACCTAAACAGTAAAGGGATCTTAAACATGGCGAATCGAAGGCTGTTGCATTTGGCGCTCCCACTTCGCAAAGTGATTGACTTTGAAAGACTGCAGTATCTTTTTGAAAAATTGGATTGGATTGCGTATAAAGCTCTCATACAAAGTCTTTGAGAAGTACTAGGGAATCCAATTTGGTGATTCCTAAACACAAAACCAAATTATTCAGAGAGAGTTTCAAATTTCCCGCCACCAAAATTTGAAACAACCTGCCGCCGCCACTAAGAAAACCTATACCATTATGTACATATAAAAAGCATGTCACCATCTATCTTATAATAGAAATAAAACCAAAGAAACTTCACAGCTGCACTTACAACAAGATAGAACCACCTCCAGCAGACGCTCAAAAATCTCTCAAGCGGGAAAAACACACACACACACAAACAAAACACATAAACACACTGGCACACTTTGAATCCTTTCTTTTTAACCCTTCTCACAAGCACACCTTTTTAACACCATATCCAAATCCGACCTCTCCTCAAGGGGGACAGACTGAAAATCGGCGCTGAACCTAGTTCAGCATTATGCTAAGTCTGTTACCAATGCCCACAATAAGGTACCTACATAGTTATAAGTTAGTATTAGATTTTAGATTGTAATCATTTTCTTTTATACCTTTGTAGTTGAATTATTGTGGCAGTAAATCATTTTTATCTTTTAACCCTTTGCGTGCCAGCTACGGGATAACTCGTAGTGCGGGTCTTTAGCATTATGCCGACTACGAATATATTCGTAGACTTTGTTGGGGCTCCTATCAAAAAAATATTTATTGACACTACGGTAAGGTCGGATTTTGAACGTTTGGCATTAGCAAAGAAAACACATGATAAAGTTAAAGATCAGACTTTTAATGGAAAAAAGATATGACATGACAAACATAAGGTACATAGTTGTAATACAAACAAACAGAGGAAGACATAATTCCGTCTTTTCTGCAGTAGGAATACAAAATTTTCTGTGATAAGCTTTAAAACAATCAACTACACATAACGCCGGAGTTTTTGGACATAATGGGCAAAAATACCTTAATTCTTTGCGGCATAGTCTAAGGGATTTATGTTCTACTATGCCAGGTACGATTTTTCTCGTAGCTGATTTATATGTATGACGGCATACAGCAAAAAAATATTAAAATATTCAGGCGCTGAAAGGGTTAATTTTATACACAGAAAAAGACAGCAATACCTTTAATGAAGCATTAACTTAAAAAATCGTTCTTACAACTGACTGTAAGTAGAATCTCTTTATTCAATTAATATAATTGACATTGTGGTTAATGAAGTAACTTACGGCCAATATCAATGAATAATGTTTGCAAACAAACTGTACAGAACATTTTGGGCAAAAAAAAAATCTAGTGTCACTTCTATTTATATTGTGTTTGAAAGGAAACCAACCATTGTTAGTGGTTTCCTCAAAAATCCAAGTGATACTAGATATCTGCACAAATAGAGAGAGAGAGAGAGAGAGAGAATGAGATCAACATTTATTGACACTCAGAAAACAATACCTCCTTGACGAATGACGACCTCCCTGGTCGAGTGGTTTGTACACCGGTTTTCATGGTGTCGCCATCTCTGAGGTCTCGGGTTCGATCCTCGGTTGGATTAATTTCGAAATTATTGTTTTTCTAAATTGTCTCGGGTCTGGGTGTTTTCTATGTATAATAAGTATGTATTTAATTATTTTAAGTATGTTTATCCGTTGTCTAGTAACCATTTAACGAGTTTCATAACAAAGCTTCTCTTGGGCTACATAATTGGTGTGAGTGTAGGAAAGTTTATTTTATTAATACAATATTAAAAAGAAGAAGAAAAATTTTATTGAAAATAATTTATTTACCAACATTCTTTTGGCAATTCAATTTTGCCATAATATAAGTATAAGGAGCTTGATGCCGTAACGCGTGCATTTGGCTTGCAAACTAGTCTGCTGAGCAACTTTTGCAATGACAGGTCGCTGGATGGGTGACCAAATTTAAAAACTTCTTGAGCTCCTCTGTGCTTTGGAAGGCACGTAAAGCTGTTGGTCCTAGTTGTCGTCGAAAGATGGCAGTTGTTAAACCCCCCCAACCCAACGCGCATTGGGCCAGCGTGGTAGGTTACGGCCCAACCTTCCCATGTGATGTTGTTCATGTGCCCAGCAGTGTGACGTTTATAGACTGATGATTTTGATTTGATTATGTACAAGTTTTCATGAAGTTTTGAATTTAGTGCTTTAAGGTTGCTTCACATATCAGTGAAGCCACAGTTCCGACACAGTACCGGCACAGTTCTTGTCATACATTCTCTATGAACGCATCCCCACTTGTCAGTGTTAACACTCTCAGTGTCATTACCGCCACCGGTAAATCACGGACGTATTCGTTTTGACAAAATTTATAGAGAATGGATGAAATAATATTTTTCACTGTGCCGGAACTGTGACTTCACTGATATGTGTGAAGCAACCTTTAAGCTCCATAGCAGACATCAGTAACCAACAAACAATAAAATGTCTTGTTTTATGGCAGTTAATGTTGGCATCTGTGTGGCATATTGGGAAATAAAGCAATTTTTATTTTATTTATTTTTATTATTATCTGTCTCTCGGTTTTATTAAACTACTATTACTATTAAACTATAAAATCCTCAGTAACCCCCAAAAGGGGCTGGTCTCTCTGTGGGTAGTACATGGGGGGGCTTGTAGCTCTTCCTCATTATTTGTCACAAGTCTAACCTAACGTAACCTAATTTTTCTTCATAGCGGGGGGCCTTAGACCTGTCTTTTGTTGGCTTGCAATAAATAATGCGAGTAGCAGGCAAAAACAGGTACCTTGCAGTAGTCACAACTAGTACAATAGGAAGTGCTTATTTCATACCCTTTGCAGTGTCCATGTTCACAGGGAGATTTTAGTAACACAATTCATCATTACCTATTGTTAAAATAATATTTTAACGAATAGAATTCGTGTTTTATAATTTATCTGTCATGTTTTTTATGTAAGTTTGATTTTGGTACAGATTTTATTATACATCATCATCATCATCATCATCAACACACACTTGTCCACTGCTGGGCATTTTATTATAAACTGATCAATAAGTTGATCTTTCGGAGAAAAGAGCATATTATAATTAGGTACTTATGGTACCTACCTACACAGTAACAACTTCCCAAAGCATGCATTGCACAAAGGATACCAGTGGGTCTAAGAGTAATTACAAATTGTTAATCAACCTTCTGCAATCCTCTCTAAGATAAATAGACATGCGGGAAAATGTGTTCTATAAAACATTAATTAATTTAGTAATAGTTATCTAGGTATTTTTAAATTGTACACTGATTATAGTAATAATCTCTTTTCAATTAATTATAGAATAATATATAATAATAATTATAAGGCCTACTTCCTTGCGTATGGTAGTCTCCCAGCTGTTGACCACATGGTACATACTTATTAAATCTTTTATGTATTAGGTCCACATGGACCACAGTATACTTACTATCATGAATCAAAGTCAAGGTTCCAATTACATGATGACACTTGTGACAATTTCTTTTTCATATTATTATGCCATGCTGCTCGCCTCAAAAAACAATCCAAAGCAAAATCTGGAAGTACAGTCCATTAAGTCGCTGGAATGATCGCGCTGGTACAACCATCATTCATGGTACATTCGCAGAAGTTGGTATGACATGGTACTAAAGTGTGAAGCTGCGTCTGAGGCCGCCAGTACCTTTAATATGTGAAAGCCCCGCGGCACCTTGGTCTTTTGGCTGGAAACTGTTTCAAAAACTATCAACCAATGGTTTTCTATAGCAAACGAATTAAAAAGAATAACTCTTTTTTTTTTAACACGCGGCCCGCCTCTCCATTCTCGTAAACACCCTGTACCTCGTGACGAATTTTCAAAATGTTTTTTTCAACGTCAACCTTGTCCTGGCAACACAAACACAAATAAAAATATTTGCAAATGCCTAGATGGAGCCGTTCAATTGTGGCAACTGGCAAATTCTTTTGAATTATATAGATGGAAGATTTTATTCATTCAATTCGTTACATGCCGCAGTTGTCTTACGGACGAAATTAATAACCGATCCCGAGATAGAGATAGGCCTACTTTAGATTTGTTGCCTAGATATTTCTGTTATATGACGGGAAATAACAACAGTTGCCTAGTAACAAATCCAAAATAAGCATATCTCTATCTCGGGATCGGTTATTAATATTTGAAGTCAAAATTGATAAATATTCAAAAATATATAAATCAGTTTCTACTTATTAATAACCGTGTCGCGTACCGGTAAAAGAATACAACCTTCCCCTCTCTTCCCTTAGGTGTCGTAAAAGGCGACTAACATACTAAAGACTGCACATACATCCAACAGCATAGAGAAGTCACGCTGAGCACATGTGCAGTCGCTATTTGGTGAAAAGTGGACTATGGTAGCTTTTGCCGTCCTCAGTCCTCATATCCTCATAGTCTCTGACTAACCTTTCGGGATAATCTTATCTTATCTTATCTAGTGGGCCCTGCAGAGGTCTCCCTCTCGCAGTAGCACGTCGACCCATTGGGATCTTTTGTGCCACCCTGTCCTATCACTCTGCCTCCTCAGTGAAGATAATTGCCATAAGCTTGGCAATGTCCTTGAGGGCGAAGAGCCTAAAATTCGGGATAATAGTCGTGATTATATAATACAGGGATATTAGTCGTTTTTAGTAGTATGTATGTATTCAAATTATTTAATTATTAATATTTAAATTCAACCTATTGATTAAAACACACAATGTTTGCTTTGAAGAAAATTTTCTTTGGTTGCAGATTTTAATAGAAGAATATAAAAAAAATGCCGTCAACCCACCTAAACCTACGTGAGGATGATGTAGTACGGTTGTCCCTCGAGTTCCTCCACAACCGTGACCTGCACATAACGCAACTGTCGTTGGAGCGTGAAACGGGTGTCATCAATGGCAATTACGCAGACGACATTCTGTTCCTTCGACAACTCATTCTTGATGGACAGTGGGATGATGTTCTAGAGTTTATTCAACCACTTAGCGCACTTAAGGCTTTTGAAGCGGATAAGTTTAATTATGCTATTTTAAGACATAAGTATATAGAACTATTATGTATTAGATCTGAAATTAAAGCGTACAACAATGTTGAAAACATTGTCGACGAAGTTGTCAAAGTACTTAGCGATTTAGAAAAACTATCGCCTTCTAAAGAAGAATACTCAAACTTATGCTTACTTCTAACGTTGCCGAGCATAACTGACCATGTACAGTTTAAGAAATGGAATCCTAGTAATGCTCGGGTACAATGTTTTCGTGAGGTGTATCCTCTCGTAGAACAGTTCTTACCTTGTGACAAGAAATCTAGTGGTACTATATCAAAATGCGCAAAAAACGACCGGCTGATGCAGTTACTTATTAAAGGTATTTTATACGAATCATGCGTTAACTATTGTCAAGCTAAGGCGACAGGATCTGAGACGCAATCAAATGATGTGAATTTTTCAAGATTATTAGATGGGTCTGGTTTTGATGAATCTGATTTGAGCTTATTGTCGTGGTTGCAATCTATACCGGCAGAAACCTTTAGTGTACCATTTGAACAAAGAATGTTAAACGTTGATGTGGAGAAACTAGAACGCCCGTCGTTGCATACTTCGTGGACGGAACATATGCTGGTGACGCCTATAAAACCTCGCACATTCCCGCACTTAGCAATGCCTTTCAGAAGACCTCGTTCCGCCGCAGATGCTATGACGAGATCACTTCGACCATTGCCTGACGGGGCTCCAAGACATCCAGCCGTCATGGCTTTATCAGCGATAGATTATGGCCCATCTACATCCTGTTTCGCCGGATTCCATCTGACTGGTATAAAAGGAAACAAACTTATGAATACGTCTGTCGACCGACTGTTTGACAATAAGAACAGTGAGAGCATTTTTAATGGCTTGAGTGATTCGTTGAAGCCTATTAATGAGAAATTGAAACCGATTGGAGAATCACCCTCATCGACTAAGACAAATGAGACTGGCAGCATTGGCGCATCAAATGCTACTACACCGGAACATAGGGGCCAGGATTATTCAGCGTCCACTTCCATTTCGACCACGGTTGCGTCCACATCATCACTTGCGGAACGTCCGCCGCCACAAGCTGAAGCGGCGGTCGTACTTCCTGGCCCTGACGGTGACTTTAGAAGAGAGCTGCTGAAAGAGTATCAAATACAAAAGCAGCGTGAATGCGACGACTACCTACGTAACTTATACTCCTCTGATTTGCGGCCACAAAAAACGTATGTGTATAAATTATAACGATTCTTTATCACTTATGAATGATGGCACTTGTTAAATAATACTTTCACGTTCATTGCAGTATGGAGCAAATTGGGGATGCTGTATCAGGATTTCCGTCAGCCGTCAAATATCAACAGCCTCCCGTGGATAAAGTACGAGACCAGACGCAATACATGAGGTAGGAAGAACCACAACTATTTTGTTTAATTTTGTTAGATCACAAAAATTGCTTCCTTTGTTTGTAAGGAATAATAATGCTAAAGCTGAAAAGATTGCAAAAATGTAACAAAATGGCAGGACGTTGGCTTGTGCAGTGAGCGCACATCGTGTATCAAACAGTAATCATTTTCTTACGGTGCGCTTTCATCGGTAGAGTGAGCAAGCAATTTGCTTTGAATGTTTGGTCGCCAACTGCTCTTGTGCAGTTTTCTCTAACGATCCGATAAATTACAATGTTATTTTGTTTGTACGCTGTTTGTCGTCATTGTTGCAACTCTTGAGAACGATTATCGTTGAAACACAATCATATAATATTGATTTGAATTTCTCAATTATGTATAATGTAAAATTAAAATTACTTACAAACAATGTTTTGTTATGTTTTTCAGGAGAAACGATGAGCTATCGGAGATGGGGGATACATCCAACGTAAGAACCTTTTTAATTTTTTACTTTTGTATTTTACATGGTACTTAGCGAAATGCTTCATTGAAGTGATCTTTTCAATTTGACTTACGCAGTACAATTCTACCATTTCTGCTTTACACACTTTCCACTGCTAATGAGGAACTGGCTGTCGGCTTTTAATTTTAAAAGCATTGTGTAATGTTAGTTATGTAAATACGTTATGCCCGTGTAACTAATAATAATAAAATAAATAAATAAAAATTACATACATACTTACATGTTCATGACTATTATCCCCGAAGAGTTAGTCAGAGACCATGCAATAAGGACCCCAAAAGCAGTCCACTGCCACAATACACGTTTCACCAAATGATAACTGCACATGTGCTCAGCTGACAGGTGACTGGTTAGCCCATTGCCGCTCTACGCGCTGTTGGATGTGTGTGCAGTCTTCGGTCCGTTAGTCGCTCTTTACGGGACTAAAGGGGAGAGATGTGGCAGTAATATTCTAACAATGCGCCGCTACACACAGATTAAAATAGTATTTATTTAATTTATATAAAAAAACGGATTGAAGCATTTTGTTATGTACAATGGGCGGACTCTGTCGCTTTACCAGCTTAAAGATCAAAATCCCTTGCACACCACGTCGTCTATTTGGTACGGGCACGTACCCGGGTTGGCGGTGCGCTTCATACGAAAATCGCTGCAAAGTGGTAAAGCGACGGTGACCCCGACCGTACCTACATTGTTCATAAACTACCTACTGTGTTTACATTTTTATCTGTCTTACTTAAGAGACGCCCATTATTTTTGTAATAGTTGTAATTTTTTTTTAGTTATAATCAGTGGTCGGAGTAGGTATATTGATTTTAGATACTTGCGTCATGATATCATAACATGGACATGCATTTCTTCCGGAATGTACCGGAGTTTCCAAAAATTTGGTAAATAGAGTAATAAAATAAAAAACCATATGTAAGCAAACAAAATTGTTTATTGTTAATACAAATAATCATTATTACAGTTTTATTAAAAATAATTATTTTTAATCCTCATCGGTTACAAGTTCTACATTTTGATTTTCTGTCTCTATACAATTAAAATAAATAACTATAATTTTTTCAATATTTTCTAATTTTAAGCTATTTCTTTTAACATCTAAGATCCATTTGTAAGTGGAAAATGATCGTTCAACATCTGTAGATGTCAATGGAGCGAATTTGAAATAAAGTTTCTGATTATTTGCTACGCTTTTTTCAATACTCTCGCTGTATTCTCTAATTGTATCTAAATCTGGATTTCGTTCCATAACTGATTCTATTTTATTTTTTATATTCTCATTATTGCACTCGTTAAGCGTAGCCCTTACTTGATCAAATACTAAAAGTGAATCAGCTAGAGATAAATTTTGTTTTTGTAACTCTTTTAGGGCTAGTAGTATAATAGAGTAATTTTCTTCAATATATTTTAAATCATTTTCTAAATTTTGTTTTTCCAAAATGTTTTTTGCGTTTCGTATGGCTATAGCATCAGAACTGCTCAAGCAGGATAAAACTTCTTTTATTTTATCTAAATGTTGAGCGTAGTAAGATGCTGCCTGTAACCAAGTACCCCATCTGGTAATGACTGGTTGCGGAGGCAACGGTAAGTCAGGATATTTTTCTTTTAAAATGTTTACCCTACTAGGAGCCTTTAAAAATACTTTTTTAACATTTGATATAAGAATATCAACATCGTTGTATTCTGACCTTATCTGCTCACTTACACGATGAAGAGCGTGCGCCAAACATGTCACATGCTTCATTTCAGGTAAGTAATGTTTTAAATTTCGCCCTGCAGATAGCATGTACGCTACACTGTCAGTGCAAAGCATTAAAATATTGTCAACTTTCGCTTCAAAAGTGTTTTGCCATAAATTTTCTAGACATTGCAGTACAAATTGTGTTATTGTTTGTCCATTTACTGCTGTTAGCATTTTACAAGCAATCAAATAAGGCCGGCCTGCACTATTACTAGGATGCAATGGTTTTATTAGGAAATTGACTATGTATCGACCAAAAATGTCTGTTGTCTCATCCAGCGATATTCATAGTTTCTCATTTTTATTAGTTTCATAAATCGAATTGATTTTATTCCTATAAAACTTCTCCAAATAAACTTTTCGTAACTGTGATTCGTCAACCACTTTACGATTGGTACAAACGCAACAACAAGTACTGCACATATATTTCTGAAAAAACTCTTTGAACGCTGGATTTTTCATTTGCGACCAAGGAATATTGCATAGAATCAGGAACTTAATGAGGTCGAAGTATAATTCCTCTTGCGGTCTCTTAAATTTTCCTTGATGTACAGCGCCTTCAATGTGTTTGGTAATGTTGCCTCTATTCACAGCTTTCAAATGACTTTCACACTTTGTACAGTATATAGTGCCACTAGCGTTATCGTAAAGTAGCTCAGGATAGTGCAATAACCACTTTTGCACTGTTTCAGCCTTGACCTTTGCCATATTTATTTATATCTCACCTAAAACAAGATTTAAATTTACAATATATACATACACAACTGTAAAGTCGATAATGAAATTCTGTTTCATATAAAGTGTTTTTTTTAACTGAAGCGGTGATAGCCCTGCGGTGTGCGTACCGGACTCTCATGCGCTGTGATGATTGCTATAAAGTGATTTTTTTAACTGTTTCCAAGTTCTAAAACCTTCTTAAATAGTGAAAATAATTAAAACTTACCCGTACAAAAACAACTTCAAATGGGCCCAATCCAAGAGTAATAAATCGATGTCCGTAGTTATAAGCCAAATTCGTCGTTTTAAGTAGATTTCAGAAGACAGTAAACAAGCCAGGGTCAAGTCAAGATATTCACAACACATAAAATAAGCGCACTCCACGAACCGAAATAAGTGAGTGAGCCACTTGGTCTGGATGTCGGTGCGAGCGCATTGTTTTCGAACAAACAGTCAATGAGTCATCCTGGATACTTGATTCTAATTGGTCAGATGCGTTGAGCATAGAGATAAGAGGACAAAAGACCCTGTTTGCCGGATGTCGTGTGTTGAAATGAATATTATTATTATATCATTTTATACATGCTTAGGCTTTTACTCCAACACTTTTACTACAACAAGGTTTTTACACACCAGTCATTTTTTACTATTAAATTCTGGTCATCTACGCCACTAGCAGCATAGCGTTGAGAGTATTGATACATTTTTAACTAGTTTCATGTAATAATTTCGATGTTTCGGTATTTTTATCATAATAATCCGGAAACTCGGAGGAGTATCCATATTAACATATACGTTTGATGTCAGTGACCTTAATTCAATATACCTACTCCGACCACTGGTTATAATTCATACACTTAGTTTCATAAAAGACATAATTTTTTTTGGTACTACAATAAAAGATAAATTAACTGCAACAATTCATATACTTTCTTGTCCAAGAGACTAAATGCTATCATTCTGTATATTTTTTAATTTTTCATTACCTTCGTTAAAGAATACTGTATTTTGATAAGTTTTGTACGTTTCTGAACGAAAGTTCCGGTTTTTTTTAATGTTAACGAACGCAGGGTTATTACGTAGGTAAGTCTATGAGGTCTATGGTAATGTAGAAACGATATCGCTAACACAGTTATCTTTTTCGCACTTAAAGTATTTAGGCTGGTCTGGCGGCTGCTCAGAATCAGAACAATAATTGTTCTGAGGGCGGCTGACAGTCTGACATCTGTCTACGATGCGTATTGCCATTTAAAACGTCAGACAAGCGTCACTTTTTTATTTTTAATAACATAAAGTGTCACAATCCTACTATAATGTTGCCATTTTTGAGTAGAATCCAATGTTGGTTTTTAATTTATATAAAAAAACGGATGTATTTAAATTAATAATACGGTCATAAATATGTTGATAAAAATGTATTCTTCAAGTTTTTATACATTGGCGTCAAGTTAAAAGACTTTGGAATTTAGTACCAAGCCCCATAGTAAAAAAATTATGTCCTTTCTTAGGAGTCGCGTTTTTAATAAAAATAGAACTGTGTGTTATTTGAAATAACTTTTTAGGTCCACATATGTTTTAAAATATGTATAGGTAGGGTAGGTACACATTTGACAGTTGGTGACTCGTAATACATAGCCTTATTAGGCTTAGCAAATGCCTAAAGTGTACGACCTATTAATTGAGATTACCGTGCATTCAATATATAATTAATACCGCTAATTCCGATACAGTTGAATGACCCATTACTATATCACAGGCAGTATGAGCTGGATCCTCATTCTCTACGTCTTCCCCAAGTGAAAGCTTTTTAACACCACACAGGTTGATATCATAAATTGTTCTGGTAATTAAGCATTGTGTTTTTATTTTTTTAACTTTAATTTATTAAATTGGGGGAGGCCTTTGCGAAACATTAAGACAGTATAAGCTAGCTAAAAGAAATATTTAATTTTTTGATTCTATTTAACTGTAAGTAGGTACTTGAATGTGATTATGTAATAGGGTGTGTGTGTGTGGGGGGGTGTGTGTGTGTGTTAAATAAACTATTTCTATTCTATTCTAAAAAAAGAATACATTGCAAACAATACATTGCAAACTATCTATAATGCTCAACATTAAATCGTCTATCGGACTCAGACCATGATCCCAAGGTTTCGATTTCCAGCGAAGGTACTTGTACTATGTTTTCTTTCCACCTGGCCACCATTCCACCTGTCCACCATTCCACCTGTCCACCATTCCACCTGTTCACCATTCCACCTGTCCACCATTCCACCTGTCCACCATTCCACTGTCTTATATTAATAATATGTCGAAGTAACATCAATAGAAGTAACATTGTTGTGTCCCGACAATTCAGAGATAAGATAGCCAGTCCCTTATTAGTTGATCTCCGGCCTTACATTAGGTAAGATTTTTGATTGGTAGTAGGGCCTGTTAAGTGCGCCTGGCGAGCTACCACTATTTTATCTAAAGGCTGTCGCCATAACAACAATGTCAATGGCATTGTTGTTTTCCGACAGTTTAGAGATAAGACAGTCAAACAGTCAACAGACAGTTAAGGAGTCCGGGCTCGTGCGGCCTATCTTCGGCCTCATTGTCACTTACCATCAGGTGAGATGAAGGCCAAGTGCTTACCCAGAGAGGATAAAAAAAATGTAAATTAAAAAAAAACTAAATTTATATGAATAGTTAGTCAAGTGCTACACCTATTGAGGAACTGACTACCTACTTTATCCCAAACTGTGCTACACAGGGCAATGCTTCGGGACAGCTAGCTAGCAGCTAGCTAGGCGAACATGCTATGAATCGAACCCATGAATGTCTAAAGAACAAGGAGAAAGAAGGAAGTTAGTTAGACTGTGATAGATACAATAACAATCTAAATCAATCTGACTGTCGCGATATAAAATAGTGACTAAATAAAAAATTGGCTTGATATGCTGGCTTGAAAATATTGTTTTTGCTTCAAGCGTAAGGCAGTTGTCCCACCGCCGACGATGAACAAGAAGCGAGTCGAGCTAGAATTAGATACGAGTTGGCGAGGAGCGGCAAGCGAGTGTGTAGTTCCGATAGTTATGTCGTTGGGCTATAAGCGCCGCTGCCGTTGCGTTGGTTGGTCTCCCTGCCTGAGTTCTGATCGCTGAGCGAGTATAAGTATCGCTAAGCGAGAATTATCTTTGATAGCTCTTGTCGCTCAGCGACGAACTAGTGGAGCAAGTCCTCGCCGGCAGTGTGAACAATCAGCGATCAACTATTTATATATGCATCTCTTTTGTTTACACGGAATGTATATCTATTGTACGTTTCTTGAGCGAGAAAATAGCCGATAGTTAGTCGATTACTCGCCGTTGGTGGGACAACTGCCTAAGGCAGCTTTGTCCCACCGCCGACGATGAACGAGTAGCGAGTCGAGCTAGAACTAGAAACGAGTTGACGAGCAGTGAAAAGCGAGTGTGCAGTTCTGATAGTTTTGTCGCTGGGCTATAAGCGAGTGTACGAGAGACGGGCGATTACTCGCGCCACTTGCTCGCGGCGGCCGAGCCGAGCGTACAGTCTTCTTGGCGGGAAATGACCGCTGCCGCTGGTTGGTCTCTCGGCGTAAGTTCTGCTACCCTATCGGCTAAAAAATATGAATATAGACATGGGCTTCATTTGACATTTGAAGCCCATAATATGCCCATATAATTTTTTTTAGCCGATAGACCCCCAGATCGCTGAGCGAGTATCGCTAAGCGAGAATTGTCTTTGATAGCTCTTGTCGCTCAGCGACGAACTAGTGGAGCGAGTCCTCGCTGGCAGTGTGAACAGCCAGCGATCAACTATTTATATATGCATCTCTTTTGTTTACACGGAATGTATATCTATTGTACGTTTCTTGAGCGAGAAAATAGCCGATAGTTAGTCGTTTACTCGCCGTTGGTGGGACAACTGCCTTAGTCACCATATTATTATGTGTATCCATAATATGTATGCCAAATTGCGATAACTTTAAAATTTCTAAAACAGAAAGAAGAGAAAGTGAATATCTAAATCAGTATTGAGTATCATTTTCTTTTTTTTTCATATTGCGTTCGTTTATAATGTGACGTAATGCGATAAAATCTATTTAATATTCAGATATTGTAAACTGTTCCACTTGTTTGAGAAAATATGCAAATAGCTTGATCCATCCATAAGTCGCTTCTTATTTATTGATGTCGTTATTAATTTACGATGTGATCAAACCTAGCTGAGCGATTCTGTGCATTGAAAATAAGTATTCTGTATTTAGTATTTCATTCATAGAGTATTATATAAATTATTACTTGACTCTATTCACGTAATTGGAAAATGTAATCATGATGGTTGAAATATGTTTTTATGGTGAAACATAAATTTTTCTTATTTAACCGTTTTCTCTATGCTTTTATTTGAATGGAATAAACGTCGGATAGAATTTCCAAGACTAATTTATCTATATTGTATTGTCTAATTAAAGTCTATCTAGCATTAATTAATAGTGAAACTGGCCTTTAACTGATTTTCAACGAATTTGCTGTCGCTATGCATTTGTATTATTTCCGACAGTAATTTAGCCATGCTCTTTTGCCATTATGTATTTATTACTTCTTTAAACATACAAATACATATATAATACATACCATTTACTAATGTAAGTTTTTTAAACAATCCCAAACAATACAAAAATGTAATGACGCCTAAAAACATTTTTTTTCGACAATTTTCTTAATTTTACGCATGGAACAATAATTCTTACATGAACATATTTGTATTGATATTCCGTAAGTCACCCCCATCTTAAAAAAGTAAATTTTCATGTTTAGCACAAGCGCGTGATGGTTTTGTACATTTCGCAGAATTGCTCTAATCAAATTACTAGGTCTGAAACAGAATTGATCTAATTTTAAATATAAATATTGATTTTGCTTTGAAGTTCATTAAGAGACTTGTCAGTTTTTGTGACCACCCTCTTAAAGCCATTGGTCCGGTATTTGTTATAACGAAATTTACTTAAAAAGCTGATTGATTATAACCAATCAACCCGCATGGGCTAGCGTGTATGGCTTTATCGTCTGTAGGTTGTTGTAGTAATCAGAGATGAGAGGGAGGGAAGTTAACCAACTAAAAACTGGAGAACAGTCTAGACCAGACCTGGTAGGCTACTCTTGAAACAGATTTGCATTAATCAATTTCCAATCACAAATCTAAAAAAAGCCAAATGGCACTTTTGTAAGCGACAATAGCGCCACATTGGAATTAAATTGCGTGGTAATTGATTGAACTAATTATTATCAAGATGGCGTTCCGGAATTATCTTTACTTATCCCAATATCGATACATATTAATCACATTGGAAATGTATTAAGATTGAGTTTGCGTTCGAGAGTAACCCCCCTGTACACATATACCGTAGAATATGATTTGGAAATTGTGTCAAAATTATAGCAAATGGAAGACTGGTGTCAGTCCACCTGTCTGGAAAAAGAATAGAATTTTATTACTAATACCTGTGTACAATTTGAGGTTGACGATGCAGTACATTTAATTAACAACAGTGTGCCCGTGGCGGGCGTGATATACAGGGTATAAAAATACCCGTAACGAAGCCGAGAGCCACGCATTCAGTCCATAATTACGAAACTTTTTCTGTACTGGACTGGACCATACCTGGGAACCGTATGTAGGTTACAAAGATATCAAGTGCCAAAGTTACAATATTTTTTTTCGGTTAATGCTAGAACAATAAAAGAATATGATAGTTAATAAACAACAACAGAAAACATCATCCGTCTCTTTCAAACGCGTTAAACACTATGCGCGCATTACATTGTGTGCTGCAGAAACTGCTGCTCTACAATATCTAATAAAAATAAAAGTGGTTTCCTATCTATTATTTGTGCTCTATATTGCTTGTTTTGATGTATTGTTTGTTAATATATATATATGTATGTTTGTATGCATGGATGTATTTATGTGTGTAAAGTATTACAGTCGATTATATTATATTTACTGTGAAATCTGTACAGAAGGTTAGTCTATGTAATGTTCTACGCCTCTACAGTACGACAAGAAAAGTATAAATTTTAGAAAATTATAACAAGGTTCACCTGCCTAAAAACTAGTTAAGAATGGATCACCTCAGTCTAACAGAGCTATGGGGATATGGCTTAAACCGGAGATGTAACGATTTCAATCTCTTTCCTTTCTTCTGGCGCACGGAAATGTGACCTTTTTTGAGAAGAGTGAGAATAGAACAGAATAAGACTTTTATTGCTAATATTGCTCACTCTTCTTCACGTCTTTGTCGGTTGAAGTAGGAAGCAGTGAACGGTGCACGTTGGATAAGTTTCTTTGATTTTGGCAATTAAATCGGTAAATCTATAAAACATGCCTTCCTGTACCTTCAGAAAGTGTTCTAATAATTCAAGAAACACAAACAAATCGATGGAAATTTCATTTCATGCGTAAGTACTGAATTATTAATTAGTTTTGTTAATTTTTACTTAATACGTCTAATAAAATGGTGCTTGCACGTGCAACAGAAAGTGCGACAGAAAGCTAATATTTACAATTTAATTAGATGTGGACATAAACAGGCGTAAGCATAAAGGTCGGACGGACCGCATTTGAGCGGCGCATCGCGGCACTGCGCTGCACGCTGCACGTCGTTAGCCGGGTCCACACCGGGCGCATGGGCTCGCGCGACTCGAGATGCACCCCCGAAACACAGAGGCGAGCCTCGCGAGGCAGGCCGAGCCATCAGAAGTCCCCGAGAACCACCAACCACACCTAACGCACAGCGTACGCTGAGGCGCCTTTGAGTGCGTCCCGTTTACCGACAGCCGACGGCTCGACCCCGAGGCACGCTCGGGCTCCCGAGCCACGTCTACACCGGCTGAGGCATTAGCTCGCGAGGCTGCTTCACAGGCCGTGCTCGGTCTGACATACAGACAGAAAATCTCTTTCTTTAACCGATGCTGAAAAAGTAATAATAATTGGTCCAATTCTGAAGGCGAAAACAGGGGACTACGAAACGTTGTTTTTCTGTGTTTTGTATGAGAATTGTGCATGCCACTTCGACGTAGTGTTTCCTCTTAATTAAGGAATAGGAATTGTGAGGGGGAGGGGCCTCCGGAACCCTCACTGGCCGGACGAAACAACAGCACCAAGTCAGATAATATATATACACTACCGTAAAAAAAGATGCGACACTTAAGTATGTGTGCTCGTAAAATCGCTTGCGGCTATGTGTGGGTGTCTGGATCTGCAACCAAGTGCCATTATTTCACGCCGAATATTCGTGAGAGGGTGGTATTACCCCGGGCGAGCCGACCTAATGCGTACTGCAACGCAGCGTGGCTCTACCACTCAGTCAGTGTCACTCATTTAGCATCACCGCACAGTGGTCTGCCCCCAAACAAGCGCCCGGTCATAGCATGTTTGAAAAATCGAATACCGTATTTAAAAAAACAAAAAATGACAATATGTTCTATTATTCGAGAGAAAAAATAAATTCTACTGCAATAATGTCATTGTACTAATAATTTCCAAGTGATTAAATAAAAAAAAATAAAGAAAGCAACACTAAAAAAATGTAACTTTCGATTCCCTCCTTGTTTCAGTTAGCGGTTTTTAAAATTGGTGCACGTCACGCGCTCCTTCGGAGTTATGATAAAAAACTATAAACAGAAAATAACAGAAAAAACATTATGGAAAGTAGTACAAATAGTATTATGGGCTACTCATAATTAACTGGTGACCTTTATTGTAATCACTACCGACATAAGTAAGTACTTAATCAATTATCAATTTTTAGAATTCACCTCACCTGATTAAAAAATAATCACAATTTATGCAACTGGTGGTACCAAATAAGAAACAAAACAAATCCACAATTCTTAGAAGATGTTTTGATAAAGCAAATTACTTACACCAAAATCAACATGCACTTGGCCAACATCTTTGACTCTATTAAAAAAATCAGCAATTCAGAAGAACAATTTGATTTACTCCACCGATCTCTAACAGAAGCAATGGATTTGCATGTCCCTCAAGTTGTACTACGTAACAACACAAAAGATAAACCATGGATAAATAATTATATTCAAAAGCTGGTTAAACACAAAGTAGCCCTCTGGAAGAGATACATTTTAACAGGCCAAAATGATGATTACTTTCGGTATCGGAAAACAAACAACAAATTGACTAATCTTTATCGAAACTCCAGACTAAATTTTAAAGAAGACACACTACACTCAACACCTAAGAAGTTTTACTCTTACCTAAGAAAACAGATTTCCTCTAAAACCAGTGTCCCTTCAGCACTATTAAATAAACAAGGGCGGGTGGTTTCTGAGGCCAAAGAGGTAGCAGAAGTATTGACGGATCAATTTGCTAATGTTTACCAGAAAGAACCAATTGGTAACTTACCATTATTAGACCCTACTTTGCGTGTCGAAGAATCCATAGACGAATTGACTTTCAGCCAACAGATCATAAAAGATAGCATTAAAGAACTGAAAGAAGACTCTTCACCTGGTCCGGATGATATTCCTGTTTCCATACTGCACAAATGTGATACAATATTAGAACCATTAGTTACTTTAATGCAAACATCTTACGACACCTGTACCCTTCCTACGAAATGGAAGATGGCTACTGTTACCCCAATTTATAAGAAGAGTAATAAGTTGGATCCATCCAACTATAGATCTATTAGTTTGACAAGTGTTATGTGCAAGTTAGTGGTTAAAATTATAGTTAAACATATCAGAAAGTTTCTGGCGCACCAGAACATAATTGGAGAACAACGACATGTCTTCTGTCCACGTCGCTCTACAGTTTCTAATTTGTTAGTATGCCTATCATCATGGACAAATAGCTTTAACGGGAGAGAACCAGTGGATGTAATTTACCTAGACTATGAAAAGGCATTCGACAAAGTCCCAACAAACAGATTGCTGCAGAAATTGGAATTTGTCGGAATAAGGGGGAAACTCCTTGGATGGAATGGTGACTTTTTACAACATAGAAAATTTCGTGTCAGAGTAGGTGATATGTTGTCCAATGAGCGAGATATACACAGTGACGTTCCACAAGGTTCATTACTTGAACCAGTTTTCTACATCATCTATACTTTTGACTTACCACACTGCATTGAATGTGAGTCTAGCATCTTTGCTGATGACACCAAGTTGTTTGCAAACCCTCTCACATATCACAACATTCTACAAAATGACATAAACAAAATATCAAATTAGTCCAGTGAGTGGTTACTTAGTTTAAACATTAGCAAATGTACAGTACTACATATAGGAAAGAACAATCCACAAAAACCTATAGTCTGGACAATGCCGTCCTTCGGAGTGTTAAGGCACAGACAGACTTAAGTGTCACAATTACGGAAGACCTGAAGTGGGCCACCCACATAAACACAATTACCAAGAAAGCTAACAGCCTCGTCTACCTTATTAAAAAAGCTTTTGGAATTTTGACACCTGATATGGTACCAAGACAACTTAGGAATAAGTCATATGAGGAAAGGTTGGAGACCTTAAAACTTACCACATTGAAAGATCGGAGAGAGCGAGGAGACTTGATAGAAACTTTTAAAATTCTATCTGGGCACTATGACAAAAAACTTTGACGGTCTGTTGATATACACAAGTAATAAACAACTAAGAGGACACAGCCGTAAACTTGTAAAATCATTTTCTCAGAACAATCCACATAAACACTTTTTAAGCAACAGAGTAGTTGACATCTGGAATAAACTACCGGAAGAAATAATATCAGCACAAAATGTTAACCAGTTTAAGAACAGATTAGACAAGCATTTCAATAAAGTAAAGGAAAAATAAGGAAAATTCTACAATGGATACAGGCTACTATCAGTTGTTTCAACTGCCTGCCTGAATTATCTTTAATAATAATAATAATAAACACGTGAATAATAATAATAATTGTAGTAACTTACTAAGTAGTTAGTTAATTACTCTTTTTGTTAAAAAAATAACCATTGTCAATGCACATTAACTGTGCAAGATGATTAAACGTTCCTTGGGTCTAATAATTGAGTGAGGGTATTTAATAACTTTTTCTAAATCAATTGGCGGCAAGATGTTATTGTATTTAAGGAGGATTCTATTTAAAATCAATCTGTTATAATTTCAATTTTATCTGAGACTTATTATTATGGCTTTTCGTGGTTTGCTTACATACCTCGATCTATATGTTGCTCTACGTAACAACGATAATCTTCGTGACTACAATTACCTTTCAAATACTTAGAAGTTAAGTAATCTTCGGAGAATGAGCTAAAGAACTGATGTCGTCGATTTTGTTACCGTATTTTTATCAAATGGAGCCAATCTGGCAGGTGTGTTGATAAATTCATGGATAAGAATTCGGACTGGCTAAATTCCTAAATTGAATTGCCAGATTGTTGAAAGGAAAATGTAGTTCCCATACCAGAAGAAATACCTAAGGTAATACCAGTGAAATTACCAGACGAAGTGATTGGCTCGTCCACATCTGATGCTTCAACTTCAACGTCCATTGTCGCGAGGAAGTCTTTCGAAGACTTATTAAACAGAGAGAAGAGAAGATGTACTACTGAATTACGGTCCAGTTCCAGTGATATAGAATTTTTTTCTCCGCGGAATGTCCGTTGAAATCTGCGGGAAGGTCTGATTTGGCCAGTGTTATTAGGTAGACACCTATTGGAGAATCCTGAGGAGGTTTCCAAAGTTATGAAAATGATTAGCGAACAAAGCTCGTCATACCGTGAGGTTTCTCCAAAGAAAGCACTCTCTCTTTACGTCAGTATGCGGTTATCAAAGTGGCGTTACTTAACTTTAAGAAAACTTTAGCCTACAAGAAGGGCTCAAATACCCTAGTTATGGTATTTTGCTAAAAGAGAAAAGTGAATGTTATCCAAAAAAAAGTAGACATATCAATATCAGAAAATTCCGATAAGATCCGATTAAAAGCACTGCTTGACCGTACAGTGCAACGGTTAATTCTCTCACTAGATTTGAAGTTGGACCCAGAATCTCATTTAGTGCTGCATAGTAAGTGGGGCTTTAAAGGAGCATCAAGCCAAAGTATCACAGGACTTCTACAAGTGAAAGTGATCTTTCGTCTGTATTTATGGCTAGCCTTGTGCCTTCAAAACTTATAACTGCGAGTGGTGATACAGTGTGGCAGGATGACAGGCCATCTTCAACTGCGAGCTGCCGACCAAGTTTATGAAAGAGACGGAGTCTAACGTAAAGGACGAGATGGCGGCATTTGAAGCTGAGGTTGCAGCGTTAACTCCGACACAATGTCAAGATACTTTGGTTAGCCATAACCTTATGTTAACCATGATAGACGGCAAAATCCATTCAATCATATCGGAAACAAGTGCTGCTTGTGATCTCTGTAAGGCTACCACTAATTATCTTGCACAGTTAATGTGCACTGACAATTTTATTTAAACAAAAAGAGTAATTAAATAACGACTTAGGAAATAGGTAGTTACTACAATTGTGATTCTTTCCTCAGATAAGGTGAATTCCAAAAATTGATAATTGATTAAGTACCTATATGTCGGTAGTGATTGCAATAAAGGTTACCAGTTAATTAGGAGTAGCCCATAATACTATTTGTACTACTTTCCATAATGTTGTACCAATTTGTGTTACTATTATTATCTTTTTATAGTTTTTCATCATAACTCCGAAAAGGGGCGCGTGAGGGGCACCATGTGTAAACGAATGAAAATTTACAAATAATATGTAATTACCAATTTTAAAAACCGCTAACTAAAACAAGAAGGGAATCGAGAGTTACAATTTTTTTTGTGTTTGCTTTCCTTGCAAAATGAACTTCTTTTATTTAATTACTTGGAAACTATGACTCCAATGAAAATATTGCAGTAGACTTTTATTTTTTCTCTCGGATAATAGAACATATTGTCATTTTCATACGGTAGGTAGGTCTTCGCTCTTTCGAAACATGCTACGACCGGCTGCTTGTATGGGGGCAGACCACTGTGCAGCGGACGCGAGTAACTTTAACCCCCAAAACATTAGTTAGGTTTATTTATATTTATTATTAATTCAAACATTACATATTAATATTATTTGTAGTATTAATTCAATAATTACTTAAGTATATTTTTGGTGAACTATAATAGTTTTTATTTTTAACTAAGTAACGGTTGTATGTACCTACTTCTACTTAAAATGTCCGTATATTCTTCATATTTATCTAAACTCTTTCATCGACGCTTAAACAAACGTATGAAGAGTATATAATCATATGCATATTCGAAGTGCACTCTCAAAAGCCAACAAAGCACTCAACTAAGCCTCACTAAGCTGCGTAGAATTGGTTGGAATAAATTATCTATGACATGTACGTGGTTCAGGTTGGTGTCGTGTGTTGTGCAACAAATCATTATCGAACACATCACAGTGTGTCACCAAAAATATTTCACGATTACACGAGATTTTTTTAACTGCTCGAGTCTTCTTTCGTTTCGTGTTGTGCAAACAAGTTGTCAAACCGTTTAAAAATCTATTACTTACTTCCCATCACGTGTCTGTTTCTACCGTAAGGCGATGCCGCTAATGACGGCAATACACTTATTCACGCTTCTGTTCTGTTCCTTGTTATGTTACTATGTTCAAATGAGTAATATTTATTTACTATCAATAAATGTAAACTTTCGAATATAAAACGATCTTTAGAGTCGATCGTAAATTGTAGCAGGAAAAAGTTTGTAGCATTCATTGACTTTTTTCTTATCGCTTAACTTATTGTAATATGCGGGAAATATCGGTTTTTTCCCTATTGATTGTTCTCACACACTACTAGAAACTATGCGTAACGGGACGAGACCGAAGTCGTTGGCATAATTTATTGATCTACGACACACTCTTCAAAACTGCATACTGGTCAAGCGATGCTATACTCCTATTTTTACTGTCTACTCGTCATGTTCTTATTTCTGCGTACTCGTCAAAACTGCATATTGGTCTAACTTTTAGAATCGTCGGTCGATTAGAGTTGAAACCTCTTTGCTTTAAATACCCTTGTTTTATTTTTACCCAACCAGTGACCCGGCATTGCATAAGCTGCTGAACTTGCAACAAACTTTCAAACTTAAACGGAAACTTGCAAGCCGCATAACAAACAGCTGCGCCAAGGATCTGCTCTCTTTTATGAGCTGCAACATTTGAAAGTTGACATATTCACCAAGCCAAAACATGTATAGCAGTAATTGTACTTATTTGTAATAAGAACCAATAAATAATAATAATACACAAAGTACATCAAAACGAGGAATATGCAGTAGATATAATTGCTGGAAAACCACTTTAATTTTTAGATAATAATATGACAAGTTTCAAATGTTGTTCATAAAAGAGAGCAGATCATTGGCGGTCTGTTGTGTGGCGGTTGGGTGAAAAAACGAGAGAATTTAAAGCAAAGAGGTTTCAACTCTAATCGACCGACGATTCTAAAAGTTAGACCAATATGCAGTTTTGACGAGTATACGCAGAAATAAGAACTCGACGAGTAGACAGTAAAATAAGAGTTTAGCATCGCTTGACCAATATGCAGTTTTGACGAGTGTGTCGTAGATCAATTTATTATCGTGCTCTGATGGGAATTGACGTTCGGGATGCTCTAGAAAAAATATCTGCTTTTATTGACGTAGTAGGTATTTTAATGCCGATTATTTAAAAAAAAAGACTTAGAAGCATCCTATATACGTACGACGTATGTTATACATTAATTATAATAGGGGGAAGGAATACTGTTGAACAGAGAATTACGGCAACAGAAACTTGGCAACCACGGCTGTAGAGGCATAGTTTGTAGAATTTTTAATTAAAAACAACAAAATAATGATTATTTTACTTATGTTATTCAATGTTAGGATAGGATGAATCTCATTATTTTTTTATTGCTTACAAATTCCTGTAAGCACTGTTTAAATTAATCACTGTTTTATCGGTAGCGAACTCACTGCAAATCTTCACCCGACAGATTTTTTTTTTGTCATAATTGGATCTACAGAATTTCTAAAGTTTGCGTGAGCCTTCTCATATCTTTTGTTTAGTGGCCTACTTATCGGTTTTGCTATGATAGTGTTACAGATTTTTTATGTACCTACCAAAGGATTATGAAATAAACCATTTCAAACGTCTGCTATCAATATTTCTATTATTGCTATTAAATATTTATATTCTTGTTAGGCAGTTAGTCTTTGTTTTTGCCAAGATTAAAGAGAGGGTTTACGCATTTCGATTTGACATACAGTCTTCTAAGTCTAAATTTTTAAAGAGCAATAAGCCATTTTTATGAAACTTTGCATGCTAAAGTAAAATACAGGGATCTAAACAGTTTGTTGAAAACATTTTTAAAATAACGTTTATTTGGCTGAGCATGCCGAGTTTAATCAAGATTGGCTTATATACTGGTTTTTAAAAATATCAACTTAGAAATTTGTATAGGAAACCGAAATGCGTAAATGAACTTAATGGGATCAACGGCTTAACGTGTCTTCCAAAGCATCGCCTGAGTTTATTTTTACGTATTTTAAGCACCAGGCCTGTTGTAAGAAATATAACAAAATGGTAAACATGTACCGGTCACTTGATGTACTGAATTAGGGAAACAAACCTTAATACAAATGTAAATCTATATTCTAGATTAACTGATAGTTAAACATGCATTTTAAGAACAATATTTTTGGTTATGTAGGTATGTACAGTCACCAGCGTTAAGATGTGACTATCGACGGCCTGCAAAAATATCAGATCATTGGTGGAAGGCATATATAAGCCTATAATATGCCTTCCACCAATGATCAGATATTTTTGCATCATCACATCTTAATGCTGGTGACTGTACAAGTGAGAGCTTGGTACAATGTAGTGTACGCTGCACTTGCAATCAGGGTCAACTGGTGGTCTAAGGCTAGCCGCACACACACAATAATATTGTCAGTACAAGATTGTCAATAATCTTGATCAATACCGCACAAACTACGCAATATTATTGTAAATTTTTCACTCAGTCGCTCAGCAGCTTGATTCGTGTACGCATTGTGTAAATCCTACTCCGTACCCTGTTTCCTCATCATCTTCCGCCTGTTGCCTTAGGTCTCATGGTGCAGACATCCCGTACTTATTTATATATTTATTTATTACACATTTATGCTGGGCTTTAGGGACTTAGGGACTCAGATATTGTAGGACGGGAAACCGTATAGGGAAGTTTCTCAGCCTCCTATAGCTTAAATTTCATGTGTAGCCTGCCTGCCGTTGCTTTAACAAGAGACCACACTGAACACACAATGTTAAAATTATTTTTTACACCGACAGGATTAGATTAGTCGGCACGGCAGCTGCACACACGGTTTAAAATGGACAGAAAGAAAAAAGTTGCATTGATTTTTGCACTTATTTTAAGTATTTAATAAAAAAAACAAGAAAACAAAAACAAAAAAAAATTAGTTAAAACATTTGAAATCTAATAAATGAACTAATTACAGAAGAGCATGATGTTAAAAATGTATGAGAATGAGAGATAGCAGCTTCCAAAAACTATTATCTTTAGTATCACGATGGATGTTTTCCATAGCTCTGGATAAGTTTCTCATATATTCATAAAAATAACAAATATCGCTTTTCTGTGAGATTAGTAATATTATTCACACTATTTTGTGAACAAAAACCAAACGTCCGCCTGCCTTGAAATCTTTTTTTCAACTAAAATATTGCCGCGCGCCCGCACACGACAATATTATTGTCAATATTCCTCGCTCTTCCCGATATGGTTGTCCCCGTGATCAGAATTTCTGGAAATCTACAATAATGTTGAACAATACCGCAATACGGGCCCGGTGCCGCACACACACAATATTATTGACAATATGCACTTTATTGAAAATATTATTGTGTGTGTGCGGCTAGCCTAAGCGGAGCGCTCAACGTAATAGACACTTAACTTATTCTCATACTGCGGCTCATACAGTAGCTAACCCCGTTACTGTGTTCGCGCTGCAATCGAAGTAAATTCTCTTTGTTATATCAAAACAAGGTCCATGGTATTAAAAAAAATGTACGTAAACCGTATTAAAAATATAAGTACCTAGGTACGAAATAAAATGTATCAACATTTTTGCTTAATATTATGTTTCTATATTCACATTTAATTCAAAATCTATGGATTCCTAATAGGCAGAAATATGAAATTATTCGAATGCTGGAAATTAATACGTATGTTTCGAATTTCGATAGATTCAAACCAGGTCGACTGTTCCAAACACCAGTTATGTGGTCTGTGGTTCCAAACCTTCCTGGTACGCAATAACATTACGTAATACGTTCATTTTGTATTTTAAGAACAGTATACAGTGTTACTGAAAATATGACGTATTCCTGTTATGACTTTTAGGTAGATTACCTTTACTTCTAGAGTCTGTTCAATAAAGCTTGATTCCTGTGACAGGTGTCAAATTTTCATGCCTAGGGTTGAGACATTACAGACGTAATTGAATCAAATGATAATTGAAGTTATCAATTGAATATCATTATCTGTCGTTAATCGTTTTTTGCTTCAAATTATCATTTAGATCAAAATCAAAATCAATATATCTTTATTCAGTAAGCTTAAATTAAGCATTTTGAATCGTCTAAATTTATTTTTTTATAAATGGATGGATAGGCATAGGAACCCACCCACCCACCCCACCCATTCAGGAAGTCTTTTAGCTGTGGAGAAGAACGGGCACAAGAAACTCCACAGCTTTAAAATAATATAGAAGTAACGACATTTACAAAACAACATGTCGTTACCAAATTATACAATCAGTTATAAAGATAATGGATTAAAAAAAAAAAATGTAAATATATTATTATAACCAGGCTGTTTTGTCTTCTAAATATTCCTTGACTGTGTAATAACCTTTCCTAAGTAAACAAGATTTTACATGATTCTTAAACTTATCTAAAGGTAAATCTAGTATAGTACTTGGTATTTTATTATAATAGTGTATACCTTGCCCCAAGAAAGAGCCGAGAACCTTTTGTAACCTAAACAGTGGCATTACTAGTTTTGACTTATTTCTAGTATTGAAATTGTGTACATCACCATATTTAGAAAAAGTGTTAATATTGCAACGCACAAAAACTATACAATTATAAATATACTGCGATGCAACAGTAAGAACACCAACTTCCTTCAAAATATTTCTCAAAGAAGTTCGCGATCCCAGTCTATAAATGGTTCTTATTGCTCGTTTCTGTAAAATAAATATAGTTTTAACATCTGCCGCTGTTCCCCACAAAAGGACGCCATACGACATGACACTATGAAAATAACTAAAGTAAACAGTCCTAGCAGTTTCAACATCTGTTAGTTGTCTAATTTTTCTAATAGCATATGCTGCTGAACTGGGTTTGCCGGCCAAATTAGATATATGCGGATTCCATTGGAGTTTTGAGTCAAGGGTTATCCCTAGGAAAACTGTCGAGTCTACCAAATCTAATTGAACACCATTCATTCTAACATCGGTTTGTTCGGTCTTGACATTTGGTAGTATAAATTTAATACATTTCGTTTTTTTAGCGTTTAGCTGTAAATTATTCGCACTAAACCAACTGAGTACCTCTGAGAGAGCATTGTTAACATCGTCATAATTATTCTTACATCTAGTCACATTAAAAATGAGTGAAGTATCATCTGCAAACAATACAATATCACAGAAGTTTTCTACAAATAATGGCAAGTCATTGACATATATCAAAAATAAAAAAGGGCCAAGAATTGACCCTTGTGGAACTCCTATTTTTACATGAGAACCGGATGACTTAGTTCCATTAACGTCGACAGTTTGTGTTCTAGAACTAAGATACGACTGTATCAAATTACGCGCAAGACCTTTGAGACCATAATGATTTAACTTCATCACCAGTGTCCGGTGCTCAACGCAATCGAAAGCCTTGGACAAGTCGCAAAAAACTCCAAGAGCGTTCTGAGACTTCTCCCAGGCATCAAATATATGTTTTATTAGAGCTACACCTGCGTCAGTTTTGGAACGACCCTTAGTAAAACCGAATTGCTTACTATGTAAAAGATTATTTAAGTTAAAGTATTCCACTAACTGTTCGAGAATATTTTTTTTCATAAATGATGTTATTTAGATCACTTAATTTTTAGAAATACATAATTAATACGTAAATAAAAATACGTGAATAGATTTTGAATGTTTTAATAATGAACAAATTCTTAATAATGTATTGGTGTACAACCTAAATCATCACAGTAATCACTTGAGTCACTAGAACAGTCCTTGTCAAATTTTACTACACGCTCAAAATCACCTTTTAGTTCTTGAATTTCATAAACCACTTTTTTCCAATCAACAGGGGTAATGTTCACATACATCATGAATGTTAGCATTTTATTTGCTGTAAAAGGCGGCTGGGTGTTATGTCGAGCCGCTTGACCTCAACAATATAATATGTAACTATCGTAATTTTTATTAGCTATACCTACATGTATTACATCATTCATTACCTGCATCTGAAGTTATGAATAATAATAATAAATTTCACAACTGTCACATCAATCATTCAGCACCAAACAAGCATAGCCCGAACTATGGTGAATGAATAACGGATAAACATAAATAAATACTAATAAACATTTATGATTCGGTCACAAATGCTTGTGCTCACGACACAAACATTTACCCCTACCGGGATTCAAACCCGGGACCGTTGGTTGCGCAGTCAAGGCAGCTGACCACTCGACCACTCGGCCGTCCGAGCGTTCAGTTGTAAAGAAAATGCAAGAAATTTAGTACGAGTTCAAACCTTTGACTTAGCCCAAATCAGTTCTTGCACGACTAAGGCACTTGTATCAAAACAAGATGGCTCCCACCCACCCCCACCCAACCCGTCACAGATGCAGTAGAGCGAAGTTCATTTCCAATTAAATAAAACAAAGTGAACATCGAAATGCGACCGAATTTATCGATTTCAACCTAATGAAGTTCCTATCCTGTTCCTATCATAACTTTTCAAATTTTTTAACTTCAATATAATCGTCATTATACTCAAGAAAAATAAGTAAAGACTAACAAATACAAAATTAAAGTCAACGATTAGTAATTGAATATCGATTGAACTTAAATTGATTTACTATCCCAACACAAGTATTTTTTGTATTGGAATGACCTTGTGAAGGGGTACGTTTTTTATTGTGAATGTTTAAAAATTGTGATAAATGTGTAATAAGTGAGTTTATTGGGATAAAACCTAATCTAACGTATAATAAATAATCACAAAAAGTAATTGTAGTAGGTTAATTAATTAAATGGATTATATAAAATAATATTATTTAAATGTAGTCAAATATATTCATACGCTTGTATGTGTGTTTCACAGTCACGTCGTCGTTTTTGATGACATCCTTTTGATACCTGTGACATCTGTCACAGGTATCAAGCTATATTGAACAGACTATTGTAGGTACAATGGCTGACTCCGTCGCTTTACCAGTCTAAAGGTCATAATCCCTTGCACACCGCTTCGTTTATTTGGTACGGGCACGTACCCGGGCGGTTGGTGCGCTTCATACGAAAATCACTGCAGAGTAGTAAAGCGACGGTGACCCCGACTGTACCTTATATACCTACTTACCTAACCTACAACGATAACTGCATTGAATTTGTCTAATTCTCTCATCAAACTAGTTAAATCATTATCATATTATTATTAATTGTCTATAAATACTACAAGTACCTACTTGTTTACTTACCTTTCAGGATTCTTGGGAATTTTGTGAAAGGTTAAATCCTTATCTTTAAATTTCGTTGCATCCGAATGCAGAACAGTAACGCTTTTGTTTCACCATCCTGTGAATTTTCCACTTGCGAAAAGAAATAAACGTAAAACTAATTGTCGCCTCGGTCGCGTCCTGCGTACTGCGTGCATGACACTCACTCAACTCAACTACGAGTAGTCTAAATTGTCCACACGTGCGGACTAGGGTATGCTCCCGGGAATTCCCGGTACCGATTTTTCCCGGTATTTCCCGGCAAATTGACTTTTTACTCGGTACCGGTACTGAGAATTCGTTTCCCGGGAAATTCGGTACTTTTGATACTTTTATTGTAACTTAAAATTACGCCAATATTAGCCTAGCTTTACCTTCCAAATGACCTCGAAACTGAACGTCACTCGAAATATCGACGCCAAGGATTCCAATAGTCGGATTGGTATCAAGGAGAGCTCCCTCAAAGTTCAAAGGTACGACGAAGGGATGTTTTTTCGCGGTAAATGCGCAAACTTGTGTTTTGGAGGGGTTAAAGTGGACTAGGTTATGTCGGCCCCAATTGGGACATGACTTAACATGTTGATGACTAACTCTTGATGACGCTTTTCAGAGAAATATTAGCTCGTCCAGTGTAGAGCGTTACTCCCGTACTGTTGTCCGCATAGCAATGAATGCTGTTGATATGCAACATGTCATTGATATGCAGAAGAAACAGAGTAGAGGCTAACACGCACCCCTGCGGGACTCCAGCATTCACGGGTTTCATGTTATAGCACGAACCGTCGACTACGACTCTGATGCTATGCCCAGAAAGAAAATTGGCAACCCACGAACACAATTTCACAGGAAGCCCGTATGATGGAAGTTTAGAGAGAGAGAGAGCCCTGTGCCGTACTCTGTCAAAAACTTTCGCTACGTTCAAGTTAACTGCCAGTGCCTCCCCTTTACTCGTGACTGCCTCCGCTCATCGGTGGGTAAGGTACACTTAAAGATCACTAGCCGAACGACTGCGACGAAAACCATACTGGCGATCGCTTAGTAGCTAGTTTTCTTTAAGGTACCTTAAGAGCTGGCGGTTTGTAATGGGCTCCATTACTTTGGAGAGCAAAGAGGTGATGGCTATTGGCCTGTAGTTGGTCGGTTCTGAGCGATCGCCTTTTTTGAGAATCGGATGGACAAGGGCTGTCTTCCAGGAGCTCGGGAACACGCCAGTTGTGTAAGAGAGCCGGAAAAGGCGCGTTAGAACCGGCGCCAACTCAGGAGCATACGTCCGAAGCACATTGGGACTTGGGAGGAACTGCATCAGGCCCACTCGACTTTTGGATATCAAGGAAAAGAGAGCCTTACGAACTGACCCTTGTAGGAACCGGACGTTCGGCATTGAACAAGTGCAATGCGGTATGGTTGGTGGAGAGTTTTCTCCATCGTCCAAGGTCGAGTTTGATGAGAAAAGGGTGCCCAAAAGGTCGGCTTTCTCCTTTGTAGTATGGACCAGGTAGTCATCGGTATTGTGCAATGGTGGTAGGGACTGCTGACAAAAGTTCCTTAAGGTAGCTTTCGCGAGAGGAACCCGAAGGAAGGAAGAATTTAAAATCGAGCAATACCTGTTTTTTATTGAATATTCTTTTGTCTTGTAATCGTATCAAATGTTTTTTTTTGTTGTAATGGAAAATGTCCTTCTATGACAGGGAGGGCATGTTCCAACTTGTATTGACGCTCATAATTTGTTTAATTGTATGTTGTATGATTTGGTAACGACATATTGTTTTGTAAATGTCGTTACTTCTATATTATTATAAACCTGTGGAGTTTCTTGCGCCCTTCTTCTCCACAGTTAAAAGACTTCCTAAATGGGCGGGGTGGGTGGGCGGGTGCCGGTCCATCCTTTAACTTTTGACGATTCAAAATGCTTATTCTAAGTTTACTGAATAAAGAGATATTGATTTGATTTGATTTGATTTGATTTGAAGACGCACTAGTCTCTCGCCAATTCTACTTATGAATGATGACTTCGCCTTTGCAATGTCCTTAAAGGACCTGGCGGCAAAGTTGTACCTCTTTCTGAGCGCACTGGTGTTTGGATCCTTTAATGACACCGTATTAGCCCAGGCTTGGTAATGTTGTCGCTTTTGGCGAGACGCCATTTTGCAGCAACGTTCAAACCATGGTTGAGACCTGTCGCCAATGGGAACCATAGAGTTTGGATCATAAAGTTCTATTCCTTGCAGTATCACATCAACGACAGAGTCGGCGGGCACATCAAGATCATCCAGCGAGAAACAAACTCGCCATCATGGGTATAGCACGCAAAGAAACTTCGCATCCCATCCCAATCCGCTGACCTATAATGCCAGACTCGACGATTTTGAAGTTTCTGTGAGAGGCACAGTGCTACGAATCAGACAGTGGTCTAATGAGGTGCATCAACAGAAACTTGATAGCCGTCTGGGTGCGGGGTCAGCAGAAGTTCCAATAAGGAAGGCCCTCAACCTCTGGAACCCGCGTAGGGTCGGATACCAATTGAGTCAGACTGTAGGCCAAAGCGAGGCCATCAACGGCTCTACCCGCGTGGTCAGTTGTGCGTGAACCAAGCCACTCGACGTGGTGGGTATTGAAGTCTCCCAATACCACAATCTCGGCCGAGGGGATCCCTTGGAGAAGTCAGTCTGTCTCCGTTTGAACGGTCTTAGTTTAAACGAATTTATATTATTTACTCACCTTAAAACACTTATGATAAAAATCCATTGCATATAGAGCCTTTTAAATTTAGAACATTCAACTCGGATGATCTCTAACCAATTTCATTCGACAAAGTGATTCCACAGCTAGTAGGTACAACAATTTACAAAACAATTTTTTTATTATAAACTTTTTGTGTAATATTTTGTTTTGTTCAATGATCCTTAAATTAAACTTTAGTTACATCTGGGTTATAAAAAATCTCAGTACCGAAAAGTACCGAAACTTTCCGGTTTTCCTGGTACCAGAGTTAGCGCTGTACCGGGAATCCCGTTTTTCCACAGTACCGGGACTGCAACCCCTAGTGCGGACCGAGCGTGTGCGAGTTGTAGGTGAATAACTCGACCGAATTACGGAGTGACACAAGCCTGCCTCAGGCCCGGTTTCCATTAGGTCGGATCCGACTCCGATCCGATCGGACAGATGGAAACACTCGGCCCGGTTTCCATACAAATTATTAAGCCACTAGAACTTCCGAATCTCGGTCAGATCCGACCGGGAGTCGGATCCGTTCCGACCTAATGGAAACCGGGCCTTAGGTTATTGGAAAAATAAAAGTCGTGCGTAGGTGTGTGTATGTATGTTAAAAATTCTATAACTTTAATATCTAACAGTTTTATTTTTAAATATTTTATTCTTTCATTTGTCTCACAATTTGAGGTAAATAACCTTTTAAATAAGTATAATTATCATGCATTGTGTTTGTGTCTACATTTTTACAGGATACATTTTTGTTTCCATACAGTTATTCCGATCGGATCCCCTGATCTTTTCTTTGTTTTTATTATGTTTTAATTTCTGTCTGATCCACTATAAACTTTGTCATTCCGATCCTTATCTGTGTTCCGATCTAACCCCCTTACTCTTTTTGATAGGACAGTAGAAAAACACTGGTTTGTACCATGTTGTGCCTTCTATAGATTGTAACGTAATTATGGGTTACTCGCATAATGACCCATTTTGGTAGCCCAACGCACAATGACACATAGAGTCTACGCAAAATGACATACGCAAATTGACACTTATTCTCATACGCGAAATGACACACGGGAACGACTACGCAAAATGACATACGCGAATTGACACATATTCTCATACGCGAAATGACACACGGGAACGACTACGCAAAATGACATACGCGAATTGACACATATTCGCATACGCGAAATGACACATATTCGCATACGCGAAATGACACACGGGAACGACTACGCGAATGACATAGGTAGATTAATTTTTAAAAAACAAGCTTTTATTTAAATGCGCTACAAAGAAAAATTAAACTTTTACTATCAACTTATAACGTCGGTCGTTACACAATTTATATGATTTAAAAGATTATGTAAGTACTCGTATTTAACTATATGTACTTTGATTGAAAATTTTAATCTATCACATCAAGTTATTTAATTTACTTTTTTATTTACAAGTAAATATAAAGCCTATTAAACTAGCCCACGAGGTAAGAATAAAAACACTAAAATATTATCTTCGTAAATTGTTTTCATTCTCTTTCATTGTTGCAAAACACGCAATTTGTGTTCTGCATTCTTCCACATAAATACCCATTCAGTTTTAATATGCAAAGACCTAAGACAACGTTGCTGACTCGAAACACAGTAACTTTTAATAAATCAGTCGCCACTTCGTATTCCTTTTTAGCTTAAGCTTGACCTGCATACCTACCTACCTACTTGAATTTTTATTTTACTTATATTTTGTAAGTTCCTTTTTTGGATTATTTAATTGATATCACGTCAAGGTTTTATAGATACTTAATAACTAATGTGTGTTCAACTATACGACATGATTAACAGGAAATAAAGAAACGGTTGAAATTAAACTTTGTAAATTTTTACAAAAGTTATTTCTATTTATTAATCAATTTAAGATCAATTTACTTAATAATTTGTTGATCTCCTCGTACGCGGATTGCCCAAACCACTGACTGAAAAGGTGTCAAATAACTACTAATAATAATTATACTATTGTACAGTTAGTTTTAATCTACGACAACTCCCCATCTTGTTTTTTCTGCATTAGGTGAAATGATATTCCAATTACTTTACACACAAATTCACATTCTACAGCCCAATTTATTATGATGATGTAAAAACATAAAACAAAGAAAAAGTGATTGTCATAAAAGGCTGCCATTATAATATATGAGAGCACGGAAAAAAATACATATGAGATCCAAATAAAAACGCCGTTATCAGTGATTGATTACGCTTTGAAAATAATGTAAAGTTACATTTAAAATTACATTCCTGTCACGTGATATTATTTATGAGAATTAGCTTTTATGTACCTACATACAGTGTAGGCGTAAACGTCTAGTACATTCGAAGGTCGTAATCATTGTAGAGCAATAAATAAGATCGTTTTCTTAGTCGATAACAATAAACAAATGAAACAAGGACACTATTGTAGCATCTAGCTTGCCTGACGTTGCTTGATAATTGCAGTGGATACATTTAAAACGAAATGCCGACTTTGTTATTGCCTAAGGCGACTTGTGTCTTTTATCGCCAACCCAAATCCATTCAAAGGTACGAAATACCCAATTTTAAACAAGAAACAACGTTAATTTAAATTTTACCACTGTTTACAGGATGAAATCACGTGAATAAAATTTCATTAAGGTACATTAATTTTAGTCTCGCTTTGCACAATAGCTCAAAGTCTAAAAGGTTTTATAAATATGACGAGAATATGATGAAGAATATGTCTTTTTTATTTCACCTTTATTCGTTTATTAATTTTTAACCGACTTCAAAAAAGGAGGAGGTTCTTAATTCGGTTGTATGTTTTTTTTTGTTTGTTACCTCAGAACTCAGTCATTTATGCACCGATTTAGAAAATTCTTTTTTATTTGAAAGGATATACTCGTATTTCCAAATTGGTCCCATTTTTATCAAAATTCAGTTCTGATGGTGGAATCCTCAGGAATTGAGGGAACTCCTCAAATATTGTAGGCACACCTATAGCGATTTTGGTATTTTCAGCAATAAGTCAAGAATTTGCATTCAGAAAGTATCATTTCATGAAGTAGAACTGATGAAGAAGACCACAGAATGTCATTGGAATTCCTCAATGATAAGTATTTCACGGGTGGCGATAAGATATCTTGATTAAGATAATTAAGCAACTATGACGAATTAAAAGAAGGCAAGTACCGGAACTCAGTTCTGATGGTGGAATCCTTGAGGAATTGAGGGAACTCCTCAAATATTGTAGGTAGGTAGGTATATTGTAGGCAAATATCTATAGCGATTTTGGTATTTTCAGACATATGAGATCCACTCCGGCAATAAATTCTTCCTAACTAATATTGTTAATGCGAAAGCGTGTTTGTTTGATTGTCCGTCTCTCACTTGCGCATTGCTGATTTTGAACATAGATAGCTGAAGAACAATAGTGATATAGGCCACTTTTTATCACTTCTTCAGAAACATTTTTATTAGGATTTAAAATTACACTATTCACACTATTAATTATGTCACTTCTTGTCTAAATTCTTCTTAACATCTTTATGCCGATGACTTACAAATTTACTCTCAGGCCACGTCTGAGAACCTCTCAGAAGCGATTGAGCAGATCATTGGTGACTTGGCTATGATCTACGATTGAAGCAAGTCAAAAACGTCCCTCTAGTTTGCCTAACGGTGAACCCTAGTAACTCGCAAGTCATCATCGTAGGGGGGTCTATACAGTGTTCATGAGTAAATCCGGGTAACTTGCCGTCTGTTTTGTATGTTGATTTCCTACTTTGTGATAAGCGTTTCTCGTTTTCTTCACTTGTCGCATTTAAACGGCGCTGTCTCATACAAGTAGCGCGTTTTGTAGGTTTACCAATATTCGCTTTCGATAAATAGATCGGAACGATTCACTAAAAAGCGAGAAATAAACAAAAATTTTAACAAAACAAAAACCGACTCCAAAAATTTTTACTGAAAAAAATGCACTAAAACGTAAAAAATAATTACGTAGTTTAGTTTGTTCAATTTACTTGCAATAATAACCTTTATTTTAATCTATCTTATAATCTTAAAAAATATTTTTGGAGTCGGTGCCAGCTTAATACGACAATGGGTTAAACGGCAGCAAGGCCGACCCAGACGGAGGTGGAGAGATGAGCTTGATGCTTACGCGAAGGATTGGTCAACACACGCAAAAGACCGCGAATACTGGAGGGGGGGGGGGGGGGGGAGCCTTAATATGCAATAGCCCCAGCAATGGGACAATATGGGCTAATATAATAATAATAATATAGTATGTCTTTTAATGTTTATGTTTACCTTGGCTGGCACCGGCTCCAAAAATATTTTTTAAGATTATAAGATTGATTAAAATAAAGGTTATTATTGCAAGTAAATTGAACAAACTAAACTACGTAATTATTTTTTACGTTTAAGTGCATTTGTTTCAGTAAAATATTTTTGAGTCGGTTTTTGTTTTGTTAAAATTTTTGTTTTATAAATGATGAAGGTACGTAATATTTGATTATTTGCCTTAAAAAACGTTCAAATAAACTCAAAGATAACGAAACGTTGAAAAAAATGCCTACTTCAGGCGGGAATCGAACCCGCGTTCTCTGCAATCCGGGCGACTGCGATGACCATTCCGCCACCGAGGTATTGGTTAGACCTAACGAAACCTTTCAACGCTTTTGACTCTATGTTTTTATAGCAACAGTGTCTTATCAAACTCTTACAATTAACATCCTTACCCTGTTATAAACCGAGGTTTGACATTTGGACATTTTTATTATCAAGACGTTGACTTAGGGTTTATTCTAAACTAATTACTAGGCATATTTTCTGCCTATTAATTAGTTGACTTTAATTATTATTAAAACTAAAGAACTAGAAATTCTGAAGACTTGACAATTTGCGAATTTGACAATTTGCGAATAAACCATCTGAACGAAAATATTTTACAATATTTTAAACATTCAGTTCAGCTCCTTTCGTTATCTTTGAGTTTATTTAAGAGTTTTTTTAACGCAAATAATCAAATATTTACGAATCCATAAAGCAGTCTTATCTTAACTGAATGTTTAAAATATTGTAAAATATTTTCGTTCAGAGAGCTGAGTGTAAGTTTGTAAATGTGCAAACGTTACTATCGCGTTTGAGTTAAGTTTTGACAGATCTTAATTAAGTAAATAAGATCGAGAATCAAAACTCTTAACACAAACGCGATAGTAACATTTGCACATTTACAAACTTACACTCAGCTCTCAGATCTCTAAGGATGTAAATTCTAAGAGGTTTGATAAGACTCTGTTGCTATAATAACATAAAGTGAAAAGCGTTGAAAAATTTCGTCAAGTCTAACAATACCTCGGTGGCGGAGTGGTCAACGCAGCCGCCCGGATTGCGGAGGACGTGGGTTCGATTCCCGCCTGAGGTAGACATTTTTTCAACGTTTCGTTATCGTTATGAAGGTTGTTTTTTAATGCTGGCGACTCATTTCAATTTTGAATAAATTATGTGAAAAAAAATACCAAATCTTGTCAAGTTTCTTGCCATTTATTCTGTATACATAGGTACAAGGTCTTCGGATGTAGTTTACAGTTGACATTCTTGACGATCATTGACGTTCTTAAGTGTAAGTATTTAAATAGGGATAAATATATTATTAGAAATAACCAAGACAGAAATATTTTATTTCAACCCTACTAATGGAAAAGGTTTCTGAACAGCTTCAAAGAAATCGTAGAGTAATAGAAAACTTTCCTGTGACCGTAAACAACTTTCTTGTTTTATAGTTATGGCTATAAAATCTGCGATTTACGGTAAAACGCAGATCCTGCACAGTAACAAAACAACAGCACTTAACAGTGTTTTAAGAAGCTCGTATACAAGAACAGTTTTTTTTTTGTAAAATAAGTATAAGTGTCAAGCTGTTATTTCTTTTATGTTTTATGTTTATATACACTGCAATGCAAACATTCCTTTTTCTTATAAAGTAAACAACAATTCGTATTGTATTTATTATGTAAGAACGTCTTGTGAAATCTCACTTATGGCATTATCAAACGGACATGGGTGGGTACCTAACATTATTGCTTTTATTTAATGCGTGTTTAAAAATCCGTGCGTAAAATGAAACCGCGTACTTTATTATAGATAGTAGAATGGAAATAGTAGAGTAGAAATAGAATTGATATGTTGTCTACTTTTAGATTAGAGCATAGCCAATGCTCTAAAAGTCTATCTTTAATTTATCTGATCAATAAGACAACTACTTAATTAATTTCTTTACATCAGTAGGTATTCTATCTACTCAGCCGGTAACACCCACTGTAGGAAAAAATGACTCTTCTTTTTGACGTCAGTAACAAAAAGTAGGTAGTTTGCTTTATACAATTGATTGTTTTTAACTTGAAAGAAGATAAAAAATAAAAAAATGGTTTAAATTCCGTAGATAGGCTCACACAGACAGATTTACAGGTTGTGTTGGAGGGTTGATTGTTGTAGCCTGTAATATCAGTAACGAGATGTAGAAAACTCAAAGAATTGGTGATTTTATGCATGTTCTATCAAGAGTATTAAGCATTTCAAGTCCCTCACCTCTGTTAATGAATATAACAAAAAAGCAAATACATTAGACCATGGCAACGATCGACGTGCAATATCGATAATTTTTCGTCTGTAATTTTCTTCCAGACCGTAAATTTTTATAAGACGTGTTTTTAGTCTTATGTTGTGTCTGCTATAGGTATTATTGTTCCGTCAGTCCAATAATAAGACTAAAATTATGAAAAGTCCATTTTTATTAAATTACACATCTTCTTTTTATCCAATTATGCTCAGAAGCTAGCTTTTAATAGAGAGCACTTTTGCAATGTCCTTTCGCTTACTTTGCCTGTGTTTCAGCGTTGTAGTTCTGATAAATTAGAACACCGAAGTAACTTCTGTTAACTGATGCCTTATTCCCAAGAATTCTATTTCAGAAATCAAACTTCAACATTATTTTCTAGCATTTTTTTTTACTTGTGTGCACGACACGGCACTTTTGCTTAGGTACTTGTAGCAAATGTATTTTTTTTAATTTACTTTATTTTGGAAAACAAACAGTCATGTATGTATACAATTAGTAGTAAAATAACTATAACCTAATCTAGACCTTGAGTGCCGACAAAGACTAAATAAGTTAATATAATTGGGGTCGAAATAGTACAGTCACGAGCAAAAATATGTAAACAATTGTAACTCTTAAAACAATGAAAAAGAGACATAGTGTATACATATTGGTGCTCGTGACTGTACTGTAATTAATGTACTTAGCATTTGTAAAGTTTTCCTTATGGAAAGTGTAGAATGAATTTTATTAATTCTATAATTATTTCGTGGATGGATTTCTTTCCGCAAATATCGTTGTGATATCTTGAAGAACACTAAGGTTTGTATTTTAAAACCAAACTCAAAATCAAATCCATGCTTGAATACAGTTAGAAAGGGATGGCGATATATGCGATGAATAGCACCATCCCTTTCTAACTGTACTCAAGCAGAGATTTGAGTGTAAGTATGGTTTTACAATACGAGCCTTAATATATAATTTTTAGTCATTTTATAAAGAGCCTGAGGGCCTACTCTCGTTCTCCGAAACGAAATTTCGGCCGATTTTCGTTTGCTATTTAAAGCGGTTTCCATTCCTTCCGAAATTTCGTTCATACAAAATAGGATTGGCATTTAAATTTTTAATAAAACAAAAATTAACACTGACGATTTATCAATCTGATAACGTTCCCAGTGATGTTATGTGATGATAAGGCCGATGGTGGAAACGCACTTCACCCGGATTCCTCAACTACTGAGGTGCTGGCTGTCGTGCCTCTGTCGGAGCAAAACATATAGCATATATTACGGCGCCATAAAACAACAAAAAAGACATTAGACAAGGGCTTAAGGCCTTCACACACGGCAGCTATAATGTATATTAATGTACATTACATCTCGGGATTTAACACGAAAGCTATAATATACATTATAGCTGTCGTGTGTAGTCTCCTAATGATTTCTATGGAAAGATGTAGTGTGATGTATCGTGCTATAATATACATCTTTACAATCTGCAAAGACCTTTACTACCACCAACCCAACCGATCCGAGTACAAACATGTACTACCGTACCCGAGATGTCTGGCTCTGCGATCGATGGTTTAAGGGGGTGCCGCGCGATCGCAAAAACTGACCCTTGAACTTCAAAGCAAATTTTCCGAAACGACTATCGGTACAATAACGGTTAAATCCACATCCCACATGGCGGTAACCTCGTGAGCCAAGTCAAGGTACCTACTTACTGAGCTTGTCCTTCTCGGTTTTCACGAGTTTCTCATCATGAGGTATGGTGATATCAACCGGTGGTGGTGGTTATATTGCCCGGCGCTGGGATCGGTCGACCAGAAAGAATTTTTTTTCATTCTTGACTTAGCAAGAGCACGTGGTTATATGAAATGAAATGAAATTAATTTATTCGTGTCACACACGTACATGTAAATATACAGTTTTAAACAAAAATATGTCGTGTGTCATTAAATATGTCATTATGACACAGAAAAGGTCCACCCAGCAAGCAAGCAAGCCAGCAAGCCAGCAAGTAATCAAGACACTAAAGGTGCCCCGACGCTGATCTTTCGCGGATACCTTGAGAACAAAAGAAAACAGCATAATATAGCATATATTATGCTGTTTTCTGTGACTGACTTCGCCTATGAAAAATAATTCTAAAAGGTAAAATTAAAAACAACAAAAACATATATATCAAAACATTGTAGTAAATACAATATCAACTAAACTAAAACTCTGCAACAATACTTCAATAAACATTACATTACCCTACCCCATTTATAAAATAAATAAATTAATGTAAATACAGTTTCTGCGTAAAATGTACGCTGTTTAAATATTTGTATGAAAATCAAAACCGTAGGACAATAAACCAACACAGCAATAGTCAGTTTTTAAGCTTTTGCATTTCTAATAGATACTTTTTATACTTAATTTAACTTAAAAGATTTTACTGATAGAGAATTACGATGCGGTGAAGGTATATTATTCCAGCCGCGTATCGAAAGCTGCGGTGCTGTGCCTTGGGCAGATAAGACGGGTAGCTGTCCTCACTTCACGCTGAGAAAATTTAAGTTTATTGAAAAGGTACGATGGCATTCATGTTTGCACAACACCAAAAAGAAGACAGGCAAAATGAAGGGAATGCCTGGTCTCCATAGTCATAAGATTACCCAGATAGAGGTACGGAGTAACATGAGTTCTTCGTGGTATGGTAAAACAAAACCGAGCACAGGCGTTTTGTACACGTTGAATTGATTTCTTGGAATAGGTAAAAATACACCCACCTATAACCGTGTCAGCATAATTAAGCTTAGAAAGTATAAGGGAGGGTTTATTTGATGTATATCCTACTATAATCACACTAATATTATAAAGGCGAAAGTTTGTGAGTGTCTATGTTTGTTACTCTTTCACGTAAAAACTACTGAATGGATTTGGATGAAATTCGGCATACAGATAGTTTATAACCTGGATTAACACATAGGATTAACACTTTTTATCTCGTTATTCCCACGGGAACGGGAACCACGCGGGTGGTACCGCGAGCGGCCGCTAGTATTTAAATAGTTTCGGACCTGATACAAGACCCTGAGTCTATAAAAGAAATGTTTAACAGTTTCAACGACGTGGTTGTGAAACTTAAGCCTATCATCCAGCAACACGCTTAGACTGCGAGCCTCCGTCACTTGTTCTATAGTTTCATGACCAATTTGTACCAACGGAGCAGAACTATTGATTCTGTGGATTTGAGTATTAGAACCCAATACAAGAAACTTAGACAATTTTTATTAGAACACTCTGCTATCTGATCTAAGTCCTTATTGAGTCTATTTACTGCCGCTGTTGTTTCATTTGGCTTAAAAGAAATATAAACTTGTAAGTCATCAGCATAGATATGATAATTGCAATTTTTAATGGAGTCTATTATGGATCCTTGTGGAACACCCCGACTAACAGAAAGAACATAAACCCATAAACCCCGACTAACAGAAAGAATAAACCGGGAGAGCCTGCAAAAGCGATCTTACGCCCGATTCACTACAAACTTCAACTCGCTGGATCCGACCAGCATGATATCTGGAAAACCATTTTAAAGCCGTAAAACGCAAGTATGGAAAGTAGCGGTTATGGTTTACTGTGTCGAATGCAGGAGAAAAGTCACGCAAGACCAGTATTGTCTCCTCTCTGTTATCCCCTCCAGTCAAGATGTCGTCTACAACATCCAACAATGCCGTTGCAGTGCCACGGCCACCTCGAAAACCTGATTGCTTTTGCGGTAAAATATCATTGGTATTTAGAAACTATCAATTGATCACATATAACTCTCGATTATCTTGGACATGAATGGAAGAATGCCTATCAATTGATCACATATAACTCTCAATTATCTTGGACATGAATGGAAGAATGCTTATAGGTCAAAAGTCCTTCAAATTAGTGGGATTACTTGTTTTTGGAATTGGCTTAACAATGGCTTCCTTCCATAGATATGGAAATACACCTGTCGAGATGGAGGTATTAATGATCGCAGTTATAACCTCCAATGTACGTGGCAAAGTTAGCAAAATCATGTCACGAGACTCCTTGCGCGTTCGTAGAGACTTTCTTAATATTTTTTGTAATTTTGCTCTCATCAACTGTTTTGAGACTAAAGGAAGCCGAGTTGAAACGGTTATGTTTAAAATAGTTCAGTTAAGTTCAGAAATTGGAAGGGTTTTATTTCCAGGAACATCGAGAAAATATCTGCAAATAAGGTTAGGGTCTGATACTAGGTGATAATTTTGTCTGCTGTTTTGTTTTGAAATTAACAATATTCTGTTTGATGTTTTTCTGGCATTCATTATTAAGTTGTGCATATGTATCATATTGATATCTTGGACAATGTTCGTTCCCAATGGATCTTGTCAGGGCAGGTTTCAACTCTTCATTCATTTTAGATTTCATTTCTTCTTGGGTTTTCCTGCTGGCGCTTATGTTTCTGTATATGTAACTGCACATAGAGATCAATAGCAGCCTCATACTCGACCCCAGCCACAAGTGTCAAGTGTCTCGTCGTTCGCAAATATTAAATTCAGGAAAGAAGGTTGGTTGCCCTTTCGAAATCTTGTGGGCCTGTCCACCATTTGATGTAAGTTTCTGTTCCAATACCGCTGCACAAAATTTGCTCCTTTTGGCAGCAGGTACCCGCAATTAGCTAGCTATTACACACTAAACGAATTTTTGATGGATAAAATTATTCAAGACAATATTATAATCTCTCTTTGTTTTGTTTATAATATATAATAATAATAATAATGATGATAATAAGAATAATGACTATAATATAATTAAGACGATTTTTTCCACCGATTGGATAAATCTAATTCCAATTAATTAAATTTTATTATTCATTCATTATTCTGTTTACATTCAGATCAATAAACTATAATTAATCGCCTATTAAAATCTGCCTGTCGTTTCAAATTGTCATACCCAACAGGGTTCATATGTACTAGACACCTTATTCACTATGATTGACAATAAATGTATTGTATTGCAATTCTGGAGTAATGATTTGACTCCACCAAAGTTAAAGTCTCTCATAACTATCACTGTATTTGATTCGGAAGCCGACAGCTATGTATAAGTACACTAAAAAATTGTAAAAAATATTTAAGAGCTGAGATGATGATGATACCTACAATGAGTCTTTTCTCAGAAAATACATAATTAACTAATTTTGCATTGTGATTACCTTATCTAATTCTGCAAAATAGAGATAATCACAAACACACAAGAGGAACAAATTCCAGTACCAATTTAAAGTAAATTTTCTTGGAGAAGAGAATCGGATATTTGAAAAAATCCTGTGGCCTTCTCGAAAGGTCAGGGACCTTTAGATTTCCTTTGATGGACATTTTAGAAGATTAAGCAGTGACTTTGCAAAAGCTTGTCTCTTATGTACACGGATACAGGGTAGAAAATCTGAACTTTCAATCAGAAAGAGTCTTTTTTGGTTTGTGTGTTGATTTTTAAAGTTATAATTGCTAGTTTTTGTAGAGCAATTACTTATAATGGCTTGTAAAGTGCTAAATTATTTATATAATTAGATGAAGGAATGGGCCCTTTCTCAACAAAATATTAGTACTTAACAAACTCGTTGTTTTGTTTGTAAATAAAATGTACAAGTAATATAAAATTACTAATGAATGTGGCATGTCAACAAGAATTTTTCGCGTATGTTACCAATAAATACCATTTATTTAAACACCAAATCACATCCTTTTTAAATCGAAGTTCGCAGTTTGCGAATTAAAATTATAGTATAATAGAAATAAAATTATAATAGTATGATACAAAAAATTAGTTTTCTTGAAATTATTATTGTTATATGAATAGATTTTATGTCAAGGTATTTTACATAACAAGAGGTCCGACGGAACTTGAAAATTAGGAAGTAGATTCCTTTAATGTAGGGTCTCACGGGGTCATCTACTAAGGAAACCTAAATGATCGTTTGCCAGCACTATAAAAAAAAATCTTGCAAAGTAACGGTATACAGGCGTTCATGCGGACAACATCGCGTGCGGCCTACTATTTCCTTATAAGTTCCTTTTTCCAAAACGTTATTCTGAGAAAATGTCAGTTACAGAAAAGGCCGCAAATTGAATCAATAGTCTTATCTTACTAATTACCAGAATAGCCGTACGTCAATTCCGCCTAGTGTTATTTATTGGGAGCTAGCGGCCGCTTAAGGAACTGTAATCGGCGACAACTCGATTAGCCACATCAGTTGATCTAGTTAATTGCTTTTACTGACACAGGCACAAAATTGCTGTTTATAATTTCTTAAATTGGGTTAACTGACTTGGATTAAACTGGAGATAAGTAAACGGCGTTGTTGTTTTTTCAATATCTTTAACAATTCTCATTTCAATTCTAAATCGTCCTCTATATTTTCCTATTTTATGTACGTGGCAAGTGACCTTCGTACATACTCGAGTGATGCCAACGCCTACATGTGATCTGTCCTTGTTGATTATGATGGCGCTCTTAGATGTATTAGACTATTATTTGCCCGGTTGTCACCTATATTTATATCGGTTGTGTAATTGTAGGACACCTTGATAATCGTAGTCTCGTTGCTCGCGCGCATGCCGCCGTGAGTCATCGTCATCGGTAAGCGTTCTGCGCACAATGCCGTACGAACAGTCCAGTCGCGTCGCGGCATACTAAGAGGACATACATGTCATTTAAATTCTCAAGCCTTTTCTTGTAAGATCGATAGCGCTCTTATATTTTTTTAAAGTTGTCAATTAAAGTATCATCCTGGAGCAAAGTGTCACTTAGTGAAGATGACTACAGTGAAGAAGATTATAGCCATGCGGCAGTTGGACTCGATGTTTGGAAATATGACCCTGGAGGGGGAGGGTCGTCGTTCGCCTCTCGTCAGTTCCGTCACAGAGCACGACCCTCATTGCGACGTACATGGTCGATGCAGCACACCGTATCGGTCATCTCTTTACCTTCACAGCAGAGAGTCCACTCCGGGATATCACAGGGAGTCGATATCACCCACAAATGGGCTCATAATCAGGTCCGTAATTTATGTTTTTTATTAAATAGGTATCTAATTTTCAATGGTTTTAAGAATTTTTAACAAAAGGCTCTGAAAACAGGCGTCGTGACTCACTGGGAATGTCGGGGTCACCAGCGCGCGAGCTCGAGCACCCATCGACGTTCCCGAGTATCCTTCGCAGAGACCGGCACAGCCCGTCCCAGACGCCTCCACGCCGAGACACACCTAGCCCCACTCATAGAAATTACAACAAAAGGCACTCGATGGGCTCCTTTACGAATCTCAGCAGAACTAATGTTGTCAATTACAACAGACGGGATTCTATATCCAGCAATGGAATAAGAGAAATGAAACGGGATTATGTCGGTTCGATGAATTCCCTATCCAGAAAAAGTTCTATAGACACAAAGAAGTCTTCAACAGACTCTTTAGATATATGGCATTCAACTTGGGATTCTGAAAGGCACGATTCAGTGTCGTCACTTGGGCATGACGACAGACTCTCATATGGACATAATAAGGTAATTATTCGAGACATAAGGCTGCTGTGTGTTACGACTATCTAAAATAACTTCTTTCACTTTGTCGTTTGTTCATAGTCCTTGAAGCAAAATAACCGAAGTATACAATTTTATGTACAGTTTCTAATTTACATTGAAAAGGGCACAGTACCATTTAATGGTAACTTTAATCAAAGGCGTTGTGATTTCCGAATCCTATTATAAATGTATATTTATTACGCTCATTAGTGACGCTCTCGTTAACTAAAGAAATTACGATTTCTTTGCTTTGTTCGTGCACAACAGATCAAATAATTATAGAAAGACGTTAACGCTTTTGTGTTCTTCTATAATATCGTTAATAACCGCGAAGTTTGTTACGTTATAGAAAGCTTACGTATCGATCTCCTTGATTGCACCATGGAACGATTTTTAAAGCATATCATCACGCTATCGCTATGCAACTAGTACGTTACGATTCAATTACATATGAACGGATGTGATTACGAGACCGTTTGACGTCAACGATTCACCTGTGCCATAATAATTCATATAACTTACACAAAGTACGGGATCAACATACTCGTAGTAATCTGAAGAACGGTAAACACAGTGAATTTAGCAGCCGACGCTTTATATTAAGGTCATACGTTTGGTATTCGTTAAACTTACTTTCATTGGATATACTTACTTAGATTCATAGCATATTAGTATCTACAACATTCTGTGAACACTTCACTTAGATTTATTAATATGCTTAAATAAAATAAATTATCATTATTGTTTATACTCACGTTTATTTCAAATTTTTACTTTAGAAATATTTAATTTATTTTAATTTATTTTTTTATAACGGTGAATAATATTAAAATAATTATTATTAATAATTGTTAATAAGGCAATTATAACAATGTTTCGGCTTCCAAACAAAGAACAGACGCAAGTACTGATTAGAAATTGCCATTACAATTGCCACCCATAAAGTTTGCTATCTAGAGATTCATCCGGTACCTTTACAAGGCCCGTCCACCGGAGTCGACGCGGCCGCCGCGACCTATACACCCATTTAAGGAGATGACGACTCCAAATGCCACCCGCCACGACTAAGTCACGATAATATTTATATTGTAAGTTAGTAGCTAGCTACTGCTTTTGTTTACTCATTATCGTCGTCATCGACCTATAAACGTCTCACTGTTTGGCTGGTCTTTCCACATGGATGAACGGCACATGACGAGATTGGGGCTTAACACCCATAACCCACCAACTTACTACGCTGGCCCAATACGTGCTGGTGGATATTGCAGACCGCCTTTTAAAGTACATTTTGAAGCATAGAGGAGATCGAAATACATAGTTTTTACCGGTCACGGACGACCATAATTTTTTTTCGCGCGTAGTGATTTTATCATGTTATACAGTTATATACGTTATCTAATCTACAATGCGATATTCTATCAATTTGATATTTTTCTTTCAAGTATAATAATATAATCGCCCAATATGTGCTATATTATTCTATGGATTAATTTTACTCTATGATTTATTTAAAAGATTCACGTTGTTATGCAGTGATGTCTTCGATGATATATTATATAATTTATTTTATCTACACACACGTAAGTAACTACATATCGAAATAAAGTAGTAAAAAGCAGAGGCAAAGTACATGAATTTGGTTTTTAACAAGAAATAAAGACCTAATTTTGGATAATGGAATCATGTGAAATACCTACATTATACAGTACTAATAGTTTTCCAAAATATTACCATCATCATCATCATCATTCTCTGGCCCTGTTCCCATGTTATTTGGGGTTGGCGTGTATTTTTCTTCCATACAACTCGGTCATTCGTCATCAAATCATCCAATCCCTTCTCATTCATGTCATCCTTCACACATTACCATATTGTTATGATTAATATAGATCCTATATAAATCACAATTTGAAAATATATTTAAGAATCGTATTTCATCAAAGAAGTCACGGTTAATGGACGCCGAAGTTTAAATACGAGCTAGTACTTACAATAAAATGTTTATGACCCCTGATAAGAAATGAAGGCTGTAAAAGTATTTACTGCCGCTGGTAATTAACTTTTTCATAGTTTGAAGGGAGACTACCTTAATAGGTTCAGCACTGGTGTCTTATAAGGGGGATGGAGTTGTTCTCGCACCTGTCTCATAAAAAAATAGTTGCGTTATCTCTCAGAGATATTACGCACTTAACCGTACTTTAGCTTATTGGAAAAACAAAATTGAAAAATATTGAGCGCGTTTACCAGATTTACTAGAGCGGATGGTGGTGGAAAAAAAACTGTAGGCAGTGTACGTTCATCATAATATACTGTGTATTTTCGACATAACATACATTTCAAGTGTTTACCTTTTTATTTAGAACCGTTCGTCTTACTCAACGAACTTGTTTTTTTAACCAGAATCGTAGGTTACATTTCTTAATGAAACAATAAAATCTATCAACGTTATGTTGTTAATGAAGATTGATAATAATTAATAAGCTCAAATGCTTTAGTTTGATATTAATTACTGTCAATAAAATACGAACATCAACATATATACTCATGTAGGTAATAAATAAAAGATGAAATTGAGTTCAGACCGAACAAAATGAATGATGTAGACTATAGACATAGACATAGATTCCTTATCTGGGCGCGTATAACAAACAAGCTTGTACAAGAGTTGATGAGCTCCAATTTGTCGAGAAACCCGACTCTCTTAGACATACAGTTTGACCTGGCTTTGACTTTTAATAAGTCATGACACAATTGAATGCGAGATAAAAGCGTGTCAAAAAGTTTGTAAATAGTACTACACTGGTCTGTAATAGGAATGAATATTAGACTTGACTTAATTATAGTAAACTAATTGATATTGTTTTTAAAATCATATTGTTTAACGCTAGTTAACAATTGTATTCAAAAATTTTCGAACACTTCTTAGAATTCTCCGCGGAGTTTGATTCGATTTCTTGTCGAATATTCATCGTTAACTGAGATGTTGGCGTGCACTTTACTTTTTATGTAGGTCCATAATAAATTCAAGAAGAAGGTCAAGGGTCAGAAACGCCAATAAAAGGTAACCTCTAAAAAAAGGTAGAATATACCGCATACGCGTGCACAGATAGTATCATGCTTTTAATATTTACGTGCGTCGGTACGAGAAGACCTCTGCCATGGGGATTTTATTCCACGCCTACGTCACGAATATCTTAAACCATTTTACACTAAATGTTTTGTAGGGTACTCGCTGATTTTGCGCGATAATAATTCTCGTAAAAGTACGGGCGAAAAATGCACGCCGCTCCCGTGTAAGGGATGAATTATATTAGACCGGAGTTGACCGGACTGTGTACGGGGCGTGCCGTGTGCGGGGCCCGGATGGGGCTCTGATTTAAGACGTTGCATATATATTGTATGAAGCAGTTCATATTACACAGTGCATGATCCTTGGGACTTGGGAGGGACACGGCCCGGTCTAATATGAGTACAACATGTATGTAACGTTTCAAATCAGCGCCCCGTCCGGGCCACGCTCACGGCACGCCCCGTGCACGGCCCGGTCTAATATAATTCATCCCTATGTGAGTCACTGCAAACAATATTGTAAAAGTCTTGCTACACTCTGACATCCTTCTCTCATCTTTATGGTAACAGTCAAAAACAGCATTTTGTTTTGATCCACCTGTAGATAGAAATGATACTTATGTCTATTTTTAGCGTTGATAACATTCCAACAATTACATCGAGAGAAGAAAACATTATTTCATTAAACATTCAACAACAATCGGCTTATATCGAAGACAATCGGTATCACTTAAGCTGATTAGATTTATCTGTTAATTTACAGAATAAACGGTATATTGTTGTCATTTAATATTCGCAAGCACACGTTTTGATTAAAATGAACACTTGTCTGTAATAAAGTTATGTGTCCCCCCTTTATGCTGGATGATTAGTTTATGTTTCTCTCGGAATTTGTAACTGTGTCAATGTTTACTTCATTCTGTAGGGGTTTTCGGCGTGTTCTGAGTCATTATGAAGTCATGGTCTGCTCGTGAACAAACTTTACGTAACATATTATAAGATTCTATTGTATTAATTGTGTTATCGCAAGTTATTGTTTCCTAGATCACGTTATACTTTTCTGTGTGAGAGTTTAATAAAACTGACACGCAATTTTACTATACGTTTCGTCATAATCTACTTATGAGAAATTCATTCTGTTCACAGTATATTTAAATATTTACGTAATGTTTGACCTATATAAAACTTTATTACAAATTATACTTTTATATGTTTACAAACATTCATAATTTTCGTAAACAACATAAAAATTGACCTCTGCGTATGTAATGATTATTTAATTAAATTACTGTTATTTCCTGTCTTTTCCTAAATTAAAAGTACGTACACTCAAATCAAATAATCAGCCTATAAACGTCCCACTACCAGCCGACCTAGCATGCGCAACACGAGAACTCTTCTCGACCCGTTTTCTCGTGTTTTATTCATTTATCTCTAATGTCTATCGACACTAAAGACACAAGGATGCGCTTAGAACTCTACAAAATATGTCAAAAATAGACTTAATAGTAGTTTTTTCATAAACTGTGGTATTTTTGTCTACAAACCTTAACATGACAACTTAAAATGATTTGTCGTCTCTCGTCCGCGACATATCTCGCGTTGCGCATGCTAGGCCTACTGGGCACAGACCTTTCCCACATGGACAACATCACATGGGAAGCTCGGAAGAGCACATGCACTTAGGGTTACCATCCGTCCGGTATAATCTGGACATGTCCGGAATTTTAGACTAGTCCTGATTTTGGAATATGAGTAACAAAACTACGTATAAGTAATATCAAATAAGTCTTTAATCTTTATTAACTTCTCATTTATCAAAAAATAAAACATAAACAGTGTTTTTTATATATTTTAGCGTTTTATTAACGCTTAAATATACTTTAGAATTTTTTTTTTAAACACTGAAAAAAGACGATAACCTCAGGCGGGAATCGAACCACGCACCTTCCGCATTCCGGGCGGCTGCCTTAACCACTTGGCTACCGAGGTCTGGGTTTCACCCGTCGAAATTTGTCAGTGCTTGATGCTTATGTTTTTAGTCAACATTGCTTCATCAAATCTTAGAAGTTTTCACCTCTAAGATCCGAAAGAAATATTTTTACAAATATTTGAACATTCGTTTAAGATGAAGCTGCGTTTATATATTGTTATTTATATATTTTAGCGTTTTATTAACGCTTAAATATACTTAAGTAAAATTTTTGTTTTTTTGGGTGAAAACCAGACCTCGGTAGCCAAGTGGTTAAGGCAGCCGCCCGGAATGCGGAAGGTGCGTGGTTCGATTCCCGCCTGAGGTTGTCGTCTTTCTTCAGTGTTTAAAATTTTACTTAAGTATATTTAAGCGTTAGTAAAACGCTAAAATATAAAACATTAATCTATAAACGCAGCTTCATCTTAACCGAATGTTCAAATATTTGTAAAAATATTTCTTTCGGATCTCAGAGGTGAAAACTTCTAAGATTTGATGAAGCAATGTTGACTAAAAACATAAGCATCAAGCACTGACAAATTTCGACGGTTGAAAGCCAGACCTCGGTAGCCAAGTGGTTAAGGCAGCCGCCCGGAATGCGGAAGGTGCGTGGTTCGATTCCCGCCTGAGGTTGTCGTCTTTTTTCAGTGTTTAAAAAAAAAATTACATAAAAAGTGAATAATGTTTCCATTTTGTGACTAAAAAGTCCGGACTTTTATCGAAATGTCTGGCTTTTTGTCAGGACTTTTCAAATTCCTAAATGGTAACCCTACATGCACTCTAGAGAATATGAAATTGTTTCTATCAGAGTTCTTACTTATTGTAAAATTTTCCTTAAATGAAACTTAATGTTTTGCACAAGTAATGAACTTTTCGTAACTTTCTATTTCTCAAAAACAGTTTTGTATAACCAAATAACCATTCAATCTTTATTCTTATAACACTGCAATTTGTTACGCTTTCATTGGTAATTTCCGTACCTAAAGACGACCATAAAAGTTTACCAAATCTAGGGTTCGAATGTAACTATGTATAAAAATAACTTAATTAGGCCGCTTCTAGTTTTTTCTTATGTTGTTTATGGTTATGATGAATCCTACTCATACGAAGCATCATCTTGTTTTTTGTTCTACTGTAAGCTTAGTGATTTATTACTGGTCGGTAGCAGGCACTTTGTTGTGATTGCGACATGTTAAAATTAATATTCATTTTTGTAGCGTAGGCTGAAATTAAGATTATGATGAGTTTCTTCAGACATAGTTGTTTGTTTATTATATCGTCTGTATAAGGTACAACCTTGAGTTCCTTCGTTACGAATAAGGGGACTAATTCAATGTTGAATTTTCCATCGTTATTTCTAGAGTGGCGTGGGTGCCTACGTGCGCAATATCATCTGAATGATTTATTCCATTGTTCCTCATTTAAAGTTACAATCTCATGCTTATACAATGTATTGAGATATAGGTATAGAAATCTATTAGGTATATTTCAATTCATCAAATTTTAATGAATCCTATTTACTACCAGTTTGCGAACATGATAATGTAACTATTTTCTTATTGCAACTAACTTAAGTGTAGGCAATAAACTCAACGTTTTATAATGCTCGAAGTACAATATAAGAAAATATATATTCTCGTGCACTGCGCTGGTTGCGAGCAATATCTGAGCGTGCGCAACGCAACGCATTGACCGCGCACGGGCTACCCCTTTCACTTGTATTCGCATTCAACGGATCGAGCGGAACGCGAGCGCGCCTTTCTCCATATTCTCATCTCTGTCTAACGCGCAGCGATGGTAGTGCAACGCTGGTGGTGGGCCGGCGCACACCGTTTGCCGTCCGTGACAACAGTGCCGCAGTTCCCTCGACTACATCCGCGCGGAACCAACACCGTCGAGCTCGGATGCTCTAACGCGATCTGATATGAAGTCCAAACCTCCACAATACGTAGACGCGCCGTTCAGACCCTGGCCCCCGTTGTCACGCCAGGCGCAACCAAATTTCTATTTCCGACCACCGGATCCAATGGATTTGAGAAATTTCAAGACGTCATCATCGAAAGGATCCACTTATTCTGATTTCTCTGGAATGAGCGCTTATAGCAACAAATCAAGAGATTATTACTTCTTGTCGCCCAGCTACAGATCGGCTGGTGCGCCGACGCCTAGTAGTCATACGGATTTCTACCATCCTCGAGAGAAAGCTCGTCACATACGACACCCTAATCCAGCTCCACCAGCCACCACGTGCCCCTGCAGCCGCTCGCGTTCCTTGGAAGACGTTCGTACTGAAGTTGTTACCGAGTGGGAGGACGATGATGAAAATGGAAATCGAATTGTGGCACCAGCTACTAAATTTAATCGTGCCTCATACAAGGCCAACAATTCTTTTCAAAACCAAGGATTTCTAACACGTCACTCTATGGAAAACTTGGTAGACAGACCGCCACAAGTGTTGCCGCCTAAAAGAATCTCTGCTTTCCAGGTAATTGGAGTACTCTTATAACACAGTGTAATTCTAGTGAAAACCGTTCGCCACCTTCTTTAGGAGTAGGTAGGTTCAACAAATCGAGAGATTATTTCTTTTTGGTATAGCCGGCTACAATCTATTTCGTCTTTTGTAAAGAAACGTTATCGTATTGGATGTGGATGTTCTGTTCAGCTGAAATCTATTTATGCGCACTTTCTCGTCTCCTTTATTTACATGATTGCCATATTGATGCTAAGCGAAGTGTATAAATTGTACGCGTGTGCACGTTTGGCGAATGTTTGAACATTTGTGTGGTGTGATGTATTGCGGCGGTGGTCGGTGGTGTGTATGGGCAGGTGGCTAGCGGGCTACGCCGAGCCCGTTCAGCTCCGGTGAACCGCAACACCGTCCTGTGCATGTAACGGATGTTCGATACTTGTTTTTTTTAACACTACACCACCGCAATTCGTCCAACACTTACCTTATCTGATGGTCCATTCAAATGCGAATTTAGGTTTTCGGGTAATTCGGACAGTTTTAGTTCGTTACTCAACCGCCACGCGAGTTCATGTTTAATTAGGCACCTGTGTACTCGTATTAAAAATATGTTGACATCTATTTTATGTTGGTTTACCTATCGTTCTCATTTGAATTATTATTTTTATTCTCGGTGAAAAGTATCCATTATTTAGAAATGGTAAGGCCTTTGCTCAGCAGTGGGACATTATAGGCTAAAATAAAAAAAAAAATGATAACAGTCATGTACCTAATGTGATCCCTTGGTATAATATAGTTGGTTGACTCATCTACGCACGTTGCTATAATCGTTTTTGTAGTTTGAATACGCTTTCTCAATCGTATAATGTATTATGTATTTGGTAATATTTATGAGAGCTTTCTACAAATATATATTTGATGCTTAACATAAAACTAATATCGGATGGTGATACCTTGACAGTTTCAAATATTAAAGGTTCTCTGATTCATTTAATATGCTCATTTGCAAAAATACATAATGCACATAATATTAAATCGTTAGTAGTGTAGTTATAATAATGTACGACTCTGTTGCAAAAGCAGTGTATTACGTAACAATTACATAGAACCAACTTGAGAATTCGACAGCGTGATATGAACTTTTTCTCGCGTGTTGACTTTAAAATCATGGTTGAAGCATACGTAATGAAACGTCATAGCTGTTGAATGATTATTTAAGAGGTTATTGACAAGTATTAGATCACAGTAGTCTGTGATACTGAACATCGTTTATAAGCAGACACGCACTATGTGCGTCGAATGTCGATACTTTAGATTTCCCTTGAACACTATAAGTCCTTGTTTTATTTGTTATAAGTAAAACACATATTATTTGCCATTGTGATTTTTAAATCTATTAAGAAAGACGTTTTAGGTTCGTGTCCGTTGACATACAGGTATTTGGCATAAATGCTAATGAAGCAGATGACGCAAACATTAATACACATGCACATAAAAAACTAATGGAGACAAATCACAAGACCTGTTTCGTATGATTCGGCAGTACCATAGTGGAGGTAAACAAACTACCTAAGAATAAAAAGCGGTAATGTACACTTTCTATTACAGCTTGCGAGTTTCGAGCACACGCTCTGTGCAATAAACGAGAAATCACGCCCGGCTACATCACTTCTAATTCAAAATTTGTAGTTACTTAAAATCGCGTCATATCATGGCATGTCAAACTTGGGCCTATAATCTATATAAATAAAAATCAATTGCCACGAATATTGTTCGCGCATCACTTTACAACGGCTCGACCTATTTGGCTAATTCTTTTTTTGTTGTGTTTAGAATAATAATTGTCAGGACAAGTTTGTGTGGAAGAAAATGAAGCAGACGAAGTGGCGGGCGGGCCGCTTGTTTGTGATTAGGTAGTATATTACACATTTTTGTAAAAAATGTACTTTGCAATTCGCGTACAAGTAGTATTTTGTATTCAGCTTTGTTTGTTTTTATACACGTTGCGTTGTTACACAGGTTTGTATTTATCGGTCAACAGGTGAACGGACTGTACTAGTACTTAATTGCAGGAAACCAGTTTTAATAAAGCGCACACTACTATTTCTAAATCACTCTGTCTAGCAAGGGACATAATATTTGTTCTGCCCTGGCGTTTACTTATTTTTTATAAGGGTCTATCAACGAATTTAAAACATATTATGTGACTTAGCTAGTATAAAGTATAAAATGAATACTTACTGTAAAAGCAGCACCATTTACCGTGCCAGCACCGTTACCCACGTCATCGAGTAGGTAGATAGGTACTAGTGTACCTACCTACATGATATCCTTGTTTTGTAATCTCGGGCGAAATATAAACATCGCCAAACCAAGACATACACGTCCAAGTCTAGTTGGGAATACCCAAAGTATAGAATACAGATGTCACTATATGTATAAATATTTAAAAAATATTACAAAAACCATATGACACAATTCATTACATTATCATGTTTTAATTAATATCCATCGTAACAATGTAAGATTTTTATATATCACATAGTAGGTATTTTGATACCTAACACTAATTTTGCGCTAAGACAAGATGTGAAGAAGATAACACATAAGTACAAGTGCAAAAACTGACATAAGTCTATTAATGAACTTCAAAGCAAAATCAATCATAATGATATTTATAATTAGAACAATAATTCTGCTTTGAAGTTTCAGACTTAGTAATTTAATTAGAGCAATGTTTTTATTCTGCGAAATGTGCAAAACCATCACGCGCTTGTGTTAAAAATTAAATGCGGAATATCAATACAAATATTTTCATGTAAGAATTATTATTGATTCATGCGTAAAATTAAGAAAGTTTTTGAAAAAAATGTTTTAGAAGTCAGTAGATTTGTGTATTGTTTGATATTGTTTAAAGAATTTGTTACAAATTTCAACAAGGCCATGACCTTGTGCAATGATCAGGCTAACTGAGGCGCATAGTACAAGTGACTTAAAAATACGTACTTAAAATTTCACAATTTTGTGCAGGATCCCCTTAATAAATGTTTGAGAATTTGACAGCTAGGCGAGCACAAAATTTTGAAAAGCTATAGATCAGGTAATATTAAATTTCAAGTTACTACAGAAATATTACGCCCTCCTACACTACCTAACCTACTAAATACGTACTTATAATAAATTAATTTCTCATAATTTGTAATACCGTGTCGCGGAGCGGTTAAAGAAAAGTACCCTCTCTTCCCTTGGGTGTCGTAAAAGGCGACTAACGGACTAAAGACTGCACATACATCCATAAGCATAGAGCGTCGATGGGCTCACCACCTGTCACGCTGAGCACATGTGCAGTCGCTATTTGGTGAAAAGTGTACTATGGTAGAGGACTGCTTTTGCGGTCCCCATGCCTAGTCTGACTAACCCTTCGGGGATAATAGTCGTAATTATATGTATGTATGTAATACCCACTAGTGTTAATTTAGTCTTATTAAACGTGAAAACAGTAGGTACACGTGGATTCATAATACTCGTACGCTTTTTAAAAATAAGTAATCCTATTAGTATTATAAACGCGAAAGTTTGTTAGTGTGGATGGATGTTTGTTACTCTTTCACGTAAAAACTACTGAATGGATTTGGATCAAATTCAGCATACAGATGGTTTATAACCTGGATTAACGCATAGGATACTTTTTATCCCGATTTTCCTACGGGAACGGGAACCACGCGGGTGAAACCGCGAGCGGCCGCTAGTAAGTAGATATATACATATGAAAAACTTAGGGCTTATATAGGTATAATAGATATAATTGAATTTTTATCAAAGTTACCATATTAATTACACTAATATTATAAAGGTGAAAGTTTGTGAGTGTGTATGTTTGTTACTCTTTCACGTTAAAACTACAGAATGGATTTGGATGAAATTCGGCATACAGATAGTTTATAGCTTGGATTAACACATAGGATACTTTTTATCCAGATATTCCCGCGGGAACAGGAACCACGCGGGTGAAACCGCGAGCGACCGCTAGTACCTAATAATAATAACTTATAGGGTGTTGTGATTGTGAGGGACGCAACGCGAAGGCACAGAGCGCGCAAGCCTATCCGGATAATCAATAAGATCTCTTAATAATATAATAGTAAGTAACGTTATGGCACGTCAAATACAACTTTATTCGAAAGCACTGTCTGATAGTTAATGGTGTTTACGTGCTTGTTATATTTTTGTCTTATAGCTTTCTTGAATTTCGTCTTATTATAGGAAGGGTATTTTGTATATTTATTTATTTATTTATTATAATTAGGGAAACAAACAATCTTAATAATGCATACAGAATACACATAACAAAGCACATGAATATAGGTAGGTTTACATAATACTTAATAGAACTACAACACTGAAGTATGCTTCAAACATAAACAACAACGGATTACAAACTTACTTAATGTTTTCTATAAATAGAGGCTATGCAAATATTACTCGGGAAATTCGAATTATAGTTAAAATCAATTTACGTAACAATTTACAAGAAACAATAAATATGGTTTATAATAATAAATATGGCATAAATAGGTATTTGTTAGTTTAACAGTTTATCCACTAGTAAAAGCGGAGGATTTAAACCCTTTCATTGATCGGCGCTTTGGGCTTTCTGAGAATTATAGTGGCTTAAGTAGGTACAGAAAATCATGATTCATCCACTATTTGGTAGTCTAGGCACTGCTCCAATGGCTTCCAAAAGCTCGTTTTCCTTAACACTATCGTGAATGAAACTCGGAGTAGGCTCTCCATATTGACAATATCTCATTCGCAAACGGAAACAATATTGTGGAGTGTTGTAGGTAAACTATTTAAATGCCGTGAAACATTCAGTTTCAGCTCTGAACACCTTTTGTTGTGTTTCGCCAACAGGGTTAAAACTGTTTTCGCATTTTCAACATGCCGGCCGGTCGGCGGCGACGACGTCTGTCACCAGAATAATATACAATGTTTAATATTTTGACCGCCACTGTCCTGTTGCATCTCGTAAAGCGTACACAGCAGTTTCTATCAATAGAGTACATATTGAATTCTTTATTACACATGCTAACACTTAAATCACCTATTAGGGAAACTTATTTTAGCCCTCGTAAAAAATCTTGCAGAAAATGATCTTAATATCCAAGAGTTGGACTGACGATTTACCATGTTCAGAAAATATTACTCAAGTGAATCTATTACTGCAGTACGCCTTGTTACCCCGCAAAATAATTATTTTACCCCCGCGGGGCTAATTACCCCTAGGTTCTAGGACTTAAAAATACCCACAAAAAACAAAAAAAGACATAAACAGATGGACTTTAAGACGTGTTTCATGGCAGATATTTTCGTCGTAGGTATTTGTCGCGTAGCGTAGCGGCTCATTTAAAATAATACTACAGCCCCCTCTCTCCCCTTCGGTATCGTGAAAGGCGACTAACGGGCTAAAAACTGCACATTTACATACAACACAGCATATTAGGGTGGCGATGGCTCCCCACCTGTCACGCTGAGCACATGTAGATACAGTCGCTATTTGGTGAAAAGTGAACTAATCTCTGATTAACCCTTCGGGGATAATAGTCGTGATTAATATGTGTGTATGATTAAGGATTACGATTATGCCTAAGTGGCTGAGTGGCAAAACGCTTGGATCGATATCCGGAGGTCCTGGATTAAATTTGTAAGTCTGGCAGTGTGTTTCGAATCTTCGGCGTGTCAGCAACCTGCATTAGGCAAACGTAGTGTCTAAAGGCCCCAGTACACAGTGACGTATACTGGCCCACTGCCGGCCATCGCCATTGTGTAGACGGGGTAAATTGCGCGCCACTATCGACAAATTGCCCGCCCTACACAATGGCGATGGCCGGCAGTGGGCCAGCATATGCCACTGTGTACTGGGCCCTTAAGACAATTCCCACCAATTGTAGTGACAACTTGATTTCAATGATTGATGCTTTTGCCCATTAGTGGGACAGTATGTAGACTTCATTTGATTATTTAGAATTAGATGGAAATGTCACTTGGCATTCATAAATAGAGAGAGGATATGATAACTTCTCTTCTAAAATGGCACAATACGATATCTGATTAATTCGTAAAAATAATAAGTATCAGATTAATATCTACTCATAAGGGTAATAGAAATAAGTTAATTCGTCAAATAAGTACTAATAATTACCTACAGAGTTACTGATGATACAGATACTGAAATGCAAATGAAAATATAAAATTGTATAGTTTTCATAAGCATTTGCAGTGGCGCAGGGTCCACAGTGTAGCACACTTTTTCTTTATTAATATGTGGACAATATTGTTTTTGGCGATGTGGTGTATTATATTACCTATACCAGATTTATAAGATTTTATGTTTATATAATATATTGTAACTCTTTGTTGTCCCGAAATAAATAAATAAATAAATACTAGTGGTCCTACTAAGTAAATACTAGTACTCCGCACACTGGCGTATTCCAGAGGGCCTAGGTCTCTCTTTTTCCGAAACGAAATTTCGGCCGATTTTCGTTTGCCATTTACAGCGATATGCATTGCTTCCGAAATTTTGTTCATACAAAATAGGTTTGGCATTAAGATTATTAATTTTTAGAAAATTGTTTGAAAGGACCATGGAAAATTTTGTCCCCACCATCCAACAGATTTGAAATTAGTGTCATTTGAAGGATCTAGTAGGATAGATATTTTTTTGCTATGGCGACGTTCTTCAAATACGCGGGATTTGGGTTATAAAAATGTATTGTTTATGAATATATTTTTTTTCCTACAAAATAAGATTGCAATTGGAGACCAGACTCCACTACTCATGATAGTATGACATGAATCAGCCATCGCTTCGCTCAACCATGTTTTAGGGAACGTAACGACCCGACGCACATGCCACCACCGCAGAGACACTTTGAGAGAGCATGACACACTCGAGCAACTCCAACTAAAGCAAGAAAACAATGAAAGTTTTTTTTTATTATAAATAAACCCAATACTTTTTGCAACTAACATAGGTACTATGGCTTCTTTGGGTCCCAATGAACAAATTGAAACGTATCCCATGACTGTTGTAGGGTGGGGACGGGGTTCATACAAAGTCCCCAATGGTCCTTTCAAATAAATGGAAAACTATAAATAGCAAACGAAAATCAGCCAAAATTTAGTTTTTTCTGACCTGCACTGCCTTACAAGTCGTATTATTTGGAGTTTGAATATGAAAAGCTTAAACGAAAGTGTTCCTACTTTATTTATCATGTACATACCTACACAATGTATTTTGAATGGGTTACATCATGTACACTCTTTTCGAGATGCTTCTATTAATATTCGTTTAAAATGGAATGACTACTTTTATTGATCGTCTGTAATATGATGTCATAATGCGGACATGTTTTTTGTAACACCTTTTATGTCAATACTTAAAACTTTAAAGCAGATAATATGTCTATTTTATTGTTGGTTTTGCTGGTAATTACACGATGCTGTGCTATATAGACAAAAGTTTCCTCTCGCGCTAATGTTTATAATATGCAAAATTATTAAAAAATATATATATATAGCACTAGTTTATTAGTTCGGTATTAATTAAAACAGTTTGCTTTGGGAGTAATTTAATATTATTTTAGAGATCCTAATTACGAAATGAAAGGTACTCACACTATTAAAAAAAAACGAACCATGTTCCTCATTGTCGAAATTGGCTTACATCATTACGCTACATAAATAGACTTCTGAAAACGTATAACTACCATTATTTAAACCTTGTCACACACAATTTTGTCAATACACAGTAGAATCGGTTTTTTGAATTATTACTCATTTATTAATAAAATTAAAAAAAATGCTACAGGTCTTTGTTTTATTTGTAAATCTTTCACAGCCAGTTGCACCAAACAGCTTTATGTCTTACCGACCTTAAACAACCGATATTTGACGAAGCGGATGTCTATACGAAATAGTAAAACGTATGCAATGGTGCAAGTAGCTAATAATGAAGTTGTTTTAGTTACGCAAAAATAATGGGCGTTTACACGGTTATTTATGGTATTATTTTCTTAAAATATACTTCGTATAGAGACCATAGTTCTCTAGATACCTCACATTTATTACATCTTTACAAGTTCATAATCATAACAGTTAGATGAACAATAATATAATAACGAGTTCTATTTTCGTTTCGCCTATTCTGTTTACTTTTCCAACTAGTCCTACATAACTAACGTTCCTATTGCAGACGCAAACTCGGAACGGTGGCCACCAAGGTGTGCCGCTGTCTGCGCCCACCGGTCTCGGCGGCACTGAGGTGAACGGCTCCCGGCCGACTTTCAAGCCGGTCACCGTGCTCGAGGACCTGCAAGCGGTGCGCTGCGCCGAGTTCCATCCCAATGGGAAGCTGTACGCCGTCGGCTCCAACACGAAGACCCTCAGGATATGCACTTACCCCAAAATTGAGGATATCAAGTGAGTGATGCGGGCGATACCTCTTTTGGTTTACGTCTGTATTTCTTTTTCCTTCTTTATTGACTTGGTGTCAATCAAACCCAACGGCAAGCTGTACGCCGTGACGGGTCCAACACAAAGATCCTCAGAATATGCACTTATCCAAAAATTGAGGATAGGTATCAAGTGAGTGAACAATACCCATTTTACTTTTCGTCCGTATTTCTCTTTCTTCATTATTGACTTGATGCGTATCCATCCACCCTAATGGAAAGCTTGGATCTTGAAAGGCCTATTGTATTGCTAAAGTAAGACATGTTTTTTCACGGCTTAAAAGTATCATGAGTAATACAGAACATAATCAGGTATTAAAGAACATACAATCCATACTTCGCGATAATAATGTTTGTAGAATGCTTACATTCGCTTATAATAATATTTTCCCTTAGGCTAAATAAAAAAAACCTGTATAACCATCGAAAAATTTATGATGATTACAATTATATAGGGAACCTTAAATTACATTCGAGTTAAAGAAAACGAGATTTTGTCGAAATTGAACCTTTTTCATGACCTTTGACCTTGAATATCTTGCAACGTCGCGCCGCCGCGCCTCCGCCGGCACCATAAATAGGGATTTTTTACCCCTATATTGTAGCACCTAAACGAAGGTGTTAAATATAAATTGGGTAGCTAAGCATTTTTTCAAAGATTGGAAGTTTTATGCCTCGACTCACTGGAGTAATAAAAATTTGATTACGGCTTACCTATATAACAACAGTTCTCGTCTCGCTGAAAGGCCAAACTGTGTTTCAGCATTATCTAATCCGACCTTGGAAGACACTATTCGTCTTGAAACTAACTTTGCGAAAACGTTTGGGTTTAGTTAAGGAGTATTTCTCGTTGGAACTTGAACAGATACAGACAGACGGGCAAATGTGTAATATTATCTTAGTGCGGATGGCTAATATGAATTGATGTGACTTTGTTTATAATGTAGTGTACCTACTACTTTAATATTTTACAATATTGTAGTGTTTATTCTTCTGGGCCGATCTCTGTAATGGTTATAATTTTAGTTGGTCTCTCGGTTGTGGTTTACAAACTGACTAGTAGGTACACTCGTAATATCAATATTGAAAAATCTTAATCTACGCAAAAAAGTATCGTAGGAGTAAATTTTAGCATAGCATGGTATAATAATATAAATTTAGCATAAAGTTTCACAACAATGTCTGTTGGTATACCAACTCGTATTGGTGAAGGCCAAGGTTTGATGTGAATCAAGTTAAATTGCAGTTGATATAATATGAATAAGGTATCTTTCGCCGGTGGTGGTGGCAGCCGACCTCGGGCGATGAAGCCGCGACCCTGGGCCGAACCGCTTGCACGCCTTAACCCATTGAGGTATCATAGCTAGAGACAACCCCGCGAAGCAGTTTATTGCGCACTGATTTGCAGCCGCAAGATCCTCAATCTTGGATCACTCACAATCACTGAGGCGTTTGCCGGACCGCAAATCGGTGCGCAAAAACTTGCCTCGCGGTGTTGTTTCTAGTTACAATACCGTAATGCCTTAACCTTACCCAATTCATGACCACTTACGTGAAATTCCGTGCCACAGATGTTACTCTTTAATGGCATTACTATATTACGTGACGCTTGGTGGTTGACATTAAGACTTGTGAATTATGTTTTATCTTGTTTATACTTACAATTTAGCCTTATGAGTTATTTATGACTAACGAGGAATGTTTTTAAGTCAACAATTTTATGAATTAGGCAATAATATTGGAATAATTAAACAATGAATCATAATATTATCATCTAGTGTAACATAATCTTGTTGTTAGCCTATTGCTTAGCGCTAATGCTTTAATTTATATAAATTTCTTCCCGCGGCTTTTACCATTTCAAAATTTTGTCAATCGTTATTCCCTTGTCTGCCACGAAGACTAAAGGGTGCTAGCAATTGAATTTCTATTTTGTCTGGTATTACGAAAGCTGAGCTAAACTTATCGCATATTCCCTTAGATTAAAGTAAGTACTCGTAAATGTTAATCAATAATTTATCTACTTTTGTTTCATACATCCAACCTGTTGACCAAATCAGGTCAGCCTGTTCGACATAATTGAATAACAGACAAAGCCACATCCATACTTTCGCCATTTGTAATATTAGTAGCGGTCGTCATTATGTGAATCTTCCAGACGAGTCATATCCTTTTCAAAAAATATGTAGTTCCTAGAATTATTATGATAAGCATGGATAACAGACTCGTGCGTGCATGACTGATGATGATGTACGGCAATGAGTAACTCAAAAGTGTCGTCGCAAAAATTCCTGTTACCTTACCTATTTCATTTAGGAATAAGAGTCACTGCCACAAAAATCTTAAATTACATTGACTCTGAAACTCTAATCTAATTTAAAATATAGCAGTACGCTGTCACTTCTTTGAAGTTGATTAAGACACAATGAGGTTTCAGACAGACAAAAAGATTAATCATCATTTAAAATGCCGGTGAGAGCGGTCCCTTTCTACTTGAAATTGGAAGGATAAAGCGACTATTATGTCCCTAGTGAAAAAAGCAATACAGTATTGATATTGATATTTCGTTGTTTCTGTGTAGGTTTGATAAATAACGCATTTATCCTTCCATTTGACACATTCGGTTTCGTCATAAACCGTCAGTATTTATTTATGAATCCCTGCAACAGCTAACTTAAATCATAGCGAGGTAACAAACAAATTGTAACAACCAAGTAAATCCTTATTTATAAGCTTTAGAAATATTTTAAAGGTACCGATACACATGCTCATTACTAGCACGAAAGCATGCCACTATTGAGCAATTGCTACTTAGTAGTATGTGTGTCAAAGCGTTGCTAGTAATTAGCATGCTTATTACGTATACGCTTGTAATAAGCATGCTAATAAGCATACTTATTTAGTAGCATGTATATCAGTACCTTTATTATTTTCAAAAAGTTTCTGTACAACTAGTTGACTTTCTTAAACGACTGATCCTATACTATTGGTGTGGTCTTTGTGAATATTGAATCCTTAAATGCATTGATCATGCATGCATAGTAATGCATAAATGCAATGCTTAAGCTTCAATTGCACGGAGAATTTTGATAAGAATAACCGTATACCCTTTCCCCTAATTGCACAAAAATATCACGTTGATTCGATGTTCAGGTAATATAGCCAGCCAGTTCCTCTATTGTTGAGGATTCCGGTTGAAATGTGTACCAGTGGCACTTACCATCCGGTGAGATGAAGCCCAAGCACTTCCCTGTTGTGAATTAAAAAATAACTTTTCTTTATGCTCCATAAATAAGTACTATGGAACTATAAATCCAATATGGATTTATAGTTCCATGCTGTAAAGTGAAAGTGCAATGATAACCAAATGTATCGTTGAATACTTTTGTAGATATTATCAATTAAAGCTTTTAGAATATGTAAGAGGCCTACGATGACGTTATTAAAGTAAAAGTAATGTGCAATACTAATAATAAAGTATCTTACTAAAGCAACAGCAGGCCTAGTTACTTTGTAAAAAAATGCGTGTTAACTATTTCCTAATTACTTGAGGGTATCAATTCCTATTCCATGTGACCCTTTTAATTAAAACTACTAACCATATTAGACTGTTTAGTAGGTCCGTGCGTCGACCGTATGATAATGATATTCATGTCACATAAAAAAGCCATGCACTATTTAATGTCGCTTTGTACCTGTCGAGTCACAGTCGTGTCATTTATAACAGTAGTATTTCTTCATATTCTTAACAATCCATTTATCCTTGTTACGTGACATTGTACCCATTACTTTTCTCAACCCCTTTACAGTTGCTAGCTGTGCCACGCGGATTTATGCCTGGAAACTTCTCGTTATAATTCAATGCAATTCATCCGTCTTTGTTATCATATCTAATACTACGAAAGTTAGTTTGCTTGTCCTACATTGCCTGCAATAGATCTACATGGCTGAAAGTTGAAGGCCTGGGCTTAGACTAATAATTAGCCTGGAAATACTTATTTTCATCAATTTTTTTTGAAACTGCCGTCAAACCGAATTACACGCAAGCAAAGCCACGAGCGGTATTATATATTTAAAAAAAATATTTGAACTCATAGGATTCGTACTAGAAACGTTTTGTTGCTATAGCCTGGCAAATTCGTACGTAGCAGGTCCCATGGTTTTCAGGCGGCAACGGGGAGGGGCGACAACACTGGCACAACTGACTTTCCAACTACGCGCCCGCGCTCTTTCCCGCCCCCCCGTCCTACGGAGCAAGAGACTGTCACGTATGAATTTGTCAGCCTATAGGGCCGTATGGAACGTGAGCTTAAAGCGAGGACCAATCATAATTATAAACGCGCCATCTAGTTGTATGTAGCGAAGTTGCAAGGCTCGCGGACTGTGATTTCTATTTAATTATTATACACTAAGTATCGTCTGTGGGCTTTATGACCGGACTAGAGGGAGGAAAGATCCTCTGACCAAAGTATCAAAATAAAAGGTAGAAAACAATTGCTTGCTTCTGTTTGATGAATCATTTAGTTATTAACAAAAAATCAATGTCATAAATAACTCTAAGATGTTATGTATGACAGAAAATACTATTTTTGTGTAATTTTATTATTTTTCTATCCTAATTGTTTTAATGATGTGTTTGCCATGAAAAGTCACAGTATGCGAATAGTAAATAAATATTTAAGCTACTGCTCGCTACTTACCTTTCTTGACTATGTGTCGCGGTTGCAAAAGCGATGACTAATCATAATATTAGGGCAACGACCCGAGGTAATGTTTGCACACACCCACAGTTTATGTGAGATTTTTATTGTTACCTACCCGTGTAATGTTTAGTACTCGTAGCTCGTGTACAACTTACTTGATAGAGAGGAAAAAATGGTCTATTAGTGTGTTCATAAAGTTAACTTGAGAATATAGGAGCTACTGTACTAAATCTATACTAATAATAATAAGATTTTAAAGTTAAGGTTAATCTCCAAAACTACAACTATAAATTTACCTACTTTAAAAATAGACATACCTACATACATACTAACTGGCAGTCGGGAAAAGCCGACTAATTGGCATCTTTAGAAGTGGGCGACTATTCGACAATTTATGCTAATTATAATCGGCACAAAGTAAATGAAATAGAATATAATTATCAAAAATTATTAAAGTTTCAGTCAGTAAAACATTGTCAACAAAACAATAAGGTAGGTACTTATGTAACATTAATAGAAACAGTGATCCAGTAAAAAAATATGGCACATTACCAAAATGGCAAATCCATTATATTAAAGGCCTCCAAAAACTGAGATAATCGACATTGCAGACTATTCTGCAATTAGAAAACTGATTAGTCGGCTAGTCGCCAAATACCATAGACGGCCTATCTCTACTTTAACATACATACATATAATCACGATGATTATCCCCGCAGGGTTAGTCAGAGTCAGAGACTAACCAGAGTCCAGAGGCAATGTGGACAGCAAAATCAGTCCTCTACCATGGTCCACTTTTCACCAAATAGCGACACGTACATGTGCTCAGCGTGACAGGTGGTGAGCCCATCGTCGCTCTTTGCTGTTGGATGTATGTGCAGTCTTTAGTCCGTTTGTCGCCTTATACGACACCCAAGGGAAGAGAGAGGGTGGTAGTATTCTTTCACCGCCACGCGACACGGTCTCTATCTCTACTTTAAATATTTCCATAATGTTGCTGCTAATAATATCACAGATTGTACCAATATCCGACAAGAATGCTATGACGGTATATGAAACATGAGAAGTGTGTCAGGATTGTAGCAACGGGAGTGCTGCAATGCGATTCTCTAAGTTAAAGCCTTGGTAGCAGCGGCTGCCGCAGCGCTGAGAATTGACTCTGTCTCTTTCATGTTCATAGAATTGGAAAGAGACACAGACATGCGCGCAGCGTCTATTTTAATGTTTTAAAGGTCAAGAGCTGTCTTATTAAGCATTAAATTTTTTTAATGCTTAATAAGACAGCTCTTGATATCGATCTCGACTGATGGTGAGCGTAGATGAGGTCTACGATGGAGCGAGCTGCCCCAGAAGATGCCTATTAACTCTCGCCTTGAAGGCATTCAGGTTATAAGTTTTTGGGAACACAGACGATGGCAGAGAATTCCACTCCTTGCCAATGCGCAGCAAAAATGATGACATGAATAGTGGAACTTCTACTAGGTGGGGATGATATCCTTCAGTACGTCTGGAGGTTCGGTGGTAAAAGGGCGATGCTGGTATAAGTTCTATGTGGCGCTTAGAGAATCGCATCTGTGGTCTCTGCCCACCCCTCCGGGAAACGGGCGCCATTTAAGGCTAGGTAGGCCGCGCTTAGAGTTTTTTCAAACCATCTGAGAAATAGAAAATAATGGTTTAAATTCTGCAAAAAAGTATGTAGGTATTATTAGTTAAGGATCTAATCTAGTCAAAGTCGCATTCAGTTACAAGATCCAATGAACTTTACTCGATAGAAAAAAATCCCAAAGTTACCCCTTTTTGTAATGTTTTTTCAATATTATGACTAACTACTGATACTATACATTTAATTTATGTAGTGAACTAAAGACACAAATATTTCGCAGATAAATTCGCAGAGTATCCTATAAAGTCTATACATAGGTATATACATATAGGCAATAGAACCCTATATAAACCTATAAAACGCGCCGCTTCGCTGTTATACCCGTCCCGTACCGTGTCGTACCGTCGAGAGAGCGAGAGAGAAGCGCTCGGAATTCCTAGCCTTAGGCAGTTGTCCCACCAACGGCGAGTAAACGACTAACTATCGGCTATTTTCTCGCTCAAGAAACGTACAATAGATATACATTCCGTGTAAACAAAAGAGATGCATATATAAATAGTTGATCGCTGGCTGTTCACACTGCCGGCGAGGATTCGCTCCACTAGTTCGTCGCTGAGCGACAAAAGCTATCAAAGATAATTCTCGTTTAGCGATGCTCGCTCAGCGATCAGAACGCACGCCGAGAGACCAACCAGCGGCAGCGGTCATTTCCCGCCAAGAGGACTGCTGTACGCTTGGCTCGGCCCCCGCGAGCGAGTGGCGCGAGTAATCGTGAGTGATAGTGAGACGGCTCACTCGTACTCGTACACTCTGCCTCAACGCCGACGATGAACGTGAAGCGAATCGAGCTAGAACTAGAAACGAGTGGGCGAGCAGCGGAAAGCGAGTGTGTAGTTCCGATAGTTTTGTCGCTGGGCTATAAGCGAGTGTACGAGTGAGACCCGCGATTACTCGCGCCGGCCACTCGCTCGCGGCGGCCGGTCCTCTTGGCGAAAAATGACCGCTGCCGCTGGTTGGTCTCTCGGCGTGAGTTCGGTAAGCGAGTACCGCTAAGCGAGAATTATCTTTGATAGCTCTTGTCGCTCAGCAACGAACTAGTGGAGCGAGTACTCGCCGGCAGTGTGAACAGTCAGCGATCAACTATTTATATATGCATCTCTTTTGCTTACACGGAATGTATATCTACTGTACGTTTCTTGAGCGAGAAAATAGCCAATAGTTAGTCGTTTACTCGCCGTTGGTGGGACAACGAAACCGACTAAAGCGGCGCGCGTGAAAAGTGCATCTAAGCGGACGATTGCTTCTTTTTTTAATAAGACACGTGGCTACTGTTTTTAGAGAATCGTCGTTCCGTGAATAGTGACTGGTACACGACCATTTGTTTGCCGGAAATTATTGACGAACTCCGTAAAAATAACCGTAAACGCCGTGTCATCTTGCACCACGACAATACTAGTTCCCACTAGAGATGCCGAACTATCGATAGACCTCGAAAATCAGTTAGAATATCGATAGGACTATCGATAGTATCGATACTATCGATAGCACAAAATGTAATAATACTATTAATAACTTGCAATAGTATCGATAGTATCGATACTATTGTCATCGGCGACAAGTGTACTATCGATACTATCGATAGGATCGATACTATTGTCATCCAGGACGAGTTTACTATCGATACTATCAATAGTATCGATACTATCGTTAGTTTTGGACTATCGTTAGTTGTTAATTTTTGATAGTATTGTAAGGTTTCGTAAGGTAGGTAGGTAGGTAAACAAATTCTGTTTGTGTCTCAAAGAATTAGGTGTGATTTTCGTGTTCAAACTGATAAATATAAATTATATACCATTATACCAAATGCATAGTAGTACAACATGCAATAGTATTGCAAAATACATAACTATTGATAGTTCAAAACTCGATAGTATCGATACTATCAATAGTATCGATAGTACGCTCGTCATGGATGAAAATAGTATTAATAGTATCGATAGTATCGATTGCGTAGTGCCTATCAAGGCGTAATACTATCGATACTATTGATACTATTGCAAGTCATTAATACTATTACCACATTTAGCTACCTCCCAGATATCCTACAAGTTCCGTAATAATGGTGTAATGCAACAATAATAATTGTTGTGTGGAAGGCTGTCGAAATAAACAGAAAGATTCGAAGTTATCTTTTTTTACGTTACCGTAAGATTCTGGAACCTGGATACCTTTCAGTTAGTTAGTAGTTAATTTTAAACAAATCGAAATTGCGATCCGCTTGCGTGTGCGTGTGTGTGCGTGTGCTCGAAAGCGCACTGGGGCCCTGAGTATTCTGTGCCTGTCCCTGACTGATTTACAACTCCGAGTTGTCGCGCGCTGTAGGTGCTTTTCGCGGTAGGTATGACGGAGTGCAAGATGCCTGACTTAGGGATGAATTATATTAGAGCGGGCCTTATATTAATTCATCCCTTATCAGTGTCAGTGTCGATACAGTGCTCTCAGTGTCAGACGGTATTCGTTGACAACGATATTTTTGTCGGATCACTGACGCCGGCAAACAGTGTTGCCAACTAAGTGGATTTTCCACTAAAACTGGTAGTAAAGGATGAGTGCACAAGTCTGGCGATACTAAACGCTTATCCTACAATAAAAAAAGTATTTCTAAAATATAACACATCCTTACCAAGCTCAGCACCAGTGGAGAGACTTTTTCATATGGTGGGATGATAATGAGACCTCACAGAAGAAAAAAGAGTGATGATGTATAAATAAAAAGTGTAATCAATAAAAATAAAGAGAATTGAATTGGACAAAAGGTATTTGTATTTTAAAAATATCTTTTTCCAAAAAGTATTTGCATTTTGTATTTAAATACATTTCTTAAACTATTTTGTACATCTCCTCTAGTTAGTGGTTTTCTGGTGGTTTCAGAAGTCGAATCTGGTGGGTAGCAAGGTGAACCGTTGGCAACACTACCGGCAAAATAGAGGACGATACTTGACGACGGACACGTTTTCATTAAAGCAGTACTGACATGGTATGAATTGAATCACTGACGCAACACTGAAGCACTGATACTGAACTGAGAGGACACGGTGACGGAACTGTGACTTCACTGATATGTGTGAATCAACCTTTAGTCTTAATCCGGAAACCTCAATCACTGAGTACCTATAATATTATCCATAATATCACTGTACAATAAACAATAACCTACTGGAAACTGTAATTTTATTCATTTATATCATACATTAAAAATATTATTTTCTTTATTTTATCTAACTAAAATTTGCCCTTTCCACGCAACTAGTATTAGTCTTGCCAGTTTTTCATTCGTAAAGAGAATTTTTCGGTGGCCACCACCGTCTGCGTGTCTCTGCAACAACTTCTTGGCTCTCACGATTCTCAGTGGGGTACCCACTCTATGTTTATGCAGCTATGTGTTAGATCGAAATGAATAGTATAAAATCTACTTAATACACTGATATCTAATCATAGTACTACCATCATATTATTTTTTTAAATTTTTTTTAAATACCCTCATTTAAGTTGGGACAGAACTTATGGCAAGACTATGTAGTAACTGACCTCTTATCGTGATCTACCTATTAACGTCCCACTGCTGGGCACGGGCCTTCCCACGTAAACAACAGCACAACGGAGGAATGTCAGCCGAACTGACTTCTTCTTTTTGTTCTCATAATTGTAAAGATTAGTTCACAGCATAATCACAGAATAAATAATAGTACGCATAATGTTTATTTGTTGACCTGAGCCATAGATGTTATTTGTCTGTAAATAATCCTGAAAATAAATAATTAACTTGCCATCTTATCATATTACCTCTAACACTGAACTCAACAATGCCACTAACATTACAGTACCACCATTTAAACGTTCGCATACTTAGAATAATAACGCGTTATTATTCTATGTTCGCATATATCTCGAACCCAAAACCTTTGGCTATGACATCGGTGGTCTTACCAAATATGCGGTTAGTAGGTATACATGGTTGAAACCTAATTATGTGTTAAAGTTGTGCTATTTTCACCGCGACAAGTTCTTCGACGATAATGCACACTCTTTGTTGCATGATACGTCTCTATACTTAGTGTAATATATCTAAATTTTATATTAACAGTTTCAATATTACCGACAGTAATATTAATTACAATGCCAAAACGCATATGAAGTTTTATGTAGACTGAGAAAAATCTATTGTCATTATTACAAAGGTATAAATAAACTTTATCTACATTATTTTTAACTACTGTGCTACAACATTAAATTCGTATCAGTGACATTATCTGATAATAATGAATGTCTAATTCACCATTCCGTCTTAATGATTCAAAGCAATGAATACACTGAGTATTGATGAATTTCGATTAAATTAAAATTAACGTGTACGTAGGATATTACGATACGATACAGCCCAAGTAACATCAAGATTCAATGCTTTTTATTTTTAAACTCAATAATCTTATACTGTCTATAATTTAGTATTCTCAGTTAATTCTTAAATTCCGTGTTTATGTACCTTTTAATCAAGTTTTTCTCATTAGATTTTATAAAAATCTTCCGCCTGTAATTTCATTTTAACTTTAATTAATGTGCCAACGAGTTTTGCCAGCGGCACGTAAATTTTAATAGCAGCTACGAAATAATATTGCAGCAATCAAACTCTTTTGTTTGTTTTTCTAAACAAACGACCAAAGTGGTGAACTGAACGAATCCTGTATGCCACAAAAGCTTACTGAATATGAGCTAGTGAATACGAAATTCAAAGACTGTTGGAAGTGCTGAATTTTTTCCTCGAGATAAATAAGAAAAGTTAGTAAACGAATCGTTTTGTCACTTAAAACTTATAGTGGTACCTATTTATTATTCATGTAAATTGCTATACTGGCGAAGTTGTGGATGCCTGTTCTTTTATAAGTTATGTAGTTAACCTAGTTACGGTTATTGTAGTGTGCAAATTATAATTAGTTACTTTTGTAAATTAATAGTCGTAGAAAAAACGCATTCTCAATTCTTTTTTACTATGTCACAAGCTCGTCCTAATTTTTCTGTAGGTACTGCCATACAGACAGTCCCTCCAAAGTCCACGCTAAGAATGGTTCCTTTTCGCAGGGACTTCAACAATCCGACGGCGCCAACAGTGCTACTCAAACGTACGAAACACCATAAAGGCAGTATCTATTGCCTGGCGTGGAGCCCGGCGGGGGATCTGCTGGCGACGGGCTCCAACGACAAGACGGTGAAGCTGATGCGGTTCAACAGCCACGCGTGTAACCTGGAAGGGCAAGAGGTGAGTTTACAATTTTTTATTCATATACGTATCACTCTACTCCACTTGATGTTAAGTGGAAATGACGTCCAGGTGCGAAGACAACAGCTGGTGCTGCGTCAACAAAACGGAACATCGGTCGTCCTCACGTTGCCGGCCCACAAAGTGCTTCTTCACGCTCCGCGTTTGAAAGACCGAATTATCGTCATCAGCCTAAGGACATCCACTGTGGGACAAAGGCCTCCTCCAAGGATATCCACCTTTTTACTTAAATGACGCTACACGGTTACGCTGTAAAAAGCAAATTCTATCCCCTAAAATAAAATACAAAAAATGGTACTGCATTAAACTGAAGTAAACTATCCATAGAGGCTTGACATCTATTTATAAAGGCAACCCATTTATTTGTCCTTAATTGGATTTTAAGTAGCATACAATAATAGTTGCCGAATACCGAAGTACATAAACCACTTACATACCTACTTACTTTAGCTATGGTCGTCCCACATTGCAGGGCCTCCCTTCTCTTTTTCCACTCGTCGCGATCAAGAGCTAAACATAGGTTTATGTTTAGCTCTTCATAAAAAAAAACATTTTGTGACAAATGTACAATTTATAACATAACATTGTAGATCCCCCTTTGAAAAAGACGCTCAATACATTTAAAATTAGATTTCCCGAAATACAGCAAGATAAAAACATATTGCCACATGAATGAATTGAGTAAAATACGAGGCGAAATTTCATAACCGAGTTGATCTGATCAGCATTCTACCCGCATTCACACATCATCAGGTTGTGATTCAGGCTTAAAACCAGATTAAGCTATAAAATATTCTAGCCATCGAATCCGTCGTTTCAATTTGTCAATTATGTAGATTCGGTGATTGAAATTAGCAAAATCAGTTACAGTGATATATATGATTTTTTTTAATAACCTCTTTCTTGAAATATACCGATACACTGGTTTCCCTGACGATATTTTTAGTAATAGACGATAATATTATTTTAGGTTCATATATTTATAACGACAGGCTCACTAACCTGGCATGCATAATAAATTTGAGCTTTCGTATAGTTTGTACGGAATTTGAATTGTTTCAATACCTGTCCAGATTGTGAGCTACCCCTTTAGCGATTTTGGTTTGTAGGCAATTAATTCAAGCAAATAATTATGTGCCAACAATAAACATTTCACTGAAAGACCTATCATACATTTTTTTAAGACCAAATGCTTTAAAATTTTTTTTTAAAAAAGCGTGACTTTTAAATATATATGTTTTCTATTTGCCGCCGAATAGTTTATTAGTTTACGTTTCGCTTTGTTCAACTTTCCTTTGTGCTTCAATTAAAGTAAACCTCAAATTAAATAAGTCTCGGAATTTGTTGTCGGATCGAGTTGTTTATTTGTAAAGACATTTCTTTCGGAGTAGGTTTGATTAAACCGTGTCGTTTCACAAATATGGTTGCGACCTTTCGCTCTTTAAATGTTGTCTCCCATGAAGCTCGCATTATAACCACAGATTAAAGAGTTTTTTATTAACGCTCCCCGACGACGAGTACGTACCGCGACCATTGTAACCGTATATGTGGGGAGAGGACCCATTTCGATAATTGGAATGCCATCATTCGATACCGCTTACTTGAGCGAGTTGCTTATCAATCAACAACCCGGAGCGGCTGAAGTGTTGCCAAACGCGTTAATCGCTTAAATACATCGTATTTATCGGAAACCTCGAGTTTGTCTGAATCGAATTGCGAACTACCCTAGCCTTTTTAAATTTGGTTTTTAGAGCTGTGTGGTGGGCTCATTAAAAGAATACTACCAACCCATCTCTTCTTTTGGGTGTCGTAAATGGCGATTGAGGATCGTAAAACCAGACAATTAAAAATCAATTGTTTCGCGACCGCCGGCGGTCTTATGATGCTTGACCTATTAATGGACTAAAGACTGCACATAAGTACATCCAACAATAAAGAGCGGCGATGGGCTTACCACTTGTCACGCTGAGCACATGTGCAGTTGTTGTTTGGTTAAGACTTTGGGCGCTGTGGGGGTCACCGGTGACTGACAAACAATTAAATTTCAATTGTGTCTGGTTTTGCGGCAGTCAATGTGTATGGACTATGACAGAGAGCTGATTTTGTCGTGAGTGCATGTATGTTTCTTTGTAGAACTTGGCTCTATGTTTGCTAAACCTGCTTACCAATTTACCAATTTCGTATATAAGGCGACTGCTAGAAAACGCAAGAAACTTCAAGGGCTGGTCAGGTCAAGTGTTTTAAACATGACAAAAATAACAAGAATAGGTACTTACCGCCCAGCTGACGCGGACGGGTCAACAGACGGGTGGGTCAATGGCGGGCCGCTGCCCGCGCGTTGTAAATAATCGTTATTTTTAATTGTTATTCATTCTATTTTTCTTATGTTATTGCTTTAAAATAAATTAGATACTCAAAGACTATCCAATTAAAATTCACAAAATGAATTATTATTTCATTAGAATGAAAAAAGCACGAATTTCTTTTTGTCTTATTTAAAACACTTTACCTGACCAGCCCTTAAAGTTTCTTGCGGTTTCTAGCAGTCGCCTTATATACGTTTAATCATTTACTGTAATACCCTATAGATACAAACGCTGCATGTACTTACGAATAATAAATAAATAAGTTACATTTACTTTTATAAAGAGTATGTAAAGCTAAAAAAAAATTAAGTAGGTACCTACTTCGTGTATACTAAACTTTTCTTTGTTTACTGTGACATTGGTTTTTCTTTAGGTGATTTTATTATCAACTAGCTTTTGACCGCGGCTACGCTCGCGTTAGTTTTTCATAGGAAAATGTAGACATTAACCGTTTTCAGTACCCCATATTATTATATCTATACCAAAATTCTTCACTATCGGCTTAGCGGCACAAACAAACTCACTTTCACATTTATAATTTATAATATTAGATTTCCACTTTTTACACCTTTATATTTGAAGCAGGGACACTGTGGCTATACATATAATAGGAGGTTCCTATATAGTGGTTAGATGAATGTTTTCTCGATTTTCAATATATAGAACTTTGTATTAATTCCACTATGAGCCAATTAGGTAGAGACGCATCATTCCAGTATATAATGATGTTGTATAACGTATTGTCCGCGCCATGACGACACGGCAAAATGACGCAGAGGTGTCTCTTAATTGCATTCACAGCTCAGGGAATATTTGATTAATCACCAAACAAACACCACAATTCGTCAGGACCAGACGTGTTTGCAAATATCGCATGAATTAGTTTATTAATTAGAATGATCATCTAATATAATTTGTATGACGGACGGCGTTGTTTGATGTTTGGGACAGTAGTGGTACCTGCCTGTTAGTTGCTTTGAGTGTTTTGTATAGCTGCAACGTATTTTCTTTTTTATACAACTCAAAACAATAATTTATTACTGTTGTATCGCATATGTTGCGGTAAGAGGTAAAAATGGGTAATTAATGAGTCGCCACCACACACCTTTTATATAAAGATATTATTATTATTATTAAGTTTGATACCACACGAGGTGCACGTCTGCTCTTTAAATAATTAATAAATTAGTTTTTGTAAGCTATACAATCTGCCAATTTCACAATCGCTTATATTTCACTCTTCTGTACTAAGTTAGGTACCATTTTTCATCATTCTATTTCACGCAAGATGAAAATAAGAGTTGTGGTTTCAATCTTTAGGTACCTACTTAAAAGGTCATAGTTAAAATTAATTGCAAAAGATACCACTGCCATGCACTGAACTGTTTAATTTTTTTAGTTCTATACTCTTGTGCAGTTAATTGTTGAGAATATTAATATTAAAATTCTTAATTTTGCCTCTGGAAAGTAGATCAGGTTTCTTTACAACTATTAATATATATTTTTTTAAGTCTTTGTTTGAGTTATCTAACTTCAGGATAAAGTTCTAAAGTAAGTATTTTAAGGAACATCTAGAAACATAGAGATTGGACTGACATGTTGTTATTCACAAACAGGGTGAGCATAAACTTGGCGGAATAACATCCTATTGAGCGAAGCGTAATTTAGGCGGCGCTCGGCTATTATGAACGTCCTTAAACTGAATGCCTTTCGGCACTGTTTGAATGACGGGCCGCCATAAGCTGAGACGGATAATTAGGTAGATGACTAATATATTTTCAAATACGCTCGGGAAATATTCAACGGGTATATTGAAGCTTAAGCTGTACATTATCGAGCTAACAAGCTGTAGTAAACGTCTGTAAATGGCAAACAGTTTCCTACAATAACTATTCAATATCATCATCCATTTGCAAAATTGGGTTGGGATTATGGGAACAAATTCGCTTCATCTGCTTCTTAGTGGAAATTTGTTGTGTACCAGGGGGGTTACTCTCGAACGCAAACTCAATCTTAATACAATTCCAATGCGATTAATATGTATCGATATTGGGATAAGTAAAGATAATTCCGGAACGCCATCTCGATAATAATTTGTTCAATCAATTTCCACGCAATTTAATTCCAATGTGGCGCCTATTGTCGCTTACAAAAGTACCATTACACATTTATTAGATTTGTGATTGGAAATTGATTAATGCAATTCCGTTTCAAGAGTAGCCTACCAGCACAGTTTGGTATTACAGTACGATCGAATTCACTGCTGGCTGTCTTAGTTACGGCCCGATCTCTCCGTGTGTTGTTTTGATGTTTTATTTATTTATGTAAAAAGGTGGGAAACGAGCCGGCTGGTCACCTGATGGAAGTAGGATTATTGAGGACGGAGCAGGAATTGTGGAAAAGGGGAGCTGTGAGAGATGGGTCTCCGGTACTTTCACTCACCGGACGAAACACAACAGGGCCCTGATTTTGTATCGCAAGCTATAGATTCCACACCTAAACCTTACCGCGCACAAACGTTAAACGCATACGTTTTTAGGAAGATATCGTAACTTTCCCCTCAAACCCCAAGCGGTCGCATGAGACCGCACCTACAAAAACACACTTGACTTTGTACCGTGTTTTCATAGACTTACAGACTACTTTAGTATAAACAAGGTCGATTATTTCTGTTCTGTGGTACATTTTATGCATCGTGATCGCAAAATATCGCATAGTCTAGGCTCGATTCTGTCAAATTCAACGTTGACAGTTGCGCCAATTTCTGTGTCTGAAAATTTCCATGAGTGAGTGGTTAAGGAAATAATGTGGTTTTGAAACAAGGAATCGTTTGAAACAAGGAAAGGCCCAGCAACGAGTGCGAGGGTATTCACGCCGGTATTCTGTGAGAAAGTGGTATTACGCCGGGCGAGCCTGCCCAATTCGTGCTGCAACGCAGCGTGGCTCTACCAATCAGAAAAAGAGGTGTGTCGTTTATGTTCATACAATGTTGTGATATTAATTGTTATTTTATATTTGTCGATCAGGTGGAACTGACGATGCACGACGGCACTGTGCGCGACGTGTGCTTCATCGAGGACACGTCCAACAAGACGAGTCTGCTGGTCAGCGGCGGCGCTGGCGACTGCAAGATATACGTCACCGACTGCGCCACCGGCAAGACTTTCCAAGTATGTCTAAAAAAGCTTTGTATTTGAAACTTCGATCAGCTAAACACTAGATACACAATCATGTTCTATAATACGACACAATTTTGTTTTCGAATAATCACAACTAATTTTGATACTCAGCTCTATCCTATCATCACCACAATAGGTGTTTTTGGACGGAAATGTCAAATGACAGCAATCCAATGCTCCCTCTTGGTTGGAGTATTAGTTCGAGGCGACACTTTGAGAGCGCTAATAATTGTGTATCTGGTTTTTAGATGATCGAAGATTTGAAAGGTCGGCTTCCTGTGACATTGAGAGCTGTCAAAAGGCGCTATCTGTACCCCAAGCACGAACTATTAAGTTAAGGTAATCGTATTATTTTGTATGAAAAAAGTATAGTAACTTTATGGTTTTCATACAAAATAATACGATTACGATTACCTTAACTAGTACCATAATGGTTCGTGCTTGGGGTAGTGGACCAAATAGTTTTGCTCAGTAGGTGGACCATATTTAAGAAATTAATTTTTTTTCAATCACTGTTAATGAGACTTAAATCTATTAGACTTTAGTTTAATTTCTTATGATACTAGGAACTGTCAAAAGGCAATCCGCATGGTGGGAAACCTTAAAATCGCTTTTTTATGCTAAAAATAAACTACCAAAAATACCATGTGAAAAGTCGATGAAAAGGTAGAATGCGAATACGGTATATACCGTATTTTTCGTATTATGACCTCGGAGCATGTTTGGTATTATACCGGCTTTACATCTCTAGCCAAGCCCCCTCCTCCTGTCTCTCTCCTTTGTGATCAGTCTCGCTGCCTATCGCCGAAGAGCTTTGCCACTCACGTTGCCTTACTCCGATCGATTACGCATGGGAGGCTGGCTTGGAATAATTTGGTTCTCACCGGTATCTGCGACTGCGACCGTTGCTTTGGCTAAGGAGTTATTGGGCCATCTTTTAGATTTTACATAGCTTTACAATTTGTAATAACAGCCGTTAACCTTCCTAAAAAGACTAAAATGTTTACTAGAAAAAAATCAACCAGTCTCAGGAAGCTCGAATGGGATTCGAACCCACGACCTTTGGATTGCCGGTCCACTGCTTCCTAAAAAGAATAAATAAAATAAAATCACTAATTCCGGCATTCCAGCAGAGAAGGCTCGCTAGAATGAACATAGCACGATCCAGAACAGGGATTTTGTTTTTATGTCCACCAATAATGGCTTATTTATCGGCTCGCTTCATCGTAATTGTAAAAAAAAATACTTGTGCCTATGCTGAAATATTTCATTAATGAAAATTAAAAATCTTTGTTTTTCTTCTTCCTTAAGTAAATCTACAGAAGAATGTTTGTCTCAGAGATAGTGTCATACCTGTTCATTCATTAATAAGTCAAACTAAACGTTTAATTAAACTTCAAAACAAACAGTTAAATTGCTTATTCGCAAGTAACTAACCAAACACAATAACTGGTCTAAGTAATGGGTAGGTTTATGACACGATTTATGTGTTTCGTATGTATTGCGGCTTTATACGATTAATGGTACAAATCAATTTCAACGTGATGATAAAAAACAACGAACGAATACAACAAAGAAATCTACCCCAATTTGTTACGATCCGTTGTGAGTAGCGAGAATACGCTGGCGTGGAATAATTATTGTCATATCGTGTCGTATAGTTGTAGGACCATGAAATCGTTGTGGTAAACTCGAACGTGCCAGTGGCCCCTACGTTGCGTAAATACGAGTGAAAGAGACAAAAGACAGTCTGTGGCACGGGCACTGCTCGAAATTAGGGGATTGTTTGTGAATGAGTTAATGTACTTTGGTTCACGCTTAACAAAATAAGGGTGTTCTGTGAGTACAGTGAACGCTGTCTCGGTCAACATTTCAGTTTTGTTTGCCGAAAGGTGATACCTTTGTTCCGATGGTTATAATTCTGGCTGCGTATTGTTGGCTTTTTAGATTGTCGTAAGAAATTAATTGATTTCCAACATTTCTGATGCCGTGCCGTTTTTGCTACAAATCTTTTCTTTTGAGACCTTGTTCTGAGGAAAACTGAAGCAATTAGGTAAGGGCGTAGCTTTTCGCCCTTTTTTGGGCGGGACGTGTCAGATTATTGAAAATTGAGAATCCTTATTCATTGACCATTTTTGTCACATCGTACAACCAGCTGATCAAAATATAAAGCCATTTCTGTGCCCTGAGAATAATAATATTATTAAAATAATTACTTTACTTGTTATTTACAATATTTATTGAGCAATTTTGATAATCGTTGTGCAGGTTTACGATACTGTTCTAGAAGAAGGTTTTATCTAGTCTTTCGTAATTCACTTGGGAATTGGCGGAAAGCTTCTGTCTACTTAGCCACCTTTTTTTTGGGTACAAATGTATGTCGCAGACTAGAAAGTCTGGCTGAAAAGGTGGCAAGGCCAATAATAGAGCAATTAGTTCAGTTGAGATCTAGCAATTAGGTTTCTGTAATTAACGCTGTATGAACAGGGGCGTTGTCTTGATGGTCCGAAACATTTCTTCGACGACATTCATACATACATACATACATAGACTATCATCCCCGAAGGGTAAGTCAGAGACTAGGCAATGAGGACCGCAATAGCAGTCCTCTGCTATAGTCCACTTTTCACCAAATAGCGACTACACAGTCATGTGCTCAGCGTGACAGGTGGTGAGCCCATCGCCGCTCTATGCTGTTGGATGTATGTGCAGTCTTTAGTCCGTTAGTTGCCTTTTACGAGACCCAAGGGAAGAGAGGGGGGGGGGTTCTTTGAATGAGTCGCTACACGACACGGCTCTTTTTGACACAATTCTTCGACGAATAAATACTGTCTTTTTTATTTAACCATTAATTGTTGTTCCTCCCTTGACAAGATAATAGTCCACGAGCGTTCCAGGAAACAGTTGCCATCATTTAGCCAACCAAAGATCAACCTTTGTCCTCTTTGGCTGTTTAAAGCCTTCTTGCTTTTTGTTCTAATCTTAACTGTCTGGTGTGTAGAGTAGTGAGTTCACGTATATTCAATTATTATGAAACGTCGCTTGAATTACGAGTGAAAAGCCTCAAACTCTGCTCAGAAATGCTTACTCGTCGTTACTTTTAGACCCTTTTTTACCTAATTGTTCATAAAATATGTGCCCTCTCTTGTCCGACCACAGTGTGAGCAGCATCCTTCTTTCAAAGGCAGCGTCACCCAGTTCCGCGTCCCGCGTTTAAAATTGGTTACCCATGTGTGTGGATAGTGCTTAATGACGGAGAAGGTTCCCCTTTACCACCGTCTAGCTTAGATTTAATCTTACTTGGGGTTTTCCCTTTCGATACGTTTAACTTTATGAGGACACGGTTTTCTGTGTTATCCGTTTTAATAGCAGCTAAAGACCGAATTACTTTTAGAACCTTACACGCACAATTAAGTCAATAAAAAATAAGACTTAGCGAATAGTGACTAGTTCACTTTTGTAAAAAAATTTAAACACTGAAAAAAAAACGTGCGTTAATCGAACCACGCACCTTCCGCATTTATTTCAATTTAGTGCTGAGATTTTATTTTCAATTTATTAGCTTTACAAGGACTCATTTCTGATATGTAACAGCCCTCGTGAACAATGATCACGAATTTAAAGATTATATACAACGTGTTAATGAAATAGTTATTATTTCATGAACACGTTGTGTGTATTAACCCCTACTTATTTTATTATACCCGTGACAATTTTTCCAATAATTTTCTTCCATACAAACCTCCTGAGTTTTACAAACACTACAAAAAAGAAATAGCCATATAGGTGCAGCCGTTCTGAAGTAACGTGGCAATTGATTTTTGTTTATTTAAAATATTGGTTTCGTATATTTTATCACTTGTTTTCTTTCCTTTTAAACCATAACAGTCCGTGAAATAATCCTGGCCAGTTGCACTTTAATTAATTAAATTTCAGCTCATGGTCGCAGATTATTATGCAACCTTTGCGACGACCTCCTTAGTCGACTGGTTTGTACTCCTCTTTCATGGTGTCGCCACCTCTGAGGTCCCGGGTTCGATCCCGGTCGAGTCAATCTAGAAACTATTGTTTTTCTTAATTGTCTCGGGTCTGGGTGTTTTCTATGTATAATAAGTTTGTATTTAAGTATTTTAAGTATGTTTATCCGTTGTCTAGTAACCATTTAACAAGTTTCTTCGAAGCTTCTCTTGGGCTAGATAATTGGTGTGATTGTAGAAAAGTTTAATTTAATTCAATTTTGGTGAGTTCCACCCATGAAACTGAACAACTTTCCTTAATAAACCTATGTGCAAAAAAATATATTTAATTGGTAACCATACGTTTGTTTACTAATGAATTTGCCATTTTTTTGTGAATAATAGTCGTGAGTTTATGTATGTAGTACGCTTGAGTTAACTACCCACCAAAATTTCTAATGCGTCTAATTGTCTAACTTCGACACCTATTGCAACATCTTCCAAGTATACAAATACATTGTTTTGCTAGGTCGCTTATTAAAAAACTAATTTTAATATATTTAAACTAGCGAAGCAATGTACTTCTACTTGAAGTTCTTAAAAGGTATTGCGAAAGGTGTTGAAGTTAGACAATAAGCCAAACAATAAAAATCCTTGGCAGTATAAGTTAACACAATCCAGTTTCATGTAAAGTTTGGATGACTTTAAAGGTTTCGTGGGGCTGTGTTACATAATACTTAGCAAGAGGCAAACCGAGGGGTTCGGTGGTGTTCACTAACAGAACATTCGCGCCCTGCCTCACAATTTTCCTGGTTACGTCAATAAATTATGAATTCCACGAGCGAACAACGAAACTTAATCATTAACATTTAAGTAGTTAAGGAATCGTTTGAGCACAGTTTGTTCAGAGCAATTATTTAATGTTGTTTAATGTGAATAAGTTATCCTTATTCTTCTACATTTTTTTTGGTAGTTTATTTTATTCAGTAAGTAATTAATTATGACTAAGATTATTGATATATTAAGAGGGTGCCGCGCGATCGCAAAAACTGACATAAGTCTCTTAATGAACTTCAAAGCAAAATCTATCATATTTTTATTTAGACCAATTCTGCTTTAAAGTTTCAAGCCTAGTAATTTAGATAGAGCAATGTTTTTATTCTGCGAAATGTGCAAAACCATCACGCGCTTGTGTTAAAAATTAAAATTTACTTTTTAAATAACCCCTTCTTTGTGCCCTGCGGAATATCAGTACAAATATTTTCATGTAAGAATTATTGTTTCATGCGTAAAATTAAGAAAGTTGTGGAAGAAATATGTTTTTAGGAGTTATAGATTTATGTATTGTTTGTTATTGTATAAAGAATTTGTTTCAAATTTCAACAAGGCATGACCTTGTGCAATGATCAGGCTAACTTACAAAAGTTCTTTTAATGTATTTGACTAAATCAGCGCATAGTTCAAGTGACTTAAAAATACGTAAACTTTCACAATTTCGTGCAGGAACCCTTAAACCAATATCCATCAATAAAAATATAGCGAAGGCTTGATTTTAAGGAGACCTATGCCCAGCAGTGGGACTATACTTTATTTTAATCAAATAATATGTTCAATGTTCTAAACAAAGAACTAATTGTAGGTAATAAAAAAATAGCTTCAAAACATATTTCAGAATTTTTTTAAACATAGGGCGAGCCTGTACAATTTTCTGTAACTTTCCCCGAATCGGTACAAAAGCCTCTGTTCCACGTAGTTAAAAAATAATTGGATGTCGAATACAAAAACAAGTGAATGTCGAGAAACAATCTAACAAATGCAGACCGAAAAAAATATGCTCTAAGCGTTTTTCGAACTTGTTGACATTATTCAGAATATCACAGTTCATCTAAAAACTTACTTACATTGTACTTATTTATTCTTTATACAAGAATAAATAAGTACAATGCGTTAATTAAATAACTTAAAACCTCAATTTAGTTTATTCGAAATCGAAATTACAATCGACGTCACTAATAAAAAATAGGGGTCACATTTTATATTTTTTGTTTGGCTACGCCGCGCCGGCCGCTTCATCTAATTTGCTAAACTCTATTGTCTTTTTAGCAAAGTGATTTGAATGATCGAAGATTAGATGGCGAAAAACAGCAAATTACTTTCTAAATAATCCGAGAAATAAATATTATAATATAATCAATGATAAGGAGGAGGAGGAGGAGCTCGATGGTGCAGCGGCTAGCGCGTTCGACATGCGATCTTGCTCGCTAGGCAACTTTCGCAATGCCGGGTCACTGAATGGGTGACCAAATTAAAAAAAAAACATTTCTAGCTCCTCCGGCTTCGGAAGGCACGTTAAGCCGTTGGTCCCGGTTGTTGTCGTAAGATGGCAATCGTTAAAACCTACCAACTCGCATTGGGTCAGCTTGGTGGGTTACGGCCCAATATCCCCACGTGCTATTGTCCACGTGGTAGACCTGTGCCCACCAGTGGGACGTTTAGGCTGATGATGATGATAATTGATAATCATCAATGACATTCTGTACTCATGGACATCGTGCGATGCATCAGCGCGCTGTCTGAGTTACATCCGAATTACACTTAATGACGGTGTGTATACGTCTGCGTTTTTAGTCGTGTGTCATCGGAAAGTCGGAAGGATGCCGAAGTGTGTCTAAAAAAGTCGCGAAATAATTATTTATCAGGGCAAAAAAAGATGGTGTTACTTACACCACTGGTAAGTTGATTTTTATTAAAGTAAGTATAAAAGCTTAGAATAATAACATATAGAAGGTAAGTTCGCGCGCCCATTTTGAAGCACTTTTTTTGGAGCCAGATATGGCTCAAAACGCCGAGTTTTCAATGTACACTACGGAGTTACAAGGGTGCGTGTGCGTGTCAATAGTCAATAGTCAATAGTCAATAGTCAATAGTCAATAGTCAAAATATATTTATTCAATAAACTCAATTAATAAGTACTTTGAAACGTCCAAATATTTTTTAACCTACCACCCATTCAGGACATCATTTTTTAACTGTGGCAAAGAACGGGCGCAAGAAACCACAGCGCACAGAAGCAACGACATTTACAAAATATATATATATTATATGTCGTTACCAGGTCACAAAATACAAAATATGAATTTGAATGTAAATAGTTTAATTAAATATGGTGCTCTATATAAATTAATTATAGGCAATTAGAAATAGCTGTTGGAGTAGGTACTTGGAGCATTTCAGACCCAAGCTGTTTTGTCTTCTGTATAATCCGACACTTTATAATAAGCTTTTTTATAAAGCTTTTCTTTGATTTTGATTTTAAATTTATCAAGATCTAATTTCTGAATATCATTTGGTACTTTGTTGTATAATCGTACACACAGACCCTTAAAATAATTATTTATTTTATGGAACCTAGTATAAGGAACTGCTAATTTGTTCTTACTTCTGGTATTTAATTTGTGAATATCACTGTTTTTTGAAAACATTTCAATATTTTTATGAACATACACAAGATTTTCATAAATATATTGTGATGCAACTGTCATTATACTTATATCCTTAAATCTCTCTCTGAGAGAGTCACCAGCCTGTAGGTTATATATTGCTCGAATAGCCCTCTTCTGCAGCACAAAGATAGTTTGAATGTCGGCAGCATTTCCCCACAGTAAAATGGCGTACGACATTACACTATGAAAGTAACTGAAATAAACTAATCTAGCTGTATCAACGTCAGTTAACTGACGGATCTTCATTACTGCATAAGCCGCAGAGCTAAGTCTATTCGACAATTTAGCTATATGTGGGCCCCACTGAAGCTTGGCATCCAACGTGATGCCTAGAAACACAGTGGTGTCCACATTCTTATCTTTAATTTGTACACTAGTTATTACCTGCTTAACATTAGGCAATACAAATCTTACACATTTGGTTTTTCCCTCGTTTAATAGCAAGTTATTAACACTAAACCAGTGAACAATCTTTGAGACCGCATTATTCACATCGTCATAATTTGGGTGTCGTCGTTTCACTTTGAATAAAAGTGAAGTATCATCAGCAAACAATACTATCTCATGACTGTCTTTTACAAAATAAGGTAAGTCATTAATATAAACCAAAAACAAGAACGGACCAAGTATTGAACCCTGCGGAACTCCCATTTTAACCACTGATCCCGGAGATCTTTTACCGTTAATGTCGACCTTTTGAATCCTGTTCCTCAAGTATGAGATCAGAAGGCTCAAAGAAGCATCCCTAATTCCATAGTGGTTAAGCTTCCTGAGCAAAGTTTCATGTAAAACACAATCAAAAGCCTTGGATAAATCACAAAATACCCCTAGGGCATCCTGTGATTCCTCCCAGGTATCAAATATTTGGATTAAAAGCTCAACACCGGCGTCAGTTGTAGAGCGACCCCTAGTAAAACCATATTGTTTACAATGTAAAAGTTTATTTTTATAAAAATGAACTTGCATTTGATCTAGCATTAACTTTTCAAAAATTTTACTAAATGTGGGTAGCACAGAAATAGGTCTAAAGTTAGAGGGGTCAGAAGTGCTACCTGATTTAAATAATGGAATTATTTTACTATATTTCATGAGGTCAGGAAAAACACCACAGTCAATGCATTCATTAAATATGCAAGCTAAAACTGGAGCTATTGTCATAATTACAGATTTAGCGACGTCCACGGAATTACCCCACAGATCAGCAGTTTTCTTTTTATTGAGAGTGTTAAATGTTTTTATTATATCTATAACACAAATTTTTTGAAAACTGAAATTATTTTCACAATCTTTAACATTCTCCTTCAAAACAGATTCAGCTACAGTGGGGGAGGAAATCAAGGCTTTTGTAGTTGAAACTGGAATGTCAGTAAAAAACCTCTCAAATGCTGCAGCAACATCAGCATCAGAAGTCAAGGTTTTATTATCACAATTTAAATTGTACTCATTATTACGACTTTTGACCTTTCCTGTTTCACTATTTATAATATTCCATGTCATTTTTATTTTGTCATTACTATTCTTAATCTTAGAACTCAGATAGTTTGCCTTGGCTAATCGACATACTCTTTTGAATAACTTTGAATAATTTTTAACATATAATTTGAAGTCATCGCTGGTGTTATAGTTGCGTTCACCATAAAGTTCATAAAGGCGTTTCCTACTTCTGTGAATACCAATTGTAGCCCATTCATTAAAAGTTACAGTACCACTAACTGAGATCTTTTTTGGAATAAAAGTTTTATTAAATTCTGAACAATAAATGTTAAAAAAATTATTATAAAAGACATTAGGGTTGTCATTGTATTCTAAATAATTTAATTTTGTATCTAGATTGCTTTTAAAGCGTTCCAGCCGACCTGCAGTTTTTGGTACAACAGTGATATTCTTTTTCGTCACTTGTTTACGCTGGTGTGGAAAGCTGACCATTTGGCCACAATGATCAGAGTCCAGGTTATTAATAATTTGCTTAGCCAGTGGTTTTACATTTGTATATATGTTATCAATACAGGTGGCCGAAGTGGCAGTTATTCTTGTCGGCTCCAAAAATAAATGATTTAAGTTGTATGATAGAAATAGGTTTTTAATTTTAGTTGACATTGTGGAATTTTCTAACAAATTAATATTAAAATCCCCGCAAACAATTATTGTTTTACCTACATTACGGACTTTATGTAATGCCTCATCCATAACTTTTTCGAAATAATCATATGATGCTGAAGGAGGTCTGTACACACTTAATACAACAAACTGCTCCAACTCCACACAAGCTATTTCTATTGTTCGCTCAACCGAGAGGCTCACTATGTCTTTGCGTTCCTTTAATTTAAACTTCTTACTAACAATAATTAAGGAGCCACCATGTATTGCATTTCCTCGACTGAACGAACTTCCTACCAAATGATTCTTAAAATTGAACATGAACTGATGGTCTTTAAGCCAGTGTTCTGTTATGCAAAGAATATCAATTTTATTACAGTTCATGAACAATTCAATCTCCAAATCTTTGCCCATCATTCCTTGGATGTTCTGGTGGACAATGTTTAAAGATTGTACATTTTTTAAATTTAATATTTGACATGGGCTTTTGCTAAAGCTATTTTTACATTCATTTAATTTCATTTTATTAACAAACATTTCGCAAGAGTTTTCCTCTTTTGTCATATAATTTAATTTAAATAATTAATTGGAATGTCAGTAGAAACACTACTGACGTCTATGTCAAATATACATTGCTCAATAGAAGCAACTTGTTTAGCCAAGTTTTTGGCTGACGTTTGAATACAATAGGATAGCGATAAAGCTATTTGTCGCTTAAAATAATTTGGCAGATAATAACTATCTCTTGTCAAATAAAAATTACTAACATAATTGTTAGTGTCAATTAAATGCATTATGTCATTTTTGCAAAATAAATGTAATGTCAGGTTAAGCTTATGTCTAATAGAATTTTCCTCCTGTGGCAAACTACTACAATAAGGTAATGTAAACAATATAATTTTCTTTACAATTAACTTATTCAAACATTATAAACATTTTAGAAGGCTTGTTTTGTTCAGATTACCTCTATTACCAACAAATAATAATAAGGTGCTATTGGGTTTATATTTATGTTCTACAGCTTTTTTCAAAATATGTTGATAAGAAGCACCCGGTATACAATAATTGATAACTGAATGTCCCAAGTCAGATAACAACCGACCCATGTTTTTACCAAATTCATCACTAAATATTACCAAGTCACTATTACAATCTGTCTTACATGGAATCTGTCGCCGAGCGCAAGCAAGTAATCGTCACGAAAGTGTGAATCGGTTTAGTGCTTCACTTTTGACAGAGCGCTTGTATGAAGACTATCTTTCAATACGTTATTATTCTTAGGTATAAAAGATAATAACGCGAAAAAGTGTAAATAAATACTAAAAATTATTAGAATCTCTAATAATTTTTTTAATTCTTTTTTTTTTGACACACGTCAGAGAGACAATCAAAAAAGCGAGCCAAAAGAAAACTATAGAGTTGCATGTAAAATCTAAAAGCCTTTATATTTTGCCACATTTATTTCATCTGTTTAGCAAGTAGTTACATAATTTATTAGGTCTTTACCTATGAAATTCCCGTTTTGTATGGAATAAATGAAAGTACTTATTTTTTTAAACTTTTTTATTTCTGTTGTTCAAAGTAATCACCCATGCAATCGATGCATCTTTGCCAACGCATTGGCAGTTTATTGATGCCCTTCTTGTAAAAATCAGCTGGACGGGAGGCAACAAACTCTTCAAAGGCATTTTGTACTGCCTCTCGGGAATTGAATTTTTTACCCACTAAAAAGTTGTCTAAATTTTGGAAAAAGTAATAGTCGGTAGGTGCAAGGTCTGGTGAGTATGGGGCGGCGCCATGTTCGTGTCGGGCATAATAATATACAATATACACGGCTTCTCTTGTTGTATCGTGGTTTTTTAAATAACCACATACAGTTTGTCCTAAAAAATTTACGGCAAGCCAGGAACAGATAAGATGCACGATAGATAGTGACAGTTCTCTGAAAAAAGCATAAATGACATTGTTGACACTTTTTTAATGTTAATATGACACAATTTCTTATAATTAAACTTTTCAAAACAAAATTGATATAATCCTTTTGACAACAAGCTGCCACGTCATCCGATTTCGGTTCATCTTTTGTCTCTTGAAGGCATTTTTGTATAAACGCGTGTGATCCGCAGGCGCTGAGCGGCCACTCGGGCCACGTGCTGTCGCTGTACAACTGGGGCGGCGCCATGTTCGTGTCGGGCAGCCAGGACAAGGCGGTGCGCTTCTGGGACCTGCGCACCGGCGGGTGCGTCAACGTCATCTCGCCGCCCACCGGTCACCCGACCAAGGTACGGATGCACACTTTTTACTGACATTATTATGAGTTTTAGCCGAACCGTGTGTGTAATAACCATAAAGTTACTATACCTAGCGGGATAGAGAAACAAAGGGCTGAGCGAGCAGGATGTCTGTCACTAGCAACAACACTGTGGGATAAAAAGAGATGCACGATGCGACGTAACAGAACTGTTTTGGCTACTGTTTGTCAGCACTCATCAGCACGCTGTGAATTTGGGTTTTGTGAATTTTTCGGATTTTACGTGAAATCGTAGATATTTTCCCACCCCATCCTATTTTAGTTCTAATAATACTATTACTCTTAGTAATTAAACTAGTCAATATCGATGTTAATGTGAAAAGCGACATGACGTAAAATCACTGAACCCATTCTTTACACACACAAATGCCATCCTATTTCGGTTTCATGTGACAGCTCATGTTTGTTGCTCTATTCCGCTAGGTATAGTAACTTTATGGTAATAACACATTAAAAGAATACTTACTACTAACCCCCCTACTTCCCTTGGGTGGTGTAAAAGGTGACTAACGGACTAAAGATGGCACATAGAGCGGCGATGATCTCACCACCTGTCAAGTTGAGCACATGTGCAGTTTTGTAATTTGGTGAAACGTGGACTATGGCAATGGACTGCTTCTGCGGTCTTCATTGCCTAGTCTCTGACTAACCTTTAGGCCAGGGGATAATAGTCTTGAATCTTTCTATGTATATGCGTTATTGTCTGGGCGTCCATAGATATTCAAGTAGCGCGACAGAAGCACGACTGACGGATCCACGCACTAACAGTTCGCCTGCACACTGGGAAAAATGTACCCCTGGTTTTAAGAGGTCGTCTGAACTCCGTAACAGGAATACATCTTAAAAACCGACTAGGCGTCCAAACTAATAGGAAACCTGTACAGAATCATGATATGTCCTGTTATATCTGTACTGATATTACATCAGGAGATTTCCTGATAAAATATCAGTACATCGTAATGTTAACTTATCAGGAAGTTTGGATAAGCAATCAAAACATTACTAGTACAGGACTGAAACGCGACTCATCAGTATTAACAGTCCGATAATTTCACTAAATTATACTGGTATATTCAGGGTAATAAGCTGCTGCCACTGCCACGTCCATGACTGTTGCATTTAATTTGTTTGTGAACAAGCAAATATTTGAGATATTTGCCTGTACAGCCCATGTGTGGACGGCTTGTTTGACGCCAAGCCAAGTGCCAGATTATTTGGGCAAACATAACGATATCGCCACACGAACACGCTAAGCCAAGTGAAGTGCCGCTTTAAAAAGTCATCCGTTAGCAGGACCGCAAACGCCATGTTTGCGGGCCTTGCAGGATAACGTAAACCGCCTAAATTGAAAGAGTAACTAGTACTACTTCTAACACCTTTATTATAATACCTATCCATACTTTTATTTTTATAAATAAATAAATAAATCGTTTATTTGCACAAAACATGGTATACAATGATAACATTTACAATAAAAGGTGCTCATGTTTCGCTAATAAAATAGCATGCAAATCGTTTACAATGTTAATGATATTAATTACATTACATGGAATCAAGATTGCAATAATAAATAAATGTCCAGAATCAAAATTTCAATAAATTGTATGTCGGTAAGATCAAACTAGTTGTCAATAAATTCCTTAACACTATAAAAATTTTTGTCCATAAGCCATTCAGTTAGTCTTTTTTTAAATAAGAAGCTATTTAGCACTTTCAATTCATTTGGTAATTGTTATATATTCTGACGCACAACGCAAGACAATTTTTTGTGTATTTACATGTTTTGGGAACATTTCTTAAGACAAGTTTATATTTGTCTCTGCGCACTCTAGTACTCTGTGTATCACATGCTTTAGCAAACAGATACCTATGTTAATGGACAAAATGACATACCTCATACAAGTAGAGCGACGGAAAGGGCAGCAGACCTAGGTTTTTAAATATTGGTCTGCATGATTCATCAGGCAAAATTCCACAAATGGCCCTAATGCACTTTTTTTGTGCCACAAACACTCTATTCCAATCTGTGCTATTACCCCATATCATCAGACCGTATCTCAATACGGATTCTACGTACTTTTAGCTTTGTGGCTTCATATTATTAATGCCAGTTGAAATAGGTTAGTAGTTATAGTTGCTGTTCATTTAAGTTATGGAAGTGTATAGAGTGCCACAAGCGGCACTGTATCTCCATCGGTTAGGGAACCGTAACTTTTGCGGTATAATAGTGACGCCGCCTAAGCTACCGTAAAGTTTTTGTTAGACAACAGAAATACTAGCTGCCCTACTCCTGTAGGTCACGTGATAGGTTAGAAATTTAAGACAATCGTGAAGCGCAGCGTAGCGATTGTCTTGAATTTCGAGGTTATTTTTTTTATTAGACAACAGAAATCTAATTCCATACAAAAATATCTTTTGAATATAAGTCGTCTGAACATTATGATAAATAAAAAATATGTTACGGTTCCCGAACCGATTGAGATACAATGCCGCTTGTGGCACTCTATACGCTTCGTACTAGGATGCCGTCAAATTACGGCATCGTAACCGATCGTACTATGTTGCCGCTTGTGGCACTCTATCACTGCCTACACTTTGTACTAGGATGCCGTAATTACGGCATCGTAACCGATCGTACTAGAATGCCGCTTGTGGCACTCTATCCACAGCCTTAAGTTATTCAGAAGTTTACAGTGTTGAATTAAAATTAATTTGTAAGCATTTTCCATCCACATTCATTTTGCAGTTCGAATATTAAAGTAGAGAGATTGTAGAGAGATTGTCGGGTAGATTTAATCGATCGACGGATACCGTTTGACTAACCAATCGATCGACGACAGTCGGTCGACGTTGATCGATAGGTGTGGTAGCTTTAATCGATCGACGGATACCGTTCGTCTAACCCATCGATCGACGTTGATCGATTAACCCCGGCTATATTCCATCAGTTTCTTCCGAAACGTATGCAGAAGAGGACTCGTTGTTCTTGGCCAGTACGATGTAGCTCGTACTATTATTACGGAGACGCAAACGCAGAAGAATCTGGATGCGGCCGTTTATTAAAGCCAAAGATCGCTTATTTAATCCAAATGACATTTTAAGCAGCGGTTTTTATTTTTTTTTGCGTACCGATTCTCATGAATTTCGAGGTTATTTTTTTATTAGACAACAGAAAACTAGCTCCATTCAAAATATCTTGGGGGAGGAAGGGACGGGGATGGAGGAGGTACGGTAATGGTAACTTAGTAGAATATTTGTTTTTTTCCTAAAAATAACCTAACATAACCTCAAAATAAAAATGTCTTAAAACTATGCATTTCCGCACTTTGGCTCCCCCTCCCCCCTCCCCCTTACTATCCACCTACCCTCCCCTTCCCCCCTCCCCCTCCCCCTACCCCTATTCATTCATTAATTTAAAAAAAACGTACGTTACGGTAGGAAGTGTATTTAGAACAAGTTAAAAATTATATTCAATGAACGTTATGTTCTTTGAAATTAGTTCATTTGTCATTATATGAAATAATACGCATCCGTTACGTGGGGCACACAAACTCACTATTTTACCGTGCATCATTCATTATTATGTGGTAATAGTTGACGTGCTGCAAGCGGAGTACTCTCTTATTGCTTTTTGAATTTTCTTTAAGTTGATTAAAGAAGGAAGGTAGGCCCTGCAGTGGAACAGAACAAAATAGGCTGATAATAATAATAAAATGTTAAAAAGGGCTCAGCGGTAGCCTCCCTAGCTGTGGACCCGAGCGGCCGCCTCCTCGTGTGCGGGCACGACGACGGCTCGTGCGCGTTGCACGACGTGCGCGGGTCGCGCGCGCTGCAGCGGTTCACGCCGCACGCGGGCGACGTGCGCAGCGTGCGCTTCTCGCCCGGCGCCTACTACCTGCTCACGGCGGGCTACGACGGCCGCGTGGTGCTGACTGACTTGCAAGGTGAGGCTGGTCATTTTAGGTACACAGTGCGTGCGTGCGTGCGTGTGTGACTGCGTGCGTGCATGCGTGACGCCGCACGCGGGCGACGTACGCAGTGTGCGCTTCTCGTCCGGCGCCTACTACCTGCTCACGGCGGGCTACGACGGCCGCGTAGTGCTGACTGACTTGCAAGGTGAAGTCATTCTAGGTACACAGTGCGTGCGTGCGTGCATGCGTGACGCCGCACGCGGGCGACGTGTGCAGCGTGCGCTTCTCGCCCCACGCCTACTAGCTGCTCATGGCGGGCTACGACGGCCGCGTGGTGCTGACCGACCTGCAAGGTGAACACATCTTGTGCAGGGCATGTGGAGAGAAAACGGAGTCCATGCAACACTTACTGTGTGACTGTGAGTCTCTTGCCGGGTAAAGAATAAGTCTTCTGGGATCGGCATACCCGAAACCAGAAGATTTTAAGATCTTCGCCCTCAAAGACATTGCCAAACTTATGGCAGTCATTTTCACTGAGGAGGTTAAAGTTATAAGACGGAGTTGCACAAAAGGTCTTAATGGGCTGACGCACACTGGTCCATTTTGGCAAAATACGGGACATTCGCATCAAAGTCAATATTTTAAGTTTATATTTTTTATTCGTAAGTACTCCTCTTTTGATTGCAAATCACTTTTACTGATAACAATTTTTCAAATAAACTTATAATTTTCGAGAAACAAAATCGAATAATTTTGTATGGATGATTGTAAAAGCGATGGAAGTATATAACTCCGTAATGAGCTGAGGATTTGCGTTAAAGCTTAGTGGGTTTAAAGATCTTATCATTTTCTATGATAAATGTCAACAACTTTTTTTATCCGTGCAGTCTTTGAAGCTACAGGCGCTAAAACATTTGAAATAAAATAATATTTTTTTATACTTACGAAAAAGTTTCAAATATCGCCCGGAATGAATTAAATTTAGAATTATGAGTACGTTGCAGCACTTGCAGTACCCAACATTTATTGAAATTAATATTAATACAGGTAGGTTTCCGAACAATAGGAAAACCGGTTTCCGAACAAAAGGCTTTGTAGTGTCGCCAAATCTATACATAAATAGGAAAAAAATGGGTGTGGTGTTTGCGTGTAAATCTTGTAAATAAGTGAATTTATTACATTAAAAACTTATATTTAACTTATAAATAAATAAATAAAATAAATAAGAAATATAGAGTTGGGCAGTATCCCGACAATATACTCTAAACTTTTCTACATTAATATTTTAGCCTGAAGAAATAACTTGTAATATTACAGCGAATCTTTGAATTAAATTCTCATCCACCTCTGTTATTTCTGCGGACTTCTTGTAATCTCGGAAAAACCTGGCAGTGTTACCATCGTTGGTAGTGCCGAAACCTTGCTTTACAATATCCACCAAAAGACCCATCCGTTGAAAGAGTTATCGTTGAGTTATGTCTTTTTTCTATTCTTTAGCAACTTGAGCAGCCCACTGCTTAAAATTAAGTTATACGAAATATGCATAATACATTTCAAGCACCTAATCTACACATGAAGCGAAGATAAGCCATACTTATACATATCTTCTGATGTTTGTTTTTAGGTACTATTTCCCAATTATCCATTTCCGTTGAAGTTGCAAGACATATGTTGCAAGTGGCACTAGAACGGGTTTCTGATAAGACCATTGCCACTTTCCCATCAATTATAGTCATGTGGAGCTCATGAAAGACTTCTATATTGCCTATTTTTGTAGGTACTAAGTTGATATTTCTCCATTAATTGCATCTGTATGATCTCTTCAATCTCTTTTGCAAATACAAACATCACTGGCCAACGATAGGCAGTCGATAATAGACGAGGATTTTCCCAAACAATAACATCGCCACAATATGTAACAAATTGAACTATTTTAATTAAACCCAACCGATTAAAATCAATATCTAAATTAAAACGCGACAATAGATCAATCCTGTTTTACTGACACAGAATTGAACGTAAAGATAATTTGTCTTTTTTAAAACAAAATTTAACAAAATCGAGTAACAAATCAGCAAGAACGAGAACATTAACAGAGAAAAACAACAAAATTGAGATACAAACAAGCAATGAGTAACGACTAAGTAAAACGACAAAATCAACAAATATGAAAGATATTTTAGCCAGCGCAGTCGCAGAATAGAAAGCACTTCAACACTGGAGCACAAACTGTCTGAGACTGTAAGCTGTGGCTTGGTATGTTGTGTTGTTGCCTGTGTGCAAGCGAGATGGTGAATAAGAGAAACGGACAACTTATGACAAACGCAGCGCGCCGGGCGGTTCGGAAACCGGTTTGCCTATTGTTCAAATACCGGTTTGCTTATTTATGTCACAGTATTAGAAGCACCTGCAGTAACCCGACTCCTTTGTTGATAAACGCATGCCGCCACTGCGTAGGTATACGCACAGAAACTCCGTCAAGGGTCAGGGTTATCACAACAAACTACTGAAATATTTTACATAAAAGTTTTAATTCGTAATAACAGCTTTTATTACGTAGGGTATAAAGACGGACTCAAGGTCAACATGTATAGTCTGAAGTCTTACAGAGAACTCTAGGTACTTACAAGAGGGAGAGTCTACCTACAACTGTCGGCAGAGGTGATTACAAGGACCTACCTACCTACGCCAGGACTCAGGAGCGGTACCAACAAGTAACTGCCTACTTGCCTCAGTATAATTTGCAGTGTATAGGTAGGTAGTAAGTAGGTAAATATAGGTACTAATTATTTATAAAAATGAACAAAACCTAAAAATACATCGTAGAATAGGTATAGTCAAAGGCACGCTGGGCGACAGGGTATCAAATCCAATTTATTTTGTACTTAAATTCGAAGACATTAAGTAAGTTCAGAGACGTAGGTAGGTACCTACTGCTGCCTGTTATGTAGGTACTTGTAAAACACGAAATGAAACATGCAAAAGATTCATCAGAACTGTATGAAACTTTCTGTATTTTATTGAAAAATACAGTGGCCGTAGCGTATGAAAAATAATGTATGTAGGAGTAAGAGGTACAGTCGTGGTCAACTAATTAGGGACAATCTCTAGTTAAGCCAAATTGTGAATTTATTTTTTATTTTCCAACGAGTCTTAACAATATTCCATATCTTTTACACGTAAGTATAATTAGTCATTGATGTGCCCGATTATACAAACAATAACAACTTCTTAAACATTAAACCTCTTTACAGTATAGCTGATAGATTATCAGTGTGCTATTTGTTCAAAGAATGCTGGCTGGCCATTTAATTAGGGACACTGAGATATTGCGTTCTATTTTCAAAATTTGAATCTCAATACTTTTTTATTTCTTCTTTTATTGTTTTGTGGTAGTTTTGGCGGCAATCCAGATTTTTAATTTTAAGTTTTGAGAATTATTTTGAAGAAATATGGGCAAAAATAAAAGTTGCGATCCAACACTACGAACAATTATCATGAAGTTTGTCGAGCGTGGTTGGTCATACCGAGGGATAGCAGAACATTTAAATTGTTCAAAAACTATGGTATGCAATGCAGTGCAACATTTCAGGCGCAATAACAAAGCTTTAAATGTGCCCAGGACAAAAAGATCGAGAAAAACAACTCCGCAAGAAGATAGAATGATAACCAGGTTAGCTAAGAAAGATCCGTTTCTAGGCTCTATTTTAATTAAACACGAAGTGTTTGGGGCAGACGAAAGAGCCGGTGTATCAGCGAGGACCGTTCGACGACGTCTGGTAGAAGCAGGGTTGTTCGGAAGAGTGGCTCGCAAAGTACCGTTGTTGAAGAAAGAACATAGAAATGCTCGTTTGGCGTTTGCACGTAAATATGGACATTGGACCTACGCCCAATGGCAACATGTATTATTCTCTGACGAGACCAAGATTAATTTAATTTCTTCAGATGGAAGGCAATACGTACGGCGTCCTGTAAAAGCGGAAATGAATCCAAGATTCACAAAAAAGCAGGTGAAACATGGCGGTGGAAACATTAAAATTTGGGGTTCATTTTCTGGACGTGGAGTGGGACCTGTGAGAAAAGTTCAGGGTAACTTAGACCAACATCAATACAAAACAATATTGGAGGAAACTATGCTTCCCTATGCTGAGGAGCATCTCCCTATTATATGGACGTTTCAGCATGATAACGACCCGAAACATACCGCCCGTTCAGTCAAGTCGTTTCTTACCAGTCAGTCAGTATCGGTGCTAGATTGGCCAGCAAATAGCCCGGACCTCAACCCAATTGAGCACCTATGGCACGAAATCAAGAAAAAAGTTTCAACTTATCGTACCACAACTTTAGATCAACTTAATCAAGCTTTTTGTGAGGCATGGGCAAACATTCCTATCGAAACATGTCAGAAACTGATAATGTCTATGCCACATCGGTGTCAAGCGGTAATTACTAACAAAGGTTTTGCTACTGGGTACTGATTTTACACGTAATAAAATGGAGCTTTTAAAAATATTATAATACTGGAGATTATTCGTTTTGTTTAACTCTATTCATCATTATACTTTACTGTCCTTAATTAAATGTCCAGCTACATAATTATACCTTAAAATTTAATACATGTTCAACCTTTGATATTAAATACTTTTTTCTATTTAATTATTCTCTTATTTACACCCATTTATAGTATAGTAATCGGACCAAATTATGCAAATAATAGGTGCTGAAAAATCAATAGGGTTTTATATTTATATGTACATAACCGGTTATTGCTCTTCAATATCTTGAATGTCCTTAATTAGTTGACCACGACTGTATATAATGTGGTTAGGTAGGTAGTAGGTACGTATCATTTTCAGTGCTAATCTGAACTAGGTTTGTTGATGTAGGTACTATTATGTGCGTGAATTTGCGAATAACTCATCTAAGATACCTAACATCAATTTTAAAAGCAAGGTAGGCACCTAATTACCTAAGTAAACAAAAATAACTTACCGGTCGTCCCGTGGAAATCGGTGAAACTTTAATTCTTTATCAAACCTTGACGTGGATTTACAATTAAAAACGGAACAAATCCTGTAAACCATTATTAGTTTTGAAATTTCGTTACGCTGCTTAAAACGTACACCCCTTCAAGTTAGAAGGCGCAAACTAGAGGAGATTGCGCTCGCCGACTCTGACGCTCACTTCCCCGCGTACCCACCATCATTGCCCCGCGCAAGTACATGAGTCGGTCGACTGTTAGTAGTAAGGCTGTGTTTATGTTAAGGCTAGGAATTTAGTAATTACTACTACCTGTATTAGTAATAATTTAATAAATGTTGTGTGCTGCAACGTCCCCATTATTTTAATTTAATTCATTCCGGGCAATATTAACAACTATTTTAGTATTTAAAAAAAAATGTTTTATTTTAAATGTTTAAGCGCCTGTAGCTTCAAAGACTGCAAGGATACAAAGTTGATAACTTTTATCATAGAGAATGATAGGATCTTTAAACCCTCCAAGATTTAAGGCAAATCCCCAGCTCATTACGGAGTTATAATCGTCAATCACTTTTCCTCCGTACAAGAAATATTCAATATTATTTTCTCGAAAACTATAAGTCAAGTAAAAGTGATTTGAAATCAAAGGAGAAGTACGCATAAAAATATAAACTTAAAATGTTGACTTTGATGCGAATGTCCCGTATTTTGCCAAAGTGGACCAGTGTGCGACATGCTGCTGCGAGTGGGAGACATCTGCAGGCCCTACTAAGATAAGATAAGGACATTCTAGGTACACAGTGCGTGCGTGTGTGTGTAGACGAAGAGTGAAGTTTTAACAATTCTCGATAAGACTGCAGCGTGCTCTTCTCGCCCGGCGGCGCCTGCTATCTGCTCATCTCGGGCTACGGCGGCGAGTGGTGCTGACTGATCTGCAAGGTCTGTGTTTTAGTATTGATGTTGGCGCAACATTTCCCGGTAACAGCGAGACCAACGACCAAAATTTGAAATGGTGCCCAAGCCGATTTTGCATTGGTGTGTTTCATTTAAATGTGTAGTGCTCGCGTAAACCTTAGAAAACAATATGGTGTTATTCAGTTTGAAGGGTTGATACTATCCAAATGATGTGGCATAGAAGCATACAAACTGAAGCTACGTCACCCCTGTGCAGCGGTGGCCGCTTTCGCGCAGACGGTAACATAAAAATAAGAACCAACATATAAATTATATTGGTTGTTTACGACACATTCCCTTTTACGTGTCACACATCTCAGCTGTCCAATGTTCGATCTTGCGCCCGGCTCTGTAACTTGCACAGAAACACTGCACTTTAATTGTCTTGTGAATATTCCTCCAAGTTTGGTTATTCTCTAATCAAACTAAAACAAGTATTACAAAAAAATTCATATTATTTTTATTGAATAACTAATGAGAAGCTCGATGGCGCAGCGGCTAGCGCATTGGTTTGTGATTTTGTCAGATAAGCAACTTTTGCAAAGGGAGACTAAATAAAAAAAACATCTCGAGACTCTCGAGCTCTTCTTCACCCGTTTGTCGTAGTAAGATGGCGTAAGAAGTCTTGTGTCCAGAGTGGGACGTTTATAGGCTGATGATGATATAATATCAAATTAATTAAAAAAGACATTTATTAATAATAACGCTGCTACTGATTCCAAAGACAACAGTGTCTATATAAAGGTAATCCGGCAGGTATTACAGCGACCCGCGTCACCGTCGCGGCCTACGCGCCCAAACGGATCACAAATTAATGAGCTGTTATTATCTGCTCTAATAGAGCATTGGAATAGCTGGAATATGACGCGATGGTCATAATGCTTCAATTTGTACAGACTTCAATTATTATTTACCACTACGTACATTATTTAGTATATTGTTAATGATATTCGTAATCTATTGCTATCCGAACGAGGATGTGAACTATTTATTCGTTTACTCATGTGTTATTGTAGTAGGTAGTTTGCGTCCACTTTATTGACGACGTTAAAGTATACGAACTAGTATAAAGTCCACCGGAAAATAGTTCGTCTTGCAGTTTACTGCGAGTCGAGGACTTCACGAAGAGATAGAAAAAGTAGCAGTACCTACATCGATGCTTATTACAGTTTGCTTTTCATCATTATCATTCAGGATGTTTATAGCATCATTCTGCTGATCGTAGGCCTTCCAACATAGACAAATGCACATTGGGATATTCGGGCTATACCCACCTCGCTGGCCTAACGCGGGTTGGTGGGTTTAAACGACTGCCGTCTTAAGGCAACCAGGACCAACGCCTCCTGAAGCAAGGAAGAGCTCGAGATGTTTTTAATTTGGTCACCCGGTATTGCGAAAGTTGCTTGACCGGCAAGAATGCATACCGAATGTGTAGTTTACTTTTTTAAATTCGGCTATGTACTGTATCGCCTTCTCACACTCGCGAGTGTACAGTCAGCATAAGATGGGAGTTACATTACATCTTCTGTTTCGTAGGCAGCCAGCGACACATGAGATGCCATGTTCAGTCTCGCAATAAGATTATCTTACATCTAAATAGTGAGAGCAATTAGTTAGTCATATGTCTGGTCCTCTCTAAGAAATAGTCATTCCAGATATTTAATTATCAGTTAAATGAGCAGCTTATTGTTTCTGGAATAGATCGCAATGTAAAGCCGCCGTTTTCTTGTCTGTGACTCCATTTTCTTTTTCTAAATCACGCAATGAAGTTGTACGCTGTTTCCACTGAAAGAGAGATTGATAAGGACGGTGGTTATTTTAATATAATTGGCTATTTGACAGTTGTAACAATAAAATATGAAATATGTCGGAAATTGTAGTTTATGATTTAACGGTAATTATCCAATAGTTTTTTTTTATTTTCGATAAAAGTCCGGACTTTTTAGTCACAAAATGGAAACATTACATTACTCACTTTTTATATCTTGTTTTTACATAAATGAGAAGTAAATAAATATTAAAGACATATTTGGTATTACATAAGATAATTTGTAAATATTTTATTTTTACAAAATAAATTTGCGTTTTTTTTATCTGTGGTTTGCAAGACCCGAAACACGGGCGGCCATGATTGAGCTTCATGTGACGTCACATTTCACACAATTATCAAAAACTATCTGTCAGGTTTAAAGAAAAATTTCTTTAATTATTAAAATGTGACGTCACAGATCAAATATCACGTGACCAACCGTTTTCGCACGATATTTGAAATTAAAAAAGAAAAATATGTTTATTTCTATTAAATAAAGCTGTTTCGAGAAAGAAAATAGTATACGGGGTATAAAATAAGCGTTTGTAATTTTTAAAATACTTTTTCGATAACTGTCAAGTAGCCAATTTGTAGATATTTTGTACAAAATGGCTGAAGTACGACGGTGTTTCTTAGTTAGGTTTTTTTTAGTTACGAAGGCGCCGGCCGCTATTTAGTTAAAAATAAAAAAGATTGGAGTTACATCAGTGTTTCTATTCCGTAGGAGACCTCACGTGCGCCCTGCCGAGCGTGCCTGTAGCGCGTCACCCGGACAAAGTGATTTCGGCGAGGTGGCATCCGGACGACTTCTCTTTCCTCTCCACGTCGGCAGACAAGACCGCCGTCCTGTGGACGATACCCCCCGTCTAGGAGAGCCCAGGAGAGACCAGGAGAAAGCCGCGCCACAGCAATCGCCGCACGTATGTGCTCGTGAATATATTAACAGCCGATTGGACTATTGCATCGAATGCGTGCGAATGTTATCACATCTTTTAATGGCCTTATCAAGCTCATGCAGTATTATGGGTTTTCGCAAATTACTTTCCATTACACCACCGAGTTAACATTTCGGCCTACTACTGCTAGTCAGACGCATTATTGTTGCGGACGTTCTATGCAATGGCCGATTCGAAGAACAAAGAGTACAGTGTCTGTCTAAAGAGTGTTTGTTGTTGTGACTTAGGACTCGATCGAAGGTTCCCTTGTATGTTTTTTTCGATTTCTTTTGGAATTAAAAATATTACGTAAAGATGTAAAAAGAAAAAAATATATAGATAGGTAAATCAAATATTTTACGACCGTTTGTAAAAAAGCTTTACTTAAACGTTTAAATTCAAACGAACGCGCTTGAGCTCAGTTAATGCATCAATCGTCTTTTCGTTCGATTAACTTTTTCCTATTTAATGGCTCTACGCAACTGCGCTGGTCGCACTTTTGCGACATTAATTTCCATCGAAGTTAGTCTGACCGGAATGTTTAGTTACACATTTTCGCAGAATTCCATGAAGTCTGGCTGTCATATGCGTGTATCGTGTGTACAGTCCATGACTGGTTGTTTTATTTAGATGGGTAGGTACGGATGTAAAGCTCAACATAGAATATATTATTAAAGGGAAATCTGAACCTGGTACGATTTATGAATATGGATGGCGAACAAGCGAGCCCAACACGATTCGGCATAAAAAATATATTGGAAGAATGTAAATGCACTGTGTTACTCTACATCTCGCTTATTATAATTTTGTTACGTGCTTTAAATTTAGTCGATGCGGCTATACAACTGTCGACACAAATGAGAGCTTTAAAAATGCTACGTTATTTATTTACGTTTTTAATACGGGACTGAAACAATTATATGGTACTTATAATAATTAATGTTTAAAATTTAAATCTCTATGATTCCCAACAACATCGTTTTGAGTCTCACTGCTTTAGGGTAGTAAAATCTAGAACAACAGATTTACTGTTGTTTAGTTGTCACCTTATGTAATTCTTCTAAATATTTTATTTTGTAAGCAGTGTATATCGTTGTTAAACATGTCACAATTAGAAAAATAACCGTAAGAATGATAATAAACATACTTACAATCACGCTAATACATATTTTAAGTATTAATATTGTCTGCCTGCATTCTATTGCAAAGGGATGGCAACAAGTGTTCGAGTACGGGCTAGTGTGGATTAAAATACTTTATTTGTGACGTAAAACCCGGTTTAATGTTAAAAAGTGTTTGCCCGAATAGACTTATTTCTCAATACGAGACAAATGTTATCATGTAATTTTTGTGATAATATTATCTTTAAATAATTGTTGTCTGCTTTGTAATGTAGCAATGGTTGGTGCTGTCTGTGCAGGAAAACATTAGCAAGAACATTTGAGTCCATGATGTTTATCTTGCACTTATTTCTATTTCATTAATTGTCTTATAGCAGTAAATCACAACTTATTAAGAGTACCTACCTGTGCGCTCCACGTAAATGTTACTAGCATCTGTAAAAAGTTATGCTCTGTAAAATTAGGTACTTACTAATAAAGGCGATGCAGTGTTATGAGAGTTAAGTGTTAGAATCAAATTAATAATACTTAAAATTAAGATTCAAACTTTCAAAATGAACAAATTAAATACTTAAAATGGAGGTATTTGTTTCTGAAAAGAATATCATGTTAATAGTGTTGAAATGATATAAAGGCTTCAACTGCAAACTTATTGCTTAATCTAGGCTTCTTGTCGCGGCCAAGATTGACAATCAATGCAGTATTACATTCGTATGGTGTGGGCTTCCTTAGGGATGTTTAGGATCGGTTCCTACCAAAGCGAGCAGACGTGCAGTAGATCACAGACTGGTTACGCTATGGCTACAGCGCCTCTGTTTATCACATTTAATTCGTAATTTTATTTACGACATAATATTTATCCGTTCAGTATAATAAACGCTTTGGTGGCAATCGGGCCCTATTATGTCGAGTTTGGTTTTGTCTAGAGAGACAATGAACATTACCCAAAAAGAAGTCTTAAACATTTTATACTATATTATGTTAAGACTGCACAAAAATATTATTGTGTAAAATAAATGAATTATCAAAGTTGAAAGTAAATTAAGTCAGTAAATTCTTGTCAAACAAGTGCTTACATTAAGTAGTGTTTGATATTATTTCTAGACGAAATAGTATATTTGTTTATATTAAATTTGTGCTATGTCTGCGTGCACAGTATGGTTATAGATAATGTTAACCTATAATGTATTAAAGTTATAATATATTTTATGTATTAATTGTGTATTAACGATATTTAATGCTAAAAGTTATTGTAATTAACATTTCTCTTTATTCGTTAAAATCTAATCATCATTTTTTAAGTAACAATGTTTTTGTTAATCCGAATTTCGTCATACCCTGTATCCATTATCATTTAAGAATATAATCACATTATTTACGAAACTGTCTTTTATTTCTATATCCTAATGGCAATAATTTACAGCTCAATAAAAAGAGGATCAGCACTATCGAGTTACATGTTAGTTTACCAAAGTCAAACTTTAAATCTTTCTTTTGTAAAGGTCGTTTCACAATGCACGTATTGAATATCATCTGCACTATACCTGCCAGTATCAGTGTTACCGTTACCTACGTAAGTAAGTTTTCAAGACCGTGTTTGAAAGAGATTGTAAATGTATTTAAATTCATTTTCGTGATAAGGAAAGTTGTACCTTAACCAAAATATACCTAATTGAAGAATCGCTAACACTGTAGTTTTACGTTGTTTTACAGAATTAAACACATTCATAGGATTCGTATTTTGATTAGTTGTGTTAATAACGCTCAAATTCGAAGTTGACGAAACGTTGAAAAAAATGACTTCCCCATACCACAGTCACAGTGTTACTATTTCTTCATACAGTGGGGCAACGCCTTTGTGGCGATGCCGATGCCGCGGCCCGCGTAGGTTGTCACAAAATTCGAAATCAAATAATCGTTAAATTTTATAAAATCATTTATTATTGATATTTTTATTGCTTATTTTACACTTGAACTAATAAACGGCTGAACCAATTTTGATTAGTTGTTAAATTCGTCTTTATTGCGTGAGTGTCGTGTAATATATGTCAAAGGACAATGGGCAACTTTGTATGGGCTCTGGGCCCAAAAGTGTAGCACTTTCTAGCACACTTCAAAATATAGTTTCGAATACTCTAAACATTTCATTAAAGGGCATCAAGACTGTAACACTTTAAATAAAAAAGTTACAAAAGTTACTAGAATAAAATTATGAAGTAGGAAGTAATGTTTGGATGCTTGCCATGTGCTGTACTTGACTAATTGAGTGTATGTAACTGCCGTACTCAGAGACGTCAATTAAGTCTTAATGACAATTAAGTCTCTTGCTGTCACTTTTCATAATCATAATCCTAATCATAATCTTTATTTGCAATTAAACATGGTATAAATGAAGTTACAATTAATATTAAGCACTAAACATGTTTAACCAAATTAATGAGCATGCAAAATATTCACTTTCGTAATGTAGGTAGGTAATAATTTCTCCATTTTGATATGACAATGTTCTACTACATAACCCAATTACACTACAACACAATTTATCCTCTAATGTCAAAAAAATCTTTTAAGTTATACAGGGTATGTGGTCCTAACCATGTACCCAAGTGTTTTTTATTAAATTATTTATATTTAAGGTCCTAAATTCCTTGGGTGTTTTATTAAAGATATTAATAGTCACATCACATAGTCAAACAGCTTTTTTTTACTGCATTGTTTTTGAAGTTACATGAAGTACCAACTTATTCGAATCTCTAGTATTTCTTGGAAAGATATCACATTTATATAAATGCTTATTTTGCATTACAAATACACATGCATCAAAAATATAAAGCGATGTTAGAGTCAGTAACTGCATTTGACCAATTTTTGACAAAATTTCTTATGTGTAGGTAGTGCTAAATAGATAAGGAAAGACATTTAATAATAATTGTCATTAAAACTTCATTGACGTCTCTGAGTACGGCAATAGGTGTTGGAAATTAAAAAGTTGTATTAATTTTTTTATTTCTTATTATTTTAAAATAAAACACATTACTTCAAGTTAACTGTATAAATAAAATTTTATTTACAATACTAATTATAACCTTATTGAGTATAGTCACTGTCAATGATAAATTATCATCCCAGACGCTTGCGGGACCAACAAAGTGCTCTATACCTATGCCTTCCGATACCAATGTACCAATGGTGCTTGTCCTATCGTAAAGCTCACTTAAAAATCATTTAATCAATCCAAATTAGTTATAGCGGCCACAGTTCAACTAATCCATATCGGTAGGCAAAATCAAGAGTCCATTGTTAAGTATAGTTCGTGCCAAACTTCTAGCTCGCTCTGAAGTTTCGACGCGCAGGTGTACAGTTAGCAACATTATCGGTGTTCAATCATTTGACAAAAAACAAATAACAAATTTTCATTTGTAAAATAACATTTGACAAAATTATACTTGATAAATATATCATTTTACAAACTATTGTTTAATAAACTACTCATTAGACAATATATTTACTAAAAAAAAATTCATTATGCTAAAACATTATTTCACAAATTGATTATTTTTTAAACTTGTTAGTTGGCAAAACAATGTAAAGCATAAATAACATTTAACAAATACTAGCTGCCCTACTTCTGTAGGTCACGTGATAGGTCAGATATTTAAGACAAACGCGAAGCGCAGCGTAGCGGTTGTCTTAAATTTCGAGGTTATTTTTTTTATTAGACAACAGAAATACTAGCTGCCCTACTCCTGTAGGTATTGAAAAATTGAAATTGCTTACATCCTTGCTTATATAATATAGCATACCTAATATACCATACTTTTAAAATCACCAATTTGGCAAACGAATTATTTAGTCAAGTTAATATTATTAAAATAATATTTTAACAGTAGAAATATTTCCTAAGTAAAACATTTGCGTAACCTGTATTATGTCAAATGATTCTTTTTAAAAGTAATATGTTTGCGAAAAGAAAGTTTGTCAAATGATTTGTTTTTCAAACGTTGTTTGTAAAATGATGTTTTGTCATGCGTTTTTCGTTAAAGAATAGTAAACCCATTATCATTAGAGCGTTATAATTATAAAATAACATAACATGACAATATATAAATTAGGCGTTTTATTTATCTTTTAATACCCAAAATTAAGCAGGATAAATTATAATAACAACAATTAAATTATACCTATATACATATAAAAATAATAATTATGAAGCTGTGGAAACATTAAATTACATTACAGTGGTTTTACACCTTTTATATAGTCTGTTAATGATTTGCTTGAGCACGGCAAGACTTCGCTTTCATCGTCGTCAGATTCTTGGCTATCATCAACATCTCCTTCTATGTCTCCCTCGCTTTGTTCATCGTTTTCAGATTCACTGCTCTCAAATGAGTCAATGACGTGATCACTTTTTTTGTAATCTTCTTCGATTTTTTTAACTTTCGCGCACAACCCCATCCATTCTGTCTCACCCATCATGTTAGCTTTTTCCCTCACTAGTTTCATGACTTGGTTGGTATTCCAGTTTACATTTTTGTTAGCAACATAACCCTTGATAGCTGACCAGGCCATCTCTATAGGGCTCAAGTCGGGATGATATGGTGGGAGTCTCAAAACCGTGTGATTGTTCTCTCTGAGAATGCGATCAATGTTGTATTGTTTGTGCCGTTCTTTCTATAACATAATTAATTTATAAAGTTGGGGCTTTAGCATCGCTGGACTAAAAGGTATCCCTTTTTCACAGAGCCACGTCTGCATATCACATTTTGGTGAATTGGATGTTGGGGCGTGATTTTCAAGTGTATTATGGTAAGAGGCAATGTCGACCACTACCACGGAGTTTGCGGGAAGATTTGGCATCATTTGCGTTCGTATCCATTTCTTATAGTTTGAGTAATTCATGTTATCATGATAGTCGCCCGATTTTGTGCCAGCCTTAAACATATGTAAAGCATTGGGCACAAAACCGGCTTCTGAACCCGCATGTACTATGACCACTCGTTGCCCCTTAGAAATCTTTTCTTCAGCCCTTTTTTCGTACCATCGGTCCAAGCTCTTGAGCTGGTATGCGTCGAGTCCAGGTACGACTCATCAGTATAAATAATTGGTCTCTGCTCTGTGCGATAAGCTGTGATTTTTTCCAAATATTCTATACGTTTTAAGCGAATGTTTGTTTGTTCGATCAGAAGACTTCTATTATCCTCTGTTCTTTTCCATGAAAAACCTAAGTCTTTTAATATCCTTCTCAAACTAGTAATGGAACCTTTAAAATCTATGTCTGTTTGTTATTTTCTTAAAATGCTCTTTAGCGTCGGTAATTCCTTTTGTGTGACGTGAAAATTGTGAACGCATCTTTTTATTACGCCTTGATCAAAGTTGTCAATGCCAGTTACATTTTTTTTCCCCGACCTCTTCTTACCGGGAGTACGGAAAACTGTGCAAAGATCAGACTTTTTCGCTTCTGCATTAATTCTGCGCACCGTCCCTATTGAAACTCCAGTAGCAGTCGAAATTCTTTTTTGTACATGCTTAAGGTCAATTTGTATACCTTTCTCTGCTTCTTTCTTCATAAACTGGGATACGTTGTAAATAATTTTTCATTGTTAATAATCCATTTACTGTTTTTTGTTAAATGTTGAATGTAAACTGCGCATAGGATAGCACGAGGCAAGTCGCGGTCGCGGTCGGGCGCAAACAGTCGCGGGAGGCCGCGAGCAGTCGCACCGCTGCTGCCCGCTGCCATTTCGGTGTGATTTGAGCCTGTCCGTGCCATTTACCGATGCATAAAATGTCATTCAACTCGACTTTACCAGATAATATCCATATACCCTTACCCTGCCGTGTACAGTCAGGGGCAAAAACATGTAAACAATTGTAACTCTTAATACAATGGCATAAGAGTCGAAGTGTTTACATATTGGTACTCGTGACTGTACACTACCGTGAACTTTACCCTCAACGAAAATAACAACAGCAGTATCTTATTATATTTTAATCATTTAAGATAGAATTTAAAAATACGGTTTTTTATATTAGGGACAGCCGAGTGACATATTTGTACGTGAGCGATACGGATACGGGCAAGTGACTATACCTAATTAGTAGAAGTGGGATGAGTGATATTTTATGCCACGGTAAATAGCAAGTGTTTCCGTTTTCATTCCACCATCTTAAAAATATAGGTAAGTAATAATAATAAATCCGTTTTCAACCCACTGCCTAAATCTATTGTTTTCAACCTGAAGGTAAGTTGAACAGAATGAAATGGCAGCAGATTAATAGACATCAAACAATTTGCGTTAAAAATAACGCGAATCACGACTATTATCCCCGATGGGTTAGTCAGAGACTAGGCAATGAGGACAGCAAAAGCAGTCTTCTACCATAGTCCACTTTTCACCAAACAGCGACTGCACATGTGCTCAGCGTGACAGGTGGTGAGCCCATCGCCGCTCTATGCTGTTGGAAGTATGTGCAGTCTTTAGTCCGTTAATCACCTTTTACGACACCCAAGGGAAGAGGAAGAGGGGGTAGTAGTATTCTTTCACCCCTACGCGACACGGGAAGAGAGGAGTGGTAATTATCTTTTACACTGTTTTTATTCTTTTAAATAGTTCTTAATAGATACTGTGTAGTTTTAAATAATTGTGAACAATTTTTTATGCCTGTCTTCTTTAATTATTGATAGTAATTGGTTATGGGTTGAAAGCGGAACACATTTTAGGTTTAAGGACGAACTCGCGGGCAGGCTGGCAGTCCGCCCGCGACTTCGACCGCGTGAACACGTCGTACTTACACCGTGACTGATTTCCAAACAAATCTTTTATACAAACCTTGTCCTGACATATATGGACACAACTAAAAAAGAATCAGCCAAATCGGTGAAGCCATTCTGAAGTGATGCGCGAATAAACGTTTTCGGCTGATTTTTATCTCGTAAGTATACAGATTATATCCCTTTTTACAAGCTTTTTACAACTTCCTATGTTTAAATGTACGAGTATGTTCGGGTCTTTGAACGACTTCCCGGGGACCGATCGAGTTGAAATATTTTGGTATACTTACGACTGGTAGGTAAACCAATGTAGTATAATGATTGGTATATCTACGTAATATATGATTAGTATACCTACGTAACTTCGGTGGCACTACAATAATATGGCACCATAGAGCTGGTCTGATGATGCAGACTGTTACAGACGGAAGGCGGTCAATGAAATAAGATAACCCCTCCGTGTTTAGTGCTATTTTCCTATGATGCGGATTTCTGCTGGTTGCACGCAGGACAAAGATTTCGTAGACTGCTGCAGTCTCGTGCGTGTCGCCAGTCAGTGTGCTCGTGTAGAGATGAACGTTAGAAAAGTAATTATTTCTTACCTAATTTTAAAATATTTAAAATATAAATCCGCATGCCTGCCGAAATCTGCGTCGCAGGAAAATGTATCTTGTTTGATTTATCTTGACCAAAACTAACTAACTAACCTTTTCGGAAGTTGGTTATGTCAGCCCTAATTCAAGACATGACTTAACATGTTCTCGGTGTCAGTCACAAGTTTATTCCGGCTCTCGATGACGCTTTCCTGAATAATATTTGCTCGTTCGGTGTGGAGGGTATTCCCAGTACTGTAGTCCGCATAGCAATGAATGCTGTTGTTATGCAACATGTCATTAATATGCAGAAGAAACAGAGTAGGGGATGCCACACACCCCTGCGGGACTCCAGCATTCACAGGCTTCATGTCGGAGCACGAACCGTCGACTACGACTCTGATGCTACGCCCAGTAAGAAAACTGGCAACCCACGAACACAATTTCTCAGGAAGCCCGTTCGGTGGAAGTTTAAAGAGAAGAGCCCTATGCCAAACCCTGTCAAAGGCTTTCGCTACGTCCAAGCTAACTGCCAGTGCCTCTCCTTTACTCTCGACTGCCTCCGCCTAACGGAGAGTAAGGTTCGGCTGGTGATCTTTTGATCACCAGCCGAACATGGTTGGGACCTGCCGCCAATGGGAACCACAAAGTTTGGAATGAAAAGTTCCATTCCCTGCACTATCACATCAACAACAGAGTCAGCGGCGACATCAGGATCATCCAGCGAGAAGCAAACTCGCCACCACGGGTAGGACGCATTCCATCCATAAGAAACTTCGCATTCCATCCCAGTCCGCTGACCTATAATACCAGACTCGACAGCTGGCCGCTGGTTGCGTTTTTGAAGTTTCTGTGAGAGGCACAGTGCTACGAATCAGACAGTGGTCTGATGAGCCTAGTGGTGCATCAACAGAAACTTGATAGCCGTCTGGGTGTGAGGTCAGCAGAAGGTCCAATAAGGAAACTGCATGGCCCTCCACATCTGGAACCCGCGTAGGCTCGGTTACCAATTGGGACAGACTGTAGGCCAAAGCGAAGTCATGAACGGCTCTACCCGCGTGGTCAGTTGTGCGTGAACCAAGCCATTTGACGTGTTGGGCATTAAAGTCTCCCAATACCACAATCTCGGCCGAGCGGATCCGTTGGGGAAGGGAGTCTGTCGCCGTTTGGACGGTCTCGATGAGTTTGTGAGTTGTTACCGCTGTGGGACTTATACAAGCACGCGTAGACGCGAGGATGACGTTCGCAGTCGACGTGCAGCCCTATGATGGAGAGGTCCCTATCTTCAAGATTGTCGAGGCGACGGACGCACATATTCTCCCTGACGTAGGCACAAATACCGGCTCGTGGCACAAATGCATGTTCCAAGTTGTATCCCGGGTAGCGCAAGTAGGAGATGTCAGGAGGGAGGATATCTGCGTCTCGGTGAGGAAGAGCAAGTCCGACTTCTCCGTCTCGAGGTGGTAATGGACGGTGCTTAAGTTAGAGTGGATTCCCCTGATGTTGCAGAAGTCCACGGGAAGCGTAGGAGGGGGTGCCAATTGTCTCGCCTTTCTCCTGCCTGCAGCATGCCTTCACACGAGCGGACTTTTGCCCTTCCCAGAATACGTAGGGCAGCCTGAGCGAGAACGCTCAGGGGGGGATTCTCCAACACTGAATGTATCGGTACCCCCCTGGGGTATATCTAGATTTAAGTGCGCTGCCATATCAATTGTGAGGAGGAAGGAGCCTCCGGAACTCTCATTCGCCGGACGAAACACAACAGCACAAAGTGCCATTGTTTCACGCCGAATACTCATGAGAGGGTGGTATCACGCCGGTCGAGCCGGCCCAATGCGTGCTGCAACGCTGCGTGGCTCTACCACTCAGTCAGTGTCACTCATTTGGCACCACCCAGGGGTCACGTGTAGGGTCTCAAGGGGAAACCTACGGACGCGAGTAACTTTAACCCCCAAAATGTAATGTTTATTTATATTAATGGTAGTAAAAAAGTTAATTTTGTTTTGCTGATACCTTTTAGTTATTTTACAGGACCACGCGTAACTTAAAAACGTTCCAAAATTTACGTAAATAGTTGTCAGATTACTTGCATTGAATTAAAATCCGGCTATAGGGGTTTTTGCATATTATAATAATATTGTGAATCGACACAAGTCGTTTTCACAACATCCCTCGGGCATTCCTCGGACGGGCATCCCTATCATTGACATGCATTTACTGTGTTAGCCTGACGGATAGATAATAAGTGTGAGCGTAGAAAGTAATTTTTATTTTTATTTTTGCTGTTATTAATAATTTATATCTATCAAGTGACGTATGAGTATGTTACATTAATGGACATTATTATTACTATACTACCGAACTTAAAGACGTTTCACATTAAAACTGTTATATCTTTTGACGGTTTGTTGTAATAACATGATTAAATTTTATAGGATTCCCAAGGATGAAATTACGGGCTGAGATGGAAATAGAGCGTACTGAAACAATCACCAAGACATAATATGTTTTTTGTAATCTATATTTTAAATACACAGATTTCATCAATAATTAATAAAATAAAAAATCGAATAATTTTCATGGCATTGTTCGGCCAATATTTATAAATTAGTCAGTCATTACAGCTGTAATCCAATGCAGGTCCTTTTACCGCCGGAACAGATAAATTGGGTTGCCTGTAGATATCTATAATGTACACACATTTTCATGTCTAATTAAAATTAAATAACAGTTTTGTTGACTGTTGTAGGTATCTCGGTAAATATTAAAGAAACATGGACACCTTATAGAAAAAGACTAACTACTACTTTTTATGCTTCTCAATCGGCTCGATTTTACGTTCATAGTGCGCAGTCCAGTTATACATATTATAGGTTCATGTACTTTAATTAATATTTTGCTTGACGAGTTAACCCTTTATCAGGCACCTCATGTTGAATTTTTTCATTGGTTTCAATCACTAACGTTCAAGGTTTAAAGTCAAATAGCTTACCACTTCATACAAGCGAATCAGCCGATTTGCGTAATTATAGCACAGAATATAGTAACTTCGTCCGCGTGGACCCTTACTCTGTGTCGAATTTCCATACATGTTCATTTATCTCATGTTCATTCGGCTTGATCCCTGCCGCTGATTTCCTTCACCGCACTACAGCAATCGACTTTCATTCCATCCACATCACCTTGATGGATGGCGGTCTATTACTGTGCGTTTTTCAAGAAATTTCTTGCCTTGAACTACAGTGTTGTGGAACCAGCTCTCGGCGGCGGTATTTCCGGACCGTTACGACTTAGGGATCTTCAAGAAACGAGCCTATTCCTTCCTTAAAGGCCGGCAACGCGCATGCGATTCCTCTGGTTTTGCGGGTGTCCATGGGCGGCGGTAATTACTTTCCATCAGGTGACCCGCTTGCTTCTTTGCCTCCTTCTGCTATAAAAAAAAAATATAAACCTTGTGCTGACAATTAGAAACACAACAAAAAAAGAATCAGCCAACTCGGTCGAGCTATTCTGAAGTGATGCGCGTACAAATATTTCCGGAATTGATTTTTATTATTTTAATATAGAAGATAAGTATTTGGTTACTATTGTTGACCACCGACGTTGAAAAAGTAAAAGAAAATAAAACAAGTTGTGTACACATGGTAATATAAATCGTAATTTTATTGTATGATTTACACAAACAATTAGATATTCATAATTTACTAACAATATTGTACTCTTTAGGAAAATATATTTTAAGCAACTACATACAGCATTTGATGATTTTACATTGTTTTTTTATAAGTAGGCTAAAGCTATTATACTAAAACAGTCAGTATCAAAAGTAGCTAAGCTAATTCAGATGGTACTTAAAACTACAAGTTTCTCACCTTCTTTTCTTGCTTAAAAATATTTAGTTTAAATCTTAGATTAAATCAAAATAGCGGAAGATAGGCGACTCGCCTCTAGCGCACGGACCGCTTAAATCAGGTCCCTGTCCGTCGCCTAATTTCACTCAAGTAGCAGGTCTGGCAGGACTCGACTCTGACACACACCAGTGTAGCACGCTTGTCTTGCTCACGCTATCGTCATAACAAATTGGTTTGTCTCTTCCTTCAATATCGTCAACGTTAAATCAGAATCACAGCGGTGTGAGTGTGCGTGCATGTAGTTGTGCATCATGCCCGTTTTCAGTTGACGATTTTAAGGACGTGCCGTATTTTCCGCTATTTTGATTTAATCTAAGGTTTAAATACATTTATTAATTAATTTTAGTGGTCAGAGGACCTTACATTTGGTATATTTTTTAACTAAAGAAAGAAAGAAAGATTTATGAAGTTAAGAAGATTGCTGACCCGATTCGGTATCTACCTACTTACTCGTACTAACTACATTCAAAGAACGTGTAAAGCAAAATTTTATGATAAAATTTATTTGTTAATTAAGACATTTTCCTTTATTGTTCCGTTCGATACTTGCCCAATAGTTTTGAAGGGAATTTAAAACCCATTTATTCGGCACTTTTTTTAGGTAGGTAGGTAAAAGTAGGTAAGTTAACTTAAGGCGAGTCACCGGTAAATGCGGGCAAAACTGTTTTGCTAGATCCAATGGTTTATGTATTTACTATTAAATTACGGTATGTTATACCCGTCCCGTACCTCGTACCGTCGAGAGAGCGAGAGAGAAGCGCTCGAAAGGACTCGCCTTAAGTACAATTTTTGAAAACTATTAAGACCGTCCGCGTCTATTAAAAAACCAAAGACATCATAAATGAATTACAGAACAATTTTATATTATTCCATAACAACAAGATCCCAGCACTAATAATAAGTACTAATACAATTAAACTATCCCTACTATCCGCCGGCTTCAAAAGTAAGACCACTTTTAGTGCGATTTTAGTAAGAAATGAAAGAAAAAAGAATAACAAACACACATACATAAATACAAAAAAGAAATGAATAATGCAGGCAGTATACAGGATAGAAAGTAAAGAGCAAAATAGAGTGTGAAATGGAATCCCAAAACACGATGAATAAAATCACTGAAGGCCAAATGAACGATAATATCCCAAATCACGTTTCACCAAAAACATCTTAAATCGAATCACGTTAACCCAAAAAAACGAAATCTCAAATCATGCTTTATCAAAAACATATTTTTGAAACCTGAGATCGAATATTTTATTGGAAGTTAAAAGTTTTTAGGGCGAATATTTTGACAACTGAAAATTTGAATATTGGTTTATATACTATTTATCGTCCTTCCTTACTACAAATCAGTATGTATTTTTGATTTTTTTATTAAAAAAGGGTACCAAATTAAAGTACACATTAGATGTACATATTAGACCTTTGCCTATGTACCTACCTAAGACGAAGAATCTTCGAAGGTTCCAAAAAGATGTTTTTGGTAAAGCGTGATTTGGGATATCGTTCTTTTGGGTTGACGTGATTTGATTAGATGTTTTTGGTGAAAAGTGATTTGGGATATCGTTATTTTGGGTTGACGTGATTTGATTAGATGTTTTTGGTGAAACGTGATTTGGGTTGACGTGATTTGATTAGATGTTTTTGGTGAAACGTGATTTGGGTTGACGTGATTTGATTAGATGTTTTTGGTGAAACGTGATTTGGGATATCGTTCTTTTGGGTTGACGTGATTTGATTAGATGTTTTTGGTGAAACGTGATTTGGGATATCGTTCTTTTGGGTTGACGTGATTTGATAAGATGTTTTTGGTGAAACGTGATTTGTGATATCGTTCTTTTGGGTTGACGTGATTTGATTAGATGTTTTTGGTGAAACGTGATTTGGGATATCGTTCATTAGGCCTTCAGTAATTTTATTAATCGTATTTTTGGATTCCATTTCACACTTAGTAAAATAGTAATAAAAATAAAACGAAGAGTGTGAATTTAGTGGGCCCTGTCTACGTCTTCCTACCTAGCGGGGCCCCCCGAGCTAAACTCATAAAACTAATGGCAATACTTCAGTTGCTCAATGTACCTTTAGAATTTATTAACAGGATTCAATGTACCTCAACCGTTTTGACAGAAATTACGATAAAATGCCTGATCTTTCCAGCTGGGCCCTCGGCCGTATAACGCTCGAAATACATAAAAAATATACTGATCTAATGTACCTCCAACCATTTCTTTAATACATAAATCGGGAGGTTTCCCGATTTATGTATTAAAGAAATCATTATTAGAACAGAAGAAATTAAGCTTGAAAGTTTTGTCTTCCTAGCGGGGCCCTCAGTAATCAATCATAGTGGATACGACAATACGAATAAAAAAGTATACCATTTTTATGTTTTTCCAATGTTTCTCTTAGTTCTTCGCGATTTACCAAATTTAGATACAAATTATGATGTTGATAAATAACAGTACACGCTTGGTAAGGTAAGGTCAGCAAGGTAATACTTATTTGCTGCAATGAGGGTAACTGTGAATAGTTTATTTGTTCATTTTCCTAATAAAACAGCAGTTTTCATTTAGTTAGCATACCTACTTATTTGTTTTGTTGACCTTACCTTACCAAGCGTGTATTACCAATATCATAATTTGGTATCTAAATGCTGGGAAGTTGCATGAGGTACATTGAATCCTGGTGATAAACTCTAAAGGTACATTGATTAAAGTACATTGAACTGAAGCATTGCCATTACTTAGTTGTAGAGTCTAGCCGGGGGGCCCCGCTAGGTAGGAAGATATGCCCTGTCTGTGTTTAGAATGACACAGAAGGGCTGTTTTTATATTTGAATCTGTATAATTTGGAAATAGTGACAAAAATAAATGAATAACCATAATAATTAGGATACACAGTTTAACATGTTTTAATTTTATACAGTTTTTACAGTTACACTGTTACGTACAAAAACAGTTGAGAGTTGTGACAATTTGGTTTCGTTCTAATATTGCAAACCTTTAATGCCGCTTCTTTAAAACTTACTACAAACACGGTACAATGATATGTATTGTACCGTGCTACAAAAGAACTAAAAGCCCTGCTTAACGGTACTGGCAGTTTTCGTACTTTTTTTTCTTTCCTACTTCGAGAAGAACTTTGCTAAGTTCTGATATTATCTGTAGCCTTGTTTTATTATTGTACTTAAAAATAAATGGATAATAAGTAATTATCCATTTATTCTTTTACCTTCATTTTTATAAATGAATTTGGTCATCAATGAGACCACGTCAGTCCTGTTAAATCTTAAAAGTTAATAACAAATCTATATAAAATAAAAATTAAATATATCTTAACTGTAATATGGTCGTATTATTATCTTTTTCAAGGGAAAAAAGGGTAGCGCGTCATTGCCACATCTGTTCTTTCATTTTATGCAGATTCTTTGTAATTTTATACAACTTGATTTACAATTCAAGAAGGTTCCCAAAACTTTAGGGCATTAACGCTACATACCCATACATTCATTACTTACAGTGAAGTGGGGTGTAGAAACCAAACGTGTGATTACAGGGGATGGAAGCCCTACATAACTATCTAAATGCGTAGCTAATGAATTTTCCCGTAGCCAAAAAATATGTGACTGGCGGAAGTAGGCAACTGGAGAATTGTACAAGTTTAAAGTTGACAATAGTCACTATATCTTTTGTTTTCATTATTATGTAGATATTGTAATAAAACTTTAATGTCTTTTTATAAGTGTCATTTGTAACATTTTTGTGTTCGTGTCATTTCGTCAATTATCTTACATATGAGTAGTAGCTGTTAACCCATACATAATTAACTATGTAGATGCTTTGACTAGAATTGCTGTTTTGTATTTTTTTTCTTACCTACGAACAGTTTGTAACATTATCATTATCATCTTTTCCTGGTTCAACGCTCTTTTTCAGCCCTTCTCAACCCACTGCTGTAACATTGAGCCTATTCATTTTGGCCAAAAGTTAGGTTTATAGACATTTATTTTTTCAAAAAGATTACAGTAATTAACTTATTTATAGAGAAAAACACAATATTTTCAAAGTATATAATAAAATAAACCGTTTAGCGCAGTTAGCAGGGTATATGTAAGAAAAAGTTTACAGATTTTGTGCGTAGCAGTAAGCGAGCGCGTACGCCACCGCGAGAACAATACTTGTTTGTTTACGCCTATGACACGGTGCACAGGCGACAAGAGGTTTTCAAACTGTTTTTTACCTACTTACTTGTTAGATTAATATTAACGAAACGGTAACATAATACAATAGGAAACAATCATATTATCTTAAATATGCTTGTTTTTAGTTAACGTTTTAAAAGTTAGGAATCAAACGATGACGGTACAGTCACGAGCAAAAATATGTAAACAATTGTAACTCTTAATACAATGGAATAAGAGTCAAAGCGTATACATATTGGTGCTCGTGACTGTACATACAATTAGAAATGCATAGTACTTACATACTTAAATATATCTCACAGCGAACAATATTCTTCAATTTGTTTTTTACATTTTTTGTATAAATAAATAATAAAAATGCATGCTTAGATAAAGGTATAAACAAAAAAGTAACTTTGTCTAATAGCTTGGTTGTCATTTCAAGCGGTGGGTTATTTATTACGTTGTTTGGATTATACTCGTAGTTGTATTCTTTGGTTAAACTAGAAGGTTTAGCTTTAGCATATCCTCTGGATTTTACCGAAATATTACTTTTTATTGGAATTTGGTCACATGTATCTATAACTTTTAAAGTTTCTAGTCATTATAGTAGGTACATACTCGTATAGCACTAATTTGTTTATGATTCAAATTTATGAACAAATGGTAATTATTGTAAGTACCAAACTAATGATTGATGTGAATGTTTATATATTTTTTTATTGAAGTATGTAAGTATAATATTATACGATGATCAACAAAAGGATTTTTACAAATCTCCTAGGTGGTTTTCCTATTATCCTACGACATGTTTATATATGACCCAGATAGATATACTTCGATTACAAATAGAACACATTATCGTAACATTGTTTGACAGGCGATATTGTACGTATCCATTAGGGAAGAATTAGATTAAGCATTTTAACACTGTACAATTGTATTAAAGCAGTTCCTTAAAACAACAAAAACTTTCTGTTATGTATAAAATATACTTACTTAATTTTTAGATGTTGTGTTGTGAATGAGTCACTAGCCATCTTAATAGTACCTACTTATAGAAAATAATTATGTAGGACAATTGGAATTTGTAGTAAGTATAATACTTTCTAAGGTTGTTCCTCAATCCATAGATTTAGATTATTCAATATTAGTCTTAAAATATAATCTTGGAAATTATAAACCCAAACGATTTCACAGTGTTAAGAAATATCGAGTTGGTCAAAAAAATCACACATGTTTTATAGACAATAATGTCTTCTTTTGCATTAAATGTTTTTATTTCTTATTTATTTACCAAGTTCGGTGGTGATAAAGTGCTGGCCTACTTTGCCCGTATAATAATGTTTAGGTCTAAATTAATAGAAAACCTGTAAATAACCCAGACATCAGAAAAGAGAAATAAAAAAGTGGCAAAATTAACGGCCTTACCCTTATCTACTTACTTCCTTTTAAAATGTAATATCATTGGCTATGTCACATGCATGAATATTAGATGCGTTTTATGTGGTCCCACAAATCGAGTGTTTCCGTTTGCGACCTACCTTTTCTACCCACGAATTATTAATTCCGTTTTCAACCTAAAAGTATTCCGCTTTTGACCCACAATTAGGTACTTACTATTTGTTGACAACAGGCTAAAACGTTGGTTCACAATTAAATCATTGGTTTAACTTAACAGTACCTGCCTTACCTATATAAGGAAAAATATGTTAATTTAAATTATTATTTTTATCAAAAATTGTTTCATTTAGGTATGTAGGTAATTGAAATATAGTTCAATAACGTAACTGTGCCACTGTGACTTTACTGTCCTCTTTAGGGTGAAAACTAAATTCAAATTGATTTAGGCAATGGGTTGAAAACGGATTATTATTATTATAAGATAATGGGTAGAAAAAGTGTTCTAAAAACGAAAACACTCCACAATTCATCAAACTTTTCCGCTTTAAAAACTATACGTGCGCTAAAAAATAAATAAAAGAATAGATGCTTTTAATTCAGAGTAGGCTTTTTACACTTTACAATTACGCAATATTATACAATATAAATTTGTATTATGTCCATATGAAACAATTTGCTTGTACAAATTATGCTTGCTTGTACAATACACCTTACTTTAATTTAGTGGTTGATTTTTATAACACAATATTTTGTGTTGTTCCGTATTCAACCCACATGAACTCAACCCACTAATTAATTTTTCCTTACTCAGCCCATTTTTATTCCTTACTCAACCCACAGCAATATTTTAATTTTTAATTTCTTACTCAACCCACATGTATTCCTTACTCAACCCACATCGAAATTATAAAGAAAACACCTATTTGTGGGTACGGTCTGACCAAAAAGTAATAGTGCCTGTTACTATTTTGTTTTTAATACATTAATTACGGTTCATAAAATAGATCATGGATATACCATATACCCGCTATGAAATAAAACTTCTAAAAGTGGGACATAGCCATATATTATTATAAATATCAACAATTAAGTTAAAATATATATCTTTAATTAAGCTCTTAGAACTTGTTTAAACCGTTTTAAACCGGTGTTTATTGTTACCACTCACCTGAATAAGCGGTGTACTCTCCAAAATAATATTAATAGTTAAATCAATAGTTATAAAAGTGGGACAAATCATATAGTTATTATTATAAAAATATTTATAATTAAAGTAAAATTGTGTCCCTCATAAATTAAGTTCTTAGAATTTGCTGATGTTCTATTGTTACCACTTACCTGAATAAGCGGCGCACTCTCCAAAAATAATAATAAAAGTTAAATCAATTGTTATGGACCTTAATAGGTCAAGGATCATAAGACCGCCGGCGGTCGCGAAACAATTGATTTTCTATTGTGTCTGGTTTTATGGTGCTCAAGGGGTTAAGGAGGTCTCTGGACAGATAAAGAGGAAGAGTGAAAAAGCATTATCTTTCTTTCATCTTCGGTTCTAGTATTAAACAATGGTGATAGAGATAGCTATATTCTTTTTTTGTTTGTTCTGAAAGGGCAAACCTTAAGATGTCAGTTGCTCCTTAACTGACCGACTACGCGCCATCTTATTATATTTAAAATGCACCAAGAGCGAGAAAGTGACTTACGCTATGTGGAATCACAACGAGACCGTCAAGTTTTGTTGTATAAAGGATTCCAATTTCATTATAGAAGAACAAATAAAGATGGAAGTATAATCTGGCGTTGTGTGAAGTCACCGGAATGCTTTGGCAGTGTAAAAGTGTTAAATCAAGATGTTTTGAGAGAAGGACTTCATTATTGTACACCAAGCGAAATAAAAAATGTTGTTAAAGAAGCTTTGCAAAAATGCAAGAACAAAGTGAAGTCAATAAAAGGGAAACCCATACCGACCGAGTACCAAAAATCTTTATTATCACTAAATGATCGGGGAATCAATCTCATATCAGAACTACCAACATTTAAAAACATTAAAACTGGTCTCTTTAATCATCGAAATGAAAGTCATGGTGTAAAAAGAAACATCTTTCAAAAAGAACCCCTCAAACCCCAAGCGGTCGCATGAGACCGCACCTACAAAAACACACTTGACTTTGTACCGTGTTTTCATAGACTTACAGACTACTTTAGTATGAACAAGTTTGGTTATTTCGGTTCTGTGGTTCATCTTATGTATTGTTATCGCACAATATCGCATAGTCTATGCTCCATTCTGTCAAATTTGACGTTGACAGTTACTGTCAAAAAAGTGTCAAAAAAATCCAAGAGTGAGTGGTTAAAGTCTAAAATGATCTCTATTCATTGATATATCACTAGTTTTAATCTGTGATTTTTTATGTACACGGCTTGATAATGATTTTACTCTGTCTAAGACTAAGTCTTAAAATGTTTGCAATAATCAAAGTTAATTTTATATTTTATTAGTAGAAAGAACCCACGCACACTTTTTATGAAAATATTGCCTGCATGCATTTATGTTCATAAAAGGTGTCCGTGGGTTTTGCTCATTTCATTTTACTTTTGTTGATTTATATAAGGTTGATTTTATACAAATTTTGTTGATTTTTATAATAATATATGGCTATGTCCCACTTTTAGAAGTTTTATTTCATAGCGGAATATAGTATATCCATGATCTATTTTATGAACCGTAATTAATGTATTAAAAACAAAATAGTAACAGCACTATTAGTTTTTGGTCAGACCGTACCCACAAATAGGTGTTTTCTTTATAATTTCGATGTGGGTTGAGTAAGGAATAATTGTGGGTTGAGTAAGGAATTAAAAATTAAAATATTGCTGTGGGTTGAGTAAGGAATAGAAATGGGTTGAGTAAGGAAAAATTAATTAGTGGTTTCAGTTCATGTGGGTAGAATAAGGAAAAACCCAATATTTTCAACAATGAGAATAATTGCGCATCAGAGCATACTGAAATAAGTGTTAAAGTGTAGATAGCTTTTATTGAATCAAGTGTAGTGTAACTTGTTTAATAGTATACCAGCGCCATTAAGCTTCATATGCATAGCATCAGCTTACTAAATTATATTACTTACAATATTATACAAATTAGCATATTCGTCCCTAAATATATAAATTAAATTGAAATCTTGGCACCACTTACAGTTTAGAATTTGCAAGAATTTATTTTATACAGGGTATTTGGAAATAGTGGTAATAATATACCGCAACTGGATCATTAAAACACCCTGCATTTAATTGTGATGGTACTCAGACTCAACAACTCGAGTAGACTAATACTAAGTAGGTATTGGATTAAAACTAAGTACCTCTAACTGCCGCCGTACTCAGAGACGTCAATGAAGTTTTAATAATAATTAAATATCTTCCGTCTCTATTTAGTACCTAGGTACTCTATTGTCACATTCTTAAGTAGGTACCATAAGAATGTGACAGCAAAGGGACTAATGTCATTAAGTCCATGGTCACATTCTTATTATAAATTCAACTAAATGTTAGTTACATACCTGTTATTTTATTAGTTTTGACGTCAATAACTGCCTGTGAAACTGTCTGAATTTGTCTTTGACTTTGATTAAAAGTCAATTTTATTGACGTCTCGGTACCTACGGCAGTAAAGGTGGACATTCACGGTAGCGCCATTTGGCATGACTCCAAACGACTTAAGTTAAATGGATGGACGCCAAACATATATCCCATTCACGATCACTCCAATTTTCTTTCATTTACGTGTTTGACAGGGCTGAAAGACGTTTGATATGAGTTCAAAATGGATGTGGGTTCGGGCATTCACGAGCAACCGCGGCGCGACGCCAGGGCCTAGAGCAGTGGATTTTGGCGCGCATGGAAATCCAGGTTTTACATCAGTCCAAACGGGTTTCACACTCATGATCATACTTTGGATGTATATCACGCCATTTGACGCGATGGCGCGACCGTGAATGCCCACCCGACGGCATACATAACATAACGTCACCGCGTTGATAATTTTACTTTTAAGTATAAAGTATACCTACTAGTATTAAAAAATACTATTAAGTATATAGCTATTCACTCTTCAACTCTTTGAGAGTTAATGTTAAATCGTTTTGTCATTAATGCAATGTTTTTTCGGTGATCATTGATGATGAATTATGATGACTGAATGATATTCTCACCAATCCAATTGTTTCAGAAGATACCTATAAAAAAATAAAAAATACATTAAGTCTAGGCCACATATTCCAATACGAGTAGTAATTTACACAACATTATACACACACCATGTAATACATATATTTAGGCGAATGGTCTTTTTATAGCCGAGTTTTCATAAAAATACTTATATCTACTACATTTTTGTACGTTTTGGTCAAATGAACATATTTTGCTTTTTTTATTTGGCGACGGGTAAGCGCTTCGGCCTTCATCTCAACTGATGGTAAGTGACGATAAGGCCGAAGGTGGAAGCGCGCTTTACCCGGAATCCTCAACCACTGAGGAACTGGCTATCTTATCTCAAACTGCTTCATTTACTCTAATAATCTCGTAACACCTGGTTGACCGAGTGCCTAAGCGTCACTTCACACGTCGAGCAAATTGTGTCGGATGGAACATGTAGGTACTTAGATAAAGATTCGCATCTTCATTAGGTACTGTGGTGTCTATGCTATGTTGGTGCACTGGCAGGTTCTACGTTGAAATAATTTGAGAATAAAACTTAAAATTTGAATTATGAAAAAGTAATGAGAACGTAAAAGGAGTTTTCTAGGGAGAACTGAATGAGAAAGAGTTTTCTAGTTCGCAAGCACGGATGGATATTCACATGATGTAAGTATTAATTTTTTATGTTTTTGTAAGTGTTTATTCCAAACTAAATATATGGAACATTATAAAAGAAAAGCTTATTGGCGATGGGCTCACCACCTGTGCACATGTGCAGTCGCTATATGGTGAAAAGTGGTCTGTGGTAGAGGACTGCTTTTACTATCTTCATTGCCTAGTCTCTGACTAACCCTTCGGAAATAATGGTCGTGATTATAAGCTTATTAATTAATATGCTACGCCCCCGCAAGCTTTTCAGTAAGTACCTACCTGACTAAAAATTAGCTAAGTACTTACTTATGAAGGATGACGATGATGAACAGCACAGGCATTCCATTGCTGCAAGAAATTGGGCTCATCAAAACTTTATGATGTGACGTGACTTTTATGGTTCTTATCAACTTACTTAAGTCAATTGATTGAGCGAGGCTAAATCCTCACCGTGCGGAATAATAATACATAAGTATATCTTGAGTGAAAAGTAGAGAAGTAAGAGGGTACATTTCCCTATTAGGTACTTTCTAACGTTATGATTAATTTATAAGTTATAGTGATAGCTTCACCTAGTGATAGCTTAGCTCGATAAAAATGACTAACAGCGAGCTAAGTATCTATGCTGTAGTAATATTCGAAAAGGCGAAATTAAAATTAGATAATTTGTCGCTATATCTCGTTCTACTTCCATTAACAAAACTATCGAAACGTTTTTAAGCCTGATTTAGAGTGGTTATGCAGAGTAATAATTCATATTAATTCGCGTGCTAGTAAATTCAGGACTAATGTTGTTAAGTAGGTACTTAAGTCCTCACGAAATTATTCCTAGATACGTCTAAGTTACAATTATTAGGAATTATTGTCACCAGACCGTGCAGGTATTAATCTTAACGTTTCTTCTATTCTCTGGGCTCAGATTGTTATTTCCCGTTAGGAAATTGAAACTTTCATTATAAGAAAACTACTTGATATTGTTGCTTTGCGAGAGAAAAATAAGCGCGTAGCTCTTTATTATGAGTTATGTTTTGTTTTCATGGCTGCTGAGTTAGCTTTACGATCGATCTTAGCGGATGTTATTGCCATGGGTTCTTCCTTCGCAGGTCTAAATCTATTTATAAAAGGTTTAATTTATACCCATATAAAACGTCACACTGATAAGCCAATTTTAATTAAACCTTTTTTGCTTAGTAGACTTTGGTTAGAAGTAGGTGACCAAATTTAAAACATCTCGTGTTCCTCCGTGCTTCGGAAGGCACGTTAAGCCGTTGGTCCCGGTTGTTGTCGTAAGATGACAGTCGTTTAAAAACCAACCAACCCGTATTGGGCCAGCGTGGTGGGTTATGGTCCGATATCCCCACGTGCTATTGTCCACGTAGGAGGCCTGTGTCCAGCAGTGTGACGTTTATAGGCTGATGATGATGAGACTTTAAATTTCATAAATTGAGTTCAATAAAAGTAATTTTTATGATGTCTCTTGATATTCTAAGTCTCATATTTACTTAGGCAAGAAGGCACGTAAAGCCGATGGTCCCGGATGTTGTCGTAAGATGCTACGGGGTTTTGAACCAATCTCCCCTGTGCTATCCATGGAGAGATTGGAGGAAGACCTGTGCCCATAAGTAAGTCGTTTATAGGCTGATGATGATGATGATGATGATGATGGAATGGTGCAAGGGATAGGTTCAAAAAATAGAGAGGATGTTGAAAAAGGTAGGCACACAAAGACCATGATTGCAAATTCTGATGACAATTCGCCAGTTATTAGGATGTCAACACGACAAAAAAAGACAAATATATAATTTTGCGCCGATAAAATCCGACATTTTACCCGATCTCGAAATTAAACCGAGGCCCTCCCAGCGATTTGCCACTCAGTTACCGAGACTAAAGAAATAAGCGAACAATGAATGTGACTCAGCCTAAGGTCGTTTCCCGTTAAAAGGTCACTTTTACCTTTTCGACAAAATACAATTTTCTCATAGTGCTTTCATGAAAATGAAATACTTTATTTGTTATTATAATATAATAAACGAAAGTGCCTGCGTTAATTGGAAATTCTCTTGGTATACAACAAACAACGTTTCCGCAAGCGGCTTATGGTACACTGGACTTTAATGTATAATCGACTTCGAGTGTAATGAAGATTTCCTTTGTTTATAAAATACATTTCTTAAGAGGAACCCAGAACATTCCAATATTTGGGATCCGAAAATCCTCTTCCACGATGGTTTTCAGAGAGACAAGGCTAACTGAATCGTTTTATCAAATAAAAAAGCAAATTAGAATTTTATTTAGTGTTACCAACAAGGAAAAAAATGCGTTCATCATAACAGGAGATTTTGATGACTAGAATATATAATTAGGTACGTTTAATACACACAAGTATATAATGTATATTTATACATATTATGTTTTATTAATGAGGTACTTATATACGCTAAGCTTATTTGAAAAGAACATTACTATTTGAAATCATTTCGGAATATATTTTATTATCATGACTAATATGGTCTCAACTGGCTAATGTCATCTATTTCAACAGACTGATAATAAAAAAGGTTTTTATGTAAGAATTTTGTTGGAAATTCGTGATGGAGTACCTACCAGGCGTTTTACGCGAGAGTGAGTTTGTTATGATTTTGATAAATTTTGGTATAAACATGGACGGGGCACTGGAGGTGGTAATAGGCTACTTTTCCCCGCGAAAATAAAACTTTGTGGTGGAAAATGGAGTGTTGAATTATGAATGAAACTTTTTTTTAATGGGGTAAAATGGGCCGCGGGCAAATGCTAGTAATAATATTATAACGAGTAAAGTATACCCGCATTGTTATGACCCAATCTCCCTATGTGCTGTTGTTCATGTGGGAAGGCCGGTGCCCAGCACCGAGACGATGATGATGATGGTGATAGAAAGGTTCATTGAAATTGGTTTGTTATGTTTGAACGAAATTGACGTATCATTACAACTAAACTTGTTATAACTATTTTCAAAATAACTACGGTCGGAAGACCTACTGTTTAATATGCCTAAAGATCGTTTCACATATATTTGTTATAACTAATGGACGAAATCCATAACGGACGATTTACCTACGGTTTTCTCACCTAATGGTTCATTCACCAATCGCTACGCTGCGCTTCGCGATTGTTTTAAAGGACATTGGCGAACTCCCATACAAACTTTTGTCAACTCTTTTTTTAAGCGTCCATAAATGAAAAAAGTATGTTGGTATAGAGTTTGTTATCCTGAACAACATGGTCTTGGTTTTACTTCTCTAGTAAGTCTACAATTAAATATATTCTAATTTAAAGTTTGCGAGGTTATGTCTATCATAATTAGATAAAACAAGTACTTACCTACCTAGTTTTGTTATCCTTTCGAAGATTGGCCAGCACAAGCAACAGACCGCGACAAGTGGAATGAGGGGAGGGTGGGCCTTTCCCAGTAGTGGGAAAATATAGGCTTATAATAATAACAATGGCATTTTAACTAACTAATAACTAGGCAATATGGTCTCTGACCTTAACCTGTTCCTTCCAGGAACAAATTATAAAAAAATACGTTTTGCCAAATTAAAAATAAAAACGTGGACTTCTTGGCGGGAAATTGAACCGTCATGTCTGCAGTTTAGTTTTATTTTCAATAATTTGTCTTTTGTCAAATATTAATGTGAAATAATGTTACTGTTAAGTGTTCGTGAACGTGCATGAGTGTTGGCAAATAAAACAAAACAGTGAAACATCACTTTTCAAATTCTCTCAAGAAGTCCGTGTGAGATCTCAATAAAGTCCCACAGCTTTATTGAGTCTCAAGGGGTTTGGGGGAATATCATTTACCATTAAACGTCAATTATCATTCATTATCATCTACTTTATTGAGACTTTATGCAAAGAAAATATTCACTTTAATATACTGGCTAAATGTGTTGACCACACGAAGCCATTCTTTAAGAGTAAAAAAATATAAAAACGTTGTCATTGCCCTAAACAGAACAGCACTAACTAGTAATTTAGGCTTTGACGCTTTGTGACAGAATCGAAAAACGCCAGATTCGCGGAACGCCAGATTCGCAGAACGCTAGATTCGCATACTGCCAGATTTTCAGAATCGCAGTATACCAGATTCGCAGAATGCCAGATTCGCACGATGCCAGATTTCAGATTCGCAGAATACCAGATTAGCATAGTACCAGATTCGCAGAATGCCAAATTCGCAGATTGCCAGATTCGCACAGTGAAATAGCACATGAATATAAAATTTCATCAAAATCGGTTAAGCCGTTTCGGAGGAGTATGGCAACTAACACTGTGACACGTAAATTTTATATATTAGATAAAGACTAGTTATTCCACCCGCGACTCCGTCCACGTGTAATACTTTTTCGCATATAAACTGTCATCCCCATTTTACCCCTTACCCAAGGGTTGATTTCTGGGATAAAAACTAGTCTATGTTTATCCCTGGGTCTCAGTATCTTCATACTAAATTTGATGTAAATCGGTACAGCGGTTTTCCCGTGATAGAGGAACAGACAGACAGACAGAGTTACTTTCGGATTTATAATATTAGTATGGATAACTTTTACCTGCACGCATCACAATAAATAAACTACAACAAAACTACGTAATCTACACGGGTTACACGCATAATGACATCTGTACACAATTTTACCTATACGCATAATGACACACACGCAATATGACACACACGCACAATGACTCACACGCATAATGACACACACGCAACGATTTTGATTTGTCAACGTCATTTAAATTACATAGAAGAAACTAAAGGACAGTTCTATAAAATGGATGAAGAGTTGTGTTTTTTGAAAATAAAAGTAGACACCCGACTTTTTTGCATGAAGGTTATCGTTTTAACCAAAACGCAAAAAACAAAAGCGGCACCACCAAATTGGCGATGCACCAATTGCAAATATTGCAATGCATCGATAACTTTAAACGCTACAAAGACTTGTATCGTTAAAACGAGCGAACACACTTGCCAACCAGACTTTGTTAAAAATAAAATATACTCCGCAACACAAGAGTGCAAGTTGGAAGAGACCAAAAATTTTGATTCCGTTCAAAATATTTTTGAAAATAAATTTGAACCATTAAAAGAAGTGATGAAACTTCAATACCAACTTTTAAACAGGTGAAGGACACTCTATACAAACATCGAAAGAAATTCTTAGGCAGCGACTCTCTAAAGATTTCCTCCTTAAAAGACGCAAAAGTGCCAGAAAACTTATTTACAAATAACATAAAGGATATAGAGGACGGAGAGGACAATAAAATTAATATATTGTACTCCAAAACAAGCAAAAATGTCATCAAAGCTTACCGAGAATCCGGGTCGTACTTCGGAGATGGAACCTTCAAAATATGTCCTCCACCATTCTATCAGGTATTTTGCCTGCACTTAGATCTCGGATCCGACATTGACTCGACGAATATTGTTCTCGTAGTGTATTAGCTTAGCGTAGCTTATTACCCGATAAAAGTCAAGACACGTATATGTGGTTTTTCCAGTTATTACAAAATAAATTGAAAATATCAATTTCCACGTTCAAATGTGACTACGAACTTGCAGTTATGAATGCCATAAGTGCTGTATTTCCTGACGCGAACTTATCGGGCTGTCAGTATCACTTTGGTAAGGCCATATGGAAAAACTCATCAAAATTAAAGTGTGATACTACTGCAGATGGAAAGACATTGACTAGAATTACCACAAATTTGACTTTGTTACCGGCGAAACTGATTTTAGACTGCTAGACGCAAATTTTGGAAATTTACACAATGACTGAAGAAATGCTAAAGTTTAAAGCGTACTTTTAAAAGTAACATTAAATCCCAACACTTTAAGTGTTGTGCACGACGAGCATCGACATTGAACGAACAACATCCTAGAAGGGTTTCTCCACCGATTAAATAAAAAGATACCGAAAAAACCCACCTTTTTTAATTTCTTGCACAAAATTAAAAAAGAGTCCACTTTCTACGACTACCGCTTGAAACACATTTTAGCACGCCAGCACAATAGAAACAGAAGGTTAAAAGACAGTCTGTTTGACCGGAAATACAAGATATTGTTGTTGGAATTGGAAAGAAACGAATCAACAAAATTTAACTTTAAAAAAAAAATTGCGCTTCGAATTAGCCCTCCTATAAAGCAGACTGAAGTCACAAAAAGTGACTATATAGTGACCATTATATAAAATACAAAAACAAATTTTTGTATTTTTACTAAATATTGCATTAGGTAGTGCATTTATATTTTGTACTTCTAACCAACCACTTTAACATAATTGTTATAATGCATTGTTGCTTTTCAAATTTCACGATATTAGGTCAAATTTTATGTTAAGTCAGACAATAAATAAAGTAAGAATTTATGTTGTAAATGTAAGAATATACATATTTTTGTTGCCTACTTATGTAAGAGAACTAAAGCGAATAAAATAAATATACGTAACGGTAACGGTACGAACCTCTTTCTAGAATGTGTTTAATTTATGACTCAATAGACAAAATAGATCCGGTAGGTGGCACTGCAATCGGTGCACTACTGGGTCCTGTTTTGTACAAATTACAAGCGGAAGTCTCTTTCTAACTCCTTTTATTAGAAAGGGACTTCCGCTTGTTATTTGTAATTTGTAGCTTTATAAAACAGGGCCGTGATCTCTTAAACGGTTGGAACGATTTTGATGTACGATGGGGAATATATTTGAGTGATATGTGTTTGTATTATGTGCATATATTATTTTGTAATAATTAGTCTCAAGGTTTGGAAAAATTCAAAACCACCTGGGAGTTACAACCCGTGTAAAGTCAGCACGGTGTAAGAGTAAAATTACCAATTTCCGTTGCCAGCTCTTACGCAATCATTATTACAGGTACAGTAATAAAATATACTTTTTCTCAATAATGAAATGATTCTATGCTCTAAAACGACTTGTTCCTGATAAAATAATAGGCAGATTACTGCAACATTAGTTGCTCGTTATGGATGGCCCCGTGACTTTGTCTGGCAACTGACATGATAATGAGATTTATATGGATCATTTTCCCACCCTAACGCCGGTAAAGTGATCGTCAACTGATATGGCAAAATGATCCGATAACGGTTCTGTACCTTTTGAGGTATGGAACTCTAATTAATCTTACTCTCTCTATTACTTTTATGTGAAAAATAAATCTGGCAATCTGCGAATTTGGCATTCTGCGAATCTGGTACTATGCGAATCTGGCATTCTGCGAATCTGAAATCTGGCATCGTGCGAATCTGGCATTCTGCGAATCTGGTATACTGCGAATCTGAAAATCTGGCATTATGCAAATCTGGCGTTCTGCGAATCTGGCGTTCCGCGAATCTGGCGTTTTTCAATTCTGGCACAAAGCGTCAAAACCGTAATTTAGTGTCTATTAAACTTGTTTTTATAAATCATAAATCATTTATTTGCAGAATATCATGTACGAGTACACACCATTGAGATGTAAGACAATGATTTAAGGTATCAAAAATATTCTGCCATAAGTATGTAGGCATGCAAATTATTTCGAGACTTAGACCGGTTTTTCCTATGGTTTCAAAAATCTTACGAATTTATTTTATCCGTAGTTGTAATTTATAGACGCTAAAGAATTCATTCAGCAATGATTTCGCTATTGTTCTTTATAACCTATCATGTAACCTACAGGAGTAGGGCAGCTAGTATTTCGGTTGTCTTATAAAAAAAATGTATTTTGTCGAAAAGGTAAAAGTGACCTTAACGGAAAACGATCTTAGGCTGAGTCATAATAAGTATACATTTTTCGCTTAATTTTTGAGTCTCGGTAACTTAGTGGCAAATCGCTCGGTTCGATCCGGAGGTCCTGGGTTCAATTTTATTTATTTGTCTTTTTTCGAAACATCCAAATAACTAGAGAATTATCATGCGAATTAGCAATTATGGTCTTTATATTAATTTAAAAATTTAAAGGATATGGAACCTTTGCTCAATATCCCTGAAATTTTTCTCACATCTAATTTTTTCCTTGAACCTATCCCTTGTCCCGAAACACATACCCACACTGAATCGTGAATAAAATCACGATTCGTTTGCCACTAGAATTCTGTTTTATTTTAAGTTTTCTAACAAAACCGAAACTTTATTCTCTGTGTCTAACTGTCCAACTATTGTATTTTCTACAAAAAAGCTTTCTATGTTGGCTTGTAAGGAAAGGTAATTTCCTTCTACGCGATTTCTCTTACTTGCGGTTACGTTTAGGGCATCGAAACCCGGTCCAATATTTAAAAACCCGGGTTTCGGGTTTTCTTGTATTCAAAACCCGGGTACCCGGGTTTTTCGAGCTTTTTCGGGTTTTTTGATATTTTTTTTAAATATGAGGAAACTGTATTTTAGTATGGATTTACTAAGTCAATACGAGTAGGTACCTATATAAAACAAGGGACGGATTCATACCAATTAAACAGTACCTACTTTCAAAATCACAAAAAATATTTTTAATGGGTATTTAAAAGTTCTTCAGAACACTCTCCGTAGTAATTTCGGTAGAAGACACTGAGAGAAGCAATGTCTCTACGCACACGTAGCTGGAGGTCCTCAAAAGAGGCTGTTACCTCAGCATCTCTAATAATGCGTACCGCTCGCCATTGCAGTCTATCAAGTGCATTTAGCGGGGCCGTCCCATAGATGGGAACAATACTCCATACTCTATCGCACCTGAGTCTTGTATGTACAGCAAACATCGCTGCTCGGGAGTGAAAAACCGCCTCACCTTATTGAGAATACCCAACTTACGGGAGGCAGTTAAAATAACACTCGAAGTAGCATTTTGGATTCAGTTCCTTGCCGATGTCCATGCCAAGAATGCTGAGGTCCACTGAAATGGGTAAAGGAGATTTCTGAAGAGAGGGAGGAGGACTGACGAAACAAAATGGTGGGGGAGTCACTCGCAGCTCACCGCTCCTGGGCCCTGATTCTGTATCGCAATCTATAGATTCCACACCTAAACCTTACCGCGCACAAACGTCAAACGCATACGTTTTTTACGAAAAATATCGTAACTTATTAAGGAATTAACGTGGTTTTGAAACAAGGAATCGTTACAGAATAAGGGCCTTGTTGCGTGTCAACAACGCGACGACGCATCTTGCCTCCATCTTTCATTCCGTTTATGTCATTTCTGATCTGAGTCAAACGCACGAATAACGTGCAACTTGCTTTATTAATTTAATTATTTTCGCACAAAAAAACAACTAGTTATTTTATCTTATCTTAGTGGGGCCTGCAGAGGTTTCCCTCTTGCAGCGGCACGTCGACCCATTGGGATATTTTGTGCAACCCCATCCTATCACTCTGTTTCCTCAGTGAAAACGACTGCCATAAGTTTGGCAATGTCTTTGAAGGCGAAGAGCCTAAAATCTTCTGGTTTCGGGTAGGCGAATCCCAAGAGACTCATTATTTTCCTAGCAAGGGAGTCACAGTCACACAGTAAGTGTTGCATGGACTCCGTTTTCTCCCCACATGCCCTGCACAAGCTGTCTGTTGCTAGTTGCATTCTATGGAGCATTTGTTTTGTAGCGTAGTGCCCGGTCAGGGCTCCGATGATTGTTCGTGCCTGCCTTTTACTACCTCCGCATATGATTTTACTCCGTCCTAGGGCGTCTCCACCTATGAAGGATTTTGAGTGTTTCATGCCGGGTAGCTTTTCCCATTCGGTTTTATGCCTGTTTTGGATTTGGTCCTTAAAGGCCTTGTTGGTGCTCGGTGCCAGTGCAACAAACGGCTCAGGACCAATAAATGGGGTCTCTGAGCCCTCCCTGGCAAGTGCATCAGTCATCTCATTTCTTGGATTCCCATGTGGCCTGGTACCCAGATCAATCTCACCCTGTTGTATCCACCTTGCTTGTTAACAACTAGTTAAGAGAAATTATTAGTGCCTAGTGCAAGAAATGTTAAGAGAGAAGTAAACTTCACTAACATGTTTGTATCTTTGATTACATACAAAGGTTTGTATGTAGTGAGATACAATGGAGTTAGGTACTTTTTGACCGTGTTCAACCAAAGAGATCATTTCGAAAAGGCGTAAATATATTTATGATACAAAAAAATACCGACAAGAAAACGATTTTAAAAAAGCTTGAAAAACCCGAAAACCCGGTTTTTGATTTTCCAGACCCGGTTTTCTTGCGACCCAGAAAACCCGAAATACCCGGGTTTTTTCGGGTCGGGTAAACCCGGGTTCAATGCCCTAGTTACGTTTCATAGATTGTTGTTTCAAGTATATAGAGAAAGAGCTTCACTTTAATTTAATCGTCTGTCTTCATCCAAACGTATCATTAGTTGACCAAACTTACCTAAATACTTTTTTCCAACAACAGCAGAGGAAATATAAGTACCTACATAATTATGTTTGAGGTTTCCAATATATAAAAACATTGTATTATTTCTTTGTTAATCCCGCCTTTGTTTTTCCACACACGTGGGAAAATAATAAGCAATATTGCATTTGGAACATTTCCTTCATGCAGCATGCTGCACAGAGGGCCCGTAATATTGCCGACGCGTAGACAACGGGCCGTAAGTGGCAGTCAGGTTAACAGAATATTCGACGACATATTCTTTTGTAAATGTCGCGTGGGCTACAAAGCTAGTGGGATTGGGCGGGTCACGTTAACCGCATGCATCCCGACCGTTGGCCAAAGGTCACTACACAATACCTGCGGGTCTATCGGCTAAAAAATATGGATATGGACATGGGCTTCATTTGACATTTGAAGCCCATATTTTGTCCCTATATGGGCATATTATGGACTTCAAATATCAAATGAAGCCCATGTTCATATTCATATTCTTTAGCCGATAGGGTAGCTGGAGATGACGACGCCGCCGAGGTCGGCCCAGAAAATAGTGTAGTGGCGAGACGATCTCGTCGCACACAAGACCGACTGGCATGAGATGGCTCAGGATAGAGAGGGATGGATGGACTTGGGTGAGGCCTTTGCCCAGCAATGGGACAGTATAGGTAAGAGAAAAAAAATATTCGTTACCTCTATATAAAGCTGTGACGTACTAAATAGGTAGGCAAATTTAAAAAAATAGGGTTTTTGACTTTGACTCCTGAAAGAAGAAAGATAGATATATTTTTTCATACGTCAGTAAGCGGTTACCGTAGCCTATCATGGACGCTTACAACACCAAAGGATTTACTCACGCGTTGCCAACCCACCCTTAATTTATTTTAAAAATTCTGAATGAAAATACCTATTTACAGCACCGCGGATGACGTTTATTTTCAATTTTCATAAGTGGTAGGGACAAGGCAAGGAGAACAAATAAAGAAACAGTGTCTTCACTGTAAGGTTTAGGTTGTAATGTTCGAAATACTATTTGATTTAAAGTTGTTTTTGAATAAAACCCATAATCATTTAAATTACTTACTACATATATACCTACCTACTATTCTATAGTTTCACTGTAAGTAATCGTCGGATAGGGATTCGAGGTTTTCCCATCCGAGGTTTTATACATAAAGCATACGTGACAAAACACGATCGTGACAAAATGCGATTAGGGAAAAAATCCTATCAATGCAAAATGCGTTCGAGGCACCCATCAAACAAATCGTCCAATTGTGCTGTGACATGGATGTCAGCAACACAAAAGCAACATCCCTGACATTGCTGGTGTCCATAGCCGCCTATTTATTTATTTAAGTATTTATTTATTAAAAACAATATTAACTTACAGCCTAATCAGCCAACACGCGCTACACTATTCTTTTCTACCTATTCTATAAAATAAATAAATAAACTTGTGTTAAAATATAAAAATGATATTAAAACCGTATAGTAGAGCCTAATGATATGACAAGTAAAACTAACACCTATTTATCACACTAGGCAAATGTGTCTGCTAATATCAGCATCTTGAACCTTATTGAAACTGTATCGCGCATGCTGTTGGACAGTTTCTACCGTGGCAATTGTACGCAGATTTAGAGAAGCGAACAATAAACATAATATTCCATCTCGTTTACTGACCAAAAAAACTCAACCTATTCCGGTAGTTGCGGGCAGCGGTGATGTTATCCGACGCCGAGCCGACACCACACTACAACTGAATTACGTCGGCAACAAGCTGTTGATTCGATTATGGCTGCGCTTTTGAACAAGCGTTCGTGATTCCAATTACCAAACGGTTAGGAATGCATCGCATGTTTACCTTTGTTATTTGAAATTAGCTCAACTACAGCACGTTCAATACATTATATAATACAAATTGTATAATCGGATTTTGCCCCTTTATAAGGTGCTCCTGGTCTCAGTGGGACTACGAGTCGTAGGTTTAATTAGGCCTTGTAGTCCCACTATCATACCTATTTTGTCCTACTACAGGTCAAAACTTTGCCTTCTTTTCACTTGTTTCCTGTTCGCTGCAGTAGGCCAATCAGGTTGATTACGTTCAGCTTGTCACGGTACCCTGGCCTGCTCCGATGTGGTTTGCCGTGTCGCCTCCAAGGCCCTCCTACGAACTTTATCATCATCGTCATCAGTCTATAAACGTCCCGCTGCTAGGCACAGGCATCCCTTCTTACATTGAAGAAAAATCGCTCATGAGGATATTGAGCCATTACCCACCACGCTCTGGCCCGAATTGCAGTTGGTGGGTTTGGGCGGGAACAACAGTTATACGTGCCTTACGAAGTACGACGGAGTTTAAAATGTTTTTAATTTAGTCCACCCATCTCGCAGAAAGCTGCTAAACTGGCATGATCGCAAACCGAACGCCTTAGCCTCTGCTTCATCGAGCCCCTTTCGAGCTTGATGCTAAATTGAAATGCAACAGGAAGCGATCGACTTTCATTCCACCTAATGGTGAGTGACGTTGAGGGCTAAGAAGGAAGCACACCCGGACTCCTACTGAAGAGCTGGTTATTTTGTTATTTTTTATTAATACATTTTAAATCTTGTCTTGTTAATGCTATCTATGCCGCTCTACGAGTATAGCAGCTATTCTATTCATGGCTTTATGCCTACATATCCTTGGCACAGGAGCTGGTTATCGGATCGCGTTGTAAGTAGGTAACATTTGACAGACCTATGTACGGTGGAGGTAGCCAGCAAGGTGGATCAAAACCCTACAGTATACAATAATATGCACCCCTGATTGAAATCGAACCCGCGGTCACTGGATCTGAGACTGAAAGGACAGACGAGACCACAGAAACGTTGAAAAATAAAGCCAATCTTAGTGCTAGGTATGAAAATATGACAATTTCAACTATGACAATATCGACACTCTCTAAAATATTTTGTATTTCCAATGGACATTTGCTGACCCTAAAGGTATCACAATATGGTTTTACCTAAGAGAGTCAGTTGGGTACTTGGAAGCTAAAATTCACTTTATTAGTAATTTTAAACCTTAACTTGCATATTATTCTACTTTATTTTTAATAACAGTTAGCAAGCAAAAACGATTGGTTGGTTTGTACCCTCTCCCCCTCCTATTATTAATTTCTAAATTTAATACCAATTTGCATATTTCTAATTTAAAAACTGACGGCATTCCACAAGTTTCTTCGTCCATTTCCCCCTCAGGGCGTATTTCCCTTTTTGTACATTTTTCTTAGCGTTCACTTAACTAAGTTAAAATAAGAGTTTACCCCCTTTACAAAATGTCATACAACCAAACGAAGCGGTTCGCAATTTCTAACATAAATAACCAAAAAGTTTTTAAAACTTCACCCCACTTATTTTAAAGACAGCATTTTAGAATAAAATTAATAACATTTTCCTCATGAGCGGAATATCCAAAATGGTGACAACATGGTGCTTTTTATTATATGTACTACTAAGAGCCTGCGATCATATATTATGGAAGACTAGAGCCAAATTCAATGTAGATGTTTATAGACAAATTATTCACAATTCTCTGTGCAAATGTCTAGTGACTAGCGGAACTCGGTTTTATGTGTTTCTTGACAGAGATATACACCATTGTTCGTGGTTTTCTCGTGAATCTCTGTCAAGAAACAGTATAAATCCTATTAACACTAAATATTCGCACAGAGAAATTTGTATAAGTAATTTGTTTACACATCGAATTAGGTCCTAGTATATTCGATCATGTGTAGATGTTCGAAGATACTAGTCTTGTCTGCCATGAAGACTACTAGAGGTTGCAAACTTGAATTTCTATTGTGTCTATGATATAACGACAGAGCTCATTATCTGTCACTAAATAGACAAGTTTTTCTCAATTCAGTAACAGCCCTGTGCGAAAATTGCAATACATCAGCCTGTAAAGCCGCACGGGGATGTGTCTTTCTGCGACATTGGCTTCCGATTCCGTCGTGTCGATAGGCTTCATCCGTCCAACGGATATATCGCCTAGATATCCGTCCGTATACAGTGTGCTGCGCCTCATGCTCCTATTTCCGGAGCCGTGGTGTGGGTGACCCAAATGTTTATCCGTTCTATTGCCTGCCACGTTTGATGTCAAAGGAATTTTAATGGTTACGTATTGGTGGATTAGATTTGAGCTTTGGCTGTCTGATATAGCGGCTCACAAAGAGTCCTCCTACCTCTCTCTTCCCTTTTATATATTTATAATTAAATATAAATACATACATTTTATACATGAATAATAATCACTGTACACTTTAACAACGCTTCCATCTGTTTTTCATACAAGCTTCTCCATCCCTAGGTTGCCTGGAAGATATCACTGTTAGTGATAAGGCCGCCCGTTGCACGACTTCTTTTTATAATTTATAATCATGTATTATCTGTGTATACAATAAAGAATACTTTTTAATTTTTTCCTTAAGGTATCGTAAAAGGGCGATTAACTGATTAAAGATTGCACATGTAATGACACATGACACCACCTGTCTAATGGCCGGGTCCCACGGCCTGTCTGAAGATAAGCCGCGCCGCGCCGTGAGAACGCTTAACTGCCACGCCTGTCGTGGCGCGTCCGCAAACGGGCCGTGGGACCGGTAATGCCTGTCGCGGCTTGTAGCGGCTTGGCGCAGAGTGCCACGGCGCGGCGCGGCGTGGTGCGGCCGAAGGATCGCACAGGCGACGACACGCCGCGGCAGGCTTCATCGGATGTGTTGATTCCCACGGCCTGTTGGCGCGGTTGGGCGCGTGGAAAATCAGGCCGTGGGACCGCGGCATAACTGAGCATATGTGCAGTTTGGTGAAACGTGGACTATGGCAGTGGACTGCTGCTGCGGTCCTCATTGCCTAGTCTCTGATTAACCCTTTGGGGTCAATATTCGTGAATATATATGTATGTATGTATTTGAGTGTTAATAAAGGTACACGTCATGTCATCGCTACAGCGCGGCGGCGTCGCTACAAATTTTTATAAGTCGCAGGAACCTTTAGTTAAAAGTCATAAGTAATTAGTTTATACCAACCCCTGTTGGGCCAGCGTGGTGGTTGTGGCTCAACTTACCCATGTGCCCAGCAGTGGGAAGTTTATAGGCCGATGATGATGATGATGACGAATTAATTTTTCGTATGTTTGTCCCTAGGGTAGTTTGCCATGGCGGTATTCTACACTAAAAATGTTATCAGTGACATTAATAACATTACAATATTAGTGAGACCCTTAAGAGAAGAGAGACATTAAGTTTATATTATTTTAGAGACACCTCACTATTCCACTCTGAGTTAAATTATGTCAAAGATTCCATAAAAAAATAACATAAAGCCTCATAATAGATGATAGAGTCTTATTTGTAACTAGCTACGCCTACTTAATATTCTGCACTATCTAATGTGATAAATAAAAAGCTTGTGTAGCACGATAGAAATTCAATAAAATGTAGACGAGCCATCCTAACAAAGGGAACAAACAGGTAAATCCGTCGGCTGGCTATTCATGATCGCCTTTGAAGTTTTAAAAAATATTAAATGAGAAAACACGATACCTTTGCAGTTTAGTATAGTGTAGGCAGCATAAAAGAGATCAAAAGTTCTTTCATACTTAAATATGTAAGTACTTATACAAAAATATGATTAGATATAAATAAAAAATGCTAACACGATAGTAGATAGTTAAATATAGAGTAGGTAGAAGTTCTCTAAAAAATGAGAAAAAGTTTTTTCATGCTTATTAAAATTATGAAAAAGTTAATAAGTAGGTATTCAATATTCGTAGATTAGGTACATACTGCGAAAACCAAGTAAATCGATAATTTCCATACATTGAGTTAGCACTAAGTACAAATCGACTTAGTTTTTCGTGCTCTTTCTTTTGGGAAAACTCATGAAATTATAGGTGCCTAGTTACTTTCGGAACTATTTCATGTGGAAAAATATATACGATTTTATTCTTATTGATTGTAACTCAAAAAGTCAAATACCTATACGTGTACTTGGTTTTCGCAGTATAACAACGATACTTATAGTATTTTCTGTATTCATAACGAGAGTCATACAAAATTCAGAAGTTTTAGTCTTCGTTTGTCAAAGGTTTTTAAAACGCTTACCAAAATGATTTAACACCACCTTTAAAACTGATGCTGTCTCTATTTGTCTATTATTTTAACAAAAATAAAAGACCAGTTCCATAAAAAGTTTAAGTTCACGTTTAGGAATAAAATGGAGAAAGTCAAAACTGATGCTACTACGAATACGAAAGAAAAAGTAATAATATTTTAAAAGCCAATTTTCTTTTATGGCGGATAAAGTTTAACTAAAAATACAGCGTAAACTACTTATTGGCAAAGGCCCGTCTAAGGGTGAGCTCAAGTAGGATTTACTAAGACACAAAGAGAGGTTGGATGAGGGTGTACTTAGCTAGGAAACCTTTAGAAAGGGTTTACGACGATTCGATTTTAATCTACAAGGAGTTTCTTTTTCGCCTTTGTTTCTACAAACTTTTTTTTAATACGGATGACCAGTACCTATCGTGTATTACGAATATGTATAATGTATCTATTAAACGTTGTTATTCAAAAACGAATGCTGCATGGGAAGGTAAGGGAGCCCAAGGTTGAGGGGTATACGGCATTACGATATAATAAAAAAATATTTTGTAACTTTACCATTTCGGAAGGTCTATAATTACCTTTTTCGATAGAGAAACGTTGAATAAATTGATTAGATTAGAGACAGATTTCATCGCGGTGTTGCCTGATTTGTTCCGGATTCGTCGTGTTCCTGATTGGTCGAATTCCAGATTCGACGTGTTCCAGATCTGAAGTATTCCAGATTCGTCGTAATAAAGTCCACCTTAGTAGATACCTATCAAAGTTATAAAATAAAAAAACCAAATACAAATTACAATTAAACTCATAATAAAATTCACAAAGTCTAGAAAGGCACTTAATATAATCTGTAAGAGTTATTTTCTTAAGATTGTACAGTCAAGGTGTAAAAATATGTAATAATTACTAAGCCATAACAAAATATATTTATGTATTATGTTTTAAACGTTTTTAAGAACTTTGTATAAAGATTCGTTGGATATATATTTATGTGCCTACTCGACTATATTATGACGAATCTGGAATACGTGGAATCTGGAATACGACGAATCAGGAATACGACGAATCCGGAAGAAATCGTATACCGTAACCTGGTCCTACTTTGCACCAAAATTAGCTAATTTTTTTTTTTCACTTTTTAAATCTTGTTTAAATCAGTTATGTGATGTATTGTGTTTATAATAGTACTATTATAGTTTAGCCTGACATTAAGTATGTTATTGTATTTAGTGACCAACTATTTTAATTTTTTTATTTCTTTTGGAGCAAAGTATTTCTTATGCAGGAGGTAACTTTGCTCCATAATTTCTCTTCACAAGTCTGTCATTTAATTTTTAAATGGAGAATAGTTATCGATTCCATATAAGTACAGTGTCGCGTCATCTGACAATCTGGAGAAGCGGCTTACTTCGCTTACCTGCTAACTACAGGAATTATACTGCATCTGACTTTATAAAACGTAATAATCAAATCGCGAGTCCAAATACGTGAGGCGGTACGATTTAACGCACACCAGACTGACTGGCGGTGGTTCAGGATAGAGATTCCCTTTGCCCAGCAGTAGGGCAATGTACTTAGGCAAGAAAGAAAAAAACGTACCTAGGTAAATTCTTCGAAAGACTTTGAAGAAGCCTTTGCGAAGAAGTGAGACAGTGTAAGCTAGAAAAAAGAAAAAATATCAAAGTACTTATTATAACACAGAGTCCTTTTATAGCGGCTCGGTGGCGGCGGGCGGCACTCCGGCGGCGAACATCGGATGAAAGGACTAGGGGGAGGCCTTTGCGAACAAGTGAAACAGTGTAGGTTAGACAAAAAAATATATAATTTGTTATAACATAGAGTCTTTTTATGGCGGCTCGTCGGCGGGCGGCACCCCGGCACCGGCGGCGGACATCGGATGGGAGAACTTGGCTTCAAGTTCTTTGCGAACAAGTGGGATAGTATTATAGGCTAGAGAAGAAAAAATTATGTAAGTACTTATAACGCAGAGTCCTTCTATGGCGGCTCGTCGGCGGGCGGCACCCCGGCGGCGGACATCTTGCGGCGCTCGTTGCGCGCGCGCGACACCGGCCGGTAGAACTGCTCGCTACGCCGCCGTCAGCGCTCCGGCGTCGGCGCCTCCGACTCCAGCTCCATCCACAGCGAGCTGATCACGCGCGCCTCTGCACACAAACGTAGCATAAGATAAAGATAAAAGATAAAATATGCTTTATTGTACACCACAGCAAAAATATAAAACAATAAACACATAGTACATACAATTGGCGGCCTTATCGCTAAACAGCAATTTTTAAATTTTCATTTTTTTTATCATTATCATTACATAATAATAAGTCGCATTTATCCCGTGTCTGTGGCTCCGCTTTATTCTTCTAAACGACGCAATGGATTTTTATGCGGTTTTCAATAACAGAAAGAACGATAACTGAGGAAGGGTTTTCTAACTTTATAATTTGTAGAAATTTTGTACAAATTTGGCTGAAGTATGACAAGAAACACCGTCATACTTCAGCCAATTTGTACAAAATATCTTTATCTATATCTATTTGTACATAATATCTAGTCTAGTATACTATCTGGCCGCTAGTCAAATTTTTGACATCTCAGCCGTAAGACCCTTGTCGCGTAGCGATTGATTAAAAGAATACTGTCACCCCCTCTCTTCCCTTGGGTGTCGTTAAAGGCGAAGACTGTACATACATACAGCATAGAGCGTCGATGTGCTCACCTGTCACGCTGAGCACATGTGCAGTTGTAACTTGGTGAAACGTGGACTCACCATGGAAATTAGGAGATTGGACACCAAGCTAGCCCCTAGCTTGGTGAGTTTCAACGAATGCCATCTAACGACAACCGTTCCCACACCGACGTTAGGAGATTGGGCCATAACGCAGGCTCATGTGGCTTGATAGGTTTTAAAGACTGCCATCTTACGACAAGGACTGGGACCAAAGGCTTTACGTGCCTTCCGAAGCACGGGGGTGCTCAAGATATCTTTTTTATTTGGTAATCGTGACCTAGCTTAGCGGGTATAGGTGAATTAAGGAATAGTAATCATTATTAACTACGGCACTAGCTTAACTGTGGGCCCGCACATGAACATTCAGCGCGAATCACTAGGTACTTCACATGCTATGGCAGCAGATCGGTGAAAGAGTTAGAAAATATTTCGGCAAACTTTAAAAGTTTCCTTTTCGTAAAAACTTTGTTATATGGACTATTACTAACATTTGAAAACAAATAAAATTAGTCAAAACGGTGCAGCAGTTCTGAAGTGATGTGCTTACCAACGAACAGCATTTCATTTCAGTTTCATATTTCATTGAGACAATCAATGACACAAGTTGTCGTAAATTAGGAAGAACGTGGAAGATTTTTTTAAACCCTGCAGAAGGAAAGACATTTTGAGAGATTGTAACTGAGAGGCTGATTATAAGCCGCGGAAAGCCATTTTGGTTAGTGTCTAAGATGGTTATTTAAGATTTATGAGGACGCTATTAATCGCTATGACTGAAAATCTCGAGCAAGCAGAACGTGCCTAGAGAATTAAAAATCTTTATAATGTTTCAAAAGAACATTTCATAGTAAGATAATAACTATAAAATAAAAATCAATAACCACGAATGCTTGTTCGGTCATAATCATAACTTCATAACGGCTGCACCTATTTGGCTAATTATATTTTGTTGTATTTGTGATTGCAGGACAAGCTTAGGATGAAAATATTTTTTTTGAAATTCGTCACGGTGGTATACGGGGTCCACGCGTACGATACGCGGGCGGACCGCTAGTAAAAACTAAAATCCTTAAAAGCTCAAAACATAATCCACAAGCCAGGTTTCGAACCTTAATTTAAATACCAATAATTATAAGATGATTTCGCGATAAAATCAGAAATTATAACAATCTTTATTATTGAAATTTTGCATTCACAATGGTATATAGATAACGGATAAAATGTTTACTAGAAAAAAATCAACCAGTCTCAGGAAGCTCGAGTGGGATTCGAACCCACGACCTTTGGATTGCCGGTCCACTGCTCTAACCGCTGAGCTACCTCGACCCCAGAAGACTCGTTGAAATTTTCCTAGTAGTTTGATTTACGGATGTGAGGGTACTTCACAGTGACGTAATACCGCTGGCTTGCAGCGTAAATCAAACTACTAGGAAAAATTCAACGAGTCTTCTGGGGTCTCGGTAGCTCAGCGGTTAGAGCAGTGGACCGGCAATCCAAAGGTCGTGGGTTCGAATCCCACTCGAGCTTCCTGAGACTGGTTGATTTTTTTCTAGTACACATTTTATCCGTTATCTATATAGCATTGTGAATGCAAAATTTCAATAATAAAGATATTTATAAGCAATTACGTCTTTATCGTTTGTTAAATACTTGCAATAGTATTTCTTTCGGATGTGAGGGTAGACTTCACAGTGACGTAATACCGCTGGCTTGCAGCGTAAATCAAACTACTAGGAAAAATTCAACGAGTCTTCTGGGGTCTCGGTAGCTCAGCGGTTAGAGCAGTGGACCGGCAATCCAAAGGTCGTGGGTTCGAATCCCACTCGAGCTTCCTGAGACTGGTTGATTTTTTTCTAGTAAACATTTTATCCGTTATCTATATAGCATTGTAAATGCAAAATTTCAATAATAAAGATATTTATAAGCAATTACGTCTTTATCGATTGTTAAATACTTGCAATAGTATTTCTTTCGGATGTGAGGGTAGACTTCACAGTGACGTAATACCGCTGGCTTGCAGCGTAAATCAAACTACTAGGAAAAATTCAACGAGTCTTCTGGGGTCTCGGTAGCTCAGCGGTTAGAGCATTGGATCGGCAATCCAAAGGTCGTGGGTTCGAATCCCACTCGAGCTTCCTGAGACTGGTTGATTTTTTTCTAGTAAACATTTTATCAATTATAACAATGATGATCTATTGACACGCTAATAAGGTTTTGAAGTGGTTTTAGACTAGCGTTTATCTTTACGCGTATAGCTCGCTCGTATAAGCTAACGCGCTTATAAGTGCGCCACATTTTGCGCATCAAAAAACCGAAGCGAAATTACTAAAGACTTCTTAACTCTCCTAATTGTGCCATAATATTGTTTGTCGTAAACATGTTTTAATGGGATTTTTGGTATCAAAACAGCTTTTTCAGTCACCACATGAAGACGTACACCTAAAAAGTCGTTAAAGAGAGCGATATAATATACCAGATAGTAGATATCAGACATTATGTTGAAACAAAATCAATCACATTACAACAACAATCACATTTCACAGGCCTTTGCCGCCTGGCTAGTCTTCCTTCCAGTCGATCTCTTCAATGTACCTATCAATGCTTTTGATGTAACAGGCTCGAGTACTGTAGCTACAAGTAGGTATATCTACAACAGATTTGGATAAGAATAGCCATATGCGCTTCGCGTATATCTAAAGTAGTGAACATACCCTGCCAAGAAAAATATGATAATAATCATATCTCTTAAGAAAGCTTTAAACACTTATTACTTACTTACTTACTTTCGTTATTATTGTTTACTAAAACGTCAATAAAATGAAGTATCAGTAGGTAAGTAGGTATTTTAGTAAAGCCACTAGGTACATTCTTTAAAAATTTTGTATGTCTGCTGCGATGTTGGAATCTATTGGCCGGTAAGGCTCAAAATCATCAACTGTGGTCTGTGCCTTCGTTTTGGAATCGAGTGTTAAGTGCTGGGTATGTTAACTTGTGATTGTGACGTGTAGGTACTCGTTTAGAGCAGTTTCGCTCTTTCCACCTTTATAAAAAGATCTACTAAAAAACTAAAAGGCGTTAAACACGCCTTTTAGTATTTACCAATCGAATACGTTAACGTGAACGAGAATTTTAATGGTAACATTTTAACTCACATCGTTACCTATATCGTTATTTTAACTAACACCAGGAGGCGCTGCTGTGACATACAAATTTTCATTAACATGTACGGACGGTGAATAAAACTCGAACTCAGCACCCTAAGGATTTTATTGACCTTTCGTTTCGTTACCAGAAGGAAAACATATCAACCATTAAAACGATAATGGCGTCAACATTTGTAGAGCAAATTGGATACTACAGAGTATAATCTCGTTTCGACTAAATTGACTGTTAAAATAATTGAATGGTGATTAATTCCTCCTCGTACGCTCTGTGGTCACCACCACAATAAATATTAGGTTAATAAGAACACGCTTCATGTTAAGTTGAAAAACCAAAATTCATTTTAAAAACACGTGCACCTATTTTATAACGATGTAGCTAAATACCCATTTCAGCACACTCCATTAGATTTTAGAAAAAATTAACGGTGCTGCCTTGTAATATTCGACCACAATGTGACAAAACGGGTGCAACTTATGTTGTCCACAAAATTCAATAGTATTCCAAGCGGTTGTGCTATTTACCCGACGACGTGTCCCAATGTCTGAGATTGCCTACGACATCGGAATCCATTGGAAATCTACGCTTTGAGTCTTTGATTCGAGCGTTAATGATACGGCAGGCAGGCTTGAGGTGGGTCTTTCCTACCTCCACGAATACAAGGGAGAAGGGGGGAGGGGGGGGGAGACGTCGGTCGTCGGCGCGGCTTTATTAGCGAGTGCGAACGAAATATGAGATAACGCAAACCTTCATCACTACCCGTATTGTCATTTGCATTCCGTCCTACTTTATGTCATAATTGTTGGTATTGATGTAACTCTCTAATTTTTTTTGTTATACTTACCTAACTCTGATAACCTGCCTTTAAAACTGAACTGAATAATTCAGTTATTATGATAACCAGTTTAGCGTTATTTTTTTAAATATTATCACACGGAAGGAGAATTTTTGACTGACTCACTGAAACTTTGTAGACAGGTCCCTGTTATGCCGTAGGCACGATGAAAACATTGTATTTTCAGTAGTCAACACGAAAATTCATCACCAGTCATCCCGTTTATATAAGCTGACAAAATCGCAGTTGCTAGTTGCAGTTTAAGCGTTTATACTTACGTGTAATTTCAGTTTTTAAAGCGTTCAACTTCAAAAATAAAATCAGCTAGTTTTTAATATTGGTGATAAACAGTCAAATATTATATTAAAGGACGCAATATCCGCCAGAAGTTAGGAATAGTTACTTCATCAAAGACGTAGTGGAGATGCGATGGTGCAGCGTACTTTTTGAAGACCACAGGCATAATCTTGCAAAGAGATATCCTGCCAGAACCAGGCTAGGTTATGCGATGATTACATTTTGGTGCTACATAAAGGGGAAGTTATTACTAGTGCACGCTGTAAAGACAGCGTACGTAAATCCAATCACTTTCGATGAATGGGAGTACCAACCACCAATTCGCTGTAGCTAGAAATAGTTACAGCTAGCTTTCAATATGAAGGTATTCTGGATAGGGCTTCTAACTAGAAATACACTACAAATTTATATTTTTAGATAAAATGTAATGAATTAGAAATTAAAAAAAAAAGATTATAAGTCTGCAACATAAATAACACTAATTCAATGTCTCAATGTTTCCAAAATGCAAGACTTTTGAAATTCAATTAACTCGTAGTCACCTTATGACAGTCAATGTGACCAATAAATAAGTGTAAGAGACAATACTTTTTCCTCTACAAAGCAGAACTCAATAACGTAGTAATCAATTATGTGGAGGGGGTTTCGGCAGGCTCCATTGATTTATCTTAGGAACGTAAGCGCTTTGTTTGTGGCTAGTCATCTAAGTTTCTACATTCCTCATACGGTCAGTACCTACTATTGATATTGCTCATCACATTCGAATATAATTTTATTAAAAGTAACCATAGACTCGTTTGTTAATGGTTAATTCTGAGAAACTTATGACTATGTTAGTAGATACAAAGATTATATCAGCTTAACTAATAAATATAGATATTATAAAATATGTATAGACGAATTTCAACGAAGGCCAGTATTTAACAGTAACGACAACAATCAATTACCGGCAATAATATGCGTGCTTTGTTCAGGATATGCATTAAAGCTTACCAGCTTTGACACAGCTAGCTTCCTACTTACCAGTAGCACAGAGTAACTGCCAGTAGAAAGTTTGTTATTTAAAGAAAAAATAAAAACATGAATTTTTGTTTTAATACTTACTTGTTTTTAGCAGTAAAATACTGCTTGTTATGTCAACTAATTAGAGGCATCGATATTATTATGAAACATCTTGAACTATTTTAGTTACGTGTGATGTTTAAAATCTTCATAACTAGGTAGGTAGTAGAGATTTTGAGAGACTCTCAATCTGATTCTTCTACTGCCAATCTGCGCTAAACTGTCGTTAGCATCATCTTCTTACAAATATTATTGTTTTTCTGCATTTAATATTATATTATTAATTCCTTGTGCCCATTCTTCTCCACAGCTAAAAAATGACGTCCTGAATGGGCGGTAGTATAGAAAAGATGTTTTAGACGATTCAAAGTGCTTTTTTATTATGTTTATTGAATAAATACATTTTGACTTTGAATGTTTATAATTAAGTCAGTCTAACAGTGACCCATCATCTAGCTCCTGAAAGTTGCTTAACTTGCAAGAACGTCACTCAAATGCGCAAGTCGTTGCGACATTATGCTATAAAACAGTTTTCATAAAGTATTTTTTTTTCTCTTTATTGGGGTTAAAAAACAGTGTACACAATGACATATAACATTAAGTATTAGTGATAAACATTTCTCATTGTGCCACCAACAACATTAACCACATATATATTTTAAGTACTTAATTGCGTGAGGAATGATAGTGAAAGTAAGTATTACATAAAAAGGAATTGCAAATAAGGTTAAATTAATAAAACATAAAAAAATTAGGTCACAAGAAGTGCTTCTACAAGTTGTCTTTTAAATGTACCAATTCGTGTAGCAAACATATCTATGTTATTGAAATTCATATTAAAAGAATTGAACATCCTATTTACGGGTGATCTTTTGCCAGCATTAGTGCGACAAAAGGGCGTAGCAAACAAGCGTGTTAAATTACGACTATGTGTCGTGGAAGGTACATTATAAGATACTTTATTATTGAGCTGAGTGCAATCATATATGCAACGACACAAATCAAATAAGAACATTGTGTCAAGTTGATAACGTCTTGATTTCAGTGTTAGTAGATTATACTTAGCTAGTAATAAGTTATATGGTAACTTACTATGAAAACATTTATAGTACATGCTGCGAAGAAACCGTTTTTACACTGATTCAAGTAAAACAGTATATTTATCATAAAAAGGATTCCACACAGGCACAGCATGTTCAAGCTGGGAACGGACCAATGTCTTATATAAGTAAAGGTAGGTAGAAACTTGGTGAAACTTAACACTCGAGCGCATGACAAAACCAAAAAATTTTGTATGCTTTATTTACAATATAATCAACGTGTGCGTTTAAGTGCAACTGTTTATCCAGTATTACTTCAAGATCTCTTATCTGCTCAACAGATTCAATACGAACACCGCAAAGCATATATGAGTAATGGCTTATTTTCTTTTTTTTGTAAATATAATAGATTTACTTTTATTTTAATTCAAACTGAGCTTATTACGTGTACAGTATTCGGTAAAATTATCCATATCTTGTTGAAATTTAATGTGATCTTCATAAGTGTTAATAATATGATAAATTTTTAAATCATCTGCATATAACAAGTAATGACAGAATTTGAAACATTGCCAGATGTCGTTAATAAATTGGTAGTATTAGTAAATTAAAGGCTAAATCAAGATACTCCAAATACATACGGCATACTGGAGCCACACCAGCTCTTATCTTAGAGCAGTATTACTTTAATACTTGTCTTGGGGTACCTGGTGGGTAAAACTCACATAGCGTGCTTGGTGGGTCTGATGGACTCGTTTGTAAAAATACCTAGGTATTATATAAATATAAATTATTTTAGTGATATATTTACAAAATAAAACCAAATACCTACGTATTAAAAAGCTTCATTAACCAATTCAGAATAAAGATTCATTTTAAATTAAAAATGCAAAAAATAATAGCCACCGCCTGGTCGGGTTTCTCTGACACAAACGCACTTAACAAACGTGTTACTCCGACGCAAGTGCACTGAAGGCTGCACGGGTGGCATAATTAGCTCTAGTCTATATTGCGAAGCTACTCTTGAGTACCGCAAGCTTGGTTTCATATTTAAAAAAATATGGACAATTACTTAAAGTGACGGGTCTGTCAGACCCACCAGGCACCCCTGGGTTACTTTTACTACCTATGCATATTTCCATACGAATTTTGCATAGCAAGATTAAAGTAATACTGTTCAAAGAGGTGACAGTAGGGCCCCTGAACTACGTTGGAAAGCATAATTGAAAGCGCATTGAGTGGCATATAAATTCACAGATACAATTCAGCCGGAAATTAACAAGTCAGGGATTGTAGTTACGCGAAGCTAAAGGCGCTTTGGTTTTCATAACTGGCGCAGTAAATTGTGGTCAGATTAAACGAACCATCTATACAAACATGCCAAAAACGGCAATACATAACTTATTGAACTGTTTTGTCTTTAATCCGGCTAATATAAAGTGTTCCACTTCATAAACTAGTTTTTATGAAGAGTAGTTTGAAGAGCCTTACAGACGAGAATCAATAAAAATGTTATAAGAGCAAAAACCTGTGGAAGGATAGTAACAAATAGAAAATTGTGGTCTCTAGCCACCCCTCCGGGAAACGGGCGTGATATAAGGTAGTAAATAATAAAGTTTGAAAAATAACAGCCCTTAAAAATTAACATGTTCCACGTGTACAATTGGAAGAAAAAGGTGTTTAAGAGTAAAGGATGAACTAAGTTGTCTACGGGCTTTGGTAATTCTACAACACAAAAAATGTTCAAATGAAGTTCAAAGTTCATTATGTATAACGGAATTCTATCTAAAATTACTTTACGACAAAATCTACTCATTTCGTCATATTAATGCAGATTCTGAATTAAAGTATCGCATAAGCTTAAAAACACGTAAGCATTAGCAGTTATCAGTTTTCGATAAGCAAGCAGGGTAAATGAACACTCAATTATGTTCATTTACCCTGCTTGCTTTACGAAAATATTGCTCATACAAATGATAGCATGTTCACGGGCATTGAAAAATAATTTCTACTTGTATGTGATATTATTGTTATTTAATAACATTACCTAATGCTTATTTATTTTAGCATCTTATATAAGTATCATTAAATAATAATGTTCTCATCCGCCCAAATCTATCGTCAGTTAAAATTCATATTTGCATACATTTAAAAAATAAAGAATTTGGTTTACTTTTAATTTTTGCATTGGAATTATAGGGAACTAAATTTTGAAGCTCATGGTAATAAACGTGTAATGAAGATTCTCAGCAGGCAGAATAAATCGCAGACTAATACATAATAAGTACCTATCGTTGGCGTTTTTAAGGAAAATGGTAATTTGTGCAATCCACTTTTTATTCCATTTGCCGTGCTTAAACCTCAATCCTTCGGCGATTGCGAGCGGCCTCGGTAGCACGTTGTGATAAAAGAATTTAATCTCGATTAGCTTCTAGTTGCGAGAAAGGATAAATTAACAAATGACTCAGTATTTTTCTACAAAGTTACGGAATCTTTTTTAAGCGTTTGCTCGTTTGCTATCTTTATCCTATCTATGGTCATTTGTTAGTCCTTTGCCTCAAAAGCATATTTTTTTTGTAGCGATTCACCGAATCGCAATTCACCTCGAATGAACAAAATTTTTTTAAAACGTGTTTTGTACCTGTAGTTTCATGTCTTAGACGCTATTAAACCTCTATTGTTCTGAGTATTAAACTCATATAAATATTATCATTGTAATAAATAAAAGATAATGTCATTGCGACATTGAAGTACGGTGATATTGAAGACAGATAGGTACAATAAATAATTATATTTTAATATTTTTGAGAAAATATGGAGCTTGAACCTGGCTCCGCCTGTGATAGGCGGAGTAGTTTCGAATTTATCGATATTCTCATGGAGGGAACATTTTAATTAGGGCAGGGTACAGACACCGCATGAATAGGACAAATAGCTCCAGGACATCAGTTTATACATGTTCAACGAAATTTTGTAGCGGCACTATCATCCTCAATCCCACTAAAACGGATATTGTGTGAGAATCTCTACATACTTGTACGAGTACGCCGGATTTCGAAAGCATCGAGGTAGAAAAATCTATGGTCAAGTTAAAAAGAAAAGTAATTACCGATTACAGACCGGTCCCACATTTATTTCAAGAACAAATGTCTATATTTCGTACAACCAGAATATGCTGACAAAGCCCCATCATTTTTTGGCGTGATGGACTCTATAGAACTAAAAAACCGGCCAAGTGCGAGTCGAACTCGCCCATGAAGGGTTCCGTAACAACAAGTAACATCATATAAAAGTTCTGGTAGTTCGTTGTAACTTTGATAGATGTTTTAATAATAGTGTATTTTTTTTAATTGATTAATTTATGACGTATAAAAAAAAACTACTTACTAGATCTCGTTCAAACCAATTTTCTGTAGAAGTTTGCATGGTAATGTACATCATATATTTTTTTTACAGGGAGGTTACAGGGAGGGAGGAGGGACACATTTTACCACTTTAGAAGTGTATCTTGCGCAAACTATTCAGTTTAAAAAAAAATATTTTAGAAACCTTAATATCATTTTTAAAGACCTATCTATAGACATCCCACACTTATTACTTACACGGTTTGCTGAAAAAAAATTTTTGAGTTTCAGTTCTAAGTTTTTGTATTTTTATATGTTTGTGTGAAAACCTTAATGCGGTTCACAGAATACATCTACTTACCAAATTTCAACAGTATAGTTCTTATAGTTTCGGAAAAAAGTGGCTGTGACATATGGACGGACAGACAGACATGACGAATCCATAAGGGTTCCGTTTTTTGCCATTTGGCTACGGAACCCTAAAAAGAAATTCCGGTAACTGTACATACATACCAAAGTGTATCGGATGTGATCATTCCAGATCATTTAGCTCGCGATTTTTTATGTGTTCAGACTGATGTATGCCGTATATTCATTAGGCCTCCGTGCAAAAATTATATCAAAAACGTGGAGACGTTTTTTTGTAAATGGAACGTTTAAGATTGTACCACACCCATACACACAGCTGTACACATTGCACGGGGACATCTGTACAGATAACGATCATACACAAGTTATTCCTTTTATATCATTATGCCCTGTTAAGAGTCCTCCACATCTCGACTGTGATTTTTGAGTAAAATGGCCAATTTTGGCGTTCTTGATCTCAGAAACAAAAATACATTAACAATTTTGACTTATTTAATAGTGTAATATAGTGCGTAGCGGCCCCGCTTCTTGTAAATTTTGCTTAACTTTTTAATTAAACCCAAAATTGCAGTGCGCGAAGGCACTTTTTTGAGTTCGTCGATTGAACTACTGTTCTAAACAAATGAAATAAAAAAAACAACTGAAAAATTACTACAAAATTCAAAAATGGGCATTTTACGCAAAAATCACATTCGAGATGTAATAGGCCTCTTAACAAATAAGCAGCAGCTAACATATGAAATAATATTTAATAAGATAAGAGAAGCCGTAGCAGAATTTAACCCTAAAGTTGCAATGCGAATAATATTTTCACACGTCGAGATGTTGCTGCTATTTTCATTTTGTAAAAGCTGTTTAGAGCCATGCCGCAAAATTAGGCATATCCCTTAACAGAGAAGGAAGCCATTATGTAAAGAAATGCCTAGCTACCAGCTCACCTCCCGCAATCCAAAATGAACGAAACCTGGTTTAGCGTTTTAGATCAAGCACCGTTTTGCCAAAAATGGATATATTTAGCTATTATTTGGGTAACCAATGGTTTCGTGCTACAAATATCGGCATGTTATCGTGCTTTCAACAACACCACAGGACAATTAATAATGTGCTAGAAGGGTGGCTGGCACTGTAAAATTAATAAATTATTTTAGCCGAACGCTTCTTCGGGAGTCTTCATCCACGTAAGAGTTTCTCATCATCTTATCGTCTATTAAATCTAAGTATGTTTATGTAGTTTATCTTAATTGCATAATGATATTTAATGTATAAATTGTAAGTTAATTGATTGTGTAGTTTATTTGTATTGTATACTTTTGTCTTGTATTGCACCGCCATCAACTCTTTCTGCCTAGCCCTAAGGTTGACTGGCAGAGAGTGCCTTCTGACATTAAGTCCGCCTTTTGTACTATATATATATTTTTTTACTATGTGCAATAAAGTTTGAATAAATAAATAAAATAAAATACATTCTATAGTAGATTCTTATATACAGAATGTAATACCTCTTGAACAGAGCATAAGTAAACTTCCTATTGTTAAAAACCTAATTTAAGCATAATATTATTTTTTTTGCCTACTAAATGTTTTTTATTTTTTTCTGTTCGTATTAGTAAGTTGCAGCTGCTATTCAATTTTGTTTTATGTTTAAGGAGTAATAAAGCAGATTTGTGCCTTTTATTTATTACTTATTTTGCTCCCTTAACGCCATATTTTCATACCACTACATTGAGTTATATCCAATAAAACAAAGTTCTTGTTCCTATATCGCTTAGAAAGTAGTATCATTTCATTGGGATTATCTATTCATAATCCCAATGGAGTCCCATCAGTTGATAATCACCCTAAAATGTTGTTGTAGAGAAGTGATGCTTAAAATAATTGCGAACTGTGACATTAAAATAAATGTTAACGATGATAAGCTATTTAAAAATTTAGAGAAAAAGGTACATTGCGACTAAAGATATTGTCTAATACCGAAACAGACGATTTGAATACAAAGCCAAAATTGATCACACGATCGAGGTAAAATGCGACAAAAACTAATATCGACTAAAAAAGTAAACGATCGAGACACAACGCGATAATTAAATATACTTTCGAAGTGAAATGCGATTCGGTGAATCGCTATACAAAAAAATTATGTTTTTGAGGTTAAGGACTAACAAATGTTTCAAGAGACGCAAATGTTTTTGTTTTTTAGAATGTTATTACGTCATGCAGTTTCTTGTATCCAACTTTTTTCGCCGCTAAAATATGTTTTGAATGATAAGTCAAATTGTGAACAAGTGCTTTTTGAGTTTGACTTTGAAGTCACCCAATGGTTTACCATTCGAGAGCAGAAAGCTATTAACACATATTCGGATTCACAAGATCATGGTATGCAACAAAAGTATGTTATGTAAATTTTAAACTTCACTTGTGTACGGAGAATCTCTCAGAAAAAGAAAGCTCTCAGAATAGTGCAGAATAGTGTTCTGTTTGAACGCCAAGAAAGATGGCGTATACATACCTGATAGAAATAAGGCAGAATATGACAGGTCAGATGGTACGACATGTATTGCAAGGATATGACTTTGTCATAAAATACTGAATAGTACAGTTCTTGGCTAAACTAATAACAAAAAGTAGCAGATCTACATTTTCTTTAAAGTTTACTTTTATATTTTTACTTTTAAATAAACCTACTTATGTTTAAAAAAATGTTTATGGTGTTAACGTAATGGTGAGCAAAGTTTTTCAAAGTGCAAAGTGGACAGAAAATCTGCGGGTCTAATAATTGGCAACGCGTAGGTATACGTAACATGTCATATTAAACAAACTTAAGCTAATTTGTAGAGCTTGTAATTTTCCTGAATGGTTTAAGTATCGGTTTAAGAAGTCCTGTTTATAAGGTTAAATTGTTTTCTTGAGATAATCGTATGACCCAATTTTATTCAATGGGAATGGGAGGTCAATTTTCTGGTACCATAATAATTAAGTTTAATACTATCAAAAATAGTAAAATTTTATCGAAAATACAGACAAAAAAAGAATGAAGAAAGTGTAATACATAATTGTTTCCAAGGTAGGTACAGGTAGCTAATTAAGTAAGAGGCCTTGAGAGGCAGCCGTCCCTCTCGCACAGTGTTTAGGGGAAAGAGCTTTCAAATATCTCACCGACCGCATTTCCTTTTAAGTACTCTTTGCACGTGTAGTGTAATTTGAGTGATATTGCTCTTACCGGGTTTATTTTCGGCCTCGGAGTGGGGGGGAGCTTCGGTGGCCTCTTCTATGCAGCTTCGCTCGTCCGGGAATTGAACGTGTTTCTTCACGCCCGACCGGCTCGGCTTCGATAACACTGATGCTGAAACAAAACGCACTGCTGTAATTTTGCATAAGAATATTGTGACGCCATAGTCTGTGACTTTTAGCCACACTGATATTTTAGATGTTTTTTTAAAGCATTGTTTCTTTAAAGTTAGAGGTTTTGTAACAAATACTGTAAAAAAATACTTAAGATTAAATAAAGAGTATAATAAAAACGTGATCAAATGGTGCATAAAACTTGGCACTCATATCTACTGTTTTGATTATCCAGCCATTATGTCAGTATAACTAAAATCACTTAGGGCCTAAGTCTGATGCATTAAATCTTATCTGACTAATGGAAATAATGATAACGAATACGGTTTGACCACTGTGTCGTGATTGTTTTGCATTATTATGTGGTTTATTTTTATTCGGTGGGGTTTCACATTTTCAAGCTCAAGTTATAAGTAGCAGTTGTATTAATTGTTTCCATATGCGAACAGTTACCTGCTTCCTACAGGACGATTTATTAATGGGTTTATGGAATTCTACTTTTTATACGTGATCGAAGTTTATGACACTATTTCTTTTCGGACAGTGTTTCTGTACTTACTACCCCTTTAGATTTGGATTATCCTAATCACTCTAATATTATAATGGTGAAAGTTTGTGAGTGTGTATGTTTGTTACTCTTTCACGTAAAAACTAATAAATGGATTTGGATGAAATTCGGCATACAGATAGTTTGTAACCTGGATACTTTTTATCCCGATATTCCCCACGGGAACGGAAACCACGCGGGTGAAACCGCGAGCGGCCGCTAGTGTTACATAAGCCTTAATTAAAGAATAATTATCAATATTCATTAGAGTAAAATACAACTAACAAATCTTTGCCTATTGTTTATTTGCTCTATTTTATATGTTTTATTTTATATCTTACATTATTTTAACATCACATATAAAATTTCATTTGAATAAATCAGTAGTGTTATTGTTTTACTCTGAACTTTGTGATCTGGTCCCGAATATTAAGAGCCGATAAATCTATAAACATAAGCAAAGCCGTACGAGTTGTAAGTAGTACTTGTAATATGGCATACCGGCGTAAACGAAAACAGTTTTAACAAGAATCAGGCCAAGACGTAATCCGGTTAATGGAACATGGACGCAAACGTAAAAAAACTTAATAGAAGTATCATTTCATTACCAAAACGCTATAGCGTTTGCGTAAACCTATAGGTTGTCAGTTACATTTCTTAGGTATAGTGGCTTAAACACCACGCTTGGCAATTGCGGGTTCAAAAATTGAAAAAATCGAGTTGATAATTGATCGGGACCTCCGGATATCGATCCGAGCGCTTGACTACGTTTGCAGTAACATACATACATATAAGTCATATAACACATACCTACATACACTCACGAGTTCACGACTATTTATCCCCTAAGGGTTAATCAGAGACTAGGCAATGACGACCGCAAATCAGTCAATAGTCAATAGCCAATAGTCAAAATATATTTATTCAATAAACTCAATTAATAAGTACTTTGAAACGTCCAAATATTTTTTAACCTACCACCCATTCAGGATATCATTTTTTAACTGTGGCAAAGAACGGGCGCAAAAACCACAGCGCACAGAAGCAACGACATTTACAAAAAATATATACCTATATTATATGTCGTTACCAGGTCACAAAATACAAAATATGAATTTGAATGTAAATAGTTTAATTAAATATGGTGCTCTATATAAATTAATTATAGGCAATTAGAAATAGCTGTTGGAGTAGGTACTTGGAGCATTTCAGACCCAAGCTGTTTTGTCTTCTGTATAATCCGACACTTTGTAATAAGCTTTTTTATAAAGCTTTTCTTTGATTTTGATTTTAAATTTATCAAGATCTAATTTCTGAATATCATTTGGTACTTTGTTGTATAATCGTACACACAGACCCTTAAAAGAATTATTTATTTTATGGAGCCTAGTATAAGGCACTGCTAATTTGTTCTTACTTCTAGTATTTAATTTGTGAATATCACTGTTTTTTGAAAACATTTCAATATTTTTATGAACATACACAAGATTTTCATAAATATATTGTGATGCAACTGTCATTATACTTATATCCTTAAAACTCTCTCTGAGAGAGTCACCAGCCTGTAGGTTATATATTGCTCGAATAACCCTCTTCTGCAGCACAAAGATAGTTTGAATGTCGGCAGCATTTCCCCACAGTAAAATGGCGTACGACATTACACTATGAAAGTAACTAAAATAAACTAATCTAGCTGTATCAACGTCAGTTAACTGACGGATCTTCATTACTGCATAAGCCGCAGAGCTAAGTCTATTCGACAATTTAGCTATATGTGGGCCCCACTGAAGCTTGGCATCCAACGTGATGCCTAGAAACACAGTGGTGTCCACAGGATTCACATTCTTATCTTTAATTTGTACACAAGTTATTACCTGCTTAACATTAGGCAATACAAATCTTACACATTTGGTTTTTCCCTCGTTTTAATAGCAAGTTATTAACACTAAACCAGTGAACAATCTTTGAGACCGCATTATTCACATCGTCATAATTTGGGTGTCGTCGTTTCACTTTGAATAAAAGTGAAGTATCATCAGCAAACAATACTATCTCATGACTGTCTTTTACAAAATAAGGTAAGACATTAATATAAACCAAAAACAAGAATGGACCAAGTATTGAACCCTGCGGAACTCCCATTTTAACCACTGATCCCGGAGATCTTTTACCGTTAATGTCAGCCTTTTGAATCCTGTTACTCAAGTATGAGATTAGAAGGCTCAAAGAAGTATCCCTAATTTCATAGTGGTTAAGCTTCCTGACCAAAGTTTCATCTAAAACACAATCAAAAGCCTTGGATAAATCATAAAATACCCCTAGGGCATCCTGAGATTCCTCCCGGGTATCAAATATTTGGATTAAAAGCTCAACACCGGCGTCAGTTGTAGAGCGACCCCTAGTAAAACCATACTGTTTACAATGTAAAAGTTTATTTTTATAAAAATGAATTTGTATTTGGTCTAGCATTAACTTTTCAAAAATTTTACTAAATGTGGGTAGCACAGAAATAGGTCTAAAATTAGAGGGATCAGAAGTGCTACCTGATTTGAACAATGGAATTATTTTACTATATTTCATGAGGTCAGGAAAAACACCACAGTCAATGCATTCATTAAATATGCAAGCTAAAACTGGAGCTATTGTCATAATTACAGATTTAGCGACGTCCACGGAATTACCCCACAGATCAGCAGTTTTCTTTTTATTGAGAGTGTTAAATGTTTTTAATATATCTATAACACAAATTTTTGTGAAAACTAAAATTATTTCACAATCTTTAACATTCTCCTTCAAAACAGATCCAGCTACAGTGGGGGAGGAAATGAAGGTTTTTGTGGTTAAAACTGGAATGTCAGTAAAAAACCTCTCAAATGCTGCAGCAACATCAGCATCAGAAGTCAAGGTTTTATTTTCACAATTTAAATTGTACTCATTATTACGACTTTTGACCTTTCCTGTTTCACTATTTATAATATTCCATGTCATTTTTATTTTGTCATTACTATTCTTAATCTTAGAACTCAAATAGTTTGCCTTGGCTAATCGACATACTCTATTGAATAAATTTGAATAATTTTTAACATATAATTTGAAGTCATCGCTGGTGTTATAGTTGCGTTCACCATAAAGTTCATAAAGGCGTTTCCTACTTCTGTGAATACCAATTGTAGCCCATTCATTAAAAGTTACAGTACCACTAACTGAGATCTTTTTGAAATAAAAGTTTTATTAAATTCTGAACAATAAATGTTAAACAAATTATTATAAAATACATTAGGGTTGTCATTGTATTCTAAATAATTTAATTTTGTATCTAGATTGCTTTTAAAGCGTTCCAGCCGACCTGCAGTTTTTGGTACAACAGTGATATTCTTTTTCATCACTTGTTTACGCTGGTGTGGAAAGCTGACCATTTGGCCGCAATGATCAGAGTCCAGGTTATTAATAATTTGCTTAGCCAGTGGTTTTACATTTGTATATATGTTATCAATACAGGTGGCCGAAGTGGCAGTTATTCTTGTCGGCTCCAAAAATAAATGATTTAAGTTGTATGATAGAAATAGGTTTTTAATTTTAGTTGACATTGTGGAATTTTCCAACAAATTAATATTAAAATCCCCGCAAACAATTATTATTTTAGCTACATTACGGACTTTATGTAATGCCTTATCCATAACTTTTTCGAAATAATCATATGATGCTGAAGGAGGTCTGTACACACTTAATACAACAAACTGCTCCAACTCCACACAAGCTATTTCTATTGTTCGCTCAACCGAGAGGCTCACTATGTCTTTGCGTTCCTTTAATTTAAACTTTTTACTAACAATAATTAAGGAGCCACCATGTATTGCATTTCCTCGACTGAATGAACTTCCTACCAAATGATTCTTAAAATTGAACATGAACTGATGGTCTCTAAGCCAGTGCTCGGTAATGCAAAGAATATCGATATTATTACAGTTCATGAACAATTCAATCTCTAAATCTTTGCCCATCATTCCTTGAATGTTCTGGTGAACAATGTTCATAGATTCTTTTAATGATTGACCGGGGCTTTTTATAAAGCTATTTTTACATTGATTTAATTTCATTTTATTAACAAACATTTCGCAAGAGTTTTCCTCTTTTGTCATGTAATTTAATTTAAATAATTAATTGGAATTTCAGTAGAAACACTACTGACGTCTATGTCAAATATACATTGCTCAATAGAAGCAACTATCTCTTGTCAAATAAAAATTACTAACATAATTGTTAGTGTCAATTAAATGCATTATGTTATTTTTGCAAAATAAATGTAATGTCAGGTTAAGCTTATGTCTAATAGAATTTTCCTCCTGTGGCAAACTACTACAATAGGGTAATGGAAACAATATAATTTTCTTTACAATTAACTTATTCAAACATTCTAAACATTTTATAAGGCTTGTTTTGTTCAGATTGCCTCTATTACCAACAAATAATAATAAGGTGCTATTGGAGTTATATTTATGTTCTACAGCTTTTTTCAAAATATGTTGATAAGAAGCACCCGATATACAATAATTGATAACTGAATGTCCCAAGTCAAATAACAACCGACCCATGTTTTTACCAAATTCATCACTAAATATTACCAAGTCACTATTACAATCTGTCTGACATGGAATCTGGTTGGTTGGTATAAGTTGTGGTACATTTTTAATTGTGCACTGAGTAAGGGAACTTTTGGAAGAAACATCAATCAATTCGACAGAGGAAGAATCACATGGGCTTGATGAACGGCTTGGTAACTGTTTACATTTATAATTACTTGTGAGTGAATCAATCCCTTCATTGTTACCATTACACAGGACTACCAGTTCATCAATGGCCAACATGTGTTCTTTTATTTGACCTTGTGAAAGATCATATTGCTTAGTAATAGATATAAGCGAGTCCTCTAGGTGTGCAATTTTAGTTTGTAGAATTTGTGTATCATTTTTATATTTTAAATTTTTATTGTGTAGTTGTGACGAGTATATATCTAATTTGTCAATTAGGTACAATCTTTCTCTATTTAATTTTACATTTTTAATAAAAAAATTGTGCTTCTTAACTAATTTTTGCGTTTTCTTAATGTACTTATTTATCTTAATATAATTTTTTAGTTTATTTCTGCTACAGCCAGCAAACTTCACTGAGTGGTTGCTATTTTTATTTTCCTCACATGTAAGATCTATAGTGACAGTGGGCTGACTGCTAGCTGTCGCAGAAACCATGGAGGGGGCACAGACTACCAACTCATCGAACAAGCTTTGATTTAATTTTATTTAGTACTCTGCCATAGTCCACGTTTCACCAAACAATAAGGGATGATTTATATTGGAGCGGGCCGTGCACGAGGCGTGCCCTGTCCGGGCCCGGACGGGGGCACTGATTTGAGACGGTGCATACATTTTGTATTTATATTAGAGCGGGCCGTGTCCCGTCCGGGTCGGACGGCACACGGATGCACGGTGTAATATGAACTGCTTCATACAAAATGTATGCATCGTCTCAAATCGGCGGCGTCGTCCGGGCCCGGACGGGACACGCCCCGTGCCCGGCCCGCTCTAATATAAATCACCCCTAACTGCACATGTCAACGTGACAGGTGGTGGGTGAGCCCATCGCCGCTCTTTGCTGTGTTGGATATATGTGCAGTCAGATGGGTTGGTAGTTCTTTTAATGAGCCACCACTACGCAGCTATAGTCGGGCAACTTCGTGCGCGACCGTCCTGCGGGGTACAGACGTTGGCGGGGACGAGGTAGCACGTCATTTTAGAACACGACTACACATAGTTGCACGCGTTGCTCTAGACCCCGCTACACCACCCGCTACCCGCTGACATTTTGGGTACCTCGTCCCCGCTACCGTCTGTCACCACACGAGACGGTCGCGCACGAAGTTGTCGGACTATAAGCAGTAACATAAAAAAGGTACTTACTTATAGCCTTCGAGGGTGCCTCGGAGAACTCCTCAGGGTCGTGGCGGCTCGGCATAGGTTTGCCCGCGGATCGCCGCCGGCCACTAGGCATTGAGCTTGTAGTGGTCGTGTGCTGGGCCGTGGCCGTGTACTGAACCGCTGCCAACTAAAACAACGGTCTCTTATTTATAAAAGCATAAAATGGAAGCGTTTGGTGTTCATCTCATCTGTCATTAGGTGGCGATAAGGCCATCATTCATATATGTTGAGAGTCGTAAAATTTTGTTTAATTTTTTGATCGAAATTATATATTATGACAATGACACTATGTCTCTAGTCTTATTAGACATTCTTTATTATCTGGCATTTGCATATGCACATTTGTATTTAATATGACTGACGGATGTTAGAATTCAGTTAATTAACCAATGATATTATAATTAACTAACTAATAGTAACTTTACTATCAGGGTAAAAGATATACTTACTTAGTTTTTTAATAATATGAGAACATACACGTAAAAATAAAACATTGTTTGGCCTGCTTATGGGCTTTTTCCTTTTATTTATAACTAATGATAATTACGTATTTGTGCGAGAATGTCTAACAGAAGGTGGACCAAACGAGTTACTCAGTGGAAAGGGCCATCAGGCAAGAGGCGGAAGGGGAGACCCTTAGACCGCTGGGAAGATGACCTGAAAAGATCAGCTGGCATAAACTGGTACTCCATAGCACAAGACTGACAAAAATGGGCATCTTTGGAGGAGGCCTTTACCCAAACCGGGGTTCCTGTTAATTAAAAAAAAAACTTATATTACTAACATAATCTAAGCTAACTTACTAACATAAATATTTTTTTTGTATACTGTAATAATAGCAACTACCAACTATTGTAAAACCGGAAATAAAAAGGTTTATTATTATATATCATTATTATTAATTACGTATTTAAATTGTTAACAGTTAGCGCTTTAGGAAGTTATTTTCTTTGGCAGTTTTATAATTTTTATAATTGTATCTATTCATGCAGAAGCAATCACTTTCTGAGTATATGTCGTAACGTAACACATTAAAACACTTGTGCATTATGGTGTCAGTGGATCTAAATGGAGTCTCGCAGTATGCAACGTTCTGTGCGGACGCGTCGATTAGTAAAAGTGTAAATCGGACACGTATCGCGGCGCGTGACGCCGCTCGAACAGTCACCATGAGCAACAAACTCGTGGTAAACGAGCTCCTCGCCTTCCTGCAACAGAAGCTGGACGTGATGGACGAAGTGAGTGCGGTGCAGATCTGCAAGTCCAGCTTCAGCGAGGAAGACGTATCTGCAGCCAAGAAACTTTTGTTTGGGTCACTGAACAAAAGCGACCGAATGGTGTCTCATCGGCGCGACGGGACACCGAAGAGCCTTCAGGAGATTATAACGCTGCTGAAAGAGACCGACCCTGACGACGTGCCAACGTTTGTGGCGAGGGACCTAAATAAGCTCCCTCCCGTTACGTTTGATCACGTCGACGTAACCAGCCTCCTGAAGGACATCGTGACCATGAAGGCGGGCTTGGCGGACGTGGTGCTGAAATACGAGGCATCACAGATCGCTGTGAGTGAGTTGCGCAAGGAGGTCGATAGTTTGCGCGCATCACTCGCAGTAACTAGGTCAGTCGTCGATGACTCAAATGTCAACACGCAACGCGGTGCATTCGTCAATGCACCGCGGCTGAGTTTTGAGTCAGCATTCTCGACGCCAACCTCGTCGCCCGCGCCGTGCAGTGCTGACGCAGTCGTGGCCCCCGCGCGGACGCCGGCTCGGTGCGCCCCGCAGTCGCCGGTGCCGGCTCCCCGCGCCCCGCAGCCGCCGGCCCCCCGTGCCGTGCAGCATGCTGACGCCGCGCCCCGCGCGCCGCCACCGCCGTCCCGCCCCGCGCCTTCGCCCGCGGTGCCGCACGTGACAGCTGTGCCTGAGCCTGTCACCAAACCAACGAAGCCCAGCCGTCGTGACTACGCCTCTGTTGCTGCATCCAACTTAACAGCTCAGAGAATGTCAGAGCGTGACACCATGGATCTAGACGACGACGGTTTCATCAAGGTCCAAAGGAAGAGGGCACGCCGTAACCGGCCGAATCAGAAACGTTGCGGTACCGCACTGACAGGTCCTCAGTTCCTGTTGCGCGCTGCGACGCCGACCACGCTGATGTACCTACCTTTCGCGCCTGCACTACACCATCACCGTGCAGGATGTGATAGAGTACATCAAGACGAAGACCAACTTCCTTCTGAGGGTGGAGCCGCTGGAGTCGCAACACAATGTCAGTTTCAAGGCAGTTGTGGTGCGAGTCCCGACAGCCATGCTGGACACTTTTATGAAGGAAGACTTCTGGCCGAAGGGCGTGATGTACCGGCGTTTCCGCGGGAGATTGCCCACCAAGACCACCGGAGCAGCACAAGCCAGTGCTAAATACTAACATAGTTATAAGTTATATTTACTAACAACAATTGTTTATTTTGTATGTATGTTAGTCTGTAAGGTATATATTATATGGGCCTCATTGTATTTTTTACCATCTACATACATTGTACGTTGCCTGAATTAAATTATTTTATTATTATTTATTATAAATCAGCGTTCAGGCTTGTTTGTATTAATCAATCAACCTAATTTAATATTAGTACCCGGACGCGTAATTCCGTTTCCATGTTCAGTAGGTGACAGTGCCGTCACGAAACGTGCGGGTTTGTAAAACTTAAAATGCTACCAAAATATCCATTTGAACAGCGAATAATCCATAATTTTGAAGCGCGATAAGCAGTTATTGCTGTAAACAAAACAGTAAAGAGCAGAAACCTACAACGTTTTGATGAGCTGTATGTTATTTTCAAAAGCGTGTGTTTCACGCTCCGCTGTTTGAAGTTACGGATTACAGTGAAAAATTAGTAAGACGGTTAGGTTACGTTAGAGCAGTGAATAAAAGAACGCGTGAGCCGAGCGAGCGAAGCGAAGCAAGCGTTTCGCGGCAGCAGCCGAAAACCGGCAAAAACAACGATAATAATATGTTTTGTTTTATCCACTACGCTACGGGTAAGCATTAATTGCACCTGATGGTAAGTAATGTTAAGGCCGAAAGTGGAAGCGCGCTTCACCCGGAATTCTCAACCACTGAGGAACTGGCTCTCTATATAAACTGTCTAACACTACTACTATGTATTAACATTGTTGTGATGGTGGTTAGCCCTACCACCAACCAAATTAGTACACAAAGATGTATGTATTTAATGTAAGTACTAATGTAGTATGTATTAAATGTAAGTTTTAATAATATACTAAAAATATTTTTTAATTATTATAACAACAGCGTAGAAAGTTATTATTACTATTTAAGGTTGACTAAGATAGACACTTCTTTAGAATAGCTAACACATAGCGAAAGCGTGTTCATTTGTCTCGAAGTTGACACGGTTTTAGAAAGGATAATGGCCATTATTGGCCAAACCAAAGCGCGGCCCATACGTAAGGATAGTATCAAAAAAGTTGTCATTTTTTATGCCGTTACAAACGAGGTCAACTAATAGTTATAGAACTTCACAGATTATTAATAGCGAAATTATTAGTTTCTCTTCCGTTTTTAGCATTGAGCTTTAGTTTTTAGAAACATGTCTTTGACATTATATTTTATGGTCCGGAGATACCTACATCATTTGGCCGCGACTTTGTTTAATTACTTCGTTTTGCCATATGCAAAAATGACAATAATAAGGATTACATCTTAGATCATTTAGAACGATTACATGAATAATCTAAATAATTGTAATCCCATAGCATATGAAAATATAATACTTAGGTACAATTATAATTAATTCAGTAAAAATAAACAAAAACAATTCAGTCTTAGAAACGTCGATTTTGTATATATCAGTAAACATTTTTTTAAAACGCCATTTTCGATTTTTATTTTATCTCCAGATTGACTCTTATTGACTCTAAAATTAAAAAGCTATAAAAGTTATTTTATAAGCAATTTATGATAGAAAACTATAGAAATAAAAAGAAATGTTTAGGCAAAAACGGCTTGATCTCAAACTTATAAAAAAAGAGTTTATCTGTCACTGTCATAATATTATGTGAGTTCTGTTTGTGACATTCTGTTCTGTTTCATTCATTCGCTTTGCTACCGTACCTTGTGATCGCTATTTTGTTGTTTTGCCAAGAAAATCTCCGACCTCCTTACGATAATGTACAGAAACGAGCCCGCTACCCACGATGACCCTGGCTTTAAAATGGACTCCGTACGTACCCGCAACTCATGACGACTCTGGCGCGCATATATTGCCGTAATTGTATTTATGGGCGAAGGACAGTAGGCTTTTGTGCTCATGTCATGACGGTTGTATAATAATATGGTGTTTGGGCTGGGCGAGATTTCAAACAAATATCTTCCGTTTCTAGATGATGTTTTAATAGTGTATGAGATTGACGATGAAAAAACTATATCAAAAACCCATATTGTTTATTTGTGAGGACGTGGCGGCGCGTAAGTACTTTAGTGTCATGAACACAGTTCACGCAGTTGTCCCATGTCCACCGTACTAGCTACCCATGTAAAATTGTATTTTGTGAATTTTTTCGCGCAAATAAATGCGGTTCCTAGAAACATAGTAATTCTTTCAGTCCTTTAAATATATGATGAGTGACACATTGAATGAACCCTACATTATTTCTAACCTAAAACAGTACTTTAATAAAATCTTGATTTCATGAGTTCGGTAAGTTTCCTACTGATGAAACTGCTTCATTACGTATTACTTTAATGTACTTTAATAAATAACACTCATCTCTACTCTCTTCACATCGTGGCCAAATACTGTATGGAAAGTGGCCAATTCCCTACTGGTCAATATCATTTAAAAACCGTGCATTATTAGCATTCAAATGAACACTGTGGTGGTAGCATTTAAAGTTTTACAAACCCGTACACGTTTCGGGACGGCATTGTCGCTGAACACGGAAACGGAAATAGGCTACCCCCGTACGGCCGTTCACTAATATTTATGTATGTTCATCCGTTATTCAGTTGCATTTAAGCTATTCTTAGTTTCGGGCTGAATGATAAGTGTGGAAGTTGGGTTTAGGTATTTATAAATAAACATAATTATTCAATATTAATTTTAATTTGTGCATTCAGCTGCTCGTTGTCGACATATTAGCATTCGACTATCACGCTTTCGGTGGTACTTATGTATGAAACCCCTACTCTTTCCAGCATTTCATAACTGTATCGAATGTACGACAGTATCCCGATTGATTTAAATTGACTTTGATTTTACACCAGAATTATTGATAAACTTTTTGATTTCGAATAAATTATAAGAGATTGAAAACAACTTAAAATTATTAACTTGAAAATTCGTGGAATTAAGCCGAATTCACTTTTTCCTTAACTACGCATTCAATATGGCGCAATCGACTACGAAATAAGATCTTTGAATAGGCCTAAGAGAAATTCCAATATAACAGAATGAATAAGCCCAAATATTTTTCAAGGCTTTTGCTTTGCAAAGGAATTATTGTTGAAGTCGTCAAAACTGGTCTGGACATATTTTTATTACAGTCACGTATTTTTTCAGCCAATAGTAACTTTATATTCTTAAAGTGTTTGTAAAATATTTGAATCTCTCATAAATTATTATGTTGTTGGGTGACAAGGGACTTTTGCCCAAAACTTAGTGTTTAAAGGTCGGACATCAGTGTTGTATACCTATGTTTACGTCTTTATTTTCCAACTATCATATTTTTTACAATACAACTTCTTGTTTCTGTGAATGTACTTTATCTGACAACAACAACAAAACTTTATTCCAATTATACTATCGCATCTCGTTTGCTAACATTATTAAACTATTAAATCGGCATTGCATGAAAAGTAAATACACTTTATTTCATTATATAAATTATTTAAAATATATAATTTACGTGAAGATCGGTCCGCAACTTACCGTTGTCCCAATGTAAATTCTGTCATCTTGCGACAACAATCAGGCTTAGCGTCCCTTTAAAAGTACGGAGAAGCTCAAAATATTTTTATTACGGGACCGTAATCAGGTGACTCGGCATTGCAAGAGTTGTTTCAATTACAAGCTCGCAACACGAACGCGCAAGCCACCGCGACATCAATTCTGTTTATTGATCTTCCAATTAATACTTACGTTTCGTTAGGTCGCGGGAAACGTGGAGCGGTAAGCCCACAAGTTACACCCAGAAACACTCATCATGTTCGCATCATATCAACATTCAATCATGTATTTTCAGGAGAGATGATTTATTATTTACTATTAAAACGAATTTTGAACGTTTCCTGTTAGACCTGTTAATTTGTGAACATTCAGCAGTAAGACCCCAACGACACGAGAAACGTTATACAAATTCCTTTTTGTTATACTATTGCAGTCTATTTGCCATACTTTTGAAAGCTACCAAAACAAGAGAACATTTAATTTAAGAGCTATGGATTATAATAAAAGAAAAATTTAAAAAAATAAGATTTTTAAACAAATAACTTACCGAACAATACCGTATAATTGGACAGTATTCCACAGATACTACTATTTAAACCGTATGCGCAACTACTTAAGGGGGGTTAGGCTGTCAGCGAAAATTCCGCCCTTATTACGGGCTCTCGCGGGTGTTACGCGGGTCCGCGGTAATTCGTAAGAGCCACTCACATTTATATCAAAAAGTTGATAAAATTTTAATTTTTTGGAAATCCAATTCAGTCAAGAAATCGAATAGGTGAATACATAATTATGTGTTTATGATTTTATTGGAATCATTTTTGTAAAACACGGTCGTAATGAGTATTTTTAGATATATTTTAGAGTAAACTTCAGGATGGATTTTTTTCTATCAAGCAAAATATTTATAATCGTGTTTTGGTAACAGTCATCCCTTCACACATACGTTCTGTAATACATAATGCAAATTTCAGTGCGAAATATCTAAAATATTTTGAATAACAGCTAATAGAAAACAGTAAATTTTTCCGTTTTCACCACCTAGTAAGGCCCCTTAACCGCTGGAACTAGATGCCATCGAGGCTGGTATTCCTCATACACGCTCAGATATCTGCAAGCATTTTTCTTTGATCCTAATTGGTATGCTTTCAGAAAATTGCTCGGAAACTCGAACCTAAGCTTTTTGTGATATCCAATTGCATGGTACAAGTAAAATTCCTGTATGCAACTAGATATTACTTCGAATACAGACGTGCTTAACAACCTTCATTCCCAGTTGCATAAAGTAACAAAAATTACTTTTGTAACGGCTTGTTAGTTCAACATATTAATACATTAAGTAAAACACAAACAGACTTGTATTATTACTCGATACTTATCATTGCTATTATATAATGAGTATGAATTACTAGCTACAGAAGAAAATATTTCTTATGCAAGTTTTTGTATACATGTTCTGGTTACCATTACTTACAACACTATTTTAAATACATTACTTATTCGATGTAACTAAACTAAGAATATTCAATACAACACTTCATTTCACACAACTTCATACATGTGCAATTATAAGCTAAACTGTTTTCAACTTTGTAGAGTACAATAAATTTCTGTTAAATTTAGTAGGTACTTACATAATTATAAAAACAATATACAGGTTTATAACCACTCGCCCTGGCGATATAATATGATTCCTATGAGTATTTTTTCCAATATAAAACTAAAGCGGTTCTGGAAACATTACACTGAAAATTTCCGATATAAAACTAAGCAAAGGCTTTTCTCGTTTCCTTTCTCCATCGTATCGATCTCAACTTAAACTGTAAGGTCCCGATTGAGGGAAGCATTACCCATTAAGTTTGTAAAACTTGTACAATGTTCTCAACAAAATAAACAGAAGTGTATTGGTAGCGTTTGTAGTAGAAACACATTTGACATTATGGACTGCAGGCAAACATAGACCGTGGAGCTGCCTGCAGCTGTAGCGTTGAACGAAATTGGTCGTTAAATAATAAAACGTTGTTTCAGCTTGTAACAATACAACAGTATATGAGATAACTTAAACATTAGCTGCTACAAAATTAAAGCTTACATAAGTAATTTAGAAGCATATCTCGTTAGTATCTTATTGACCTCTGGCCAAATTATGAAATAACATAAAGCGATTAAACACACCTAACTTATATAAAAAGCAAACAATCAATAATCTGAAATAGATTACTCAGACCCTTAGATACATTATGATAGGAGGAAAAGGGTTGATTGATTAACATGTCAAAAGTGATGAAAAGGACAAAATTAACGGTAGCTGACCCTGTTGTCGAGCGTACGTCTGTCGTACATTCTACTACCAATATTATATACCTAATACCTTCGATCAACATGGTTTTGTTGATCGAAGCCTAATACATAAATTTACACTGACGTATATTATTTTACAAACGTCCTCCAAACCCAGAAATTAGAAGGCTTCTGTGAATGTTCAAACTTTTTTGTTTTAAGATTGCTGGCTGATTTATGAAACTTTTTTCTTACCCAAATTAAATATAAAAAGGTAGTCGACGGTCACTTTATTTCAATGTTATTGCCTGAAGGCCGATTTAAGGTGCATTTAAACTAAACGAACAAAGAGCTAGAGCTAGAACAAGAGCATTCTTTCATGATCTTTTAGTGTAAACGAAAGCTCTATAACTGCGTTTACACCAAAATATCAAAGAGCAATTGAATGAGAACGAAGAACTAGAATGCTCTAGACGCTAGCTAGGCGTTTAGATCAGCCGAATGCTCATTGCTCATTTTTGTCAATTTTTTGTGGTAGGTGGAAGTGCTTTGTTGTGTCCGACTCTGACAGCAATATTATAATTGCAAGTGCTGCATTTATTATTTTGTCTCAAACACTCAAAAAGAAAAGAAGGAAGAGACGTTAATGGGTGACCAATTTAATGCAACGAAGGATACAGGATAATGTAGATGAAACAATGACGGATATGAAGTGATATATCAAACACTGGTTATATCGAGAACGGAGCTACAGGGAACTGATATAAGTATCAAGAAGTGGTCATATCGGGAAGTTGCCATAACGGGAAGTGGTCATATCAGGAACGGACATATTAGGAAGTAGTCATCACTAACCGAAAGGGATAGATAGTAGATAATATGTATTTAAATCGTTATGGTTCGTTTACATGCTTGCCGAGGCTTGGACGCGTGGAAATGTACCATTAGAACACTTTGAAGAGACCGCTCCGGGGAGCGAGCAAGTCTGAATACGCAAGAACGCTCTAAGCAACTGTTCGCACGCTTTAGTGCCGTTTACATCAAGCGAGCGAGCATTCTTAGAATATTCCATAGAACGCAATAGAACAACAAAAGAATGCTCGGAATCTGTTTACAGTAGAAGAATTTAATAGAGTGGGGATAGAATGAGCATTCGCTCGATTGATGTAAATCGGCCTTGAGGCCAATTTACATCAGCCGAGCGAATGCTCATTCTATCCCTGTTCGATTTTGAACAGATATTGAACACTAGGTTCTATGGGTGTTGTTCCTTTGGCCATCTTAGAAAATAAGAGAATCTTAAAAAATAATCTATGGTCGAAGTTTTTGTCATATGCTTGGAAAAATATGCTAGGTTAGTGAGCTCCACGTAAGGTTGACCTTGATATCATGGTCCGTGGGAGATAGTGCAGTGATCTGGGTTTGTGGAATCTGACCTGCCACGTGAGGCTTGGAGTTGCCCGTGGGACCGCGTCAGGGGCGCGCGCTCCTACTCATCGTTGGATCAACGTACAGGAGAGTACAGCAGCGCAGGTCAGACCCACAACCAATTAATTAAATACAATTAACGTGGTGTATCGCCCCACGTTCAGAGCAAACTCCAGCTCGTTTCACTTTCAGGTGTTAGTCCATGGGTGCGCTTTGAGCCTGGTTGATGTACGGCGAATGAGGTGGGGTTTGGCCAGAACAATCCCCACTCCATTAAATTCTTCTAATGTAAACAGACTCCGAGCATTTTTTCGTTGTTCTATTGCGTTCTGCATAGAACGCTTACTAATCATAACTTCTTTGAAATACTTGCAAATAATAAAATAACAATTTCTACAATCTTTATTTGTAAAAAACATTTACCTATAAAGATTGTAGAAATTGTTGTTTAGTTTTCTCATTTTGTTTTCCCTACTTTAAGAAATCCTTAAAAAAGAAAAACCTTTATTTAGATAAATTGTAATATTTACCATATCATCGAAATTTGAACCAGTTAATGTAGCTAAGGTTCCTTTTTCATCTTGTTATTCTATTTTTATAGGTAGAGATCCTACGTTAACTACATAAAAATAATTAATCTGCTTTTAGAACCATGAAAATACATATTTTTAAGTTTTTCAGTTCATCCTGTGTAAGAGTCTCGGTTAGATAGAGATAGATAAGTATTTTTTCATTTTCATTTTCAAAGAGATAGATAAGTATAAAAATAATATTGCAGCTTTTCCTAGAAACAACCATTCTTCTTGAAATGGAATATAATTATATAGATATTTTTTTGCAGATTCAGACTTATCCTGTTTCGATTTTAACTATAACGACAAGCAAAGTGTATTTCTTAACTAACCCTACAGCCCCTATAGACAAGTGGCAAACGCTCACTCCATTTCTTTTCGTAATTTGTCGTACACTGCACATTACTGTGTAATTTATTTATTTTTATTTCTTCTACTACTTAGGGTGGCTCTCCTACTAATGAAAGTTGGCAGTCAGCTCTGCATGTTTGGACTTGTTTCTGGAAAGCGAAAGAGTTTAGCGGCATTCGCTGTTCCCGTCCACTCTCGAATGTTTTGCAACCACGACTTTCTTCTGCGACCAGGTCTCCGTTTTCTTGCAACTTTTCCCATTATTATCAGTTGCAAGAACTCGTATCTGTCGTGTCTAAGCACATTGCCCAGCTAAGCAACTTTTCTTTGCTTGATAGTTTGCAAAAGCTATGTTTCTGGACAACCCGTCGCAGAACTTCCTCATTGGTGACTTTCTGAGTCCAGGATATATCCTGAAAATATATCCTGGACTCAGAAACATTCCAAATCTTCTATACGTTTCCTGAGATCTTCCTTTATAGTCCAAGCCTCAAATTCGTATAAAAGTATAGTATAGGCCAGATGTAACATTGGGGAAGACGTATTCGGAGGGCGATCATAAGGTTTCGGTTGCAAAGTACCTTTCTCATTTTTCCAAAGGCACTGCGTGCGATATTTATATTTAAGGATTACCAACATGACATCTATGTCACGAAATCGAAATGATTACATTTTGGTGCTGATTTATAAAAAAACACAGAAGTACCAATCTAGTTGCGGCATGGAATGAAAGATTTAAGTGATATGCAGGAAACAAACCAAGTTTACTGTTGTTCCTGCAACCTTTGGCCATAGGCGACATTGCACAAGAAAGGTATAATTTGAAAACCCAATAATAAAAATATTATGTCACACCAATGCATTATTGTTCAATAGTATTAACTTATTTTACCTACATATACGAGTACTACAGTCATAAAACTCATAAACTCAAAAAGTGTACAAATTCATCAAACGACTCACGAAGGAATGTGAAAACAAATAAATTACATTTTTATTTCTTAGAACAAGTTAAAAATGTTATAAGAGGACACATTTTCACTCCGTATTTCAATTTTATGTAGGTTAATTTTAACTATTGTGATACATTTAAATGTAAAGTAATTACTTACTAAATTTGTTAAAAGTGTTTGCTGTTTGCTAATTTTAAAACTGTTTTGCTCCACTTTTAACCACTTCTCTTAATTTTAATTTTTATAGTGCTGTATGTGTAACTTTGTTTTGTGTGTTTCTTGCTTGTCATGTTGTGCGTACGCCTTTTTGGGTCACAATCTGGGACTTTTATTAATGGAATTTATATATATATTTATTCATAATTAATAATAACAATGATTGTAACCTGTCGTGTATGCCTATTTTAAATAAATAAATTAATAATAATAACACTAACACATCTTTGTATTCACCTCTAGCTGTCATTTTTGTATGAGTTTAGTTATGCAGATTTATGAGAATGGCACACGTCAATATTCGGGTGAAAACGCTACTGAATCATAGTAATTTGTAATATTCTCGCGTAAAACGAATCTGGGGAAAAACGTCATTAACCCTAAAATTTATGGTGATGAATAATAAACTCAGTATTCAAAAATGAGAAAAACGAAAATTATTTACTTCATGAAAGTGACCAAGAGTATCAAGGAAAAACAGAGGTAATGTTACAGGGTTCTAACAATTAAGAAGTATATTGTTCAGCGATGACCGCTGAATTATTATACCTGAATTTAGGTTACCAAAAAAGTGCCAATCGACCTGTGAGTTGTTGACGCGAACTTAATATAACTTTCTAACATTTTGTAATAGACTGGCGTTGATTAGATTTGGAGCACTTACTCTGTCCGAGTAGTCGAAAGCGGCCGTCCCTCGACCTTCTAGGTACTCCTGGAACTGCGATACTACGCACACCATTGCGTATATCTGAGGACAAATCAATGACACTTTATATTAAGCTGAATAGTTCAAAAAGAAATATTACGCTAGCAAAAAAATGTAGGTTATCTATTTACACTTATGATAATAACATTAAAAATATAGGCGGCTGAGAAGAAGCTCGGCGTTTCGTCAAAGATCTGTCGAAGCGCCATTTCGAGGTCTCCGGCGACCGAAAGGCTGGTAGCTACTTTGCCCAAGCAACTGTAAGGAATAACGAGAGGAATGGCATCGGCTGCCATCGCCAATGTTCGGGTGGTCCCGGCAAGCGCGGCGTGTGCCCTGAGATCTACGATCTTCCTGATTAGTCACACTTGGACGTCATCGGAGACACACGCGTTTTCTCATTCGATTAAAATATCTTTTGCCCTGTAATTGTTTCCAAGTGAATAACTAATATAGATATATGTATTCAAAAGTTTGTTCAAGTTTAATTTCTCTCCGTAAATAAGTTTTCCTTTTAGCTCAGAAGTGGGATGAACTTATTCCCACAAAAGTGTATCAAAATTTAACAAGAACGCAAGTGTCCCGAGGCGTCACATTACCTTAGAGGTGGTAATGAGTGAGCCCTTTGTATAGCCGCCCGTGTTGCTGAGCTGGCCCTTGGTGTTGTTTTCGTAGTGGTCGCCGGCCGGCGCGTTTGTTATTGTTACAAACTTATTCTTACATTTTCGCTCACTCGCGCCGCCCGCCGTGATCGTGATAATACATACGAGTAATTATTGTCTTAACCGCCGTTTGTGAAAGAAGTTTTTGTTTGCTGTGGTCACACATCACCTGTGGTGATTTCTTTCATTGTGTTGTGTAAGCAAATATGGACATTCATAAATTAGTGGAGCGATTAAAATCGCTAGAGAAGAAAGTTTACGGCGTTCCCCGGAGCCCTAATGAAGATGGGTCGCTGACGCCGCCACTGTCGTCGTCGCTTGTGAGCGGTGACCGGAGTTCTGTTCGACGTTCAGCGTCGCCGGTGACGGCTGTGGGTAGTACCACAGGCACCACGGCCCCGGCTCAGCGATCATCCACGTCGAAATGCGCGCTGGGTGCCCCGGCATCTACGCCTTGTTCCGGGCAGGGTGCGGTCGTATTGGCGCCGGTGGAGTATGCCAACGTGCCGCACACCGTGGTGACGCCAACGATGCCAGCTATGTCGGCCGGATTATCCGGCCTACTTTCATCAACAGCGTGCGCGCCGCCGCAAGGTACCGCGCACCTCGCGCACCAACAGGTGCTCCCCGCGTGCGCACCGTTTGATGAGGTGACCAATGTAACTGGAATTGGGTATGCCCATTCTCAATCACAGTTACGTTACGTTGGGCGCAGTGATCCCATACCTGAGTTCGACCCGCAAAAATCTATAATTAGTATGGAGAACTGGCTTAAGAAAATTGAAGGACTCTCTCATATGTATGGCTGGGATGAAAAGACGACCATATTCAACACATCTTCAAAATTGAAGGGCTATGCCCGCCAGTGGTTTGATCAATTAATTGATATCAATATGACATGGTTAGGATTTAAAGCTGAGCTTATGGTCGCCTTTCCATCCCGGAAAAGTAAATTAAGTATGTTGCGTGATTTAGTAAATATTATTAGAAAGCCCGGTGATGATTTTATGCAATTTTACCATGATAAATTGGCTCTGGGTAATGCTTGTGGTCTTCCACCATCCCTCACAACGGAGATTATTATAGGGACAATCGGGAGCCAAGTGGTTGAAATTGGTGCTGTCTCGGCAGCTTGTAATGAACCCGCTAAATTATTACACTATCTGTCCTCGTTACGTACTACCGCTGAGGTTAGTACCTCAAATACCACACATAACTATCATACCTCACCTAATTATAATACCTCAAAAGGAGTACGGTGTAGTTTGTGCAAGCGACGGGGACATATTTCATCCACTTGTCGTTATAAGCGTGATAAGTCATTGTGTTCTATTTGCAATAAGCTGGGTCATGTAGCCGATAAGTGTTTCCGCAAAGTAAATAGATGCTCGTACTGCGGTAAGCCGGGTCATATTAAAGATGAATGTTTAAAGTTAAAAGCTCGTAATGCGAATAAAAACCCCGCATCAACTGTATCACAGTCGGTAAACGCTATAAATAACGAAAATCGATCTGCTAGTGCTAAATATTATATGATGGTCAAAGTAAATAACTCTCCGTTAGAGGCGTTTATTGATTTCGGTAGCTCATGTATAACGATCACTCACTCCGTTGCAAAACAGTTAAATATTGAAATTCAACCTTGTGATGCTAACTGCGTTATTGGCGGGTTTGGTGGCTCTAAGATAACACCAATAGGTGAATCTTATGTGCGCATTTGTGCTGATGAAGCGTCGTGTGAGACTCGCGCGTATATTGTACCAGACTTTGCTCAAGATATTGGTGTGATTGTCGGGCAACCGTTTACCGATTACCCAAACGTTTATGTTATTAAGACGCCGATGTCTTTAAAGATGTATAACGCAAATAATTTATGTGAGTTACCCAGTATATGCGAGGATGCCGAGCGTATTAAGTTTATGCCAGACGGCAAAGTCACTTTGTTACCCGGGATTAATAAAATAGTGGTATCGTGCGAAGAGGTGATTTTCGGTGAAGCGTCTGTGCGCCACACGGAACATAAGTCTCCTAGGGCTGAGTGTGTCATCCCGGAGCATCACCTCGAAATTATCAACGGCAGGGCTATAATGAATATGATAAATCTTAATAAAAATAGTATTGACTTACCGGTTAACCGATGTGTTGCCCGCGCCACGATAACCGATGGTCGCAAAACGTACAAGGTTGGTAATAATCTAGGTCCTGATGTGCTTGCTGAGCTGGAGTCTATCCTAAATGAATATTCAGAATGTTTTTCTGATGACGATGATGGCAAAATAGGTAAATGCTCGGTAAAAATGCACATCGAACTGACTGATAAGGAGAAGGTAATATATTATCGCCCCTACCGCATGTCAGCCAGTGACCGCGATAAAGTACGCGAAATAATTAGTGACCTCTTAAATAAGGATATAATAGAAGAGTCTACCTCTCCATACGCCAGCCCGGTGCTGCTCGTTCCAAAAAAGACAGGAGAGCCGCGCATGTGCGTCGATTACCGCGCACTTAATAAAATAACAAAAAAAGAGCGCTACCCCTTGCCACTTATACAGGATCAATTGGATCGCTTGTCTAAAGCTCGCGTCTTCTCTTGTCTCGATATTTTGTCCGCTTATCATTGTATAAAATTAGACGAGGATAGTAAACATCTCACGGCGTTTATAACGCCGAACGGACATTATCAATACAAACGAATGAGTTTCGGTCTCGCGAACGCGCCAGCCGTGTTCCAACGCGCTATAGATGAGATACTTGGGCCTCTTAAATTTGAATTTTGTACTGCGTATTTGGACGATATATTGACGTACTCTAGTCAGACGAATATTGCCTTACAACACTTAAGAGCGGTATTAGAACGTATTCGTGATTCTAAAATGACTCTCAGGCTCGATAAATGCTCGTTTCTCGTTACCCGCGTGGAATATTTAGGTCATGAAGTTAGCAATGGTGAAGTAAAACCAGCTCAGCATAAATTAAATGCTGTTAAAGATTTCCGAGTACCCGAGAACGTACACCAGGCAAGACAATTCATGGGTTTAGCCAGTTATTTTAGGAAATATGTGCGCAATTTTGCCACTCTCGCGCGATCTATAACTTTACTTACAAAAAAGGACCAACCATGGACCTGGGGCTCTGAGCAGCAACAAGCCTTTGATTCTATTAAAGAAATATTAGTCAGCCGTCCCGTATTACTTTTATTCAATCCCGATTATGAGACGCAAGTACACACGGACGCGTCCAAACACGGTCTCGGTGGTATTTTATTACAAAGGCCGCCTGGTGGTTCGTTGCAACCAGTGGCGTACGCTAGTCGTCAAACGACTACCGCAGAGCAACGCTATCATAGTTTTGAGTTAGAAACATTAGCTGTCGTAATGTCATTGCAAAAGTTTCGAGTTTACTTGAGCGGTATAAAATTTGTAATACTCACCGACTGCAGCGCTTTGCGGTGGACATGGTCTAAACGAGATCTGAACCCCCGTATTGCGAGGTGGTGGCTCGAAGTTCAAGGCTATGACTTTGACGTGGAATATCGCGCTGGTAAGTCCATGGCTCACGTGGATGCGTTGAGTCGCAATCCCGTGGAATCTGTAATGCGTCGTGTAGAAAAGGACCTAATAGAAAGCATGCAAGAGGATGATGACTCAATCCGTCTCACGGTAAACCAGCTTAAGGATGAGCTTTCCGTCGGTAATGTCAGCGGTTTAGCACGAGATTACGTACTTGATAATGGCGTACTGTTTAGAAAAATTAATAATAAAAATAAAGTGGTCGTGCCCCGTCAATCTCGATGGTCCCTTGTACAAACATTCCATGATAATAATGGGCATGCCAACTACATTAAAATATATGATGCTCTGAAAGAAAAATACTGGTTTGGTGGCATGAGGCGTTTTGTTCAAAAATATGTTGGCGGTTGTATATCGTGTCAATACGCCAAGAAACCCACTGGTCGTAAGGTAGGACTACTACACCCCATTGAAAAGGTGGCTGTACCATTCCACACAATACACGTGGACCACCTCGGCCCATTCTGTAAGAGTCCATCAGGCAAGATGCATATTTTAGGGATCGTCGACGCTTTTACTCGTTTTATATGGATCGAGGCGGTCCGCGATACTAGCTGTGCAGGAGTATTAAAAACTTTTGACCAATTCATTAAAACATTCGGATTGCCAAGCCGCATTATTAGCGATCGTGGTAAAGCATTTGATTGCCACGACTTTAAAAAGTACTGTCGTGATAGGCAAATAAAACATGTTATGACAGCAGTTGCTAGTCCGAGGGCCAACGGTCAAGTAGAGCGGTTTAACCGCTCCATATTAAATGCTCTAGTTGCTTACGTTGGTGAAGACGAGCAAAATCGCTGGGAAGAGTTTTTGCCTAAAGTACAATTGGGTCTTAATTCTAACGTTAATGTCAGCACAGGAAAATCTCCATTAGAATTGCTGTATGGTTTTCGTCCGCGGCTCGCAGGCGACATTGTCGTGCCAACAAGGTCCGATATTACCGCAATCAGAGCGGGTGCAGTTACTCGCTCGCAAGAGGCAGCCCGACAATCAAAAGCTTCCTTTGATAAGAGGAGACGTGAGGGCGTCCCATTTAAAGAAGGAGATCTTGTTCTTGCAGAGCGCAAAGTATTTAAAAAAGGACTTCGTAGTGGCAAGCTTATGTCACGATTTGACGGACCATATGTGGTACGTAAAGTATTGCCTCATGACCGATACTTAATAGCGAGCACTAGTACTCGCGGTCGTCCCTATAAAAATGTTCTTGCCAGGGATAAATTGAAACTTATGCAGTATCCTACTGACCTTGACTCAGACTAAACCGTTTTTGTACTTTTCTATAACCACTGATATGTGTGCCATTTACGAAATATTGAGAATGTTGAGATTGTATTATGATTATGATTCTAACAAATATCTTATAGATGCAACTTCGGCTACGAATAATGGGTTACCAAATTGTTGTGTAGTTTCCATATTAAACTAGTAGTACTTAAAATTTAATGTTTAGTTATTCTATACGGTTACGTTTATTGTTCATGGTAGGATTTAAGACTTAGATAATAATATGATAGTTTATGGTAGGATTTATATAGAATTATGAGCTTATTATTCGTGGAGAAGATGCATATATAAGTTGAGTTTGATGGTTGAGATGAGTGGTTGTTGCTATAAATGCGTGACAGAAAAATAAGTGTGGTGTTAAAAATATGTTTCATATTGAATGTTAGTTTGCTTAAGGTGTGATAAAATAAAACTGTGAATGGTTAAGTTAACAGACTTTTGTTATGATTATGACCCGACCTAATGGACAAAACGAGTTTATTAAATGAGGCTTGTAACAATTAACTGGTCTTTCACTGACTGAATCGTATCATATCTTATCTATTATGCTTACAAAGATACTAGGTATATATAGACAGGCAATGACTTGGTGTCGCGTCTATAATGTGAAGCTTCCAATGGTTGGTAATAGATACACTGTGTCGTTACCGCCGACAGACATGTTTTTTTAACGTGTCGTCTATAGATGACAGATAACCGGGGTATCGGCGCCCCAGTTTAAGGTCCTCAAAATACACATTCATGTCAGCAGTGATCTTTGGCCCTGGTGTCGTCATCTGACAGATATCTGGTCGTCGTCACTCAGCAAGTGATAGATGGCGGAAGGTGTCGTCTTTGATGATAGATGATCCCACGTATAATTATTATTGCTTTTTCAGTCAGACAACTAACAATGGTAGTCGACTGATTGACATTCATCAATTAAATCTGCTGATTTTATAAACGTGGGCGTCATCATCTCTACGACAGATACATTTACAAGAGTCGTCGAAAAGCGCCGGACACATTAAGAAGTGGCAATACAATAATTCTGCATCCTATAAGGATATAGCGTTGTACAGTGAATAGTTCATCACATCACTAATTTCATTCTCTTCTTCTCGTTGTACATTTTATTATAAAGTAACGCTTCGGCTGTTGACTGTGCAAGGTCGCTCAAGGCACATTAATACGTGCCGTCACTAACGTTTCTTCACAGCAATGACAGACCACCTCAAGAGGTGTCGTCATATACCTACTCTCTAACTACGCGGGGACGCGCAGGATCATCAGAATGGCCGACTGTAAGGAATAACGAGAGGAATGGCATCGGCTGCCATCGCCAATGTTCGGGTGGTCCCGGCAAGCGCGGCGTGTGCCCTGAGATCTACGATCTTCCTGATTAGTCACACTTGGACGTCATCGGAGACACACGCGTTTTCTCATTCGATTAAAATATCTTTTGCCCTGTAATTGTTTCCAAGTGAATAACTAATATAGATATATGTATTCAAAAGTTTGTTCAAGTTTAATTTCTCTCCGTAAATAAGTTTTCCTTTTACAACGTATCAGTTTAGCCATACAAAAGGGCAACGCTGCCAGTCTCTTGGGGACTTACTTAGCCGCGCGGCAGCGGTAAGTTTAAAGATATTTTCTATTTATAAGATATTTTTAGGTTTTTAGTTTTTAAGTTATTTAGTTACACTTTATTATTATTGTTTCGTTTTTGTATAAATATATTAAATATAGGTATATATACAGATAACCAAAATTATACAATTCTTTTATTAATAATAATTATTATTAATTATTATTACCGTCCTCACCTACGGTGCTCAGACTTGGTCCTTGACGGAACATCAAAAGCACGGACTCAGGGTTTGCCAGCGAGCAATGGAGCGCAGTATTCTGGGAGTTAAGCTATCAGACCGCATCAGAAATAGCACACTGCGGTCCAAAACCAAAATCGCCGACGTTGGTCAAAAAACTGCCAACTTGAAGTGGAACTGGGCTGGACACGTCTGCCGCATGTCGGACGAGCTGTGGACTAAACTCACCACTGAGTGGAGTCCACGCAACGTAATCGCGGCAGGCCCAGAAGGAGATGGCGGGACGAGCTAGACTACTATCGGAAGGACTGGCAAGTTACAGCCCTAAACCGTGAAGAGTGGGGGGAGAGTAGGGAGGTCTTTGCCCTTTGCTCAGTGGGACAAACCGGGCAGAATAATAATAATAGTACCTTGGCTCACGAGGTTGCCGCCATGTGGGATGTGGATTCAACTATTATTGTACCGATAGTCGTTTCGGCACACGGTCTTATAGCTAAGAGCCTCGATCTACATCTAGAGAGGCTCTCGCTAAAAGGTTGGGTCAAGGGTCAGATACAGAAGGCAGTACTCCTTGACACGGCACGTATTGTGAGGAGGTTCCTCACTCTGCAGCCCTAACCACCGATAGCTTGGGTCCATCCCCGCTGCCGGTGGCAACCTAGGTTAAGTTTTTTATAATATTTTATATTGTAAATATGTTTTATATAAAATATTGTAAAAAAAATTTCTTAAAATGTATATTTAATAAAAAGAAAAATAATTAATAATAGTATTATCATTTTTTATTATGCATAATTGCATGTAGGCAACAGGTAATATATAAGGTTTTCAGTTCAAAATGGTCAATATTACAACTCACCGCAATGCCGAAGTTTTGTGTTTAAATATTCAGCAGTGTTTGGAAAGCATAGCGTATGATTGCGATGTCGGGTGTCGATAGGTTATAAAAGCTTTATAAAATGATTGTGTGGCCATGGGTTAATTAGCTTATATGGTTAAGAAGGGCAGAAATTTTGTCTAGAACAAAACTGAAAACAGCTTATAATCTTGAAATGAAACACTTTTTACGAATTAAATCGCGTTTAAATTTACTACTACATAGTTTTTTTTTTAGTTTATAACCTTTTCTTATACGCCTATTATATGTGATGTGCGAAAATAAATAACAGTTTATTGATGCATCAATCATTACCAAAACTACGATTATGGAACTAACACGTATCAAATTATTTTATGTTTAACACAAGCTAAACTAATTACTGTGCATAATGAACAAGGGCTGTCTTAATTAACATTGTTTAACTCCAGGAGCAAGCCGGCCGTGAAATAACGTAACAGAGGCTCGAACATCTGAATAACAATGCCTTAAACACAAAGCAACTGAATAATAGAAGTCTGGATAACTCTTATACGAGCAGGCTTCGATTGAATAATCGTAATCTGTTTTCGGCACCTTTTGTCAATCTCTCATTTTCGAATCGGCAGACTTTAAACAAGCCTTACTTTTATGTTGTCGTGTTTCTCAATTGACTTTTAACTTACAATAAAAGTAGATTTTACGGTTATTATTACCTAGCCTTTCCTAAAGTACAGTTTAAATGTTAAAAAGTGCAATGTCTAAATACAGCCACACTCACGAAACAAAACTTTAATGCGATGTCGGCGATTTTAAAAGTCTGTTGTCAACGTGCGGTAGGTAGGGAGAGCGGGGCTGGAAGTTCCGATTTTTAAATAAGATGAAGATTGTAACAGTTAACTGTTAGAATAACATAGCGCACCCCTAGATAAAAACTTCGGTAAATCAAAAAAACTAACTTTTCAGAATGAGGAATAACTGATTTTGGCTTTAAATAAGCCAATAGAGATGTCAAGAAATTAGTAATACAAAATAGAATGTAACATGTTCTGAAGCCTAAAGTATATTTTATACTATCCCCTCGAATCGATAAAAATCCGTTTTATTAGTTGCTTTAGTTTTCTTTACATAACAAGCAACTTTTTTGCGTCATAATTAGAATTACTTTATCTGAAATAAAAATTAGTTAAGTAGGTACGTTACTTTACACCTTAAAAGTTAAACACTGGCTTTGTACGATAGGAGGTTAAATAGGATTAAAAACATTGAAATAAAACAATTTTGTAATCAAATGTTTTTTTTATCTATTTGATTAGGTGACGAACAAAGGTGACGAAAATATGAAAAGTTCACTTATTAACGTAGTTCACTATATTAAACTAAATAGTACTTACTAGGTATTCTTATTAAACTTATTACTCTTATGATAACAGCTGCTATTTATGACTTTTCTATGTAACAAGAAGATAATTTGTATTATTTAAGTATTATTATAACTATTGTATTTATAATTTGCAAACAAACTACACTGGCCTGCAAAATAAGTATCAACTTTTAAAATTGTAATAACTTTTAAAGTACACAAGATACACAAGACACCAAGACTTAAAAATGTATTGTATAATTTACTATAGTTTCAAAAAAAGCTGATAAAACTGCTATAAAACGTTTTTTATTTTAAATCTCTAACTTTTATAGTTTACAAAAAATGAAATTTTAAAAGTGTGATACTTATTTTTGCAGGCCAGTGTATTTCTTAATAAATACATAGGTCACACTTAAAAGTTTCCGGAACTGGCCACTTACATAAACAATATTTAAAAAGTAATTACAACATTTGAAAATGGAACTCTTTGGCTGTAGAATGCAGTTTGTTTCATCTGACTGTCAACTGCTTTTACACCGTGGCGCCATTTTAGAAATTGCGTGTCTACATTAACATGGATTTAACTCGGGAAAATTTTCGTAGTATGATTTTCTACGATTTTAAGTGTAATGTGACAGCTCAACAGAGCATCGCTCGGCTTCAATCTGCTTTTTGATTTGCGCATCCTTAGACATAGGCATGAGTCAAATACAATCATCCTACACAAACATTTGAGTGTGAGAAAGCTGTGCTCGCGGTGGATATCACACAATCTGACCAAAGCTCAAAAAACGGACCGCGTCACTTGGTGCAGTGCCATGCTTACCAGATTCAACGAAGGTGCGTCAAATTTGGTGTGGAACATAGTAACAGGTGTCGAAACATGGATTTATTACTACGATTCCAAAACAAAGCAGCAATCGAGCATATGGGTCTTTCAAGATGAGCCGAAACCAACTAAAGCGGCGCGCGTGAAAAGTGCATCTAAGCGGATGATTGCTGCTTTTTTTATTTAAACTGGACACGTGTCTACTGTTGCTTTAGAGAGTCGTCGTACCGTGAATAGTGACTGGTACACGACCATTTGTTTGCCGGAAATTATTGACGAACTCCGTAAAAATAACCGTAAACGCCGTGTCATCTTGCACCACGACAATGCTAGTTCCCACACGGCCAGACAGACAAACGAATTTTTGAAGGTGAAAAACGTAGAACTTATGAGCTATCCTGCATACAGTCCTGACCTTGTGACTTTTTTCTGTTCCCAAAAATTAAGAACCAATTACGCGGTCAACGATTTTCATCACCAGAAGAGGCTTGTCGAAGAGTATGAAAAACACGTTTCTAAGGTCACCACGGAGGTGTGGCACAAAAGTTTTCAAAATTGGTTTAATCGAATGAAAAAGTGCATTTACGCAAAGGGAGAATATTTTGAGAAACAATAAATTCATTTTTGATCTTTAATGGTATTTTTTTTTTATTCATTCCGGAAACTTTTAGTGCGCCCCTCGTATAGCAGGCACCCACCTAATTTAATTAATATTTGGTACTGATTCTCTAAGATTTAACATTTTACTTTTTTTAATTGCCTCTGTGGTCTAGTGGCTAAGCCAGCGGTTTCCGACCCAGAGGTCCCGAGTTCGATTCCTACATCTTTGTGTACTCGGTTTGGTTTGTTGTATCGCTGTTAAGTCCGCCTGGCTAGCTACCACCATCTTATCTAAGTCTGTCGTCAAAACAAGGATGTTTATAATTATAATGGTTGTGGTCCGACAGTTTGAGGATTCCGGGTGAAGCGCGTTTCCATCTATTCGGCCTTATCGTCACTACCATCAGGTGAGACGAAGGCTTAAGCGCTTATCCGTTGTAGAACCATTGTATAGCATAGGATGGAGCTGTTGGCTGATCAGGAATCTTTTTTTCTGCATTGATGAGTTCCAACATAATTTGCCTGTCATTGTCCTAAAATAAATGCTAATATCCTTATCATTATCAAAAATCAAGTAAACTCAAGCAACTCAAAATTCCCAATTATCGACCCATAGTGGGTCATGAACATTAAAACAATAAAAAAATGTAATTTAAATTTGTTAGGTTAACAACTTTAAATTATATTAACAAGTAATTATTTCATTAAACAGGCGAAAAAAAGCAAAGTTTAATAACATTCATTCAACCTAAAAAAGTACAAGTAAAAAAGAACCTAAGTCGGAATACATATTTTCTTTCATTTAGCTCGAAGTAACAGGAAATATGAAAAAAAAAATATAACGCAATAAATACCCCACAAGTAATATACAGTTTTATTTATCAACTAGCTTCTGCCCGCGACTTCGTCCGTGTGGAATAGTTACTTTAGGCTAACGCTAACTTTAACCCGCGACTTTGTCTACGTAGAAGGTGAAAACCGCCGACCTTGCACATCATAAATGCGCGGCGCAGTGTACTTGATCATTATTTTGCTGCGTTGTTACTTTAAAACTGCGATATCTCCTAAGATATTCATTGAAATCGAATGATGAAAAAGGCAATTTTGTTTTAAGTTAAATACTTGTGATGAATAATGTTTTTATTTGGGCAATGATTAATATCATGTTTATAAAAACACCTTCGCAAATAATGCATTATTTTAGAACAAATTTGGTTAGCATCCAAATGGTTATAGTGAGCCAACCTTGAAAGATAGACATATGCTGTCGCAGACTTTTTTTTAGAACTTTTAGGCTGGATTCGACCAAACTGGAATAAGACTTACTCCGAGATTAGTCTATACAAATTCGGCGTTTAATATAGGTATAAGACCTTATTCCAGTTTGGTCGAATCCACCCATAAAGGGAAACAACTCCTTCATACATGATTCTTGCGAAACTTTAACCGTTTACCGTGCAGCGCACACACGACTCGTAGGTAACTAAAATGGCGGCTAGCGCGACACGACTCCTGTGCAACGCAACGCATTATAAATGTATTGCTATCTCTTTTCCTCACAAAGTTATTGCTGGCGGAACAATTTACCCCGGAAACCTCCAGCACCGCTCGAGGTTCGGCTTTGCTTCGGTTCGGTTCCGCCGACAGCGGGCTCTCCCTACATAAATATGACATTGCTACGAGTACCTAAGCATTTCAAAATGGTTAAACAGATGAATACACGAATCGAACTATTTTGCAGCTTATTTTCAGCGTTTGCATTTACACACTTAGTAATTTGCAATTCTGTTAGTTGGGACGTCATTAATAAAATTGATAATAGTAATTTATATCTATAAAAGTATTGTAATGTGTCTCAAAAACAAACCCGTCCAGTTCAATAAAAAAAGTTATATACAGGACTTTATATTATTAATTTAAGAAAACTGATTTATTATTTACCTCAGACTATAGGAACTTTATTTTGAGATAAATGAAGATTTATGTAGGTAAGTAACCTAGAAATACTGTACCAGTGACAAACCATTTTTGATTTGAATTACTATAAAGGGGTAGTTTATTCCCAAAGCCCTGGCTTACTTTCCACTCACTCTTGGATTTTTTTTGACACTTTTTTGACAGTAACTGTCAACGTCAAATTAGACAGAATGGAGCATAGATTATGCGATATTGTGCGATAACAATACATAAGATGAGCCACAGAACCGAAATAACCAAACTTGTTCATACTAAAGTAGTCTGTAAGTCTATGAAAACACGGTACAAAGTCAAGTGTGTTTTTGTAGGTGCGGTCTCATGCGACCGCTTGGGGTTTGAGGGGTTAAAAGCAATTATTGACATAATTTTTTGGAGCAAAATTTCAAAATTAAGTAATTTGCGGTCTTGTTTTGGCGTAAACCTTTTAATTTAAGGGATATTTCACTTTACGAAACTTGCAAGCTAAGCTATAATACTTATACTTCGTACTAATAGTGGAAATGCTACGGTAGTAATGGATATTTCAGATTAGGTATGACGAGAAAATACGACAACTTTTATCCCAACCAAACCAGATTTTATAGAGAAAATTCGCAGGGTTTACCACACTAAGTGTAGTAATTTTAAAATGAGCGTATTTAGGGCACAACCCTTTCTAAAACGTCTATCTGTGTGTTGACCCTTCTCAAATTCGAAAAATATACCAGGATTGGTACTAAATTGTCGCTTAAAAAGACGAACATTTAAGCAATCATGTATGAAATGAGAAAAAATCACAATGTTTTAGGACCAAATCCATGAATATGATGTGACAACGGTTGAAAGTGTCCTCCAACCAAACAAATTACGTTAAACCGTGCGATAAGAAATATTCTTAGATAAGATAATACTTTTATGAAAGCTATGTAGAGCCAGATTGAAATGTTAATTAGTATGCTTGGATTTATTGAACGTGTTCCTGTTCTGTTTTGACAGCAAATTTAATAGGTCAGCCTATTGGATTGTTCAAACATTGGCTTGCAAAAAATAGTTAGGTATTGTTGCGATAGGTTGAATAGGCCCAGTAATAAAGTGTAGTTTGATGAATTTATAAAAAACCTGCATAGCTGAAACTGTGAGTTGTTGATTTGATAATTGAGGATCCCTTGAGGATCGTAAAACCAGACACAATTAAAAATCAATTATTCCGCGACCGCCGGCGGTCTTATGATCCTTGACCTATTAAGAAATCAAATTCTGATCTTATGAGATCTGGATTGGATCTACCGGCAAAGATAAATTGAGCTGGAGAAACCTATAAGCCGTGAGCCCTGGGGAACAATCGCTTGGGGAATAAGAACAGAACCATAGTTTACTCATTGAACGTTGAGCTCTACCTAATACCTCCCGGTTTTCGACTATTCGTTCGGGGATATAGTCGTGTCTGTGTGGTTGTTTTTAAAACTACCGTACCTTTATGCGGGAAACAAATAAGACTTTAAACCGCATATAAAAAGTGACATTAAGTGCTTGTTCAGTGTGCGAACAGCCAGACCCGTAACATGAGGCTTTACTCAAGTATATTTTTTATTTACTAAGGGTGGATTCGACCAAACTGGAATAAGGTCTTATACCTAGATTAAACGCAGAATTTGTATAGACTAATCCCGGAGTAAGTCTTATTCCAGTTTGGTCGAATCCACCCTAAGACACTAAAAGTTATATTATAAACACCAAACTTATTTAATACTTTTGTTTGGGATCCACAGATGAGGATATTGACGACGCCACGGATTGCTGTATGGTTAGAAATTTAAATTCTCTTTTTGTTAGGAGGCCTATTACATCTCGACTGTGATTTTTTCCGTAAAATGCGCATTTTAACATTTTGTAGTAATTTTGCAGTTGCTTAACATTACAAATCTCCACTCTGCAAGAATAAGCTGAGTTCGGACGGCCGGCGCATCGTATTTTGTAGTAATTTTGCAGTTGTATTTATCGTTTTATCGAAATAGGATAACAAATTCATTATTAAATCTTATTCCTCATGAAGTAACAATTATTCTGGTATAAATTTAGCTTAATAATATTATCGTAGATAGGAGAAATTCACAGTTACCATAAAGCGATTTTCGAAGTTTTTTGGTTTAGAATAAGATTTATTTTCTATATAAAATCAATGATATCTAAAATTCCGGGTTGTTGTACATTCGCCACAAAGTTAGTTTGCCACGTTTTTGTAACTCCATACATTGAAAGTTAATTCGCCACAGGTAGGTAATCGTTATTTTACATTCGCCACAAGTCTTCCTAGTACATCATCAAAAAATCAAAAAACTATCAGTTCGTATGGACGAAAAACGGAAGAATATTTACTCGAAAATGCGATACGGCTCCAGCGGTTATAATAACCACGGAAGAAGATTTAAAAAAGATGTTTTGATGTTATTGTTTTTGCATGGGTTTTCCTTTTTTTACATCTCGTGGTTCGACTGTATTGTATGCCTGACCAAATGTAAGGTGAGAATTGTTTTAGGTCTCTGTTATTTAAATTACTCTGTGGCGGCTGGCAAACCTATCTGTTATCATATCAACTCAGCCTTACAACGCGCTCGCTCAGAGGTAATGCGACATTTTAGTTTGATGTGTAATGTGGATGGGTTTAATCGTGATGAATATGGTAGCGGTATACATCACGAATATACGAAGATAAAATACAATTTTACACTGTTTTTTATATTAACTTACGAATATTTTGTTAATCATAATATGTTATGTGTTTTTGTAACTACTCGTATATATTCTATTTTTGTATTTATAGCATTATATTATTGTATTTGTCTTACGTCTTATCATAATATTTATATGTTTCTAAATACATGTTTGCGTTGTCACAATTTTGTATATATTATTATATTATTATTATCCTATATTATTATTAGAATACACACAAAATTTATATACACTATAAAAATACAATTACGCATTAATTCAAAATATACTTACAGCGAGGTTATTCTCGCACTAGTATCTGGTGCGCGTAGTTTAGATTTCATACCTGCACAACTTGCCCGCTAACGTTGGTTTGGGTTGTGATTGTGTCTGTTGTGCGGTGGGAATGTCTTTATTGTCACTTGTTAGTTTAAGATACCCACATTTAAATTATACAATTGGAATTTTTTATCATAACATGTTAAATGTAATTTTACCTTACCCCTTGAGGATTTTAAATATTTTAATAAGAACAATTCACACAATAACATTGACCACGTTATTTTTTTATACGAAACACATAATGGTTAATTTACCTACGGCTATTTTAAATGTTCCCAATGGCTAACAACAAGCTAAGCATTTTTTACCAAAACTCAAGGGGTTTACGTACAAAATGTCCTGAGTTCCGCCAGGGCTTATTACGTAATAGCTACGACATAATCGTTATAACTGAGTCATGGTTGCATTCCGGAATTTTTGACGGTGAAGTGAGTGATAATAGGTATGACGTATTTCGATTCGATCGCGATCTCTCTTTAACGAAGAAAAAGACAGGGGGCGGTGTGATGATACTAGTAAATCGTAAATTAAATGCTTGCCGCGTCGATATCTCAACATGTATTTACACAGAAATAATTTTTATCACTATATCTTCGAAGGCACTACATAGTAACACCAATTTACATGTTATAGGCTTGTACATACCCCCTGACCCTGCCTGTTTACCCGACAGTGTTGACAATGTGATAAACATAACTAAAAAGATGTTTCAACAATATTCTAACGACAATTTTGTGATATTAGGCGACTTCAACCTTCCTTGCATCCAATGGGATAATTACGGCCCTACTCACATCAAACAGGGTTCCACGGAAAGCCAAAATGCCGGTGTACGTTTACTAGAACAACTAAGTCTTCATGGGTTAACCCAGTATAACACATTAAAAAATGGCTATAACAATACTTTGGATCTGGTCTTTTCAAATTTAAATTTAGAAATAGACACAAGTACGTTGCCCCTCACAAAACTAGATCGTTCTCACCCTCCTTTTACGATATATTTAACTGATCACGCCATATCATTTTTGGAAGAATCTTCCATACCTAGACGTAATTTTAGAAAGGCGGACTATCAACAAATTAATGATCACCTGCAGTCAATAGACTAGCAAATAATGTCGAAATGTCATACGACTGAAAATGCAATTACTCTTTTTTATAACATTATAAATAATTGTATAGAAAAGTTCGTTCCACTAAATAAGTTAAATAAGAATAACAAGTATCCAAAATGGTTTAGTCCCTCTCTAATAAAAATTATTAAGGAAAAGTCTAAAGTACATAAACAATGGAAGACCTATGGAAACCTGTTGGACTAAGACGAATTCTCCCTACTTAGAAAAAGACAACACAGAGTTCAACAATTATGCTACAATAATTATATCAAAAGGACAGAACAATCTTTAAAACATAATCCTAAGGTATTCTGGTCTTATCTTAAGTCCATGCGCGGTAGGTCAAATTATCCGCAAAACTTTATTTTTAACGACACTAGTTACTCGAATGGCAGGGACATTTGCAATGCCTTTAACACTTTTTTCCAAAGTGTTTTCGGTGTACCAACCACTAGCAATACTACTTCGTACGCAGTCGACAAGTGTTTCGACTCTTTGTCGATACTTAATATCCCGTCTAACGTTATCGAAAAAGCTTTAACCAGTCTGGATATAGCCAAAGGGGCTGGAAATGATGATATACCCCCCCTGTTTTGGGCTAGCTGTTCTAAGACTTTGGCACAACCAATCAGCTTGCTCTTTAATTTATCCCTAAACGAAGGATTGTATCCTGGTATATGGAAAAAGGCTCACATAGTTCCAATTCACAAAAAGGGATCCAAAACTGAAATAAGTAACTACCGTGGAATATCCATTCTTTGCACTATAGGTAAAATATTCGAGAAGATCGTCTATAATGCCATCTATCCGGTCATATGTAAGGGTTTGCCCGATAGTCAACACGGTTTCTTAAAAAAACGATCAACCTTGACTAATCTTGTTTGTTTTTCTGACTACGTTCGAACGAATATGGAAAGAGGTGGTCAGATTGACGTGATCTACACGGATTTCGAAAAAGCGTTCGACCGTGTGGATCACGTCATTTTGCTACAAAAACTTCAAGCGTTGGGTATTCATGGGGATCTTTTGCGATGGATAAAATCCTATTTAAGTAACCGTTCCCAGGCCGTTGTGTTAGGAGGTTTTAAATCCGATTACATAGATGTGTTAACTGGAGTTCCCCAGGGATCCCACCTGGGCCCGCTTTTCTACAACGTATACCTGTACGATATCAAGTACTGTTTTAAAGCTGCTAAACATCTCATGTATGCTGATGACAAAAAAGTGTACATTAAAATTAATAGCTTGAGTGACTGTCTTGCTCTGCAATCAGATCTAGATTCTTTACATCAATATTATGAAAAAAATAAAATTACTGTTAACACTAATAAATGCCAAATTATTACATTTAGTCGTAAATCTAAACCAATTAAATTTGACTACAATTTTAATGGCACGGTCATTAATAGGACACAACTGATACGCGACCTAGGGGTACTATTAGATGAAAAATTTGTGTTATCGAAGCATATCGACAGTGTAACCGTCAAAGCATATAAAACTCTTGGTTTTGTTTTACGGGAATGCAAACATTTCAAAGATAATAAATCTATCGTAACGGTTTACTGTGCATATATTCGCAGCGTTTTGGAATTTGCCAGTCCGGTATGGAGCCCTGGATATGCCATGTACAAAAATCAAATAGAACGGATACAAAAAATATTAGTTAACCACCTCAATTATAGGCGACGGTTAATTTCTACATCATACGAAGAAAACTGCTATCGTAATAACTTGTTAACACTAGAACAAAGACGTTTAGTATCGGACGCTAGTCTTCTTTACGACCTGGTGCACGCACAGGTGGACTGTCCGGAGCTGTTGGCCGGTGTGAGCTACCGCACCCCCTCACGCCGCACGCGGCACACACCCTTGTTGGCTGTACCGCTGCGTGTTACCAACTATGGCCGTAATGCTCCGCTCACAAGAATACCTCAAGCATACAATAATCTGTTTAGCGAAATAGATATATTTGCAAATACTAAGAAAGCCTTCATCGTCCGCGTTATCAACATCTTGAAAGAACAGAACAACCCTGACAGTCAACAATAGCTAACAATCACGTGAGACCGTTACTATGCACACAAAGGTTATCCCTCCTCAAAAAAAAAAAATATAGCGAGTAATAGTCATAGTATTCTACTATGATATGGAAATTTAATGCAGAATATAATATAATATAATGTAATATGATGTGATGTAATGTGCTATGTACTTATATATTTATGTATCTTATCATGATATGTATATGTATGTGTGTATATATATATGTATATGTATATATATTTGATATGTTATAATGTATGTATGTATGTTTATGTATGTGCGTGTATGTATATGACATAATGAGTTCGCCATCTCAGGGCAGAGACAATTCTCATCTTTAGTAGTTATTTTTTTGATTGGTCTGTTTTGAATTTGTAACATCAAAATGATTGCTACCTACTTGTGGTTTGTTTAGGGAAACCTGCTAATTGGCCTTACTACCTATGCATTACTATAAGAAAAAACTGTATAAAACGCTGTTTGGTTTCTAAATAAATAAATAAATAAATCATTTTTGCATAAAGTACCGGTAGCAAGGAAAGTTCGTTTTGAACGCCCGAAATAAAAGGTAGTTATTTTATTCTAAAATTATTGATGTAATCAATCAATCAATCAATCAATCAAAATATCTTTATTCAGTAAGCCTAAAATAAGCATTTTGAATCGTCAAATATTTTTTTTTATGGTAGGGTGGATAGACACGAAGTATATAGATAACCTACTAAATATAATTAGAACTGAGTAACCATAAACTAATAGAAAATATCGATAACGAATGACGTACGTTTATTTTTAGAGTATCTACCCCTGTCACCCTGATACTTTTAGCACAGAATAATTAATAGTACTACCGTACTTTTAGTTCAAAGTAACTGTCATGATTCAATTTATTATTGACATAGTAAGTTGCAGCACCTAGTCCTACTCGTTTATTTCTTTTTTCCTGTTAGTTAAGGGTAAGTAAGATCGCTAAGGCGCCTATCTACCTCTTTTCATTTATGTCACCCTGGTACTTTTAGATCAATATGACTGTCATGACTCAATTTATTATTGACGTAGTAAGTTGCTTAAGCACCTAGTCCTAGTTTCTATCGACATCAATATTACGAATCTTTTAAGGTCCTCTCTATTTTTTACGGTAGGTGCGCTTCGAGGAATAAAAATATAATATTTTATTACCTATTCTGAAGCGCAGCCAACGGGTGCGCTTGGAGGAATAGTTTAGGTGCGCTTGGTCTGGTGCGCTTCAAAATGGGTGCGCTTCGAGGAATACCCCAAGCTCTGGTGAGCATGGTGTAAGTATTTTTTATAATTACTTACTATTATTTTGTTATCTAACTATCTAAAAAATAATAAATAACGTTTTTACTTCACTTATTGTTTGATTTTTCCGCTGTCTGAAAATAGAAGTGTGGCGAATTAACTTTATAAAAAAAAAACTGTGGCGAATGTACACATACTTTTTTCTGTGGCAAACTAACTTTGTGGCGAATGTACAACAACCCAAAATTCCGGGGCCGCTACGCACTATTATACGACTTTAAAGGAGATAACATTCAATTTTTTTATTTTATTTGTTTAGTAGTACCTAACAGTAGTACAATCTAGGAGCTCAAAAAGGTGCCTTCGTGCATTTTATGAAATCTTTCTCTGCAATTTTGGGTTTAATTAAAAAGTTAAAGCAAAATTTACGAAAAGCAAGGCCTCTAAGAACTATGCCAAGCTATTTTACACTATTCAATAAGTCAAAATTGTTAATGTATTATTGTTTCCCAAAATTGGCCATTTTACGCAAAAATCACTGTCGAGATGTGATAGCCCTCATAAGTGTTTTTCTACTAAACGAAAAAAATCAACCCTGTGAACATTTGGTTAAACAAATTAGTCATCATTTGAAGTATAAATAACTTGACATTTTTGATTTCAATTACTTGCTAGATTGTACAGTATGTTGTTCAATAACAATTCTCTGAAGAGCATCCAATAATATTTATGATAAGTAACTTTGTTGTACCGATATCTCCAGGTTTACATTAATAATAATTCTTGTTTACTCTATGTAAATGGTTACATTTTAGGGCGATCATTTCGTCCGTATTTTGTTCACAAGACACGCGATAACTGCTTGGGAGACTTTAATGAAACTTTATATAATAATAGCTTATTCTAATAGAAATGCAAGTCGACGCGATCATTTTTCACGGGCACTGTCTAACTTAAGAAAGCAATAAAAATATAAAATACCCATTTGATAAATATCAAACATGTTTCCACGGTAAATAAATAATACTTATTAGGAAATGGAACAGTGAGTTGGTGTTTGTTTTTACGCTTAAACCGCTCTAAACCGATTTTGATGAACTTTTGAATGGAATTAAATCTGGAGTCCTAAAATAGTAAGAGATAGGCTAATTTCTCCCGCGAAAGTAAAACTAGAAAAGGGTGGAAAACTTTGTATGAAACTCTTTTTAGCATCGTCCCGTGGTTTGCTTACAGAATTTTTCAATTTCAAATAAGCTTGTTAAAAAACTAGCATCAATATAAATAATAACAAGTTAGTTTTGTACCAAAGGTACCCGAAGAGGCCGTGCCGCGGGCAATGTGGAGCGACTCGCATCGACTCGATTGGACGCGTGCAATGAAAGCGCTTAAAAGCGTATGGCGAACGACACGGTCACAGACTATATTATAGTGAACAAGTTCAGACAGACATCTATCGTACATTTCTATGAAGCTTTAGAGCTGGCCGCCATCTTAGCTCAAGATTGATATATGACATTTGTAACTTTTTAATCTTAAATGCTTAATTTAGGGCAACAACATTTTCTACATTCAGCCAGAACCGAAGCGACATACCAGGCAGTTGGATTTCTTAGGTAAATTAGGATACATCAGAATCTACCAAGGTAACTATTAAGCAAGATATTTTGTAATTGCTAATAGTTACCTTTTGAAATAAAAACAAATATTTCTTTAGTAGGCACATTTATTTTCTTTTTCTTTTTTTTTTTTTTTATAAAAGAGGGAGGCAAACGAGCAGGCGGGTCACCTGATGGAAAGTAATCACCGCCGCCCATGGACACCTGCAAAACCAGAGGAATCGCAGATGCGTTGCCGGCCTTTAAGGGAGGAATAGGTTTAAGGAAGGAATAGGAATTGGGAGGAGGGGGGGGGGGGGAAGGGGCCTCCGGAACCCTCACTGGTCGGACGAAACACAACAGCACCAAGTGCCGTTATTTCACGCCGAATATTCGTGAGAGGGTGGTATTACGCCGGGCGAGCCGGCCCAATGCGTGCTGCAACGCAGCGTGGCTCTACCACTCAGTCAGTGTTACTCATTTAGCACCACCCAGGGATCACGTGTAGGGTCTCAAGGGTAAACCTACGGACGCGAGCAACTTTAACCCCTAACTTAACCTAACTTCTTTTTAACTTTTTGGTAAGTATATTTTATAAAATCTTTATTTTACATCATTGGAAGACTTCTCTTCTGCAACCTGCGGATGTCAGTGCCTCCTGATATTCCTCCAGTGCCTAATAGGCGCGATTTTGAAATTATAAATATTTTCTTAAAATTTTTCTGACAAACAAAGCGTTTAAAGTTTAAAGTACATCAACATTCAACACCCGAAGAGTTTCCCTGTTTAAATGCACTCCAGCCATTTATTGAGTCTAATAGCTTTAACACATGGAAATATATGTAATTTAACGGTCTGTCGTAAACACTATCACAGTTGGGAACACAGCAATGATTTAACATCGTAGAAAGCACTAAAACGTAACTTAACACGAAATAATCTGAGTAATACTCAAGTAACACTCAGAAGTTATCTGGAGAAATAGATATGTACGGAAATAAATCAAGATCGCCTTGACACAAACAACCAGTGATGAAAGTGACGCCATTTTCAAAGATTTTGACAGTAGTGACATTCCCTGTCATTCGCATCGGGAAGAAACTGTCATACATCATTCTTGAGATGCGTTCTCTATAGCAACTTTTTTCAGTAGGGAACATTTCCACCCGTGGACACGATCACGTCACGAAACGCCGACGTATGATAATGTTATATAACAGTCAAGTGGTGAGCTATTGCGACCTTTATTTACGTTAACGTAAATGAGATTTTATAGGGCAAAATTGCAACTTACCTTGTTTGTGCGGGCGCTGGCTGTTTTAATGCTATACGTATTTGCGTTTTATTCTGTTTTATTGCTGAATAAAAGTTTATCTAATACCGTTGCAACGGTTTGTTCGCGAGTGGTGGAAAGGACATAATTTTTTTGGTACTAAAATAAAAGAAAAATTACCTAACTGCAACAATTTATATACTTCCTTGTCCAAGAGACTAAATGCTATCATTCTGTATATTTTTTAGATTTTTAATTACCTCCGTAAAAAAATACTGTATTTTGATAAGTTTTGTACGTTTCTGAACGAAAGTTCCGGTTATTTTAATGTTAACGAACGCAGGGTTAAGAAGTAGGTAAGTCTATGAGGTCTATGGTAATGTAGAAACGATATCGTTATATCTTTTTCACACTTAAAGTGTTTAACAACGATACACAAAAATAACACAACGAAAGCACGGCCAGGAATTTTGTTTTTTGTTGGTAATTGACACTTGCTGGGTTTTTTTTATTTGGGGATTATAATTGACAAAAGAACATTACAATCACGTTTTTCACAGCAAGGCACACGCGCATCGTCATTCAATATGAGATTTTGTGTTTCGTATTTGGCGGGAAACTGCAGAGTGCGCGCCGTTTATTGGAGAAGGGTGCGGGGCGTCGAGTGACGGAGATCGGCGTAAGAGCGCGTTGAAACCAGTCGCGTGAACCGAATGAATATAGTTAGGTGTGAAGCGGACTCGCAGATTGTTTTTGATTAATAATTATGAGTCGAAGTAGAAAGATTTTAGAAGCTGCCTTGGGTGTAAGAGTCAACCAAAATACAGATAATGGAGATGTTTTTGAATATTCACTACAGACGAACGACGAACTGTACATACCTATAATTATTTTTATTTCTTCTTTGGGTTGTTTGTTACACGTTAACCAATTCATAGTAAAATTAGATTTCAAGCTTTCGTGTTTTATTATACATAATATATTGATAATAACGGGACTCACACGCGATTTTTGTTATGTAGTACGTAAGTACTTACAGCGGGTGTAAGACATAAGTACTTACTTCGGGCGGGGTTAAAGGTATAAATGTTCTGCCACTCTCAAATTGTCCCTTTTTATTATGTACTAACTTTATACATCATTGGTACTACATAATAAATATAGCTTTTGGTTTCCGTTATTCTCAGTGTTATCTTAATTGTCCTGTTTGGTGGAGTGGTTGGGATACTAATTGTCTTCTGCGCGGATATCCCGGTTTCGCTTCTTGTAAAAGGCAAATTAATATTTGAGTGCATGTCTATTTGTCTTGGTCTGGGTGTATGTTTGCTGTGTTAATTATGTATAGGTATTTAAATAAATATATTTAAGCATGTTTATCCGATATTAAGTATATCCATAATACAAGTTCTTAATAAAGCTTATCTTGGGCTAGATAATTAACACTTACATCTTTTTTCCATGGGGGTAGGCAGAGATTATGATCGTCCCCTGCAACGACCCTTGCACACTTCTTTCGCTTCCTGTACATCCATCAATCTTGTTGTTCGTGAATCGCGTTTTTTTACATCTTCGGAAACCGGCCTCTCGGATTCGAATACTGTTTCTAATTCGTGGGACAGGTTTCCTTGTATATCTCTACATAATTATATCTCTTAATTACATTATTCTTTTAAAAAAGTCTTAATACAAAAATGTAACGTTAAGTTAATAATCTATCTAAATTTACATTATTTAAATCCTTAAAACTGCCTAGGGAAGGAAGGTTGCTTGTTTCTCTTGTTATGTTTTCTGATTTACTTATTCTTTTTCTTGATTTTCGTTTCTTGAATGCGCTTTATACAGTGTTTGGGTTTTCTTTCTTTTCAGGCTGAACGAAAATACTGATTTATCTACCTAACAGAAGAAGCCAATGAAGATTTAATTACATTTTCTGATCTTGAAGGAAGTTGTGACGACTCGGTAGCTGATCCAAATTTCATAGCAGACATAATAATGTCTGCATCAGATTCAGATGATGAATTCGAAAGCTTTAATTTAAGAATGCTTCTTAAACGAAAACAGCCTGTAGGTCAACGACATTTTCCAGCATCGGAAATACCATGAACTGCTATGGAAGCAGCTACAACACGTAACTCGGAAACCGCTGACTTTGTTGCCGTTTACCGGGGACCAATTATAATTGCAGATAACTATAATCCTGAGTTTGATTACCAATCAGTAGATCCAGAACCGACAAATACTGAACAAAGTAACTCGGATATTACAACCCGCATAGATTCGAAAGCAAATAAACAAAAACTGAATCACCCTATGACAAAAATATGCAAATGTATTCGAGAATGCAAGAAATTCACCCGTCATGAACGGCATGATATTTGGAGCAAATATTAGGACCTGAGGCCTTTATCTACACGTGCATTATTGATGCAGTGTGTTGAAGTGAGTACAGTAAAGAGGCGCAAGACAAGACGTGATTCAAACGTTCACCCAAGAAATGAATCACGATTCTTCACTCTACCAAAAAAGTTGAAAGTAATAAAATGATGGTGCCTGTGTGTCGGTTGTTTATTTTAACAATACTTGGTTACTCTAATGATTCTGTTATAACTGAATTATCTAGAGCTTTAAAGAAAGGTGAGCTCCTCAAAGAGAGAAAAGGGGGAAGGAAGAAGATTTACAGAGATGTTATTGAAGATCACATAATGAGCTATCACCCACTTATGAGCCATTACAGAAGGCACAATGCACCACATACTCGTTACCTTCCCCGTCATTTGACAATTAAAGACATGCATTTGATTTTAAATCCAAAAACCTAAATAAACAATGTGGCGTCGAAACTTATAGAAAGGCAATGAAAAATTTGAAAATATTCTATATATGCCAAAAAGTGACACGTGTGTCAATTGCCAAATGTACAACGATAAAATGTACGGTTATAGCGATGAATCACTTATACCTGAAGAGATCAAGAAATATTTCAATGAGCATAAAACAAAAGCTGAATCTTCTGTTTACATGTACAAGCTAGAAGCAAAACGAACTAATTCTAATGATGCGAAATACTTCTCAATGGACATGCAAAAAGTAATCCTACTTCCGGAAATGCCACACATCAAAGAGTCACATTTTGTGAGTAGACTGATAACGTTTTATTTAACCTTTGCTCCAATCCAGAAAAACAGCAGCGACCATGCTGTTTGTGTATTATGGCACGAAGCTATAGCCGGACGAGAGGCAATAAATATCGTTAGTGCAATTTGGGCTTTTATAGAGTCACAGAGAGACGTTCGCCATATTCATTTATGGGCAGATAATTGTACAGCCCAAAACAAAAATTGGTTCCTCTATACTGCTATGGTTATTATATTAAACAGTCCTCAAAATACAATTGAGACCATAACCATAAGCTATTTGACAAAAGATCACACCCATATCGTCGCTTATCTTACTAATAGACGTAACTAGCATCATGGTAACTTTTCAGGACAAGCATTTTGCGGTTTAGCGCTATGTTTGATAAACTGTATATATTCTGATCAGAATAAATTTGGATTCATTATATTAATTTTGGGTAAATCTTTCCACAAATATATATTTATTTTAAACTTTACTGTTATATGCAAAACTACAATCATTTAAAACAGATACGTCACTTTTGATAGAACTTTGTAAATTTTTTATTTCATATACTTTTTAGATACGTCTGTATAAAAAGGAGAGTAAAATAATACACAAACCTCAAAATCGACTTTTGCTTATTTGAACGACTCGCTATTGCACTTATTTCTAAAACAATCAGTTTCAAACAACAAATGAGATCCGTAAGTTTGGTAAAAACAGTTTACTATAGTTATGAAATTCAACAAATTAAGCTTTGTTGAAATACACATAGGTAAGTATTTAGATTTTTATTAAAACTAATTAGGTAATCAGTCACATAAATTAAAGCAACACGTCTTTATAGTATATAATCAAATCACAGCCGACGTTAATTATATACTACGAGTACTTATTACTTAATACCAGGAACATAGTATTTTAATATTTTCTTATTCTAAAAAATCAACATTGAAAAAATAACCTCTAAGGTGAATACAATACTTCTTATCTATCATTGAAATTGTACCGTAATAATTAGTAATAAAAAAACATTCAATTTAATGAGGAAGCGACTTGTAAAAATCAATGTAATCGGGATTTCTGATAACAGCTACATCACCTTTTATAAAAGACATTAAATTCTCGTACTTGTCAGTCGCTATCTTAGGAGGATCCTCATTGAGTGATCTGGTTTCAGCATAAAGATGAAACATCTTATGTCTTTTAAATTAAAAGTTTTGAAGAAAAACTTTGTTGACTCAGACTTTTGGACCCAGAATTCGGTGATTTCTGTCCAATTCACATGTGCTCCTGTGTCGTCTTTTCTTAACGAGAAAAATTAAAGATCTGTAGACAGTTTTTTGAAATCGAGGAAGTCTGTATGCATTAGGGTAAACATGCGATAAGGCTATCCTATTCGTGCTAATATCACTATCGGGACAAGCTGAGCTGGTATAAACACAAACCCAGCTTTTATGACAGCATAGCTGATTGCACTATGAGCAGAATCTCCCGCACTTTGACCATGGTTAGGTATTGAAAATCGTAATGTAATTTCCTCAATGTTAAACGAATTAGCCAGGATATAAATCAATGTAGTCGCTACAATCGAATTGCGATTTTGGCCACCGCAACCATCAGCAAAGAGATAAACGCGCTTAAAGCCTTTTCTGTCCGCTTTCTCTGAGAAAAATGTTTAAAGCAGTGGATATTTCTGACGCTCCTCTTTTACTTTGACCAGTTTATCCCCCCCCGCACACCAAAATTTCCGTTATAAAATCATAGTGAAATTTAGGCGTAAGTGAAAAAAATGTGTTTGATTCGATATTTAGGTTCACACGAAAAGACGTATTCAGTTATGACGCTTATTGCTTACAATTTTGTACTCTAAAAAATCAGGCTAAAAGACGAATCTATACAGTTAAGTCGATTAGCAAGAATCATATTTGTCTACAAAGCTTTATACGTCAACATGACAAAATGTATTTTCTCGGTAACGCTTGAAGATAGAGATACGTCGATTAGACCGATCGATTCATTTCCAAAAAAGGTTTATCAAGTATGAATAACTCAATTTCTTACAAAAATTTAGATACGTCTATTAGTAAGATCAGCAACGATATGAGTGCAGATTCGGTACATGGTAATATAGAGAGGAAGATGACCCGTAAACAATCCGTCTTTGATTTTGAAGAATTTAAAAATATCGTGTTACAGGCTCGATTATAAATGAAGGTTGTAGAACCTAATGTGCAATATGAGTGGCCAAAGAAAAAACGGTCACCACGTGCTAATAGAGATCCGCTCAAAGACTTTCAACTTAGTTTAATTGTTCAGGTGAAATTTGTAAAGGGTCTCGTGACATCTTATACAAGATTTCGTTTAGTGCTGACTTTGTCTCTCTGGATTTTCTGGTAATAAAAATTGATCCTACTGTTTGGCCAAATACAATAGATGGGCTGCGAGGAATTAAACCATCTAAGAAAGATGAAATTCTATCAAAGCTTGTTCCACTGATGCCCGAGAATAGAAAAAAAAAATTGGCATGAACTGCCTTTAAACGACCAATCATTGTACAATTTGATTTGGTGGAAGATTCCGATTCTGAATAAAAACCGGAAAGTTTTTTTTTATTTGACCTTTTTGTATGAAAAAAGATATGTGGATTATTTTTATTACATTTTATATAAAATATAAAAACAAGTTTCTATTTACATTAATCAATATAAACTAAATAGTTTTTTACTATGTTTAGAATTGACTAACGTTGTAAAAAACCACTTAAAAAACCCAGTCAGGTATCATGCTGTGTTTTTATTTGGTATGTTGGTTTATTAATGGACGACCTCCTTGGTCGAGTGGTTTGTACACCGGTTTTCATGGTGTCGCCATCTCTGAGGTCCCGGGTTCGATCCCCGGTCGGGTCAATAAAGAAATTATTGTTTTCTAAATTGTCTCGGGTCTGGGTGTTTTCTATGTATAACAAGTATGTATTTAAGTATTTTAAGTATGTTTATCCGTTGTCTAGTAACCATTTCACGAGTTTCTTCGAAGCTTCTCTTGGGCTAGATAATTGGTGTGATTGTAGGAAAGATTTATTTTATTTATTTATTTATAGGTCAAAATAACCATTTGAAATTTGGTAACACGCATAAAACATGCACACGTACATTAAATTAAATTCTTTATAATCATAAACATAGACAAAAATCTTCTCTATGACATACAATAGTTACTTTGGTGATATATTACGTAATAACGTACGGCTGGCCAAAATATGTTTTTTGGCTCTACTGTTAAGAAGGTATTTTGTCCCTTACTGTGTTAATATTTGGGACAGCCGAGGTGACCCGCCTGCTCGTTTGCCTCCTATTATATAAAAAAACGATGCGAATTGACATACAAAAAGTCAAACAAGCGTCATTTTTTTATTTTCATAATGTTGCCATTTTTGAGTAGAAATCAATGATGGTTAATAATTGATATAAAAAACAGAGGTCTTTAAATTAATAATACGCTCATAAATATGTTAGTAATAATATATTCTTCAAGTATTTATACATTGGCGTCAAGTTAAAAGACTGGAATTTAGTACCAAACCCCATAGTAAAAAAATATGTCCTTTGTTGTGAGCCGACCGGGGCTTCAAGGACGCACGTGGCGTGTCTTCAATTTGATTGTGAACTCAATATTATAGACTAATAAGTGAACCAAAGCGGTATTGTTGTGTTTGACTTGTGATGGTGTAGTCTCACTGGTGGACAGGTGGGACAGAATGCTGCGACCGCGCCGACGCGGTTCTAACCTGGTGAGGTTATCATAACTTTCTTATGCAAAGAGAGCTCTGAGTGGTAGTCGGATAGCCTAGGGAAATTCTACTCGCCACCAACGGCCAGGAGACGCTCCCTGACCGCAGTCACCACCAGCCGCAAGGCGCGGTCTCGGCCTTCTTCGTGGAAAATTATATGTAAGTCCTTTATTTAAATTAATTATAGTTAGTAGTAAGTTTAATTAGCAAGTTGGTACAGCGAGCTCAGCGATCTAGCCTCCTTTGTCATACAGAATCAACATGACAGAAAACCTGCCACTGTGACTTATGAAAGGGACTCTCGGCTCTCCCAAGAGCGGTATCTCACACAGACGCCCTCCTGAGCAGGTGATTTCTCTCTCTTTACATGTCATGTCATCTATATTAATAAAAATCAATTGCCTAAATGTTTGTCGGTGGTCGATAAACGGGCGAGTTGGGCTCTACCAGCAAATGCTTAATTAGCACCAGCCAGGGGTCACATGTAGGGTCATGAGGTTACACACATAGGTAGGGATGCGAGCATTGTTAACCCCCAAAAGTTTTAATACTGAACCGATTTACCTTTACTGAACCTAAATTGTCCTGTTAACTTTTTTGCCTTAATTTTTATTCACAAATACGGCAAACAAATATTTTGTAGTAAAATTAAAAATATATATATAGGCTGCCTGGTGACGAAACAATTTTGAAAACAATGGCATAATGTCATCTCAAGTCCAACAGACGTCAATAACTATTCTGTTATTTACAGTCTTCACTTCAGGCATATTATTAAACATAGCTCATTTTCAAAACTAAGACTCGATGCTGCGATGCTGCTCGATGCGATTTATTTTTCTATTGTGATTGACGTTGACGTAATTTGTATACAATAAATTGAACAATATAAAAATAGAACTACAAATGAGAACAGAATACAAGACTGTTACGTCCAGGTCTGAAGTTGTGGAAGAGGTCGAGAAGTTTTATGGACAGCTTTACACATCCCCGCAACTAACTGATACATATATCTGACTACAGAGCTTAGCTACAGACCAAAAAGAGCTAAGATAACCCGGCATTATATCAAAGACATCCCGGACATCAACATGTACCGATATAATTACTTATGGCTCTGAAACACCTTAGCAAGGCGTCGGGTGCTGAGGAATTTAGGCAGAGGTCATAAAAGCTAATAAAAAACAAAAATGCTTCTTAAATTATATTGTGTTTTATTATTAATCACTTAGGGACTTTGCCGCGCGGCAGCGGTTCGCTTAGAAATATTTTTCATTTTATGATATTTATAGGTAAGTTATTTCGTTTTAGTTTATAGTTTAACATGGGTTGTTGTTAACCTAAACCTTATATTATAGTTATTTTAAGACATCGGATGTAACATTACTTTCAAATATTGTGTGGTCGCCCCATTGACATTGGACTCTGATGTCCAAGTGTTCTAATGTGAGGAACCGAGGACTCACCTCGTTTCAATCCAAATTTTATATTTTATTATGACATCCAGAAACAGCTTTAATATATTATTATTATGATGGCCACACATATGGGTGACATATTGTCAAGGACTTCTTGGCGGGAAAGTGAAGCGTCATGTCTGTAGTTTTGTCTTATTTTCTAAAATTTGTGTTTGTCGAATATTAATGTGAAATAATGGTTGATTATTAACCTTTAAGTGTTCGTGGACGTGCATAATTGTTGGCAAAAAAACAAAACAGTGCAACATCATTTTTCAAATTCTCTCAAGAAGTTCGTGTGAGATTCAGTAAAGTCCCACATCTTTACTGGAACTCAAGGGATTTGGGAGGGAATATCATTTAGCTTATTACCATCACTCATTATCATCTTATAAGCATAATAAATGAACTCTATTATTTTGACAGAAGGACTAGTATCCATGGTCACGTAACAAATTAAAAAAAAAAACATATTGTCAACGTCTGTCTACGTATGTCAGACTGATGAAAGAGACTCACGGCTCTCGCAAGCGGTATCTCCCTCGGATCGTGAATCGGCAGTTCGCTCACATTACAGATTAGGTATTATTCGACCTCTATTTACATTCTACCTTTCCTTAAGTGATTCATTAACAATATATCATATGTAAACCATTGTACAATATGCAGTAAATAATGTTGATAGTGGTGTATATAGAGTAACAACCATTTTTGATACCTAGACGTATGAACACCGATAGGACTCTTGCCATTCGCCCTTATGAAGCCTCAATTGAGTCTTCGTAAAAAACGGTAGAGCCATAAAGAGAAATTGTTACTACTACAACCTTAGAAATCACCTTGGTACTACAGTTTTCTTAAGAAATTCCCGGGGCGCTTGAATTATCGAAGAACAATTTATATCACGTTTTCTTTTCTGTTTAGAATGAATTAATTTTTTTAGTAACGTTGACTTTTGGTAATATTAACATTGACTTATGATTTTCTTATGTTAATAGTGTTTCGTATAAATAAATATAATGTGGGCACAAAGGACATGCCCAATTGCTCACGGCCCATTTATTTGAAAACCTGGCAATGAGTTAGCTTGTATAAAATGATATTGGTAGCAAAATGTAATCTATTACATTACTGTTTGTTGGTCTAATTCAGATTTTTTTCAAAAAAGCCCGGGTTATGTCAGAGAAAGTTTCAAAATAACAATTTTAAGTTTGTGGTTGGACATTGTTTTTTTGAAGTTTTTCGGAAACATACAATAATAGCTAAACATGTTTTATACCACATTTTTTTCAAGTAATCATCCACAACACAATATATTTATTATTAAAGAGGCATATCGCGTGTCGCAGAGCGGTGAAAGAATACTACCCTCCCTCTCTTCCCTTGGGTGTCTTAAAAGGCGACTAACGGGCTAGAGACTGCACATACACACATCAAAAGTGTCTAGGGATCAAGCATTTTTATGCGGATTTCTTGAGATTGAGATGTGGCTTTGTAATAAATTTATGATTTTATAAATTTATATGGATCCTTTTTGGTGCATTTCATAATTTGAAACAGGAACTTTCAATCAATTTCTAGTAAAAGATGAAAATCAGCTGTCAATATTTTCCCTATAAAAACATACAACGCATTGAAGACATTATTAGTGCTACTGTTTCCCTACTACTGATTAAAACCAACGTTATTATGGAGCGGCGACGTCATTTAAGCAGGGAAGAAATGCTCAGAGCCGTGGGAATGATAGAAGCTGGTTCCCGGCAACGTACTGTGGCTTTAGCTCTGAATACAAGTCAGAGTGTTATCAGTCGACTTTGGACACGTTACCGAAGCACTGGTACCGTGGCTGAGCGCCATGGAGGACGGTATCGCTGCACCACACGGAGACAAGACCGATACATTCAAATCGCAACTCGAAGAGCTCCAACAATAACCGCCATGATGTTAGCCGTGAGGCTTCATCACTCTTCAGGGAACTTAATTAGCGACCAAACAGTCAGAAACCGCTTGCATGAAGTGAACCTTCATTCCCGAAGACCGCTAAGGGTACCACCTATAGCAATGCACAATCGTAGGATTCGATATCAATGGGCTCTTGAACACAGAAATTGGGCAGAAGAACAATGGCGTTTCGTGTGCTTTTCTGATGAGTCTCGTTTTGGTATGAGACCGGATACAAGACGTATACGACACTGGAGAACCCCTGGACGCCAACAGCGATTAAAATCCTGCCAGGAAGTCCATCCTTATAGTGGTGGAACCATCATGGTATGGGCGGGTATTTGGATCGGCGGAAGAACTGAGTTGATTTGGATCAGAGGCAACCTCAACGCTCAAATTTATGCTGAGACGATTGTATCAGACGTCATCGTTCCTCTACAAGTGCAAATCGGTCCCTTATTTCAGTTAATGCACGATAATGCACGACCGCACACCGCAAGAGTTGTAAGACAGACTCTCGCCGCAGCTAACATCAATGTCATGCCCTGGCCTGCTCAGTCGCCAGACTTGAACCCGATTGAGCATGCATGGGATATGCTACAGAGAAGAGCTCTGCCGAATATGGAGGGTATCCAGTCGCAAGAAGACCTTTTTTTGTTGTTGCAACGAACATGGGCGGCCATTCCACAGCGTGATTTGGATGAACTCATTTTGAGTATGCCAAACCGATGTTCTTGTGTTGTTAGTGTTCGCGGTAGAAACACGGATTATTAATTGTTTAAGTTACCCAATAAAATTTTAAAGAAAACTGTTATTTCAGTCTTTTTTTCGAACTTTAATGTTAGTGGTTCAAATGTCAAAAATCCCTTTATTAGGAAAATGGCAAATTTCTGTATCAATGCAAAGGTGACTTGGTTTATCGTTACTGTAGACAAACGAAAACACTTTATTTGATGAATCCTTAAAGAAAATTTTAATTAATATCAATCAGGAGAAAAGTTATTGCAAAATATATGTTGATCCCTAGACACTTTTGATGTGTGTACATCCAACAGCATAGAGCGGTGATGGTCTCACCACCTGTCACGCTGAGCACATGTGCAGTCGCTATTTGGTGAAAGGTGGACGGACTATGGCAGAGGACTCAACTGCTTTTGCGGTCCTCATTGCCTAGTCTTTTATAGTATGTGAGGGGTGTCAATAAAAAGTAATAATGGCATATAAACTACTTGAACAACAAAAAAGTAAATACTGGCAGGTAAAGCCCAGACATTAGATAAAATTAAAAAATAAAACTTTTCTTATTTTAAAAATGGAAGTCATTTGTTTTCGTCGTGTCGGAGCGTGGTACGCAAAATGAATAAAATTGAAATTGTCACCGTAATAAAACATCTCAGCCTGAAAAAAATTACTACTGAGCAAGTAAATCTAGCTAGCTTCTTGCTTCTCCGTATTCTACGGTTGCGCGGTAGTGTGCCGAGTTTAAGAGAGGAAGAACTTTAACTAAAGACGACCCACGCTCGGGACGCCCTACGACGGCAGTTACCAAACAAATGATAAAAACGTTGAAAAAATTGTTTTGGCAGATCGTAGTGTTACTGTTCGTTTTGTAGCTGAAGAACTAAAGATTTCAATAGGAAGTATCCACAGTATTCTACACAAACATTTAGGCATACAATAAGTATCATCGCGCTGGGTGCCTAGAATGCTCAGTATTGTTTGTTTATGCTCGATAAACAAACAATACTGAGGATTTCTCAAATCAATTTGGAATTGTTACAACAAGATCCTGACCGATTTTTGGCTCGCTTCGTAACTATGGATGAAACATGGCTTCACCATTATGATCCTGAAACAAAACAACAGTGCATGACTTGAAAGAGGCCGTCATCTCCAACGCCTAAGAAGTTTAAGGCATTTCCATCCGCCGGTAAGATTATGGGTTCTCTTTTCTGGGACAGCCAGCGGGTAAAAATGATTGAATACCTCAATCATAAAGCCACTATTATGGGGGCTTTATATGCAGAATAAATAAAAAAGTGCGTCAGTAAATACGCGAAAATAGCCGCGGAAAACTTAGTAAAGTTGTGTTGTCTTACAAAGATCCCGCACACAAGTCCCGAGTTGCGATGACTGCTATCCAAGATGCTGGATGTGAAATGATGGAACATCCTCCATACTCACCAGACCTTGCGCCTAGTAATTTCTATCTGTTCTCGCGGTTAAAAGAACAAGTGAGAGGTCACAAATATGGCAATGATGAGGAAGTGATTGCCGAAAAATATAATAACAATAAATAATCTAGAACCCCTAGTATGTATGTATGTATGTAAGAAGCATTTAATCAAGACTATATCTACATGAGTTTAATTAAACTAAAAATAACGAATCGGACAGTAGGTAACAGTGACAGAAAGAGCTGACTACTGGCAAGTCAGAAATACGTTTCGTTTTACCCTTGTTAAATATAACCGTTTAATCAATTCATAATGATGAATTATTGTGTTGATAATTATTTATAAAACGTTAAGCGTACTTAATTCCATGATATTTTTTTTTTGCTACAAACAGTCGTGTACAATAACAATAAATAGTAACAATCAATTGTTATGTTTAAAAGACCTACAGTGCACAAAATTGTTTTCACATAAGCATCTTACATGGCTAAACGTGATCGACAAAAACAAGTCTATTGACTTGTTTATTAAGTAAAAATTTTCTATGAAGCAGAAAAGAAAAAAAAACAATTAGTAAAAACATGAATTTACATAAGTACTAGAAAAATACTTAAGCTACGGTGACAATTTATGGCCGCAAAAGAAGGAACAGGTATCAGAATATTTTTTGTCAAAGGCATACCTACCTACTAAATAACTTAATATGACTTTAAGTCTTTCTTTGATTTATCGAATGACATGTAAAAAATATCTAATTCTAAAAATTCATTATTATGTGTTGGTGGAACGACAAAAGAATGAGTTTCAGGTTTAGTTTTTTTGGCGTCGCGAGGGAACAAACAAGCGTAGTGCACGTGAGGAGCGCACAGGGAGTCGAACTGTGAAATGTGAAATGAACATTGCCGAGAAGCTCTGACGAGTCAATCAAGGAGTTTAAGTTTATATAAACGAAAGTTAAGCCAAACATTTTACATTTTACATTATATGTATTGTTAGAGGTGAGGTGACTTCACGATTCTTTTTAATCCTTTCAAGTCTATTAATGTAGACGGCATAACAGGGATTCCAAACAGTGCTACAAAAGTCAAGGATAGAACGAACGAATCAAAAATATAGAAAAGCAGCCGCTACAATATGATCTATGTGATAATTAAACGAGAGCTCTGAATCCTTTATGATTCCCAAGTCTCTAATACGGGTTACTCTATTAAGAATACTGTTATTTATGCAATATTTAAAGTTAATTTGGTTATTTTTACGAGTATAAGAGATAACGTGGCATTTTTTGGTATTAAGAAACAGTTGGTTATACGAGTAAGACAATAATTATTTATTTATTTATTTATTTAATCTTCTTTGCAAAACAAAACTGCAAAAGGCGGACTTAACGCCACATGGCATTCTCTACCAGTCAACCGGTAAGGATGTGGGAGACTAGAAGTAAGGCGATGGAACAAAACAGTTAAAGTAAAATCAGATAAGTAATTTCTTAATACAAAACATAAATACAACATATATTATAAACTACTTATATAAATATGATACATAAATATTAAGCATAAATAAATACATACTTATACATAAATAAAAACATATTTATACATATATAAATACAACAAATCAGATACTTTGTGTGACAATTTAGATCGCGTTAAAATAATGCTCACGGACTAGTCTTTTGAACTCCATTTTACTCTTGGCACGACGAATGTGCAATGGTAGAGCGTTCCAGAGACGGATAGCAGATAGGGTAAAAGAACTGGAGACGAAGCCAGAACGATGAGCGGGGGTTTGAAGAGTGAGGTTGCTACTGGAGCGAAGGTCACGGTTATGAGAGGCTCCCAGAAATTGAAACCGAGATTTCAGGTATTCTGGGGTACGTGGATCGTATAAAATATTGAAAAGCATACACACAACTCTGGTTCCTACGCTTACGGATAGGCAGCCATTTAAGTTGAGTCCTGTAATGGGAAATATGGTCAAACTTACGCAAGCCGAAAACAAATCGAATACAGCTGTTTTGCAGACGATCCAACTTGTTAAGAAGATGTTGATTAGCGTCAGAGAGACAGACGTCAGCATAGTCGAGAATGGGGAGAACAAGAGCCTGTACTAGCGCGATTTTAGTGCTGGACGGGAGAAAAAATTTCAGCCTATACAAGGACCGTAGCGAATTGACCACTTTACGAGAGATCTCGTTGACTTGATCTTCCCAACCAAGAGAGCAGTCAATAAGGAGGCCTAGGTTCTTTACTCGGAGCTGGTATGGTATGCAATTCCCATTGAACGCCAGATTAGGTACAGAGGTCAAATCGACAAGAGACATCTGTCGAGAACTACCTATTATTATTGCTTGACACTTAGCAGCATTGACGGAAATGCCATAACAGTCGGACCATTCGGCAATCCTAACAAGATCCTCGTTGACGCTAACGATGGCCTGATTTGGGCTATTTCTATCGGTTTGAACGTACAATTGAAGATCGTCAGCATACAGATGGTAAGAAGAATGAAGTCGAGTAGTGAGAGAGTCAATAAAAAGTGAAAAAAGGAGGGGAGAAAGTATGCCGCCTTGCGGGACACCAGCAGTCAGCTCGCACCAGTCAGACATAGACTGATCGACCCGAACAGCTTGCTGACGTCCGCGAAGATATGAGGAAAACCATGCCGCAGTTGAAGAAGATACTCCATTATGGGAAAGGATAGCTAGGAGAATGTCATGGTTGACTGTATTGAAAGCGTTGGAGAAATCTATAAGAACCATCACAGTCAACAACGAACTCTCCATGCCGTTGCGAACGTCCTCCAAGACATTAACAAGAGCGGTAGTGGTGCTATGTCCAGGTCGAAACCCAGACTGGAAAAGACTTAAGAGATTATGTCTAAAGATGAAAGAGGAGAGTTGGGTGTGGACAGCAGCTTCGAGGATCTTAGTAATAAATGGTAGGATGGAAATTGGTCGAAAGTGATTTAAACAAGAGGGGTTAGGGATTTTGGGTAAGGGAATTGCAATGGCTTTATGCCAAGCGGAGGGAAACGTACAAGAGGAGAGAGAGTAATTAAGAATGAAGGTAAGAACAGGGAGTACAGAATCGAGGATCAGTGTGATCATGGATCTACCCACTTCATCACATCCCACCGCCCTGGATTTAATGGAAATAACAGTTTTACGAACATCTTCTTCAACTAACGGACGAAAAGAAAATAATTCACTAGTAGGGGAAGCCCTGGAAGTAATTGCGAAAACAGTAGAGAGAGTTACAGAGTCACATAGGGAGGCAGTAGATGTAAAATGATTGTTGAGGTCATTAAGAGAGTGAGATGAACTATGCGGAGTTGGCGTCCGACCAAACCCCAGCGTGCGAAGGAACTTCCATGTATCGGCTGGATTTGAATTTAATATATTTTTATGAATGTATTGGCGTTTAGCAGCTCTCACCATCCGATTGCAGCGATTCCTGGCGATTCTAAAAGCATCCCAGTTGAATTCCGTTCGATTTCTTTTGAAAATACGAAAGCATTTATTACGCCTGCGCATGGCCATGCGTACACCAGGTGTAATCCACGGCGCAGGTGGCCGACGCAGCTTGACAAGTTTTTTAGGCGCATGCCTATCAAACAGTCGTAATATCGAACTATTAAGATACGCAACCATGGTGTCTACAGAATTAGCCTCAATAACAGGAGACCAGTCCATAGCGCGCGCGTCACAATTCAGTTTCTCCACATCCAGTCTAGCTAAATTTCGCATTCGTACAAGAAGAGGTTTGGGTTTAGGGGGCTTAACCTTATAAGCTACAAAAATTAGGTCATGCCTGGAGAAGCCAGGAGCAGAAAATTGGCCATGCTTAATGACATGAGCAGGCGAAGAGGTTATAATATGATCAATCCAGGAATCAGCAGTGGTTATATTGTGGTGGGTTGGATCAAGTGGAAGGATATGATAGTTTGCTGACTCGACTATGTATCGATACCTGCGAGAATGTACAGATACCTTTAAGAGGTCGGTGTTGATATCACCCATGATGACGTGGTGGGAATAGTCTGTCGCAAAGGAGTTAAGGAGAGAATCGATGTCAGAGTGAAATTCAATAGAAGGAGGGCAATAGATTACTCCCAGGACAATCCTAATACCTTTCACGTCTATTTCAAGAATAAGATATTCCATGCAGCCGTGGCGGGAGGCGGAGGAGGCTAAAAGTTTGTAAGATAAGCAGTTGGATAAGTAGATTGCCACCCCACCACCACCTTTGCCAACACGATCATTGCGGATAAGATTAAATCCTGGTAGGGCATATGATGAGGAATCTAGACACGGCTTAAGCCAGCTCTCTGAGACTAGTACGGCATGAACCGTATCCGAAGAGAAGGAATTAAGGAGATCAGTATAGTGTTGTGGAACGCTCTGAGCATTTATGTGACACACGTTAAGTGTCTCAGGGCAGCAACCTAGTTCACGTGAAAGACAATTGTTTAAGCCGCATGAGTCATCGATGGTATCGTCGAAAGAATGAAATGAAGAGTCATTACCGCTAGCAGATAATAAGGACTAAGATAAATACAAATATAATATAAAAACACTACAATAAAAAAAAAATTAATAAAAAAATTAAAATTAAAATTAAAACCAAATGGCAACTGCCAAAACTCCACACGTCCTGCCAGTAGACCGTTTACAAGTAGGAAAACATTGTAATAAAAAGAATATTACAGAATAGTAAAACAGTTAGAACAATAATTTAGACAAAAAACAATGTAATGTGCTTAATTAAGGCTTAACTTTGAAACTAATCAAAACAAGAAACAAAGAAATAAAAATAAAAAGGTATAACAAGATGGCAGTATGAACAAAACCTTTTGCCTCAAATAATAAAATAAAAAAAATAAAAACACGTTAACGTCAGTGACAACTGACAGGTATTAATGTCAGACTGTCAGTCACTCACTGTCATTGTCATGTCACATGAAGCACAAATAAATCACTTAAATTGCAGGTTAACTTTAAAAACTAATTAAACAGTGACCGTCTAACACTAATACGCAAACAAAGTGCACAGTAAAATTATCATTCGGTAATAGTACAATCGACAGTTCTAATAAAATTCAAACTAGAAGAACAATGTAAACTAAAACTGAATACACTGCCTCACTATGGCCTCACTTAACCTTTTTGATCCCACGTCTCGACCTTGTTTGCACTGACCTAGATGACTGCGGTAGGTCCACATTTGATCCAGCAGCTGCAGAAGACGGCTTCGGAAACTTTGCGGTGATCTTGCCCAGCTCCTCAGTAGACATGATGCGCACTCTGCTATCGTCGGGTGTTATGATGCAAACGTTCCCACTTGAAGTCCACACATTCTTGACTCCGAAATGTTCACGTGCAGCTTTGAAGGTGGCTTGACGGCTCTTTGTCAGAAACTCATGCAATACAAGAGAGGAACCTTTCAACTTAGTTTTATTCTTCCACACTGTAGATCGACAAGTCATGTTCGAGAAACGGACAACTATAGGACGTGAACGACCATCGATGAAGCGTCCAAGCCTGTAGCAGGATTTTAAGCTATCTGCTGTAACATCTGAGAGTCCCAGGTGCTTGTTGATAAGGGTCACAGCTGTTGAAGTCAGGTCATCTGCAGATTTCTCTGGTACCCCGCTTAATAGAAGACATTTCTGTCTTTGACGTGTCTCCATATCGTCAAGCGATCTGACCACTTCACTGATCTGCCTACGCAGTAGTGTCAATATATTGTATACGACATCCTTGAAACTATTAAACTCCTCCTGGATCCGTGCAACCTTGTCGACATCCTTTTTTGGGGATGAAGACTGCTGCAGCTGTGCCTCCAAGTCATTCATTTTCTTGAACAGCATTGTCTCCAGTGACTTCTGCGTCTCCATAATTGCCGAAACGTTGTCGTTGCCGAAAATTATGTAATTCATTTAGATCTAGTTGTAATTTATAGCAGTCTTCGCGGGATTTTTTAATTCTATACAACTTCGTATCGTCTGCATAAAACAAGTGATGGCTATGATTAAAAACCTTGTCTATGTCATTAATATAAAAAGAAATCAGTAGAGGACCCAAATGTGAGCCTTGCGGAATGCCTGAAGGGTACAGGAAGAAACTGTGAGCAATATCCCTTGATGGAAACCGCCTGGCTTCTGTTTTTTATGTAGGACTGGATCCATCTAAGAAGGCTGCCGTGCACACTAGCCTCTTCAACCTTATGAATGAGCAAGTTATGATTAATTTTATCAAAAGCCCTCGAGAAATCGGTGTACACGACGTCCACTTACAAATTGTGATCCATTGCCTGCGCAAGAAATTCCGTAAAAGTTATCATGTTTCTGTCCACACTTCTGTTTTTATAGAAACCATGTTGTTGAAAGGAGATAAAGCTACGGGCAGCCAGTGCAATATCAGCGGTGACGATCTTTTCGAGAATTTTACTAAGAATGCATAGTTTTAAGATAGGACGGTATTCTGATAAGAGATCTTATTGATTATTCTTGGGAATTGGAGTCACTTAAGCTGCTTTCCAAATAGAGGGAACATTCCAGTCTCTAGTGATGTTCGAAATATCATTGTAAGAGGAACAGCGAGCTCTTCAGCGCAGTTACCGGATGAATATTGTCTGAAACTGCTCCTTTATAGATGTTGACTTGTTTCAATTCATTTTGAACGCGAGATGCATCTGTGTTAATAGAACTTATATCTAAGGTAGATTGATTGCAGTAATCGGATAACGGTGGATTTTCACAAGTAGGAACAAATACGGAATGAAAGTATAGGTTGAATGCGTTACAGATATCGGGCCCGGTTGATAGTTTTTGATTATTGTACATAATGTTGGCTGGAATATTTCCTGTAGCATTTTTCGACTTCACGAATGAGCAGAATAATTTTGGGTGTGTCTTGATATTGTTCTCCGAGAATTCAATAAACTGCGTATAACAGCGTCCAGACATTTTTTTGGAGCGAGACCTTAATTTTTGTAATCGCGCTGGCTACAATATAGTTTCCATTTTCTATGGAGTTTTTCTTTTTCCCTATTTAATTTAATGAGAGGTATTGTGTACCAGGGTGGGTATCTTGCTTTAAGATTAGGATTAATTATTGGGACAAATATATTCACAATCTCATTTAAAACACCGTAAAAGTAGCCCACCATACTCTCAACATCTGTCATATTAGACAAAACGTTTACCCAGTCAACCGATGTTAAGGCAGCCCTAATAGAATTTAAATCAGCTTAATGGAATTGCAGTTTTGTATAATTTGAGGGGCGAAGTGTGTGATAATCTTTTAGCTTTACGGACAATTTTAATTTTAAAGACCTGTGTTGTGGGTCCTCTGGAACCAGCGGATGTTCACAGGAAAAACTAGATATTTCTGGTTGCTAAATATATAAATCTAGTAGCCTACCATTTACATTAAATTGAGAATTGTATTGTGACATAGAAAATAAATTCATAAAATCTTCTGCAAGACATGCAAAATTATTATTATTAGTTTCTAAGTCCCTGGAATTGCCATTTTCAGACCAGTGGGCAAAAGTAATATTAAAATCGCCAAGAACCAAGAAAACATCGTCAGGATTACAAATAGCGAATTCGCTTACTCTGATTCATGATTACGGCCGTGTCCTATGTATGTACAGATAATGTGTAAATGTCGAGGAGCCGGCGACGCCGCGGAGGTGGCGAGGGTGGGAGCGCTCACGCGCAGCGGCAGCGAGACCCAAAGCTCGCCGGCCGGCGGCGGCGCGGCGCGGCGCGCACATGTCGAGACGGTGCACGGTGCCACGGACATACACTCGGCGTCAAAAAAATCGCACCTTTTAAAAATTCTTAAACCTTATGTAGAGGATAGTGTTGGGTATCATTAGAAAGGTAACAAAAAGGAGTATCAAAAAACAATTAAATTTAACTTTCTGTTTAATTATAATTATACAAACAACATTAAAATTAATAAAATAATAAAAATCCTTAATTAAGTCCTAATTAACAACAGATAATTTACAAAGAAAAATGTACAAAAAGTGTCTTAAAATTAACTTAAAATCTAGTGTTACCCCCCCTTGCCCTGATCACGGCTTCCATACGGTCCCTCATGGACCTCACCAACTTCAGGAGCTCTTCTTGAGGGATAAGCCCCCATTCTTCAATCACCGCGTCTTGGAGCTCCTGTAGAGTCGAAGGAGCTGGATCCCGAGATCGAACCTTACGTTTAAGATGGTCCCAGAGGTGCTCTATAGGATTCAGATCCGGACTTCGCGCTGGCCACTGCATCACAGAGATTTGGGACCTCTGCAAGAAGTCGCTCACGATGCCTGCAGTGTGAGCGCGAGCGTTGTCGTGCATTAATGTGAACCCCTCGCCAAAAGATTCGGCAAAGGGGACCACATGCACTTCCAGGACCTCAGTGACATAGCGGCGAGCAGTCAGCGACCCTTGTCCGCGAGCACCTCCAGTCCGGGAGACGCAGACAAGGTCGGTTTTGCCGGCAGCAGACATACCGCCCCAGAACATGCAGGATCCGCCACCATATTCCACCGTCTCCTGGATGCAGGCTTGGGCGAAACGTTCACCCTGCCTCCGGTATACTTTTCTCCGTCGGTCGTTGCAGAAAAGACACACTCGCGTCTCGTCTGAGAAGAGAACAGCTCTCCACTGCTCAAGGGTCCAATCGACGTGGTCACGAGCAAACTGCAAGCGGGCTCGCCGATGCGCTGCAGTCAATTTTGGACCCGTAGCAGCTCTGTGGGCCGCTATCTTCTTCTCCTTCAATCTTCTTCTAACCGTAGATACGCTTACGGTGCGTCTGCGAACTGCCTGGAGCTGCTGTTGCAACTCAACAGCGTTGGAGAAACGATTTCTCAAAGAGTTCGACACAACGAACCGGTCGTCTCTTTCCGAAGTGCAGCGACGTCTACCCGAACCGTGTCTGCGGATATAGCCACCGGTCTCTATGAAGCGCTGGTACACTCTTCGAACGGAATAACGGCTCAGGTTCAGTTGCCGGGCGACATCACACTGCCGCACCCCTGATTGCAGTAGTGCAACCACTTGAGCGGCTTTATCAGCTGTGGTATCCATCAAAATCTGTGCGTGTGTCCTCTTCAACGGTTGAATAGCGAATGACCCACATTGAACCCGTGTTGACCGTTTTATACCCACAAAGGAAGCGCAACTAGCAACTCTCACGGGTAGCAAAATTTGCATCGAATTTTTGTGACACTTTATTTGTTGCATTAGGTTTTATTTGATAATGAAAAGTAATGTTTTTTATTAAGTTAATTAAGTAACCTTGTAAATAAAATCATAATTAATGCGACTGCATGTGCATATCAAGAGTAAATGACATTTGAAAGTGATTTTCTAAGAGGTGCGATTTTTTTGACGCCGAGTGTAGTTACCAGCGCACCGCTATGACTGTGCCGCCGCCCATCCTGCCAGGCTCGACAAATCGATTGCATCTTAACATTTCGTAACGGTTATCAAAGTATTCTGCGCTCTATAAGTTATCATTTAACCACGACTGGGCTACACAAAGTACGTCGTAATCATTACATAGGACGGCATTAAGGAATAAGTGTGATTTTGTGCGTAAACCGCTTGTAGGGACACAATATGTATTGTCAGCGTTATTTACATTGTAATGGAACGCGGGGCGGCGCTTACGCGCCAGTCGTCGTTCGGTTCCCGGTCTGGTAGCTTGTAACCAATAGCATAGCTTATAGTTAGGGTTAAGTGAATTTACATGTGAAAAGTAATAAGACTATTTCTTAAAAAGTTGTCCACTCTTAGATTTTTTTTTGTCCTCTAATGAAAAGCGTTATTATGAATGAAAATAATGCTTCTAATTAAAAATCGATAATATAGATTGTTGTGCGGGTCGATGTTGTTTCTTTAAAAAGGTTCATACTCATATAGGTGTCAAAACAAATCTAAAAAATGAATTTGATTAGGGCAGGAAAGTAGCTCCCATATAAAAAAAATATGTCTCCACCCTAGCCCAAGAGACAATAAATCTTCGAGAAACTTATATTTTCAACTATTATTAGAAAGGAACTTGATCTTATCTACAGTTTATTACATGAGACACTATTTAAAACCACAGTTGAGCTTTTATTATGCCTTTTCTAATATTAAAAAGTCAAAAACATTAAATGGTCCAATAATTTTGAATTATTAGTTTAAATCAAACTTTTTTATTATTAACCACCAAGAAAGAGAACCCTAAACCCTCTCGTTCTGGTAGTAAATGGAAATACCTACTAGTGTTATCGTATTTTAAAGTAATTTAATATAGTTATAAAATTACGAGTTGTTCCACCAACAAAAAACATGGTTGCATATTGAGAGGTGTATAAGTTAAAGAATAACATTGTATTTTATCAGTGTTTAAAATTTTACTTAAGTATATTTAAGCGTTAATAAAACGCTAAAATATAAAACATTAATGTTATTTAGCTTTGATTACCTATTGAAACAGTTAGCTTTATAATAAACAGTACCTACAGTATTAAACAGTAACTTAAGAGCATTTTTTTTCTATTTTGTCTAATCTCGGTCTCTGCTCTCGGTATCGGCCGAGATTTTATTTTATTCTCGTTCTCGGTCTCGGCCGAGAACGAAAACTCATCTCGGTAGAGCCTTAATAAATCATATAAGTATGTTTTACTTGTGACAATTTTCAAACTAACTTCACATTAAACGGTGCAGATTTTCCTTATTTTATCGTTAATCAGTAAATGAGATTACCGAATTTGAAAATAATTTGCTCGATAAGTGATACCCTCTAATTCACACAGTCATACGAGTAGGTTATCTGATCCACTTTTTCTCGATATAAAAATCTGATTTCTGAACGTGACAAGGGCGCTCCTTAGGGGGAATCTTTCGTAATATATATCGAATGTAATAGAAAAAGGCAATAAAAACTGTTAAAACGGTAACTTGAGCCATGTTTAACACAGAATAGGCATTTTAAGTAAAAGTATAAAAATTTTTAAGTTTTTTCCTATGTAGGTAGCTCGTATTGTATATATTTATTATTTCACTTAGTGCATAATTAGTGCAATACCCAAAATGTGTACCTAGGCACAACCATCGTAAGCAACAAGTTGGTACCCACAACACAATATAGCCATTAAAATAAGTAATCATGAACGAATCACACGATATATTTCTTTTTTACTTTTACATACAGATATATTGTCATTTTTACATAAATATATTCTAAAATGTAAATAATTATTAACGTCTTAATGGGACAAGTGAAACCATGAGCGTAGAATAAATAGAACTGTATTTACTTATTGATATTACAAAGCAACTAGGTGTATCACTTTACTCAGTCTGTAATTTTTCGTAATAAAGTGCGCGAGGCCGTTGGTTTTTCTTCCAATGTGACAGCTATCAGCTTGACAGCTGTCTCCCTTGCCAACAAGTCTCCTGCATCGTGCATGTTCTCAGGCACGCCGCAAGTCGGCAGAAATCACCAAACACCCCCCCCCCCCCCCCCATGTTAAATGAATGAATGTTGAATATACACACATCAAAAGTGTCTAGGGATCAACATATATTTTTGCAATAACTTTTCTCCTGATTGATATTAATTAAAATTTTCTTTAAGGATTCATCAAATAAAGTGTTTTCGTTTGTCTACAGTAACGATAAACCAAGTCACCTTTGCATTAATAAAGAAATTTGCCATTTTCCTAATAAAGGGATTTTTGACATTTGAACCACTAACATTAAAGTTCGAAAAAAAGACTGAAATAACAGTTTTCTTTAAAATTTTATTGGGTAACTTAAACAATTAATAATCCGTGTTTCTAACGCGAACACTAACAACACAAGAACATCGGTTTGGCATACTCAAAATGAGTTCATCCAAATCATGCTGTGGAATGGCCGCCCATGTTCATTGCAACAACAAAAAAAGGTCTTCTTGCGACTGGATACCCTCCATATTCGGCAGAGCTCTTCTCTGTAGCATATCCCATGCATGCTCAATCGGGTTCAAGTCTGGCGACTGAGCAGGCCAGGGCATGACATTGATGTTAGCTGCGGCGAGAGTCTGTCTTACAACTCTTGCGGTGTGCGGTCGTGCATTATCATGCATTAACTGAAATAAGGGACCGATTTGCACTTGTAGAGGAACGATGACGTCTGATACAATCGTCTCAGCATAAATTTGAGCGTTGAGGTTGCCTCTGATCCAAATCAACTCAGTTCTTCCGCCGATCCAAATACCCGCCCATACCATGATGGTTCCACCACTATAAGGATGGACTTCCTGGCAGGATTTTAATCGCTGTTGGCGTCCAGGGGTTCTCCAGTGTCGTATACGTCTTGTATCCGGTCCCATACCAAAACGAGACTCATCAGAAAAGCACACGAAACGCCATTGTTCTTCTGCCCAATTTCTGTGTTCAAGAGCCCATTGATATCGAATCCTACGATTGTGCATTGCTATAGGTGGTACCCTTAGCGGTCTTCGGGAATGAAGGTTCACTTCATGCAAGCGGTTTCTGACTGTTTGGTCGCTAATTAAGTTCCCTGAAGAGTGATGAAGCCTCACGGCTAACATCATGGCGGTTATTGTTGGAACTCTTCGAGTTGTGATTTGAATGTATCGGTCTTGTCTCCGTGTGGTGCAGCGATACCGTCCTCCATGGCGCTCAGCCACGGTACCAGTGCTTCGGTAACGTGTCCAAAGTCGACTGATAACACTCTGACTTGTATTCAGAGCTAAAGCCACAGTACGTTGCCGGGAACCAGCTTCTATCATTCCCACGGCTCTGAGCATTTCTTCCCTGCTTAAATGACGTCGCCGCTCCATAATAACGTTGGTTTTAATCAGTAGTAGGGAAACAGTAGCACTAATAATGTCTTCAATGCGTTGTATGTTTTTATAGGGAAAATATTGACAGCTGATTTTCATCTTTTACTAGAAATTGATTGAAAGTTCCTGTTTCAAATTATGAAATGCACCAAAAAGCATCCATATAAATTTATAAAATCATAAATTTATTGCAAAGCCACATCTCAATCTCAAGAAATCCGCATAAAAATGCTTGATCCCTAGACACTTTTGATGTGTGTATTTTGACTGTAAATATATTCAACATTCTTTTCATTCAATCTTTCCACACTCAGTGTTGACGATGATGCGTGGCCCGCTTTGTTTTATTTTTATAAGTTTAGGACAGTTGTTTTTTTAAATAATAAGTTATTTAAGATCGTGTTGTATTTCAAATATATCATGATGTATTTATCAATAAAGAATAAAGAGTCGTACGTTCGAGGGTGCATGGCAACTGTAGACCAAACCTAAACAAAAACATGGATATGTCGCTCGATCTATTGAGTCAACTTAAGTCACTAATTTATCAGTAGGAGACCTCTTGACATTTTTGTGTGACTGCCACACATCCGCCTTATCGAGCGGTCACTTTAATTATGACTAGTCGAGCTTTCAGTCAAACAATAAATCGACGAGAATTTGAAATGTGCAAGTCAGCACACAAACACAAATTAATTCGAAATATTGGGTTAATTAAGTACTATCATTTTCTTGATTATATTACTTCTATGTAGTGTTAATTATAATTATGCCACCTTGGTAGCACTGTTTTTGAACCTCTAATAGCAACTCAACATAAAATAATCTTAAAACATCAGAATGCAATAATTAATTTAAACATTGCACTTAAACATATAACAGCGTTTCCAGAAAACGAAACATAATCCTTTAGCGGGTTTACGACTTTTCATCGAAAATCAATTGGTGGAACATTAATAGGTCGATGACGAATGGGTCAAAGTTTAAAAGGCACAGACTATAGTTAGTTAGTTAGATTAGTTGTTAAGTCTTAACTACAAATTAGTTAACTGTTTTTTTATTATTATTGTTAGTATTGACGTCAATAAGTGCCTGTAAAGGTTTACATTGAATAAATAATTTGACTTTGACTTTACATTGATCAATTTTTTTTTTATAGCAGGAGGAGGCAAACGAGCAAGCGGGTCACCTGATGGAAAGTAATCACCGCCGCCCATGGACACCCGCAAAACCAGAGGAATCGCAGGCGCGTTGCCGGCCTTTAAGGAAGGAATAGGCTCGTTTCTTGAAGATCCCTAAGTCGTAACGGTCCGGAAATACCGCCGCCGAGAGCTGGTTCCACAACACTGTAGTTCGAGGCAAGAAATTTCTTGAAAATCGCACAGTAGTAGACTGCCATCCATCAAGGTGATGTGGATGGAATGACAGTCGATTGCGTGTAGTGCGGTGAAGGAAATTAGCGGCATGGATCAAGCCGAACAATTCCTCAGAACACTCCCCATGATATATACGGTACAATATACATAGAGACGCAACGTCTCTCCGAAGAGCCAGTGGATCGAGCCGACCTGAAATAACCACGTCGCCGACAACTCGAGCAGCTCTGCGTTGAATGCGGTCAAATGGAAGGAGTTGGTATTGGGGTGCTCCAGCCCAGAGATGGGAGCAGTATTCCATATGCGGCCTGACCTGTGCTTTATACAGTTGTAAACGGTGGGCCGGCGTGAAATACTGACCCGCTCTATTAAGCACACCCAGCTTTTTCGAAGCTAATTTAGCTTTACCTTCCAAATGACTACGAAACTGAACGTCACTCGAAATATCGACGCCAAGGATTCCAATAATCGGATTGGTATCAAGGGGAGCTCCCTCAAAGTTCAGAGGTACGACGAAGGGATGTTTTTTCGCGGTAAATGCGCAAACTTGTGTTTTGGAGGGGTTAAAGCGGACTAGGTTATGTCGGCCCCAATCCGAGACATGACTTAACATGTTCTCGGTGTCAGTCACAAGTTTATTCCGGCTCTCGATGACGCTTTCCAGAGACATGTTAGTTCGCCCGGTGTAGAGCGTATCCCCAGTACTGTCGTCTGCATAGCAATGAATGCTGTTGTTATGCAGCATGTCATTGATATGCAGAAGAAACAGAGTAGGGGACAACACACACCCCTGCGGGACTCCAGCATTCACGGGCTTCATGTCGGAGCACGAACCGTCGACTGCGACTCTGATGCTACGCCCAGTAAGAAAGCTGGCAACCCATGAACACAATTTCTCAGGAAGCCCGTATGATAAAAGTTTAGAGAGAAGAGCCCTGTGCCATACCCTGTCAAAAGGTTTCGCTACGTCCAAGCTAACTGCCAGTGCCTCCCCCTTACTCTCGACTGCCTCCGCCCATCGGTGAGTAAGGTACACTAAAAGATCACCAGCCGATCAACCGCGACGAAAACCATACTGGCGATCACATAGTAGCTGGTTCTCTTCTAGGTACCTTAAAAGCTGGCGGTTTATAATGGACTCCATTACTTTGGAGAGTAAAGAGGTAATAGCTATTGGCCTGTAGTAGGACGGATCTGAGCGATCGCCTTTTTTTGGAATCGGGTGGACAAGGGCTGTCTTCCAAGGGCTCGGGACGACGCCAGTGGTGAAAGAGAGCTGGAAAAGGCGCGTTAGAACTGGTGCCAATTCAGGAGCACACGTTCGAAGCACAATGGGTGGAACTGCATCAGGCCCACTCGCCTTATGGATATCAAGGGAAAAAAGAGCCTTACGAACTGACCTTTGCAGGAACTGAACGTTTGGCATTGTACAAGCGCAATGCGGTATGGTTGGTGGAGAGTTTTCCCCATCGTCCAAGGTCGAGTTTGATGCGAAAAGAGAGCCCAAGAGATCGGCTTTCTCCTTTGCAGTATAGGCCAGGCAGTCATCGGTCTTGTGCAATGGTGGTAGGGACGGCTGACAAAAATTCCCTAAGATATATTCCCTAAGTATTTTTTATACTAAGCCCGGCAAATGACCCCACTCCACCTGATGTTAAGTGGAAATGAGGTCCAGGCGCGAGGACAACTGGTGCAGCGTAAGAGACGTAGCATCAGTCATCCTCACTCTGCCGGCCCACAAAGTGCTTCTTCACGCCTCGTTTGAAGGACCCTATGTCATAGGTAGGAGGGAATACGTGTGCTGGTAGACTATTCCATCTTTTGGAAGTGCGGCAAAGAAACGAGTCACTAAATTTCTTTGTGCGAGATGGAATGTTAGAGACTGTAAATTGGTGACTCCGCAGAGCAGCACGCGTACTCCTATGGAGGAAGGGAGAAGGAGGGATGAGGTCAAAGAGTTCTTCAGAGCACTCGCCATGGTATAAACGGTAAAAGACGCTGAGTGACGCAATATCTCTACGCAATTGCAAAGGCTCGAGAGTTTTAGTGACCTCTGCATTGCCGATAATGCGCACAGCGCGGCGCTGCAATCTGTCCAAGGCATCGAGAAGGTACTTTGCGGAGCCGTCCCAAAGGTGAGAGCAATACTCCACGCAAGACCGCACCTGTGTCTTGTATAATAGACACTACTGATCAGGCGTGAAGAATCGCCGCACCTTGTTCAGGACACCGAGTTTACGTGAGGCATTTTTAATCACGGTTTCGATGTAGTCCTTTTGGCTCTGGATTTTGGCTTTGGATTTGGCAGATCGCAGCGGATATCTATACCGAGCATGTTAATACTGCTCTGCAGGCCTAGAGATGTACCCTGAAGAGAGGGAAGGGGAAGGAATGACTTTCGGCGGTAGGTGCTAAAAAAGTATAGACGCGAATTCAAATCTCAGATTTTTAATTATTTATTTTAAATAGATTATTTGCTTTTATTTAAGTAAATATACATTCTAATACCAGTAAATAGCAAGTACTTACATTTACAAAGATTCATGTGGCACTATCACGTAAAATAAAACATCACCTGCCAGCACATTCACAATCACAACAGTGTTACATCTTAGTTTTAAAAGCACCATATTTTATAAGCACAATGGCTCAACTTGCTGACATTCAATCAGCTCAGAAAGACCTTGAAGACTGCTTTATGAAGAAAATGGCCGAGCTTGAAGCCCAGATACAAAGCACTGGACCTGCAAAAGACACTGTGGCCAAGATTGCAGAGGAGTTCCGCACTTTCCGGGAGCTTATGCTGTCAATGCTGGGCCTGCTTCGGAGGCAAATCAGTGAGTGCTCAAGAGCCGTTGACGACATGGAGACCAGAAGTCGTCGGAAAGCACTAATTTTTACTGGGTTTGTTGATGGAGACCAAGATGATCCAAAGGCTCTCATTTTGGATAGTATTAATGACAAGCTGGGCCTGAATGACATCACTTTGGCCTCTATAAAAGTATGTCATCGACTCGGAGTGGCCAAGCCGGGGCATCCTAGACCAATCCTGGTAAGGTTCTTCAGCTTGGAGCACAAGGCTGCCGTATGGAGAGCGAAGTCAGCGTTCAAAGGATCACCTGTCTCCGTTCGAGAACTCTTAACCAGGACCAGGCAGGCTCTATTTGGCAGAGCTCGTCTTCACTTTGGCATGAGGGCTTGTTGGACGCAGGATGGAATTATTATCATCAAGTCTCCTGATGGAAACCGGCACAAAGTCACATCCATGGAAGAACTCAATCCCATGTTGGCAAAACATCCCAAGAAGCCCAGCCAATCACCTATCAGAGCCAGGAACAAACCTGAAAAAGGGGTGTAGCGTCCACCTGCCCCTTGGCTGACCAGAGGGATTCGTATGGCGATGAGACGTAGAAATCGGGCTTTTCGAAAATTTAAAAGAGAGCGGTCTGAGGGAAATTGGTGTCTTTACAAGTCTGCAAGAAACCTATGCAATCAGATGATACGCAACGCTAAACGCCGACACATTCATGAAAATATCTCATTGTCCTCCCCCGCTAATATCTGGAAGTTCTTTGGAACCCTTGGTATTGGCAAGGCCCGTAGTGTTGTTCTTCCTAACACAATTGTGTTGGATGATTTAAATCGTCATTTCACCACTACTGTTAGTTTAGATCATTCAACCATTTGTCAAACGGTAGCTTACATTGCGGGTCTGCCTCGTCTCATTACCGACACTTTTCATTTTTCTCCTGTTACTGAGGATGAAATCAAAAAGATTATCCTCTCCATCAAATCCGGAGCCCTGGGACATGATGGCATCAGTCGTCGTATGATTGTCTCTATCCTAGATCATGTTATTTCTCCAATTACCCACATCATCAACTTTTCCTTTGACTCTTGTCAATTCCCCTCCCAATGGCGTAAGGCTTATGTCCGTCCTTTACCCAAAATCTCTAACTCGTCCCATCCAACCCATTTTCGACCCATATCCATTCTTCCGTTCCTGTCCAAGGCAATCGAGGTCTGTATCCAAAAGCAACTTGCAAGATTCATTTACCAAAATAACCTCGTTGTTCCTTTGCAATCTGGTTTTAGGCCTGGGCACAGCACAGTTTCCGCTCTCCTGAAAGTTACCAGCGACATTAGACAGGGTATGGAGGATACAAAAGTCACAGTTTTGGTACTAATAGACTTCTCGAACGCCTTCAATGCCGTCAGTCATGACATCCTCCTTTCTATCCTTTCTCATCTTATGGTTTCATCTGAGGTAAAGGAATGGTTCACCTCTTATCTTCAAGAGCGTCAGCAGTCGGTCCGCATTGATGAGACATCATCAAATTGGCGTAACCTGAATGCTGGTGTTCCACAAGGCGGTATTCTTTCTCCATTATTATTTTCAATATTTATCAACTTTATCACCCACCACCTTCAGTGTGCGTATCATCTGTACGCCGATGACCTTCAGCTTTACACCCAAACACGTGTAGATGACTTATCAGACGCTATTATTAAAATAAATCAGGACTTGGAAGCTGTTAGCGACTGGTCTCGTAGGTTTGGTGTGGCTGTAAACCCTACAAAATGTCAGGCGATAATTGTTGGCAGCTTGCGAATGACGAATAAAGTGAGGATTAACTCTGTTGCTTCTATAATATTTGACGGTACGGTCATACCATTTAGCATGACCGTTAAAAATCTCGGCATACATCTCGATAATACACTCAGTTGGCATTCTCAGGTCGCTAGTGTCTGTAAAAAAGTTACTTGGACTCTGCGTTCCTTAAATCGTCTGAGGAACTTTTTACCGTTCAAGACAAAAGTAATGCTTGCGCAGACTTTAATTCTTCCTATGATTGACTATGGTGACGTGTGTTATTACGATCTTAATTCAGTCTTGCTTGATAAGCTTGACAGATTGCTCAATAACAGTATCAGATTCATTTGCAACCTGAAGAAGTACGACCACATCTCACAGCATAGGTCTGAGCTAAAATGGTTGCCCATTCGCCAGCGGAGGTGTTGGCGCGCCCTTACCACACTTTTCTCCTTCCTAAATTCTCCTAATGCTCCTTCCTATCTTACTCCCCATTTTCAATATCTTTGCACCTCTCACGACAGGAATCTTAGATCTCCAAATAATCTTCTCCTTCTCTCTCCCTGCCACTCTTCTGGCTTTGTTCATTCTTCCTTTCATATTCAGTCCATACTCCTCTGGAACGCGCTACCTCAAGAAGTCAGAATGGCTACAACTCGTGACGCTTTTAGAAAGAAAGTCCACATGCTACTTTTTGATAGAACCATGGCAGAATCATCTCAATAACGCCCTATTTAAATATTATTTAGTGTATGTAAGTATATTTATATGTTTGTAAAAGTATTTATGTATATGCCTACACCTATGTATATATATATATATATATATATATATATATTTACATCCAGCTACGCATTTGGCGTCATGCATGCTGTGCATCATTACGACGTCCTCCAGTTCAGCTTACAATTTAGATCATCTCTCTGCGAATGTTTCTTAGTTTTTTGATGCCTTTCTTTATAGGATATTTTATTTTGCGATTATTTTAATTGTGGCAATATTCTTCTTGCAGTCATGCCCAAACATTTATGAACTCCATTTCATGGTGATAAATTTTTGGCTTCCTGGATATACTGATTATCATTTACTTAATGCGCTGACATTTTCACGTCCTCCTGATTTTGTAAAAGCGACGTTGCCAGCAATGCGTTACCTATCTCTTTCTTTCACCGAATATTTTAATGTTGGGTCCAATTTGACAGATGTCTTTAAAATTGTTAACCAAAGTTTTTTTTTATTTAAGAGGGTTTACACATTTCGGTTTCCCATACAATCTTCCAAGTCGAAATTTTTAAAGACCATTAAGCCATATTTTATGAAACTTTGCATGCTAAAGTAAAACACAGGGATCCAATCGTTTATTTGGCTGAGTTATTGAGATTTTCAAATCGCAATAACTCAGTTAAATAAAGGTTTTTTAAAAATGTTTTCAACAAACTATTTAGATCTCTATATTTTACCTCAGCATGCCGTGATTCTTAAGTAAAATTTTTGCGGAAGGTGCGTAGTTCGATTCCCGCCTGAGGTTGTCGTCTTTTTTCAATGTTTAAAATTTTACTTAAGTATATTTAAGTGTTAATAAAACGCTAAAACATAAAAACATTAATCTATGAACGCAGCTTCATCTTAACAGAATGTTCAAATATTTGTAAAAATATTTCTTTCGGATCTCAGAGGTGAAAACTTCTAAGATTTGATGAAGCAATGTTGACTAAAAACATAAGCATCAAGCACTGACAAATTTCGACGTTTGAAAGCCAGACCTCGGTAGCCAAGTGGTTAAGGCAGTCGCCCGGAATGCGGAAGGTGCGTGGTTCGATTCCCGCCTGAGGTTGTCGTCTTTTTTCAGTGTTTAAAATTTTACTTAAGTATATTTAAGCGTTAATAAAACGCTAAAATATAAAAACATTAATGCCGAGTTTCATCAAAAATGGCCTAATGGTTTTTAAAAATTTCAACTTGGAAATTTGTATGGGAAACTGAAATGCGATAACGCTTCATTAAAGAAACTGACATCAGTTTTGGGTTCATCAATGTGATGCCTTAAGGTTTGATCTCGATCTTAATAAAAGTGCAGCGGCCATCATAAATAGCCGCTGCACTGAAGTACACAATTTATTATTTAGCTATAAGGGTCAATATCGATTCGAGAAAATTGACAGTTTTGGGTAAGTGGTTCTGCTTGCATTCCTTGGGTTCTGATTTCCTAAATAAGTACTTATATTCTCTTTTTCCTTTAAAGATGATGTTCTACTAACTATCCAAGCCCTAAGCTGAGGAGCTACCGTACGCCCCTATATTGATATCTGGCGTCCGTTGTTGGCATCTGGCATCCGTATATTCATGTCTGGAGTCCGTATATTGGATATCTGGCGTCCGTATATTGCTATTTGACATTTCACGCCAGCTCTTATAACATCTTGAGCATAATATGTGACAAGTCGGACAGTCCTATTTACAAATTCATATTGCGTAAATGCCTCGGGTTCTGGCTTCCTAACTTAATTATCTTTATAGTTTGAAATACCTAGGCCCTTTGTTGAGGAGCTACCGTGCGTCTGTATATTGTTATCTGGCGTCCGTATATTGACATGTGGCGTCCGTATATTGATGTCTGGCGTCCGTATATTGCTATTTGACATTTTGACGCCAGCTCTAACAAACATCCTGAGCATAATTATGTAACAAGAGAAAAAAAGACAAAAACCGTACCGAAATGCTGGAAGCTTGGCAATGTGCAGCCAGTACCCTAAAAGGGAAGTCTCATGCTGACCCATGCAACTACTGACCGATCGCTATCAATTCCATACTCTGTAAGGTCATAGAAAGAGTTCTAAACAGTAAGTTGGTATGAGGAGCTGAGGAGGTCATTAACTTATAGGTATGTACCTATAAGTTAATGACCTCCTTAGTGACTGTCAATATGGCTTCCGCCGAGGAAGCCGGGGATTTCGACTGGGGATCTTCTAGTTTATGTGACGCACTACTGGGGTGGGCCCTCGAGATGCACGGCGTAGCACTTGCCGTATCACTGGACATCTCGAAGGCTTTTGAAAGGGTCTGGCACGCAAGTCTGCTGCGCAACCTTTCTGCGTATGGTGTCCTCGCTGTAGATATTATTATATGTACTTTTGTAGTTGGATAGCTGATTTTCTGACGGAACGATCGATCAGAGTAGTCATCGATGGCTGGTCCTCTGACTCAGTGGCTATTGATGCCGGAGTTCCTCAGGGGTCTCTCTGCGACGCTTTTCCTGTTGCACATCAATGACCTGTTGATACCAGGAATTGTTGGGTATGCAGATGACAGTACTGTCGTAGAGAGATACCTTTCGGATGCAAACTGCAGTCAAAAAGCTGGGCGTCCTAAATAAGGTCAAGTGATATTTCACGCCGGGATAGCTTTAAACTCTCTTTAAAGCTGAAGTCCGATCTTGTATGGAATATTGCAGTCACCTATGGGACGGCTCAGCGAAATATTACTTGTACTTTGCATCTGTGTATATTGATAGTGACAGTAAAGCGTCTCAAAACTATGAAATTAGTGATTTTTTGAAAACAAAGATTACTACAGTGAACATCTATCGCTGATCGAATCGATCTATCGTGAATATTTGTATTTCTTGTTACTTTTTTAGATTATTATTGTTTAAAAATTATTATCCTTAACATGAAGGAGTCCTACCATATTGTATTTACCTGTAAGTGTTTGTTACATTTAAATAATGTTACAAACTTAATTAAGTAATTTAATGTATCAGTGTAAACAAACGTTGGTGAATTATATAAAAAAAAATACCAAGTAACTGCACTGGACACGATACAACGCAGAGTTGAGAGGCTAATTGGCGACAAAGAACTGGTGAAGAGCAAGTTTCACACCCTAGCTCACCGCCGCAAAGTTGCCTTTCTGTCGGTCTTTTACAGACCTGGAACTCCATGAGCTCATACGGCCATCCCCTTTCTTCCATCGGACATCCAGACGCACTGCGGGCTACCACCCTTTCTTGGAGGATATTTCTAAATGTCGCACAAAGCACTACTCAACATCGTTTATACTGTGCACAGAAAAGGAGTTGAACTCCCTCCCTGCGTCTGTGTTTCCGAGTACTTATCTTAAGTATCTTCAAAGCAAGAGTGAATAGACACCTTCTGGGTTAGCTCGCTCCATCGTGAATCGGCTTGATTGGGATCAAGAGCAAACCCATTTACAGAAAAAAAAAACTAGTCGGACAGTCCGATTTACGTATTCATATTGCGTAAATGCCTTGGGTTCTGGCTTCCTAACTTAATTGTCCTTATAGTTTGAAAGGCCTAGGCCCTTTTTTACCGTGCGTCTGTCTATTGTTATCTGGCGTCCGTATATTGTTATCTGGCATCCGTATATTGACATCTGGCGTCCGTATATTGACATCTAGCGTCCGTATATTGATGACTGGCGTCCGTATATCGGATATTGCTATTTGACATTTCACGCCAGCTCTAACAACATCCTGAGCATAATATGTGACAAGTCGGACAATCCGATATACGAATTCATATTGCGCCTCGGATAGTGGCTTCCTAACTTAATTGTCTTTATAGTTGAAAGGCGTAGGCCCTTTGTTGAGGAGTTATTATATTGTTATCTGGCGCCCGTATATTGCTATTTCACAGTTTGCGCCAGCTCTAAGAGCATTCTGAACACAATATGCGACAGGTGGGATGATGAAAGAACATGTACACACGCCAGCACATCAACCTACCTACCACAAAATGTCCAATTTTCTTCAATAGACTTTGAACTTTATGCCTTAAATATATGGTTAAAAATGTATTAAAGAAATTTTACAGTTTTGGATAGGTTGCATTTAAATTTTTTATTAATTATTTATTAGTTTTATGGCTGATTATTCAATCATTGGATAAAACTTATCCTTCTGATAAAGCATTACGCAATCAAGCTAAAATGTCACCTGTTTAAAAAAAAAGTCATTTATGACAATACATTTTTAATAAGTAAGTATAATAGATTACGATTTATGATAATAACTAGCGGCCGGTCGCGGTTTTACCCGCGTGGTTCCTGTTCCCGTGGGAATATCGGGATAAAAAGTATCCTATGTGTTAATTCAGGTTATAAACTATCTGTATGCCGAATTTCATTCAAATCCATTCAGTAGTTTTTACGTGAAGAAGTAACAAACATACACACTCACAAACTTTCGCCTTTATAATATTAGTGTGATATTGTATTTTAGTAGGCACCAAACATTGAGTAAGCTGGCAACGTCGCATTAGCGGACGCCAAATTTATATGAATACGTCAGAAAAGAAGCGCGTTTAATACGGCTGTGGATATACGCACGACACTAGCGCCGCACCTCTGCTGAGATTTTTTTGGGAACTATCCAGTATTTATTTGCAGCCATTACAATAAATTTTTGGCTTCCATCGATTTTTGTTCTACGGCTAGCTTGATCTTAGAGGCGCCAAGTGTCATCGATTAAAAAAGTGGCGTCCGGTATGCGGACGTCAAATAGCGGTGGACGCCATTTTAAATGTAATTTCGCCTTCAGTGGACGGAAGTTTGCTTGTGGGATATATATATATATATATATATATATATATATATATATGTGCTTAAATATATTTTAAATGTTTTATTTTTACATCTTTTGGCACCGCAGCTAATTGCGCCTACCTTGTCATCTCTGCACCACCCTATGGTTGACTGGTAGAGAATGCCTTTAGGCATTAAGTCCGCCATGTAATATACTGTTGCAAAAGTTTTAATAAATAAATAAATAAAAATGGCGACTTTTTCGCTGTGAACGCGCACACCTGTGTTTTCTTGGCATTGAACTCCACCAGATTATCGGAGCCCCATTTAGAAATGAGGTCCAACATCCGATCGAGCTCAATGACAAGATTGTCATTGATATGCAGAAGGAACAGCGTGGGGGATAGAACGGAGCCTTGAGGAACACCAGCGTTCACTGACATGAACCGCGAAGCGCATCCATCCGAAAGGACACGGATTCTACGCTCATGCAGGAAGCTAGCAATCCAGGTACAGAACTGAGCGGGCAAACCGTATGCCGGGAGCTTGGAGAGAAGAGCTTTGTGCCAGACCCGATCAAAAGCCTTGGCTATGTCAAGGCTAACTGCCAGTGACTCGCCACGCTTGTCAATAGCCTCACCCCAGAGATGTGTGACGTACGCTAGAAGATCACCCGTTGACCGTTTTGGCCGAAACCCATATTGACGATCGTGAATTAGGGAGTGATCTTCTAGGTATCGAATAAGCTGTTTGTTCAATATTCGTTCTAGGATCTTACACAACACTGAAGTTACGGCTATAGGGCGGTAATTAGTCGGATCTGACTGATCTCCTTTTTTAGGGATCGGTTGCACATTAGCTTCTCCCAAGATTCCGGCACACAACCCGAAGAGAGCGAGAGACGGTACAGACGCGTTAACACAGGGGACAACTCCGCTGCACACATTTTCAGGACTATTGCTGGGATGCCATCAGGACCGTTAGCTTTCCGGACATCGATTGACTGCATTTCCGCACGGACATCACACTGCCCGATTTTAATATCAGACATTGTGTGGCCACAGTGAGGAATTGAGGGTGGCTGTGCATCACAGTCATCGATCCGGGAGTTAGCCGCAAAGAGTTTGGCCAGGAGATCGACCTTTTCCTGCGGCTTGTGAGCTAAAGTTCCGTCAAGACATCTCAGTGGTGGCAGCGAGGGTTGGCAGAAGTTGGATTGCACGGCTTTGGCCAGACGCCAGTAGCTACGGCTGCCCGTAGGATGCGTCAGGAGTTCTTGGCCTACTCGTGCAACGCGCTGGGCATCCGCTCTAATGTAGGCCCTCTTACACGACTTGGTGGCATTATTATAGGCTGCTTTTAGCGAGCGAGTTTCGGGAGCCCCATGAGCTTTACCTCTGATCCAAGCGCGGTATGCCGTCTGTTTGCTCTCAACAGCGCTGGCACACTCGCGATTGAACCAGCGGTTGCGTCTGCCTTTGCTGATGACATAGGAGTGTGGAATATACACACATCAAAAGTGTCTAGGGATCAACATATATTTTTGCAATAACTTTTCTCCTGATTGATATTAATTAAAATTTTCTTTAAGGATTCATCAAATAAAGTGTTTTCGTTTGTCTACAGTAACGATAAACCAAGTCACCTTTGCATTAATAAAGAAATTTGCCATTTTCCTAATAACGGGATTTTTGACATTTGAACCACTAACATTAAAGTTCGAAAAAAAGACTGAAATAACAGTTTTCTTTAAAATTTTATTGGGTAACTTAAACAATTAATAATCCGTGTTTCTACCGCGAACACTAACAACACAAGAACATCGGTTTGGCATACTCAAAATGAGTTCATCCAAATCACGCTGTGGAATGGCCGCCCATGTTCGTTGCAACAACAACAAAAGGTCTTCTTGCGACTGGATACCCTCCATATTCGGCAGAGCTCTTCTCTGTAGCTTATCCCATGCATGCTCAATCGGGTTCAAGTCTGGCGACTGAGCAGGCCAGGGCATGACATTGATGTTAGCTGCGGCGAGAGTCTGTCTTACAACTCTTGCGGTGTGCGGTCGTGCATTATCATGCATTAACTGAAATAAGGGACCGATTTGCACTTGTAGAGGAACGATGACGTCTGATACAATCGTCTCAGCATAAATTTGAGCGTTGAGGTTGCCTCTGATCCAAATCAACTCAGTTCTTCCGCCGATCCAAATACCCGCCCATACCATGATGGTTCCACCACTATAAGGATGGACTTCCTGGCAGGATTTTAATAGCTGTTGGCGTCCAGGGGTTCTCCAGTGTCGTATACGTCTTGTATCCGGTCTCATACCAAAACGAGACTCATCAGAAAAGCACACGAAACGCCATTGTTCTTCTGCCCAATTTCTGTGTTCAAGAGCCCATTGATATCGAATCCTACGATTGTGCATTGCTATAGGTGGTACCCTTAGCGGTCTTCGGGAATGAAGGTTCACTTCATGCAAGCGGTTTCTGACTGTTTGGTCGCTAATTAAGTTCCCTGAAGAGTGATGAAGCCTCACGGCTAACATCATGGCGGTTATTGTTGGAGCTCTTCAAGTTGTGATTTGAATGTATCGGTCTTGTCTCCGTGTGGTGCAGCGATACCGTCCTCCATGGCGCTTAGCCACGGTACCAGTGCTTCGGTAACGTGTCCAAAGTCGACTGATAACACTCTGACTTGTATTCAGAGCTAAAGCCACAGTACGTTGCCGGGAACCAGCTTCTATCATTCCCACGGCTCTGAACATTTCTTCCCTGCTTAAATGACGTCGCCGCTCCATAATAACGTTGGTTTTAATCAGTAGTAGGGAAACAGTAGCACTAATAATGTCTTCAATGCGTTGTATGTTTTTATAGGGAAAATATTGACAGCTGATTTTCATCTTTTACTAGAAATTGATTGAAAGTTCCTGTTTCAAATTATGAAATGCACCAAAAAGGATCCATATAAATTAATAAAATCATAAATTTATTACAAAGCCACATCTCAATCTCAAGAAATCCGCATAAAAATGCTTGATCCCTAGACACTTTTGATGTGTGTAGTATTCCATTCCTAATACTATCTCATCAGCAACGGCAGTGGCGCTAGCGGTCGGGTCCTTCCCACTAAAGCAGCGCTGCCTCCAAGGGACGGATGCAAAATACTCCCGCATCCGGTCCCAGTCTGCCAACGCGTAGTGCCAAATCTGGCGCTTCGAAACCGCTGTTGGCGGGCGCGATGCCAAGGGCACTGTGCTGGATATCAAGCAGTGATCCGAGGAACCTAAAGGAGCTCGAATCTCCACCCGGTATCCAGCTGGGCGACTCGTCAGCAGAAGGTCGAGTAAGGAGGGCGCATGTCCAACTATGTCTGGGATCCTGGTGGGCTGGTTCACCAGTTGCGTCAGGTCATGCGTGAGAGCGAATGCGTGGGCAGTTCTACCAGCATGGTCTGTGTTGGAGGAACCTAACCACAACTCATGGTGGGCGTTGAAGTCCCCCAAAAACACCAGTTCCGCCGATGGAAACCGCTCCTGCGCATCATCTGCTACCCGACTAAGATGTTCAATTAGTCGAGTTGTCTCCATGTCGCCGTTATGGGATCGGTAGACGCAGGCGTAGACACGGCAATGAGAGCCTAAGTCGACGTGTACCACTAGGAGGGAGAAGGAAGGGTCCTCCAGACAGCGCAGACGGCGACAGCAAACATCCGCCCGAACGAATAAGCAAACTCCGGCTTTGGCTTTGAAGGATTCTTCAAGCACAAAGCCGGGATAGTTCAGGTAGGTGGTGTCAGCTGGGCGGATTATTTGCGTCTCCGTCAGGAACAACATTGCTGGCCATGCCGTCTCAAGATGGTGGTGGACGGCATTGAGGTTTGCATGGAGTCCGCGGATGTTAGCGAACTCCACCTCAAACGGTAAGGTTGTGGTGGGGGTGTGCACCGCTGTAGAACCAGTTTTGTTGTTAGGCGCTGTCATTTTAGGAGTGGAAAGAGAGAGGCGTGAATCGAGAAAATGATGCCGCGATGCGAATGGTCAAAGTGTGGTGGCGTGTTTCCCCAGGAATTTGCCCACAGACGAGTATTATTAACCTGCCGAACGGAAGGGCCCCCGAACCCCCCCGGAAATGGCCGCCGGGACCCCACCTTCCGGTCACCAACCGGCATGACGGACCTCCCCGAGATTATGCGTGACATGGTGAGGCAGCCTCACGAGCTGGTTAGGCTCGCTTGGGCCCCTGTACTGTGCCACGGGCGGCCAGCGGGACAACCGTTTCTACGGGTCTCCCTGGTCGGCAGGTTAACGAAGTCCTCCTGGCACTGGTTTGACGGAAGCCTCCACAGACCAAATACATCGCAGCATCATCCTCTCGAGCTCTGGTTATACGCTGGCTGATCCCGAAACGCGACCGACAAGCAGTCACTTGACGGGTTTTACACCATGCGTACGATGGTCACCAACCAGACGGGTCAAGCCATACCACCAGTGGAGCAGATCATCGCTCGAAAGAGTCCGTTAGTCGCTTCTTACAACACCCACCGGACGGAGAGAGGGGCGGCGATTGGTATTCTTTCTCCGTCACCGCACGGATAAAAAGGAATTAAGGATCTGGCGGCAAAGTTGTACTTCTTTCTGAGCGCACTGGTGTTTGGATCCTTTGATGACACCGCATTAGCCCAGGCTTGGTAATGTTGTCGCTTTTGGCGAGACGCCATTTTGCAGGAACGACCAAACCATGGTTGGGACTTGCCGCCAAAGGGAACCAAAGAGTTTGGAATGAAAAGTTCCATTCCCTGCAGTATCACATCAACGACAGAGTCAGCGGCGACATCAGGATCATCCAGCGAGAAGCAATCTCGCCACCACGGGCAGGACGCAAAGAAGCTTCGTATCCCATCCCAGTCCGCTGACCTATAATGCCAGACTCGACGGCTAGCCGCTGGTTGCGGTTTTGAAGTTTCTGTGAGAGGCACAGTGCTGCGAATCAGACAGTGGTCTGATGAGCCTAGTGGTGCATCAACAGAAACTTGATAGCCGTCTGGGTGCGAGGTCAGCAGAAGGTCCAATAAAGAAGGTGCATGGCCCTCCACATCTGGAACCCGTGTTGGCTCGGTTACCAATTGGGACAGACTGTAGGCCAAAGCGAAGTCATGAACGGCTCTACCCGCGTGGTCAGTTGTGCGTGAACCAAGCCATTCGACGTGGTGGGCATTGTAGTCTCCCAATACCACAATCTCGGCCGAGGGGATCCGTTGGAGAAGGGAGTCTGTCGCTGTTTGGACGGTCTCAAAAAGTTGGTCAGTTCCGATGTTACCGCTGTGAGACCTATACAGGCACGCGTAGACGCGAGGATGACGTCCGCAGTCGACGTGCAGCCATAAGATGGAGAGGTCCCTATCTTCAAGATTGCCAAGGCGACGAACGCACATATCCTCCCTGACATAGGCACAAACACCGGCTCGTGGCACAAATGCATGTTCCAGGTTGTATCCCGGGTAGCGCAAGTACGAGATGTCAGGAGGGGGGGATATCTGCGTCTCGGTGAGGAAGAGCAAGGCCGGCTTCGCCGTCTCGAGGTGGTAATGGACGGCGCTCAAGTTAGAGTGGATTCCCCTGATATTGCAGAAGTCCACGCGAAGCGAAGGAGCCAATTGTCTTGCCTTTCTCCTGCCTGCAGCATGCCTTGGCACGAGCGGACTTTTGCTCTCCCCAGAATACGTAGGGCAGCCTGAGCGAGAACGCTCAGGGGGGGGATTCTCCGACACCGGATGTGTCGGTACCCCCCTGGGGTAAATCTAGATTAAAGTTCGCTGCCATATCAATTGTGAGGGGGGGGGGGGGGGAGGGGTCTCCGGAACCCTCACTCGCCGGTCGAAACACAACAGCACAGAGTGCCATTGTTTCACGCCGAAAATTCGTGAGGGGGTGGTATTACGCCGGGCGAGCCGACCCAATGCGTGCTGCAACGCAGCGTGGCTCTACCACTCAGTTGGTGTCACTCATTTAGCACCACCCAGGGGTCACGTGTAGGGTCTCAAGGGTAAACCTACGGACGCGAGCAACTTAACCCCCAAACTTAACCCCCAATTCATCAATAGTAAAAAAGGTAAAATATTGAAATGGTAAATGCATCATTACGTCGAAAACTAAATGTTCAGATGTCGAAAAGTTAACTGTTCAAAAGGAACAAAAATCATATGGTCGTCAGTTTAAAAAGTACAACATCCAATTAGTAAATACATCAGTAGATCGAAAATTAAACGGTCAGATGTCAATGATGTCCTTTAATTTAGTTATTAACTAGCTGACGCGAACTTTGTAACGCCTCAGAGTTCAATAATTTGTCAAATTGAAATACTAAAAATTAGCAGAAAATAAAAAAAATACACAAATACCTTCTTCGAGCCCTGTTACGAGCAGTACGGAGTAACTGTTCCTCAAAGGAACAGGCGAAACAGAGACTGTTCTCGTCGTCTTCACTGTTCCTACTGTTATCGGAGGAACTGTACCGAGCAATAACAACCTGTTACCATAGTTACGCCGTATGTCTGTTACGCCTGTTCTTGGAACAAGCGCTTCTTTACTCTAACTTATGGGCTACATATATAAAGAAAAGAGACAAAGCTTGTTATTTTACCTGTTATATAAGCCGACCATATTAAAACTACATTTTAGTCTATTGAAGAACCATAATAAATTCGACCTCGTAAATTATTCGTGTTAACTGTTCCTGTTCCTGGCAGTTTTTTTTCTCATATTATAATGGCTTCGCGCGGTAAGCTCATTTAGCCCGTGTCACGTAATATTATTGTCTATATGCGGTCTAGGTCTAATGACGATTTCCATGAAATTTTTTTATAGAGACTATATTTTCTTTGCATAAAGTAGATGATAATGAGTGATAATGAACGTTTAATGATAAATGATTATCCCCCAAATCCCTTGAGACTCAATAAAGCTGTGGGACTTTATTGAGATCTCACACGGCTTCTTGAGAGAATTTGAAAAGTGATGTTGCACTGTTTTGTTTTATTTGCAAAACACATGCACGTTCACGAACACATAACAGTAAATAATAAAGGACTCTTTGACGTCACTAATATCATTAGACTTGAAAGTTTATTTAAGAATTAGGGAGTTTGTACGTTAAATCTACTCTGACGTCGGATCCAACCACCAACCACTACAATTGAATAAAACCTTAAGTAAAAAATATTACGCCTAAATTATTATAAAATGCAGACTGCAGGCAGATACATTAGCTGCCAATAAATAGAAATTCGTAAATTTTTACTAAGTCATTTCAATTTCATTGTTCAATATTCCATAATTTGTTATTAAAGTTGGTGAATTATTATCAAAACCTAATAGTAATTTGTAAAATTATATTTCCTTTTTTAAACAATTTTCTTAAATAAATCATCTCAATATTTTTTCTGAATTTCCCCATTGTTGTGGTAACCGGCATTCTCAAACAATGGTAACAAACATAGCATGTGTCAATATGGCGGATGTCTATTTCTAATTTAGAAAGCGAGGAGGGGGACCTACGGACTATTATGTATTCTATGCTACGGAGCGAGATAGAATGCAGTCAAGATCATTTTTTTTTTGCTTCAAGAAGGTATGGAGGAGTTTGGCCTCTAGTTTTCTCTATAACTTCGTCGTGTCAGGATCGTAGCAAATGGAAATCTGTGGTCTCTGTCTACCCCTCTGTGAAGCAGGCGTGCGTGATATGTATGTACCCACGGCGTCAGATCAACCTACCCTAAACTGTCAAATTTCCCCAATGAATATTGATCCTTAAAACCAACCGATAAAGTTTAAAATTGATTGTAGAAATTTGACAGTTTTAAGTAGGTTGATCTGACGCCGTGTGTACGAGTATGTAGGTATATCTACCAACTTCAGGTACAATGCTAAAAAATATATTCAGCGAAGCATTTTTCACTCCTCCATTTTCAACGCGCGGGAAGCGACATTTTATGTCTTCCTATTGTGACTTTTCGCGCTTAGCTTAGCACATCTCAGAATAATAAGCATATCATTAGAGTGCGCGCAAAATAAGTCTGCGCGTGACAGAAAAAGGAACTAACTTTTAACCAAATTATAAATCGATGTTAGTTAAATTTAAGTTTATTTGACCCAAGAACTACATATGTATGTTAATACTAAACGGGCGATAAAAAAAAAGAAATTCAAAGTTTCATTTAAAACGGTAAAAGGCGGGAATTTTCAGTGTCGTAAGGTCGTGGTTTTTCTTGTATTTTGTGATTTATGTATTACTAGATATGGAGTTTATTTACATTAATGAGAGAATAATGTTTGTCAAGTGCTCGAGAAAGTGTACAATTATCGTGAAGTGTAATAAAAGCACAGACGTATTTATTATACGTCTGTGAATAATAGGCACATAAGTGACTGTGTAATTCTGCAAAAAATTCTTTGACTCTGCAGAAAAATTTCTATCTTCTTACTGTGGAAGACTGTATGGGCATAGAATAGAACATTTGCCTTTTAAAAAGAAATTAGAATCATAACGGTAACTGTCTTTTTCGCGCCACATAGTTAATTAACTGTGTTACGAGTTTTAAATTTTAAAGTGCTCTAAAAGTGTATAAAACTGATTTTTTCTTGATATGTATTTTGAGAAATTGAATTCTGTACATAAAATTTAAGTTTTAGTGATATTATTTTAAGTGTAGTTGGTAGTGTAGTTAAGTATAGTGTGTTAGTGCTTCCTTTAAACTTTTGTACCTAAATAATTATGGCATCAAAACGGACTAGTATAGTTTGGGACCACTTTACGGACCTTGGAAATAATGAAGCTTGTTGTAATATATGCAAAACTAAATTAAGCTATAAAGCTTCCGTTACCAACTTAAAGAAACATATTCAACGAAAACATGTTTCAATCCAACTTGTTCCTCGTACCAACAATGAGGAAACTGGCCATGGATCTAGCGCAAGTACAACTAGTGCTGGCACTTCACGCGTCAGCGTCGATGAGACTCCTGGCACTAGTGGCATCGCAGAATCTTTGCATTCTTCGCATCAACAAATTCGGGCAACAGGTAAATATTTTTGCTGGTGCCTATTACACGATCGTCAAGAATTTTCTGTCTGTGTCCGATTACCTATCTCATTACCTAGGTACCTACCTACCTATGACATTTTATGACATTTTTACCCTCTGAATAATAACTAAGTTAAAAAATTTATAAAACATAGAATAATAATTAAGTTATTATTCTATGTTTTAACCCCTTGAGCACCGTAAAACCAAACCTAATTGAAAATCAGTTCTTTCACGAATGGAGACCGCCGCGCGCCGGCGGTGTACTTGACCTATTAAGCAGGCCATACACGTTATTTTATTAAAGTGGTGTTTACATTTTTATTTTTATTATCTAATAGGTAGTTGTGGTGGTGGTAGCGATGGCGGTGGCAGCAGTGGTGGCAGTGGTGGTGGCAGCAGTGGTGGCAGTAGTGGTGGCAGCAGTGGTGGCAGTGGTGGTGGCAGTGGCAGTGGTGACGTACGTCCCATTTTTAGACCGCCCCCTAAAAGAACATTTGGTCAACCAAATCTAAATAACTTCCTGGCGAAGCGGCGGGTAGATAAAGATGTGATAGACATCAAAATAATGAAGACTTTTACCCTAGACTTCCAACCATTTCGGATAGTGGAAGACCGTGGATTCCGCGAATTATTGGAATATGCTTTTCCAGGGTATGTCATTCCTACACGAAAGTATTTTTCCAACAATATGTTACCAGCACTGTATGAGCAAAAAAAAGTTCATTTAATTAACAATGTGCACAAAGAAGCCCCGTCTGTTTGTATAACAACTGACATTTGGTCCTCAATGACCTCAATGAAAAATCTTTCTTGGCGCTGACTGGGCATTACATAAAAGAAGAAACATGCGAGCTAAAAACTGTACTGCTGGACTGCACGCCGTTGGATAAGGCACACACTGCAAGCAACATAGCCGCAGCAATTAAAAAAATAACTGACGAATGGCAGCTCACAGCTAAGGTTTCTCTAGCTGTGTCCGATAATGGCGCAAACATTAAGAGGGCCATAGAGGTCGAACTGGGATGGCAACATTTTCCATGTTACGCACATTGTTTAAATTTAGTCGTGAGAAGTGCGCTCGATCAGGTTGACATAACCGAAATACTGACAAAAGCGAAAGTCATCGTCAGGTATTACAAAAAAAGCAACGTAGGCTGGATCAAACTTAAAACATATCAGGAGCAAGCCGGTCTAAAAGTTCTGAGGTGCCTACAAGATGTTCCCACAAGGTGGAACTCCACATATAAAATGTTGCACCGTTTGATGACCATAAAAGAACCAATCAACAGTGCTCTGGTAAATTTAAACATACCATCTCTTACTGCCTACGAATGGCAAATAGTGGAAGGATTGGTTGAAGTCCTCCAGCCCTGCAATGAGGTCACAACGGAGATAAGTGGGCAGAAATATGTCTCGGGAAGTTTAGTAATCCCAATTACTACAGGACTTACGTCAACTCTCGAGAAAATGGGTACACAAGAGAATATCCTCATGCCCGCTGTTGATCGCGTAAGACAGGACTTAATTGGCGGAATCCAGAATAGGTTCCACAATATAAATAATAGCCGGTCACTCACAAACACTATGTTTTTGGATCCGCGATTTAAATTATATTTCGATGATTCGACAGTTGCTGACGAGACTAAACGCCGCGTACGCGATATGGTGTCGCGGCTAATAGCACCTCGGCAAAATGCTAATATACCTGAGAACCAGCATGCAAGTACTTCCGTCGTGACGGGGAGATCCATATGGCAAGACTATCATACTAAAATGTCGAACGATCAGCCAGAGGGTACCTCCCAGTCACGAGCGATCGTTGAAGTTCAAAGGTATTACGACGATCGTATAATATCAAAAGACCAGTGTCCATTGAAGTGGTGGCGTGCACATAAAGATGTATATCCGAACTTATATAAAGTAGCTGTGAAATCTCTCAACGTGATGGCATCCTCAGTACCATGTGAAAGGGTGTTTTCAACCGCAGGAAACATCTTAACAGACAGAAGATCGAGGCTTGGGGTCAGGAAACTACAGCAATTGGTGTTTTTTAATCAGAATTACCATTAATTACCAATTTTTGTTTATATAATACGTTATGTATATTAGATTCGTAAATATGTATGTAATTTTGTAAATAGGTAGTTATGTGAATTTTGCTTTCAATTTGTACTTATATAATACGTTATTTATATTAGAGTTGTAAATACATATGTAATTTTGTAAATAGGTGTACCTATAGTGTGTAAATGTGTTGTATATAAAAACAGACAATGTATATAAAATGAATTAAAACTTTTAAATGCGCCAGGTTTAGAATGAACCTATACAAGGAAAAAATATTTATAACATAATATTAAAAATCTCACAGTCCTAAGCCTGTTAAAGCATGAAGGAAAGTTTTACTTCATTTTATTTTAGATAAACTGTAAGAATTTTTTCAGTATTAATTTATTTATAAATTTATTATACCCAGGATTTATCCTGCGAACGGCAGGATACATTCACATTACACAATGAGACTTATTCATTATAATTTACATTAGGTATATGCACGAACTTTATTAACGACAAAAACAGATTCTTCATTAAGACTTTATTTTGTTGTATATTTTATTTATACATTTTATTTCTAACTTAACAGCTTTATGCACCCTGCGAAAACATTTACAATCACAATCCTGCATAAAGCCGCGGACGACAAAACGGACTGCCGTGAATGGGACGCTTTAGATAATCGTCTTGTCCAAAGATAATAGAATGTAGGTACATTGTCTCAAACCAAATGTCAAGCAATGTCATGTCAAAAATGCACACTATTCCTGCTGTTTGTTTGTTGTGATTTGATTTCTAAAGTTGCAATCTGGTTTTTAACTTAAACTGACTTATTTTATTGAAAATGTTAATGTAAAATGATAAGTAATTAATGATTTATTGGTGAAGTTGAGAAGTATAGGTGAAGTGTAAAGTGAAGTGCTCCAATTCAATATGCAATGGAACAATTATTATTACATATTTACTCCACAATTGCGTAGGTGAAAGGTTGAGATGAGATGGAGCTCTAAGATATTATCAATTTCGCAAAGAATTACTGTGTTATGGAATACTTTATCAACTACTTATTTATAAATATTAAACTGTTTAAAAAAGCTATCACACAGGATAAACTAAAATGTGAATGTAAGTCTGGTTATTTTATTGTACTGAGGTCTTTGTCCACTTCTTCTTCTCTTTCTATCTTATTATTTGTGTAGAAGCTTTCTTTCACTGTTTAGATTTTAAATTGTTGTATAAATTTGATGACTAATCTAAGTAACAAGTAGAATTTCAAATTAGATTCTTTTAACAAAATAACTAAACTTAACTATTTTTATGTTTATTAATTTAAAGCCTTGCAGCTTCAGTTCTTCAGTTAAATTTGAATTAAATAATTATCATTGAAACATCTATTCTATTATTTTCTTTATATTGTTAAACCTCAGCAAAGAAAAACAGGATTGGTCGTCGAAAGGGCTGTTATTTTTATAACAGGTTTTTGAACTGTTATTTTTCTGGAACAGGAACAGGTGTAACAGGTAGACAATTTATCCTGTTACAACCCATGTCTAATTAGTGCAATACCCAAAATGTGTACCTAGGCACAACCATCGTAAGCAACAAGTTGGTACCCACAACACAATATAGCCATTAAAATAAGTAATCTTGAACGAATCACACGATATATTTCTTTTTTACTTTTACATACAGATATATTGTCATTTTTACATAAATATATTCTAAAATGTAAATAATTATTTACGTCTTAATGGGACAAGTGAAACCATGACCGTAGAATAAATAGAACTGTATTTACTTATTGATATTACAAAGCAACTAGGTGTATCACTTTACTCAGTCTGTAATTTTTCGTAATAAAGTGCGCGAGGCCGTTGGTTTTTCTTCCAATGTGACAGCTATCAGCTTGACAGCTGTCTCCCTTCCGTCTGCCGTTGCTTCACGTCCCAAGTGTTGCCAACAAGTCTCCTGCATCGTGCATGTTCTCAGGCACGCCGCAAATCGGCAGAAATCACCAAACACCCCCCCCCCCCCCAAATGTTGAATTAATGAATGATGAATATATTTTGACTGTAAATATATTCAACATTCTTTTCATTCAATCTTTCCACAGCCAGTGTTGACGATGATGCGTGGCCCGCTTTGTTTTATTTTTATAAGTTTAGGACAGTTATTTTTTTAAATAATAAGTTATTTAAGATTGTGTTGTATTTCAAATATATCATGATGTATTTATCAATAAAGAATAAAGAGTCGTACGTTCGAGGGTGCATGGCAACTGTAGACCGAACCTAAACAAAAACATGGATATGTCGCTCGATCTATTGAGTCAACTTAAGTCACCAATTTATCAGTAGGAGACCTCTTGACATTTTTGTATGACTGCCACACATCCGCCTTATCGAGCGGTCACTTTAATTATGACTAGTCGAGCTTTCAGTCAAACAATAAATCGACGAGAATTTGAAATGTGCAAGTGAGCACACAAACACAAATTAATTCGAAATATTGGGTTAATTAAGTACTATCATTTTCTTGATTATATTACTTCTATGTAGTGTTAATTATAATTATGCCACCTTGGTAGCACTGTTTTTGAACCTCTAATAGCAACTCAACATAAAATAATCTTAAAACATCAGAATGCAATAATTAATTTAAACATTGCACTTAAACATATAACAGCGTTTCCAGAAAACGAAACATAATCCTTTAGCGGGTTTACGACTTTTCATCGAAAATCAATTGGTGGAACATTAATAGGTCGATGACGAATGGGTCAAAGTTTAAAAGGCACAGACTATAGTTAGTTAGTTAGATTAGTTGTTAAGTCTTAACTACAAATTAGTTAACTGTTTTTTTATTATTATTGTTAGTATTGACGTCAATAAGTGCCTGTAAAGGTTTACATTGAATAAATAATTTGACTTTGACTTTACATTGATCAATTGATCAATAGTAAAAAAGGTAAAATATTGAAATGGTTAATGCATCATTACGTCGAAAACTAAATGTTCAGATGTCGAAAAGTTAACAGTTCAAAAGGAACAAAAATCATATGGTCGTCAGTTTAAAAAGTACAACATCCAATTAGTAAATGCATCAGTAGGTCGAAAATTAAACGGTCAGATGTCAATGATGTCCTTTAATTTAGTTATTAACTAGCTGACCCGAACTTTGTAATGCCTCAGAGTTCAATAATTTGTCAAATTGAAATACTAGAAATTAGCAGAAAATAAAAAAAAATACACAAAAACCTTCTCCACGAAAAAATACATATATACATGTCTATTTTCATGGTGATGGTGATACAAAAAATATATGCTTCCATATATTTTTTGTAGCGCGTTAATAGTGTGTTGTAAAATCCAAATGGCTCCATCAATTGGTAGATGGCAGATATTATAGTTAGAAAATATAATAACTATAAAATTAACTCGCATGTATCGTAATACGAAACCCTTAGTGCGCGAGTCCGACTTGTTTACAAGTTTACATTTCTGTTATTTTGGGCTCAGCTCAAGTACTTACTGTATTGTAGTAGACTGTTAGTAAGGTTAATTGTATTTCAAATAATATTTATCATGCAAACAAGATGTCTGGTGGTTATAAGCCTATGTTATCCTAACGTAATAAGGATATTTTAGTTATTAATGGTTACGTAATGGCCCTCAACAGAAAAAAAAGACACCAAATATTATTGGTATTGCGTCCAAAGAAATGCAAAACAGTGTTTTAGTACAGTGTATAGTTATTTACAAGGCGAATTGCATCAAATTTGTCGAGAAATGACAAGACATAACCACGCCACGGACCCCGGTAAATTAGATGAAATTAAGCTGAGAAATGATTTGAAAAGAGAAGCTAGTCAGTCCCTTGATAGTCCAGCTCAATTGATTAAACGAAACTTAGCCAAAACTCTAAAGGCCAGTGCTTGCGCGCTGCCTATTAAAAACGCGTTACGGCAAACAATACGACGAATACGAAAAAAAAACTTACCAAAAGAACCTAACACATTGGATAGTTTAGATATTCTACATAATTTTAAGGAGGTCGATAGAGAGAGTTTTTTTGCACGTGATACAATATTTGCTAACGAGTGTATTTTAATGTTTTTTACTAAAAACAACCTCAACCACAAGATTCTGAGGTATGGATAATGGACGGAACCTTCATGTCGTGTCCAACCCTGTTAACACAAATATAATCCATACATGGTATAGTTGGAACAGGCAGTTGCCGAAGAACAGTTCCTCTCGTCGCTGTTTTAACAAAAAAGTCTGTAGAATGTTATGTGCACTTATTACGCGAATTAAAAAGTTATGCCGCGGAACAATTAAACCTTATATTTATTATCACTGACTTTGAAAAAGCCATGATCAACGCCGTTAAAATAGAATTTCCCCAGGTGAACCACAAATGTTGTTATTTTAACCTTGGGCAAAATGTATGGCGTTGTATTCAACGGAATGGGTTATCGACAAAATACGGCGAAGATGCAGAATTTGCTCTGAAATAGAGGCATTTCATTGCACTCGCTTTTTTCCTCTTGAAGAAATTCCACAGAACTTACAAAAATTTTAAGAAATTATTAATGAGGAAGGTGCAGAGGTAAGGGTATATACGTTATAGTACTTATTTTGATTTAATATTGACGAACAAAAAACAAAAATGTTGGATTACTCTCGTTTCCGTCCATCTGGCGAAATTTTCTGAAAACGTAACGTAGGAATTTATAAGGTTAGTTATTAATGACAGGTTATGTAATAGCATAATGTAAGAATTACTTGTCTGTTGGTGTATGTATTTATGTAGAATTTTTTATGTAAATGAGTGTTCTATATAATTTTTAAATACCTATTCTTTTTTATATGTAGTTCAGTGGTTTGACCAGTACTACGTCTCTGGCAGTTTAAATTCACACTCTAAAGGCGGTACAATTAAAATTTCAAGAACACCACTTCTATTTCCGCCGAGTATATGGTCTGTGGAAACAAACAATTACCCAGAACCCAAAACAACGTAGAGGCTTGGCACAGACGGTGGAACAAATTGCTTAGCAACGAAAGACATGGACTATTCAAAACTATTGAATATATGGCAAAAGAACAGGCAACAACCAATTACAACGTAGAAAAAGCTAAGGCGTTTCTTGAAAGAACTCCTACCAAAAAGCGCTGCCGAAGAAATGAAAATGCCATCCAAGAATTGATTAAAAATAGAGAGAACATTGATGCAATATAGTTTCGTAGGGGTATTAGCATACATATAAAGATATAATTATTCTTAGGTTTGTTATATAATATTATAAAAATAAAATTATTGAATTCACCGTCACTATGCAGGGTGTAAATGACATAACGATATATATTTTAGAGGTTACTCAGTGCTCAACTCAGTCCATGATTCTGAAGAATTGTTACTAAGCGAGTAATTCAGAAATCCGACAAAAATATAAAATTCCCACACATATTTGGGGCTAGTTAAATGACATCCTAGATTAATATATTCTTTTCTGAGGTTTAAGCGAGCACTACACATTGAAATGAAACACTTTTTTTACGGATTAACTCGCGTTTAATTTACTATTTACATAGTTTTTATATTATCCTGACGTTTCGAACCCTTTACAGGGTCCGTGGTCACAGGGAGACTCCCTGTGACACGGACCCTGTAAAGGGTAAAAAAATTTAATCTAGGATGAAACCCTGTAAAGGGTTTCATCCTAGATTAAATTTAAATGGTGATTTTGTTACGGGTTTCGGAAAAGTTGTGAATCTTAGGTAATCTCCTAAAATATAATTATTATGTCCTTACGTCATGTATGTGTCGCATTAAGATAGTTATAGCCGTAATATAGTTATATCCCTAGGGATATAATTATATCCCGTAACATAGTTATACGAAAACGATTTATTACTATCTTACTAGGAATATAATTATATTGCGGTTCAAGTTAAGTGATATAATTATAATACTGAATTAAGTTTTGTGAAATAATTGTAGGAGTGTAAGGCGGGGGGGCTTTGTTGTGTTTGTGTCTGTCATGCCAGTTGCCAATATCGAAAGTAAAGTCGACCGTGTAGGGATAACCATTTTTAGAGTTTACCTAATTTTCGTCTACAGCAGTACAGTTGCGTTTTATTTAAAAGCTGTCACACAGTGTAGTAGATAAGCAGACTTCGTATATTTGTCATTATAAGTACAATTGTAAATGACTAAATATTAAACAATTTTTGATTATTATCGCTAAAGGGTGATTATCACTAAGATGCTATACCATCTATCAGAGGGGTATTAGAATGGGTTGGTTAATTTCCACAGCGGGCTTGAAGATACTCTTGCTCAATTGTTTAGAGTATCACCCCTGAGGCTGTGGGTTCAAGTCCCGCCCGTGTCAAATTTTTCCAATCTATTTATAATTTGTAGATATCGTGTATATTTACTTTACAATTTGTTTCTTGTTAGAATTTTTTTATTTTGGTATTATGTTTGAGTATAGGTACAGGGTCCATTTTTTATCACAATCTAAATTAACTTCCAGAGCGTGTTCTCTCTATGAATACAAAAACTTTCAATGGGAACAAAAAATTTCAACTCTGTACTCTCTGAAAATTTGAATATAGTGATAAAAATTGACCCCGTATTGCTATTTGTCAAAATTTTCACAAATTCAATTCAATCGTTGGTAGAATCGTTAAATAATATTTTTTTAAATTATTTAATTATGCTTTGGGTATAGGTTAGACATCTAAAAATATGTTATTATTGTTTTATATATCTACTTTAAACTACTTTGAGAAGTAGAAAAAATGTACGTAATAAAAAACAGTTTCTGTAGCTGTTACATGATTATAATAATTTAATTTTCTAATGTAAAATATTACTATTTTCTGTGTTTTATTTACGGGTTTGATAATATTACTTTGGCGTTCGTGGTTATACTCTGGGTACCATCTACGATCAGAGTACTTGCCAAGATAAATAAAACGAGCCCAAACTTGGGGCTGCAATGTTTTATTACAGAGTTCCTGTTGCCACCTTCCGGTTTTATCATCAGACCCCGGGATACCATCAACGATCAGAGTACTTGTCATTAAGGCAAATACACGATGGGGTTGCAATGTTTTATCACAACCGTAGTTCTTTTGGCTAGTTTCCGGCTCCAACATCATACCAGCTCAAGACACCTATTATCGCATTGTCATCGGGTACATATACGCACCAAAATTTTTAGGAATGAATAAGAAAAAAATACTATTAAAGGTCAAAAATGAATTTATTGTTTCTCAAAATATTCTTCCTCTCTTTGCGTAAATGCACTTTTTCATTTGATTAAACCAATTTTGAAAACTATTGTGCCACTCCTCCGTGGTGACCTCAGAAACGTGTTTTTCATACTCTTCGACAGCCTCTTCTGGTGATGAAAATCGTTGACCGCGTAATTGGTTCTTAATTTTTGGGAACAGAAAAAAGTCAAAAGGTGCTAGGTCGGGACTGTATGCAGGATGGCTCATAAGTTCTACTCGACGGAGAGCTAGCTACGAAAATAGGTATACAATTTATAGAGCAACAAAATCCCTCTAGTTAGTATGCCATACTATCATTATTAATTAATTCGAGCGCCTGGCAGCTTTTCAGCGGTGGCGGTATACCCTATACTGAGGTCAGTATCGTTGAAGGAATTTGGTCCCGCAGTCTTCTATCTTAAACCGGAGCCGCTACCTATCAGGTTCAGGGACTCGCTACTTAACTGGTGTGTTCCTAGTATCCCTGCGTTGTGGTACAACTATAGACTAACGCTAGTTCTGTACTATTTAACAACATTTTTTAATTTTAGTGCATTTCCACATTTAACTAGGACACAAGGCACAACAAGGCTACTATATTCTACTAAGCAATGCTAGACTATTGTTGGGTGATGGAGTATCCACTTTCTAAAGATCAAGGGCTGACACACACCTGCCACATGGCTAAGAGCTTTGCGTCGCCTGGCGACAAGGAGTGATTCGGAAACCAACAGAATCGAATTTCTGGATTCTTAGTGATAGATGAGTCTATTGGTCAACCGAGCTTGAGGGAAACACTTATGAACAAGGATAAAGTAATACTTACGCGCTGTGATAAGGCTTATCGTGGCGCGTGGCGGCCGCCGACAGGAACTGTTGATGTGCCCACGGATTCCTGTAAGTAATTACATTACTGTAGACCAGACCGTCCTAACATTCTCTCTAGAAACCCTTTTACTTCACTGATATCATTTCACCATAAAATCCTACCTCGGTAAAATGATCCTCTTCCCGTACGCAACCTCCACCAGAATGGTCCTATTCTGGAAGTGTCAGAAGTCGAAGGCCAACCTAGGAATTTTTCCCCAACATGTGAAAATTAATAACACTCTGTTCTAAGAGACCAGTCACTTGAAATTACTAAAACGTCAAATATGACGTTTGTCACAACTCGTCCTGTAACTAAAAGAATCTGTCAACAATCAAACTTCATGAACTAGAAAAATTTTTACGTTTAGCAATGTGAATTGCGTTTTTTTAAATTTGGAAATTAAATTAACTTGAATTATTACCCTGTCTAACTATAAGGGAGTATTAGTTTCCTCTCTGGCAACCCCTACGGGCAGAGATAATATCCAGATAAAAAATATTTATCCCAATAGAATGTTTTATATAAAAGTCCTTATAGAAAAAATAGTTCCATTTCTGGATTTGTTTTAATTAAATTTAATTACCGAAAGTGAATTATATAAATATTAATTTATTAAGTAGTTTATACTCCGAACTGTGTCGGCTACTATTTAAAATTGAATTGATAACTTTAAATCTTTTTTTTTTGTAAACAATTTCGTTCCGCCACTATGTGTCTATGGGCTGTCAGAAATTGTCTCCGACAAATGTCAAATACAATCAAACGTAAACAAACAAATTAACCTAAAATTTCTTTAAATCTAATTTAAGTCTTGCCAAAACGGATTTCAAAAGGTGTATTAATTGAAAACGCAATAAAAGTGTGTATAGTAATGTATCAGCTAAAGCTACATGTCTATATTATGAAGAAATAATGGATTCAATTCAAACAAGCTACTACTAATGTTTTTGAAAACCCGATCATTTACCATCAAAGATTACAGGCAACTATTTTTCAATTATTGCGAACCTTTATTGTAGACTAGCAAAGGCAGACAGGGACCAGAATTTACAACGTAACACTACAAAACCTTTTTTTAGTGAACCAAATCATCAAGATTTGCGTTAGGAGAACTTTAAAACCCATTTTTTTTTCTTATGTTATTATTTTTTTTTTGCTACTTTTTATTTATATTGTTTTATTTTTGATTCAATGTTTTACTTTTAATTTATTTTATTGAATTTTGCCTATTTATGATTTTAAAATTGTATTCAATATTATGTACATTTGTTACTAACATAGTTTTAGGTCTCAATTGTAACTAATCCATGGATCAAAATGATCTAAAATAAATGATTTTATTATTATGGCTTATTAAAAGGAGCCCTAAAATCAGTAAGTTTTACCTATTCTAGTACACCAACTCAAGTTCATGACTCAGTCTAGCTCAAAGAACTTAAAGGACTCGAAAGGACTCAGAAAACTTAAAGGACTCGAACTCATGTGTGTAACGAGTTTTAGTCTTGAAAAAGAATCAAGTCTCGAAATGAAGACTAAAAGACTCGCGTTTCTTACAACACTATATCAAAGTCAGCCGTTTGATTCGGTTTTTATGAAGACTTTGTATAAGATTTTTTTATGAGGTTTTCTCAGTACTTTATGGAACAAAGAATACTGTTTTAGATGAAACAAATAACCATGAGTAGGTAAAAACAAATAGGGCTGAAAAAGTTTCATTTGTAGAAATGGCATGAAATAAACTAAACGAAGGAAGATGTTTATAAAAAAAAGAAAAAAAAACAATTAACTCGCAAACCATGAGACTTTTACTAAACTAAAATTTCAGAATGCGGTTGGACATGATGTGACCCACCCGCAGCTATAGAATTATCTTTCGTTTACTGGACACGCTGTATATTAATTTTTATTTAAATTATTTGTTTCAGTATTTATTTTCAATTCTCATTTGACCTTGTTGACACTGCTACAAAATAAGGTCATGCAGAGCATATATAATGATCTTCGAATCATAATCAAACTACTAAATATCAAATTGGTCACAACACTGAACTTGAGCCTCAAAGTGTGCAACTCAACTCAAACCTGAGAATAAAATTCAGTGACCATCAACTGTTAGTATAATATAATATATAATATATATTTTATTTAGCAACACTTTTTTATCAAAGTGTAAACTTTAATATTTTCTCTTTTTTATCATTATCATTAGCCATGAAAGAAACTTAAGAAGTTGTCACAACCAATTTATTTTTAATTATCTACTCATCTTAGCTTAATCAAGAAACATAATTTAATAATATTTTCCAAAATCTGTCAAAATCTGCGATAGAACTTGTTATCAATAAGTATGTCAATAATAAGTAAGAGCAAACTAAATTCAAATATGTCATAGTTTTATATTGTAAGCTTGTGGATTGTTTTCTACATTCTTCTACTATTGCTATTTAATCTTACAGAAGGAACAAAAGTGCCTGTAAAGGTTTATATTGAATAAATTATTTGACTTTGAATATTTATCTAGGCCTTTTCTTTCTAAAACAAGCTTCTATAATGTGACCAAATTCCATTATTTTCCCACGTGTGAAACATCCCACTTCATAGGTTAACAATTCTTTACGTATTATGGGACAAGTGAAACCATGAATGTAGAATAAATTTAACTGTATTTACTTGTTTATATTACAAAGCAACTATATCCTTATTGTTGGCGCTTAAGGCACCAACATGCGGCGCAGGGAAAGGGAAAAATGGGATAGATGGGCTTACTTGGTTCCGGGCTGTAGGCACTGGATCGTGCTGAAGGTGGACGTGGCTGGCGCTCTTGGCGCGGGCGTTAGCGGGCTTGAGGGCGGCAACACACACACAGTTCAATGAGGGCACTGCTGTTCGTTAAGTGTTAGGGGTGAGCTGGTAAACCTAGCTCTCTCACTGCACACACTGTACACATATGTGACGTGGTCACGGGCTGAGTTAAAGGGCGCGCGACGCGTGGGTTCGCCTTGAGATCTCGAAGGGCACTGATTGGCCGGCGCAGAGACGGCTGTTATTCGTCGTTGCGCTGTGGCGCAAACACTTATTTAATTATACTTTACTCAAACTATCAAAACATGTAAGTCTGTAATTTTTCGTAATCTAGCGCGCGCGGCGGTTGGTTTTTCTTCCAAAGTGACAGCTGTTTTCCTTCATAACATTTATTTTTTAGTTCCCAGCACTTTTATGTAGGTAATCGTTCCACTGTGCGACGGTTGGATGCAAAATATTTAAAAGGTTAGTTTGTGTAGATGTCGTTATGATGAGCCTACTGAACTAGCAGCAAATCCCACATTTAAATAAAATGAAGCTGATCTATATCTTTCTCATTACATTGAAATTGGTGTGCGGTGTGTATAATAACTGTGTAAATACTTTGACTTTAACTTTGAAGTAAGAAGTGTAGTCAACCTACGCAAAACTCTCAAATTTCTTCAAAAATTAAAGTTCAAAATTTACTGAAGAAATTTGAAATTTTGCGGTACGTTGACCTGACCTGCTGGCGTCTGTACTTACTATGCCTACTTCGTCTACCCTTGAAAACTAAGTTTCAGGCGAGTTCATAGACCACACATTGTTCGATATCTCCTAACTGCACAAATCCTAGCACTTTACGAACGTATTTTTTTTTAATATTTAGTCCTACATAATCATCTCTATTGACTTTTGAAGACAAGTGCCACAAAACAAATGCTCCACAGAATGTAGCTGTCCACAATGAAACGAAATCGCTAAGGGTATTTAACATTAAACATACAATTAAATGGTATTTTGGTCGTTATTTGATACAAATGATGTTAATGTTTGTTAATAGAATGCTTGATGTCGATGATGACCTAAGTTTTCCGATGTGTTTTTAAAGCACAAGCAGCGAAATTATTGACTTCAAATAAAACAGACATGAATGTTATAAACAGAACTTAATAAAAACCGGACGAAAGGACAATGCCCATTTTGGACCTGTTTTGTTTTGAGAATGTATAAATATAATATATTGGAAAGGTACGAGCGGGTTAGGCGGAGGTGAGCCTGAATCGTCATCATCCGCCAACTTGGGTAGTAAAGGGTATTTCCAAAAAATAAACTTGTAGTCTGATCACGAATAATTCTTTTAATCAATCCACTCAGTGATTTACAATAAATGCAGTAACATTATCGCGATGCAAATGGATACCGTTACGAAACGTGGAGAGTTCTGCGCTTGCGTCCGTTCAAGACACAGCCGTGCGATTCTCTAAGCTAAAGCCTGATAGCTACGGCTGCCGCAGCGCTGACAATATGATTCTGTCTCTTTCATATTCATACAATTAGAAAGAGACAGCAGATCACAGCCATGCGCGCAGCGTCTATGTGTCGCTTAGAGAATCGCATAGCAGAACGTTCAAGATGGCGGTTCACTATAGAATGCCCTCATGTATCAAGCATAGACCACTCCCAAGCGATAATATTCACAACTGTCATCACTTGACGTTTCACAACCCTGTCACACTGACAGATGACAAATGACAGGTGATAGGTGACAGCTGAGAGGTGACTGGTGACAGATGACAGCTCGATCAGTGTTGCCAACGCTTACGAATACACCCAAATCGGCTCAGACTTGACGTTCTGTTTTACAATCTACGACATACAAATCGTATTGCCAAAAATAGCTCAAAATTCACTTAATCTAACCATGCTATCATAGTTTCTCAAGTCAGGAAAAAATACAATACTAAGTTTTATTTTTCTATGGTAGTAACCAATTCCAGGAACGCACTCTGCTACTCAAAACGTTTCGTTTCGCCTCCTAACTGTTAACTGTTAATTCTAGTTAATTCTAGTCATAAAAGTTCTTAAAAACGATTTAACAATCTTTATCACCTTTCGAAAATACAATGACTGTTTTGTTGTTCCATATTTAAAACTCAAATAATGCTCCAATTGAATCACATCTCAAATATTTTACACTTTTGTTTTACTTCAACACAATGTTATTATTTTATCAGTGTTTAAAATTTTACTTAAGTATATTTAAGCGTTAATAAAACGCTAAAATATAAAACATTAATCTATAAACGCAGCTTCATCTTAACCGAATATTCAAATATTTGTAAAAATATTTCTTTCGGATCTCAGAGGTGAAAACTTCTAAGATTTGATGAAGCAATGTTGACTAAAACATAAACATCAAGCACTGATAAATAACATTATATCGTAGCATAAAAGAGCAAGCCTTGCTAAATAGTTGTTCACTTGCTACACTAGTACGCTGCGCTGATAAAACTTAATGATGCAGGCCTAAGCACCCTAAGAGGTGATGAATACCAATACTCAACAATATAAGAGTTTGTTTGCAGTCTCAGCTCTATAAAAAAGCTTTCTAGCGCTATTTTAATCTCAGAACTTGAACTGTTTTCGTCATTGCTCATTGGCTGGTCTTCCAACTTTATGGAATCATGTGCTGCCCATGAGTTGGATTGCTCTGTTGCAATTATGTTTGAAGAGTTATCTGAAAATTAGAATCCCATTCCGTACAAAGTTACAGTCTCGGTCATGGCCGAGAAACTCGGCGATTTTTAACCGAGAACCGAGACAGATTTCTCGGTCAGATTTGTAGCCGAGAATGCCGAGACCGAGATCACGGTCGGGCCTTATTATTTATTCATTTCACATTTATTTTAATCGTCTTTATTTTAATACTTAAATATAGTTCATTCAGGTCATCATACATAATTGTATTGTTTGATCATCTAATAAATATTAGACACTCAAACCCATACTAAATATCGCATACGTTCGAAAAAGTGGTTCCAACTATTGTGAATGTACTTATATTAAAACTACTATTGTATTGTAATGGTTTTTATTTATAAAAACATTTTTGAAATGGCTGAAGTATAACGGTGTTTCTAAGCTAGCGTGAACGGGGGCGCGGGCGGGCCGCTTGTAAAATATAATTATGATTTGGGATGATTTTGACATAGACGAAAGAGCTTTATTACCAATCGTTAAAAACTTAAGAAAAACATTAAGGTTTTAGTTTTAACATTTTCGGATAATTATTTTCAAATCTTTAGATATTTTTTATTAACAACTAGGTAATAAAACATATTATGAAGAAATATCTTAAAGGGGTTCGAACCTTTTGGCATAGTGGTAACTATAAATTAACGAAAATTTTAAAAAAGTACCAAAACAGCGGCGCGCAAAAAAACCTGTTAATATCAATAGAGGATTTACAGACGAACAAAAAATATCACATGACATTATGTTCTAGGATGCAAGGTTTTCGAGTTATTTTAAGTTAAAAATCCTGTAAAAAATCCTCTTTCTACAAGATCTTTTCTATTATCTTCAAGTGTCGTAAAATATGGCAGGTGGCAGGCTATAATATTAGTGCACAACAATGCTTTTACTGCGAAATAAGTGTTGTTCGAGGTCCTCAAAGACAAATTAGGCGTCGTCCTCTAAAATCTTACGTGCTTATAGAAGACTACATTCTCCACCATCCTAGCATCGTGGATTACGCTTTTCACCTTTTTGAACAAGAGAGGGACGTAAGTACATATGTTTAAGCACTTTCGGCAGAGACATTCACTGACAGACAGACATCATCATTACATAGTATTCACGACTACTATTTTTCGCGCTGGGTGAAGAAATTGCGACGGCGCGCCACGCGCCGCGCAAGGATTTGCGTGTGGTGTGAGGGCCACTTCGTTAAAACTCTTTGAAAATGTGCTTAGGATTTAGTGAACATTCCCAAAGAATTGGAAACTGGAAAAATCGAATATCGATTTTCTAATTTGAAATATCGATTCATTGGATCGATTCAGTACTACATTTCGATCCAAATAATCGATTTTTTTTTTGGTTCCGTTAAATTGATTTTTCGATTAATCGATCTCAGATCGCCTATATAACATGAGGGTAAAACGATTTTATTGTCACCCTACCCACTACATAACTAAGTTGATTTCGGTATCTATTAAGATTTTATTTTATTGTAGTTTTATCGTAATTCTTAGTAGTAACAAACAACATCAATTTGATGCACAATTTTTTTCACGAAAAGAGATAATTTTGTCTTGTCTTATCTTACATAGGTTAAGCGTAAGAAAATGTAAACAAAAGAAATGGAGGATCGAGGGCCCGAATTTTAACAAGGTCATAACTTTCAAACTACAAGAAGTGGTGACCTGATCTTGCTTTCACAAATTTTCACAAATTATTTAGTAGCATATAGGATAAGCAAACAGTAGCTTTAAGTTAATGGTTTCATTTTAATTGCGAAATAAACTTAAACGTGTATGAGTATTGAGGGCCCATTTTGAACGATTATTTACAAAGTAGGACAGCGTTTTACAGTAACATCTTGTTTCCACAAATTTTGTTTGGCATTACCTTAGATTTTGGCATAAAGACTTTTTCTGTAGTGTCCATAGTTTATCCGGTACAGGTGGGCCCTCAATCTTCTATGTGAAAACTGAGGGTCCAACTATACAGTCCATAGCTCGCTTATTTGACTTTCACAAAATCTGATTCCAACTTTCACAATTCTTTGGGAATGTTCACTAAATCCTAAGCACATTTTCAAAGAGTTTTAACGAAGTGGCCCTCACACCACCCGCAAATGCGCAAGGGACACAGAGATACCGGGCAGCTGCGTGACGTCACAGCCGCGAGCCTTATAAAAAGCGCCCGCGCACGCAGCTCGCGACCACACGTCTTAGACGACCCCGATGATGCAATAACGATTGCAAACGCGCCAAAGCCCGACACTACACACCCAGCCACACTAAACTTGCACACTAGTTTAGGACCAAGACACCGCACTCGTAGAATAAGTGTGCGTAGACCCGGTTCACACCCGCCCGGTGGCAGGTACATTCGTAATAATGTACCTGTTACTCGCGTACCCCCCACGACACGGTAAACCCGAGCCGAGGTACCGTGCCTCCTAGAGGCGCCCTCGGGTTTAGCCGCTCCCTACCGGTTCGAACCCCCAGAGGCTCTGGGGGGGGATCGGAGACTCGCTTGCGAGATGCCATCCCCCACCGGAATCCCTCTGGGGAATTTCGACCACTCACGGCTTGAGGAACGCTTCAAGTTTCTCGCCGCCCCCAAACAAGCCCGGTAACGCTGTAAAGGTCATCTGCGACCAATAGCACTCACACTCAAAAAAAAAAAAAGCTCGCGCCAGTCGCTGCCTCGGCGCCGTCGCCGACGCATCGCCTGAACCGACCTAGCTGCGCGGTGCGGGCTATCACCGCATGTGCGCGTCTAGGCCGATAGGGATCTCGGGTTGTAGCAGTGCGGCTTTCACCGCATATTTGCTCACCTGGCCTCCGTCCTCAGGGACGTTTGAGTCAATCCGCGGTAGTCGTAGATCCCGTAACCGGGCGTGATTTATTGATTGTGGGTACATTGTATCGGTATAGACAGGGATACTCAAGTTGGAGCAGTGCGGGCTCCACCAAGAGTTGCTCACCTGGGTTTCCTTGTCTCTAGCTTAGTGGAGAGTTCTCTAACCGTAGCTGTAACCGTGCGGGCATGCCCCGCACTCGCTCGTCTGAGACCTCCGTTCCCCTGGAACTTTCCATGTAGGGCCGTTTCCCGTTTCCGTAGAACCCCACAATCACTCTCGTCACGCCACCGTAGACGTAAGGACGTAGAATAATACTTACTTTCAATAAAGGGGCGTAAAAGACCCGTCCGTACGATAATCATATACCCGTGTTTATTTGTCGCACCCCGTGGCTAACCCTTCTAACGCTGAGCTAGCTAGGAAACCTTCTAAGCCCCTCCGGCGGAAGGAAATGTAGGATTTACTCTCGGCGCGCTCCCGCCACGAGAGTCCGGAGTTCGACTCCCCGCCAGCAATCCATTACATTTGGCGCCCAACTATAAAACTCACAAAAAAGTTAATTAGCTGAGAGGGGAGCCACGGAAATAAGTATAAGCTCGCCACGTGTAGTAAACGCGACGCTTCCCGCCCGCCCAAATTGAGGGTGAAGTAGGTAATATAACCGTAATAATCACTTCTTCCCATTTAGCCAGCCGTTCAACCCGCCCGCCAGGATAGATTGGCCCCTGTCCGCCCGTCGTACGCACCAGCAACTGGGTGAGTTTAGAATAAAGAGTGAAAATTAGTGCGCCCCGTAAAAAACCCAACGCGTCGCTCCGACACACCGACCGACCGACCGACACCGAAATAAGCCATTTAGAGCACCCCGGAGGAATGCAGACAGCGTGGATATATCAATTACGGAAGCCAAAATTAATTGAAGAAGCCGAGAAAAGAGACTTACCTACAGAAGGGCTAACAGTGGACGAATTAAGAAAATTACTCGTAGACGTAGTAAAAGAAGGCGAAGAATTTAAAACGCCAAACAAGGGACATACAGGAAGAATGTCCGACAGCGAAAACAAAGACAAAAGCAAAATGAATAACAAACTCATAAAAACTCATTTTTTAGACACAGTGGCCCGTCCTGACTGTGAGCCTTTTGAATTTCGTGAGATCACTGTGGGGGAGGTTAAAAAGAGTATCTTATCCATTACTTCCAGGGCTGCGGGTGTGGATGGCATTTGCCGTGACATGCTGATGCCTATCCTGGATGACGTTGTGCCTATTATCACACACATTCTAAATCACTCTTTGGCAACCAACGTCTTCCCTTCTGACTGGAAATTAGCCCATGTCATTCCCATCCCAAAGTCCTCTTCCACTACCGCTTTCTCTCAATACCGTCCTATCTCTATCCTACCATTCCTGTCCAAGGTCCTGGAAAGCGCTGTTCACAAGCAATTGTTCTCTTTTGTTTCCCATAACAATTTAATAAGTCCGTATCAATCTGGTTTTCGTCCTGGCCATAGCACAGTAACTGCCCTCTTAAATGTGACAGACGATATCCGCCACGCGATGGATAGCCGGATGTTTACGGTTCTTGTTCTATTGGACTTCAGCAGCGCTTTCAACTCCGTTAACTATGACATCCTCCTTGCCATCCTCCACTCGCTTAACCTTGCCCCTGCCGTGATCTCATGGTTTTCGGATTATCTTTGCAGTCGGCACCAGAGAATTAAGAGTGAAGACTTGTTCTCGGATTGGGCTCCCCTTACTGCAGGTGTGCCACAGGGTGGGGTACTTTCACCTCTCCTCTTTTCACTATTTATTAACGAGCTCGGTAAAGTACTTTCTTGTCCGTACCACTTGTATGCTGATGACTTGCAGCTGTACAAGCATTCTGATGCAGCCAATATTAACTCGGCTATTGAAGCCCTTAATAAAGATCTCCTCGCGGTAAAGGCATGGGCAAACGCGTTTGGATTGCTTGTGAACCCTACTAACTCACAAACAATAATAGTAGGTAGCAGCAGACTTTACGATAAACTAGACATGAATAGCCTCCCAAAGGTTACATATGATGGAGTGCATCTTGCATATGCAGACAAGACCAAAAATGTAGGCCTCATTATTGACCGTACTTTGTCTTGGAGATCACAGGTGAATGAAGTGAGCCGGCGCATGCACTACTCTTATCATTCTCTCAAGCGACTTCAGTTCTTCTTGCCCTATAATACCAAAATTATGCTTGCTCAGTCGCTTCTGCTCCCTCTTCTCGACTATGCCGATGTGTGTTACTTGGATGCTACTGAAGAGCTGCTGAACAAACTGGAGCGTCTACAAAATCTGGCCATTCGGTTCATATTCAGCCTCCGCAAATATGACCATATTTCGGAATACCGTTCAAAATTAAGATGGCTCCCTATTCGACGTCGCCGAGATATGCACATCCTTTGCCTCCTTTACAAAATCCTCCACTACCCTCAGCTCCCTCATTACCTTCGCTCCCGTTTTACGCTCATACCTGCTACTTCCCGCCCCAAACGTTCTTGTGACACAAGAACCCTTCTATTTCCTCAATCCAACTCCAAATATTTCCATCGCTCTTACACCGTTCACGCAGCCATTTTGTGGAATAAGCTGCCAGCCGACATTCGTGAGAGTCCATCGGTGTCATCTTTCAAACATAAATTAAAAGAGCACTACCTATCCAACAACAACAGTAGTTAGCAATGTTGTAACATAACTAGTTATTCATTTTGATTATATTATATATTAATATGAATGTCTATGTATATATATATACAATATAGGTAGTTTGTTTAAGTAGGTATGTATGTGTATGTTTAGGAATGTTATAAGTAGGTATATGTATTTGTAAGTATCATTAGTCCCGTAGACTCTCTTTCCACACCACAGCTAGGGTTGGCTGGAAGAGATCTCTTCTAGAGATAAGCTCACCTTTGTATATGTCTTTTGTAACGTCTTTTTCAATGTGTTTTATATGTGCAATAAAGGATTAATAAAAGAGTGGAATCTGACCTTCAAACCATGGGATAACGCGGTGGAATTCATCGAAGGACTCGAGGAGCTCGTGACGGCCGAAACAAAGATACAGATAAGAGCTTCACAAACTACCTAACTGACTTACAAACACTAATGCGAAGGTACGGCAAACTCTCGAAGGATGAACAAATCCACCGGATACACGAGAATATGGCTAAGGAGTAAAAGCTATATATCAAGAAGCAGGACTACAAAGACCTCCCAGGACTCCTGAATCTAGCCGCAGAGTACGAGAACATATCCACAACACCGTACAAAAACCAGGATATAGGATACAGGGAGCCGCGCAGCACCGACACCGGCACGTACCCACAGGGATATAGGGAGACCAATCGCGCAACTACACAAACAGGGCCCAGCTGGGACAGGTACGATAACCGAGAACAAAATACATACCAGTCCAGAAGCGGTAAGGGGAAACAGACGAAAATACAACCCCAGTACGACGCAAAAACCTGCTGCTGGTCATGCAAGAAACCAGGTCATGATGCGAGGAACTGCCGGTCAAGGCGCCAGATATTCTGCAGTAGTTGTGGAAACCTAGGGGTCACCGAAAGACACCGTGGGGGCCGCCAACGACCGAAACAAAGAAGACAACAGAGTCTACGTAGAAGCAGAATTCATAGGAACCAAGCACCGATGCCTAGTAGACACGGGAGCCACAAACACATACATAAACCAGACAGTATATAAAGACTGCATAGCACGGGGAGCAATAGAAATGCCTGCCCGAAAAGAGGTCAAACTCGCGGATGGAACAAATACACAGGTAGGAAAGACAGTCGTGGCGGAACTCCAAATGAAAAATGTACGAATAAAACATTGTATAGGGGTACTACCGACGGCAGCATGCACGTTAATAGGTATGGACGTGTTGAAGAGGATATGCATGGTAATAACCTGGGCAGGCGAAAGAGTGACACCGGAGGACCAAAAAGACCCCGAACAAAACCCCGAGACGTCGCCAGTGGTGGCCAAGAGTACACAGAACAAAAATGAGCCCCCAATCCCGCCGCACAAAAGAACACACAACCACACCGGACGTTGACAAGCTGTACAAGAGAATACAGCACCACGCATACAATAAACTTACAGATCCCGAATCCGAATGGAAGATTTGTGTGCCGGAGGCAGACAAGACACAAATCATACAACAAAACCATGACGTACCCAGCGCCGGACATCAGGGCAGAGCCAAAACAACAAAGAGGATAATGCAACAAGACATACTCAAATACGTAAAAAAGTGCGACACCTGCCAAAAACATAAAACGCTACAACAAAAGACATACGGACTGATGCACATAAAAAATGCGGAAGACCCATGGCAGATAATAACCGCCGACCTCATAGGGCCATTACCAAGGTCATCAAGAGGATACCACTGGATCATAGTATTCCACGACAAATTCACAAAATGGAACGAAATTATACCATTAAGAAATGCCACGGCGAACGGGGTAGCAAGAGCATTCGAGGAAAACATAGCCCTACGCCACGGAACCCCGCAAATACTGGTGACCGATAATGGGAGACAATTTACCAGCAAAATATTTACAGAAACATTAAAGCCATATATGGCACAGAACATAGACTGACCCCGTCGTACTCACCACAGTGTAACCTCACCGAGAGAACCAACAAAACCATGATATCAACATTTATTAAGGAAAACCATAAACAATGGGACAGGTACCTACCGGAATTCAACTTCGCCATCAACACATCCGAACAAGCCACGACAAAATACACACCGGCATTTTTATTATACGGAAGGGAGCTCAGGAGTCCGAACGATAAAAAAGCATTTGTCATCTATACAATTTTAAAACTGTTGTAAAATGTTAAAACGGCCCCGTTTGTATATTGAATATATTTTTTATAAGATTTTTTATAAGAGAAACTAACGCAGAACATTTTTTTCTCACTGTACGAGTATGTCTATAAACGGGTTTTGGTGGGGCTTTCACTGGTTGTTAGCATACGGATTAACTTAAAATCTAAGCCATGTTTCATATCAATCCATTCAGTAGAACCCAAGTTATTGGGTGGATACCATGTACACAAATACATCGACACAATAATTTTAATTTTATACATTATTTTAAATCACACGAATTCTGATTGAGCGATTGATTAGTGAATGAACAATAAAATTTGTTTTTATTTTAATTAACATTGTTTGATATTATTTGAAGCTTAGCGCTGAACACAGGATATGTTGGGCTTGCTTGCAACGCGCTGACCGCTTTGTCGTGAGGCAGAGAATTGCTCAAGAACAAGTGAAAACTGAAGCAGCAGCAAGGCGTGCTGTCGTCAGTGATTTTTATGTGCTTTCAGTTAATCCTTCTCCAGAAGATTTACCAAGTGATCTAATTAGAGATGTGCCCGAAGAAGTTCCAAAATTATCCGCAATCCCTCAAGTCAAGATATGCCACATCAGCCTAATGTGTTTCCTGTTCCTGTTTTCTTACGTATTTCATACAGTTCTACGAATTTTATTATAGGCATAGCAGGTAGTGATAATTCCAACCCCTACAGAATCCATATCAAAATGAGGTATCAGATTTATCTGAGCAGAGCATATATTCCTTAAGGAACACGATTTTGTGAGTGACGACTTTTTGTTTTGAAATATTTAGAGAGTGACGTGTGGGCTGATTTACAACTACACATTATAAGATTAAATATTGAGAATATGACAGAATTTTTTAAAAATACTTAGGTACTTAAACTTTGAAAGATTAGATAATATAGATGTCGGAGTGTTTCTTTATTACATTGGATACAGCAAAGCTGTTTTATTGCATATATTAGATGAAACACTCTCCATATCAGATTTCAGCAGGCTTCAAGTATCATTGGCAGCTGTTTTATCCAAACTACATACAGAAGATTCAAATAAAAAACTTTTTAGTATATATTGTGAAATCCGCAGCCCTTCAGCTCAGAATGCAAAAACACGTAAATGTTTAATGGCTGATTTTGTTACAAAACATTTAGGATTCGTTTTCATTTATGGTTTAAATCAAGGTCAGACATACTGTATGTATACTATACATTGCGATTTAGGTAATTCTCTGGAGACCCCAAATATAATATCCGTTATCTACGCTTTCCTCCCGGATAAAATAACGCAGACATACAATTAACTATTGCAATTAATAAAGCCAAATACCGAACTTTAACCTTACTCAATTTAAAACAGACTATGACGCCATGATAAAGGCTACAAGATACGTTTTCCCGCAAATATTACCAAGCGCAATTATTATTACTATTGTAAGAGCCTGAAGAGAAAAAGAAAATCTCTAAAATAAAAGGCATACAGAATAGTCACTGTGGAAACTTTTAACAATATTACCTAAAGAAAAGATTTTGGACGGTTGGAGTTATATTGGATGAGACAGAAACACCCATGTGCAATAAAATAGGAACGTATTTAAAAAATATACCAGAAATTGGTTTATGAAAAAAAATTGAGGATGAGCGTATTTGGGCAACGGCATCGCACAACTAATTATTTAGCATCGTGGAATTTAGTATTGAATGGTGAAGTTGGAAAGAAAGAATGCAATGTACACCAATTGTTCAACATTTTAATTTCTGATGCATCGTATCAAAAGGTACGCAGTATCCAAGTCAAAAACAAAATAAATTTGAATAAAAGAGACAAAGTTTACATTGAACGGGACCGGTTTATTCAGAGTGCCCAAATGCAAATAATAAATGGGGATATAAGGGTTCGCCTTTTTTTGGAAAAGTTACGTTGGTGAAATATATTATTTTTTCAATAATTCTTATTACCTACTTTATTATTCAGTTCACAATTTTTGTTCATTTAGAAAAATTACTATTATTTCTAAGTATTTTTGTTTTTTTTTCTTACAAGCTTTTGCTTATGATAAATTTCATGATTTATTCTGCTGTGCATATGAACTATGTTTTTCCATGCGCAAAATTGCAATAAAACAGTCAAGTACAGAGAGTTGGATAACAAAGTGTCGCAAAAAGAGCTGCAAAACAAAAATAATTCACCGATAGAAATATTATACAAGTAAATTAAAATCCGATAAAATTAAATACCTTAACTATAATTCTTCTTCTTCACGTGCATCTTTACTAATGAAGGTTGGCCGCTAGCTTTCCAAACTCTTCCCTGTCCATTGCAAGGTGAAATAGTTTTTCGACAGACTTTGCCCGGTCCACTTTCTTATATTCCGCAGTCACGATTCTTTCCTACGTCCACATATAACCATAATAAAAATGTAACTATAATAAATTATTAAAATCTTGCATTTTTAGTGAAAAGAGAAATATGAATAATAAATATGTGCTTCAAAGCAAGAACAAATGTAGGGCTACTTGGGATGTGACAAAAAATGAGACCAGTTCCAAAACCATTTGTGATCATATCTATGAAATAAAAATTAATAATCATATAGAGACTGATCTCACTTCTATAGCCTTATTTTCAATGACCACTTTGTTAATGGAATAAATAACGCTAACTTAAAAATTAACAATAAAAATAAACAAATACGATGTAACTCGATTTACCTATCACCGGTGGATGTCGATTCAACGGAAAAAACAATTATGTCATTAAACAACACAGCCTCAGAGGGCTATGATGGCATCGCTACCAAGGTTATTAAAGCATGTAGAAAAGAAATAAGTCCTGTTTTGACTTACCTTATCAATCTTTCCTTTGAAACGGCATGTTTCCAGAAAAATTAAAACTCTCCATTGTAAAACCACTCTACAAGAAAGGAGATAGAGTTTACATTACAAATTATCGACAAGTGGTTTTCATCCCAGTGCTGTCCAAAGTTTTTTGAAAAAATATACATGAAAGGTTAATGTCTTTCTTTAGTAAAAATAGCGTTATTAACAAAGCCCAATTTGGTTTTCAGAAGGGTAGATCTACATCTCAGGCTATGTTTCAAATGGTCCATGAGGTTCTACAAAATACCAATGACAATAGATTTACAACAGTGCTGTTCCTAGACATCTCGAGCGCATATCGCATGAACACGAGCTGGTATACAATGGAGTCAGAGGACCAGCCCTAAATGGCTTCAATCCTATTTGAACAATCAACGAAAATGTGTTGAAATATCGTATCTTGACACACACAACCCGATACAAACACGTAAATCAGACTATAAGAGCAACATTCTCGGAGTACCCCAAGGTAGCGTGCTAGGGCTTCTCCTTTTCCTGATTTACATGAATGATCTCCCAGATATCCTATCACATAAATCAATCTGTTCGGAACAAAATGGCCACTTACGGCTGGCAACCTTTTGTGTTAGTTTTAATTTGTATTTGACAGACGACTGTCAATGTCAGTGTCAGTGTGACACACTCACGTTGGATTTTTGGTTAGGTTAGGAACTGGAACGCGGGGTCGTGTGAAATTAATTTGTACTTTGGTGTAATTTAATATGTGGGGTACATAGGTTCATTCGGGGGTCCGTAATAATTAAGTACAGTGTAGAACACATAAGTTTAGTTTGTAACCAGGGCGGCCTCAGTAAAATCAGTGATTTGTTGGTTGACCCGCACACGTGTCGTGGCGGGCTAATTGATTGGTGCAGTGGTACGTATTTCTCTGGGGTTTGAGAGCTCTCTTGGGGTAGCCAACGGGAACTTAGGGCCTTTCCATCACCATAGCACCAGCCCCGAAGACGCGCGGGAGCGTGATCCAGCACCGCAGCACAGAAGGCAGCCGGCGGCCGGCGAGTCCCCGGGAGCACCGCGAACAGCGCGGGCGGACGAGAGGAAGACTAGTATGTAAGTCGATTTAGTTTAATTATAATTTAAGTTTAGTTAGTATATCTTTAAGTCGAGAGGGTGCGGTCCCGGTCTACAGGACCTCGAAACCAGGCCTTCTCTGGTAGCAGAGTTGATGTAGACTATCTATATCAAACAATTTTTTGGTAAACCAGAGCGAGGTTTTGTCTACGGACCTCAAGTAATTGTTTTTTAAAACTTTAATTTAGAATTAGTCTCGCTAGGGTAGTGCAAATTTGTGACAACAAATAAATGTTTTGATTATGTTTGTTGTATTTGTTGTGCAAACTGAATTTTAAGATTCTAGCGGTTTGCAAATAATTAAACATTTGTTTGTTCCTTGATTGCTTAAAAACTTAATTTAGAATTTAAAGTTAAAGCATTGAAAATTGTGGAATTTTGATTTGGTTTGTTGTTTCATTTTGAAAACATATTTAAATATTGTAGGCATATATTCACAATACTTGTAGTTAGGTTGTCTAGCGATTGCAAGGCTGTAGACACATATATTAATATTGCAGTTATGTTACATTATAAATGGTTTGTTTACATAGTAAATTTGGCCTATGTATAATTAAATAACATTTTGTTTATTGTAGTTTTCTTTGGGAAACTAATTTGAGTTCCATTCATTTGTAACATTTGTTTGGTAATTGTTTTGTTCTACACAGCGGCATATGTAAAATTTGGTTGGATTATTATATAACGGTTTATACAATAATAATGGCACATTTTGTTTTGTTGGTGCCTTCATTTTTAAAAACCAATTTTAAATTTAATTAGATTATTACATTGGTTTTAACTTGATTGATTTATGCATAGGGACTATGTAATAATAATACTTGTACATTATATTTGTTAGTGCGCCTCTTGTAGCAAACACATATAAGTTTATTTTGTACTTATTAATTTAGTTGTGCCTACATTGTAATTGAAAGGGTATGTGTGTAGGAAATATTGTTCTGCCATATTTGTGCTATTGTTGGACATAGAATCTAATTCCTCGTTATTTGTTTTTTGTTGACAACGCGATGGCGGAGACAGTCTTTGCAACGCAGCTGCGCTGGTTCGTGCATACGCAGCCCAGCCTGACCTGCCGCCATCAGAGGCGCAGGCTTCAATGGGACGCCAGGCGAATCCCACTGTACAGCTGCAGCCAGGACACACTACGTCGCGGCGGGCGGCGCTGACTGCAGCGGCCGGCATGGACCCGGCTTGTACACAGTGTGGCCAAACGGGTCATACTACGACGCGGTGCCATGACCGACAAGGGCTGCCTTTAATGACGAGGCGGCGCATAGCAAGGCGCAGCGGTCTTTGCTTTGGCTATAGGCCTCAACGCCGCAGTGCATTTGGTGGACCACAGCTTTCATCATTGTTGGGTGTTCACAGGTCGGGAGCGGCTTCGCCGACCACACAACAGCGGTGGCAGCGTTACACGGGCAGGGGTGCTCCAGCGCGGAGCACACACCTACCAGCGGACTGGAGGCCCAGTCATGCGCGAGGCGCGCCCCGACACCGGAAGGTGAACCATGCGCAGGCGCGCAAACCCGCGCCTGCAGGTTCCCATGACGCCGGCCCGAGTGCGATTTGGGTATCACACGGGCGGGGGCCCCGACGGTGTCACGAAGGAGGGACCCCTCCCTGCAACTAGCTCTGTGCGCGCCAGCGTGCAGCCGCGCTTGAGCTATGCCGCAGCGGTTATCGTACCACCCGCGGTATCACACGGGCGGGGACCTTCTTTGCAGATTTGGGACCCGAGCAGGCCATAGCTAGCCTGCCCCTTTGCGAGAGCAAAACCACGGACGGTTTTGCTTTATACTACGGCGGCCGCGGTTTGAAAGATTTTAAAGAAATCTTAGATTTGAAATTTTAATTTTGTGCGACATTGTTTGGTGGCATGTTTACCGGGAGTTTGACGGGGCTAACACAAGCCACTCTCTTCTCGGTACATGCATCTGTGTGAGAATGTCAATTTCGCTAACAGCTTTTTACCGATTCGCCCGCAGGGATAACAGCACAGACATTGGTCTGGATCGGGCAGACCCACACTTTGTCACCTGGCCCAATTGACCTACTCTTGCGCTCGGGTGTACTAGGACGGGTGCTACTAGGCACCCAGATAGCTCTGGGTCGCTCTACACTGCTGGCAGTGCCAACTATTTTGGTTTGTTTCTATTATGTACACAGTTTGACGACTCGACTCCGCATAGTCTAGAGTCATTGTGCCTGTGTACCATTTCCATAACTATGCACAAGTTTGGGAAATTGAGAAACCTCCCATGGTCTACATGGTAGCCCATGCCCATGAGGATTGTGAAGCCTTTCAATAGGCCAGTACGTCACGGTTGACGTCTGTTGGATGTGTTACTAGGTAACGTAATCTGTAATTTTGAATATTGTTTGTCCAAAGAGCTTTATTTGTGTAGTTGGTGGTCGCACGCAACAGGTTCTGCTGGACCTTTCTCGGTAAAACCGATCAACTTTTGCAACGCTCGGGTTGTACGTAAATATTTTGTGTTTTTTTTGTGCCTGGCTACTAAGGCCGTCCTCTTGCGAGATTCTTCGTTATCCACTTCGTTATCTCCGTCGTCGCGTTGGATCGTTTCGTGTCGCGTAAGGGTCTACCTTCACTTATTCGCTCCGACAATGGCACAAAATGGCAAGGGCACGGGTGTATTTAACTGATGTTTGTAAATTTTTAGAAAATAAGCTTTGGTGAATAAGACAATTTAGACTTATTTTAATTTGGCTAATTAGATTTAGTATGTTGTTGAAGGAGAATGACTTTCTCTCCTTGCTTGTAGCTAGGGCAGCATTGTAAAGTTGTTTGTTGGCGAGTATGGGACTGCGGTTCGATTCCGCGATGAGCCGCAACAACTGTCTCTCCTTGTCCGATTGATTGAGCTAGCGGTCTGGGGCTGGCCCTCCAGACCGAAGCGGGGGGATGTTCGGAACAAAATGGCCACTTACGGCTGGCAACCTTTTGTGTTAGTTTTAATTTGTATTTGACAGACGACTGCCAGTGTCAGTGTCAGTGTGACACACTCACGTTGGATTTTTGGTTAGGTTAGGAACTGGAACGCGGGGTCGTGTGAGATTAATTTGTACTTTGGTGTAATTTAATATGTGGGGCACATAGGTTCATTCGGGGGTCCGTAATAATTAAGTACAGTGTAGAACACATAAGTTTAGTTTGTAACCAGGGCGGCCTGAGTAAAATCAGTGATTTGTTGGTTGACCCGCACACGTGTCGTGGCGGGCTAAGTGATTGGTGCAGTGGTACGTATTTCTCTGGGGTTTGAGAGCTCTCTTGGGGTAGCCAACGGAAAGTTAGGGCCTTTCCATCACCATAGCACCAGCCCCGAAAACGCGCGGGAGCGCGATCCAGCACCGCAGCACAGAAGGCAGCCGGCGGCCGGCGAGTCCCCGGGAGCACCGCGAACAGCGCGGGCGGACGAGAGGAAGACTAGTATGTAAGTCGATTTAGTTTAATTATAATTTAAGTTTAGTTAGTATATCTTTAAGTCGAGAGGGTGCGGTCCCGGTCTACAGGACCTCGGAACCAGGCCTTCTCTGGTAGCAGAGTTGATGTAGACTATCTATATCAAACACAATCTTTTTGCAGATGACGTATCAATCATAATGACGACAGACAAAAACACTTCTCTCGACCAGCATAAACATGATATAGTCGAAACCGTAACAGTAATAAATAATTGGCTTTTTGAAAATAAAATATTTTTTTCTAAAACACATAATTAATCTCAACAATTTTAAAAATAAACGTGTCGTTACAAATGACAATGGTCTTCAAACTAAATTGGAAATCGCACTCTGAAGCAGTTTGCAAAAAAATAAATGGGTTTTCGTTTGCACTTTATAAATTGATTAAAATGGCCAATAGAGAAGCCGCCCTCACTGCTTACTATGCATACTTAGAATCTTTGCTAAGATATGGTATAATAGTATGGGGAAAAGTGTGGAAGCAAAAACAGTGTTTATAGCTCGGAAACAATTTGTTCGAGCCATATGCGGTATTGCACCAGATATATTATGCCGACCATATTTCGTAATTCTATATACAGGGCGTCCCACGGATATGCCACATGGAGGGAAAGTACCTTGAATATAGTAAATGGAACATTTTACTGAAAGAAGACCATTTTTGAATTTATAAAGCAATTTAAACTGCATTCATAGATATTTAAATAATTACGTGGTTGAACCGGGAATCGAACCCGTTACATGAGAAAAATAATCATCCTATAGCTATATTATACCGATCGAAAGGCTTAATCTGAAGGATTATTTTTTGCTAAATAACATAATGTCACAAATAAAAGGAACATGAATTTTAACATTTGATGTGAAATTTTGTTCAGAAAAATGAAAAGCTGACAACAACACATTTTTGAATTATTTCTTTATAATCAGCCAGCCGCATTGTGATGGACAAAATAATTTACGTAAATTTCGGCTCAGGATACGGCTCGATTTGTTGCATACAACCAGGTACCTAATAATTACGTATCTCTTTATCATTTTATTATGCACTTAAATTATAATAGGGAAATGATGCGTAGGTACTTCTCAAGTGGGTACATTTATTAGTAATAGGTACTTATGATAATGTCAATTGTATGTCCTTACGGCAATGTCAGCTTTTCATTTTTCTGAAGAAAATTTCACATCAAATGTTAAAATTCATGGTCTTTCTTTTATTTGTGTAAATAACATAGTGTGTTATTTAACAAAAATAATACTTTTCATGAAGCCTTTCGATCGGTATGATAAAGCAACAGGGTGATTATTTTCTCATTTAACGGGTTCGATTCCCGGTTCAACCATGTATCTATTTAAATATCTATGAATGCAGTTTAAAATATTTTTTAAATTCAAATAATGTCTTCTTTCAGTAAAATGTTCCATCTACAATTTTCAAGTTGCTTTCCCTCCATGTGGCATATCTGTGGGACGCCCTGTATATACTGGAGGTTGGAAAATTTGTAAAACTAAATTACCATGTTTTAACTGAAGCAAGGGATTTTTACAGGGCCAATACCAGAAATCTTGATAGATTGGTAATGGATGCTAGACCGAAGACTTCACGTTTTGGGAAAAATTGTTACGCAATGTGTATAAAAATTTATAACAAAATACCAGAGTTCATGAAAGGCCTTCCCTTCAATAGATTTAAGTTAATGTTACGTAAATAGTTCAGAACTCTTTTTATTCAATAGTCGAATATTTAAATTATAAATCAAATACTCAGCATGACATTGTAATTTGTCTATTAATCTTTAATACTATTTGTTTAATTAATCTCATGAATGTTTTAAATGACATTTTATTACTTATATAAATGTATTTTTTATGGCAACACTTTGGCTAAATGTGTGAACCTCTTATTGTATTATATACCATCTAACTATGTATAGTGTATATAGTTCCAAATTGTTCGACAATCGTTACGTGATTTACAGACGTTACAGAAATACAGTTAGTAAGACAGGTAAAGTGAAAAATGGAGGTGGAGTACTTATTACAATTTCTGAACGGTTTAACAGCAGTCGCTTGATATTGTGTGAAAGTAGTAACAATGAAGACTTGTGGGTTAGCATTTGTATAAACAGTAAATATTATACGTCCTGTGCTATATACCTTCCGCCTCCTGTTAAAAAAGATAATAATGTGTAAATTTTTAGTAAAGTTTTAGTAACATTGTAAAATTATTAAGGAATGCCTTAATAATTTTACAATGTTACTAAAAATTAAAAAAATGTATTATGATTGGTCATTTTAATTTATTTTTGTAACCTGGTCTTGTACATCACAATTAGAGTCAATTCCAAAAGCATAGTAGTTCTAGCCTTGCTCAAATTTGTATTATCTTTGCATTTCAATAAAATACTCGATTTGGTATTTTATAATGAAAATTTAATTAATGTTAATTAAGCTGTGAGTGCATTGGTGATAATAGGTCATCAAAAACCATTAATATGTCTTTCATATCACGCAAGCAAAATAGTCTTGACAGCAACAGTACTAGATTAAAATATAATTTTGAAAAGGCTGACTTCGAATTGATTACAAGCGCTTTATATAAAATTGATTGGGTAAATGAGCTAAACAATTGTGATGATGTTATAGTGAAAGGTTATAAGTCTGACCCATATTTTGCCATTTCAGTTATACCATAAGGCTCCCATATTTGACCTTTGCTTTTCAATATCTTCATAAATGACGTTGTTGAGGTGTGTATTTTTGTATGCAGATGATCTCAAACTTGCGAGGGTTGTGCGTTGTGGAAGTGACACCGAGCTACTACAATCAGATTTAAATACATTAGTTAAATGGTAACATCTTTTCATAGCTATAACTTTTAGAGTTCCTCGCAAAACCGTTATTTACTGGTTATAAATAAATAATTTTTAAATGAGTCATTTAGTCTATTGTTAGGTTTTTATCTAAACGTCTTTCTCATTTTGTGACCTTTGAAACTATAAAGCAGTCTTATCTTAACTAAAACTTTAAAATATTGTAAAACATTTTCATTTTGAGATCTTATGATGTAAACTCTAAGAAGTTTGTTGCTATAAAAAGATGAAGTTAAAGACGTTAAAAACTTGTCAGGTCAACGCAGCCGAATTGCGGAGGACGTGAGTTCGACTCCCACCTGAGCTACACTTTTTTTCAACGTTTCAGTATCTTAAATTATGTGAACACTTGATACTTATTAAAATATGTTCTACTATCTTTTTTTACCAGATTTACCAGAGCGATGCAGGCCGTGATGCCGCGATCCATCAAGTTTGTGGGGCACCCATACATCAAGTTTACCTTGCCAATTTGACGCAAATGGACTAATATTTTTTTGATGCTGCCCCAAGTAACACATAAGCAGGATAACAGTATACATTTAGAACTTTTAACAGTTCAAAGATGAATATGGTTTGTGTAAGAGCTTTGGGAATAGCCATATACTGAATAAGGTTGAGTACGGACCCTTAAAATACTTAATGCTTAATAAATTCTGTATTTCTGTCCTTTCCTTCTTTACGCTTAATAACCAATCTCAGTAAGATTATTAGACAGATGTTATTAAGCATTACGCATTCCAGGTGGCTTAAATCTTAAAAACAGTGCCTTCGGCAGCATTTATCTGATTAACAATAATCTATACTGCTATTATTAAAGCAGTACGGTACTTCTGTACGGTAGTAGTATTAGTTATTCTGTGCTTGTACCAAGACGAAAAACGAAACAATTTTAAAACACACAAGTTTATGCTTATTAATTTTTGACGTTTTTTTATGCTTAAGTTTTTATAAAAAAAGATATTTGAATGATTAAAAATGTCAACCTTATTGATTAGGTACTAATGTTTTCCAAAACTCATTTCAGCCGCTACTTTATTTTACTTCAAAAACTCTCCAATTTATATTACTTACCACAGTATCAATACGATAATTGGAAATCATATTACACAATTCTATGACCACGGCTTATATTTCGGTTCGACGCGATTCTGTTTCGGCGTGCAGTGGTACTGGGGGTAGCAATGCGCATTTGTCTGGCACAGACTATAATAGCTCGTTAGATTATTATTATAGAAAATTGTTAAAATAATATTTAAATATCAGCAGTAGTATGTAATTGTCCAAGTGTCATCAGCAGTAATGATCATGACAGGATTTGTGAAAATAGTTTAAACAAAACTGAACCCGGTCCCAATCTGCAAGCGTGTTTTCCCTTTAATGATAAGGGTTCCGTCCTCAAAAAAAATATAACAGATTTTGGGATTGGAAAACCGAAAGATCTAAAAATCTAAGTATACAGAAAATTTCATTTCTGAAATGGTTATTTTATTAGCAGAAGGTATCGCAATACAAGAAAATAAAATTAACGTTGCGATAAAATGTTTTATTTGCGTTGTTTGTTTGTTTCATCGTAAGCCAATCTACGCGAGGTTGGACACTGCTGTCTTTACTTAATTAATAAATCCGCTTTATATCTTGGCCATCGAAGTTGTTCTTTGTTCTTCCATTGGGTCGGCACAATACACAAATCTGAATGACCCTTACAACGTGTTGAAATTATTTTAAACGTCATTTTTCTGAAACGAAATATAAATTATAATTAATAATATAATAATAAGTCCGCCATTTGTACATCCTATTGTTGTGCAATAAAGATTAAATAAACTAGGGCCCAGTGCACACCACACACACGAAACCTGAAATTTTTTTTAAACATTATAGATACTATTAATATAATAGTCTTTTTCACGAAAAAAAATAACAAAGATGCTGTGATTTTAAATGTAAGTAATCAATTTAGTGAAAGCCTGATGGGAAAGTTACACATTATAAAAGGTTTTTGTTCGTTCGATTAGAGAACCCTAAAAATGTGAGTAACTAATATAGAAAGGTGGTCAACTATATAAATGTTATTCATAAGTAAGTGTAAAGAGACTACTCTTTTTCAAGTTATAGTTTAGTAACAAAACATGTGTGCACTTTTATTCAGCATTATAAAACAAAACATCGATCGCCATTGAAATCTTTGTAATTAATTCTTACAAGGAATTTACGAGATCACCAAAATGCTTATTAATCTTACAACTACAACATTTCCAGCTCAAGTCATGTTATTTTGTTGGATAAAATTGCTAGATTTAGATAATTCATCACAAGTACTTTTGTCAGACCTAGTATGTATGTATGAAAATACTATTTACAACTAATTATCTTGATTATAAGCGAGGCGCGTCATAAAAATGAAAACAAAACACGTACTATTCACGACAAAATTACTTGCGCACTAATAATTAACATGTAGCAGACCGCTAACTTGTAAATTAAAATTTACTTACCGAATAACTTAAAGTTCACGTCATGTCAAATAAAGGTATCGACATTATTGAACCCAATTTATTTCTTCTTTTCCCAATTTCTATGAATATTGCTTGCATAAATGTCAACAATAAATTAAATGCTTGATAAATTCTGAATACTCTAACCAATTCGACGTAGCTGAATAACTGTGTTGTAAAAGCTTTATAAAAGCAATGTGTGCAGTTATTCAAAAGTTATTAAGCTAATTGAAACACTATTAAGCTCCTACTCAATTGTTACTCAAATGTTATTCAGCGTTAAGCATTCAAAATTGGGACCCTTTTTGCTTGAATAACAGCTGAATAGACGGTACTCAGACGTTATTCAGCTTAGTATTCAGCTTATGCTCTTGATGAGTGCTCTTAATCAATCTTTATTCAGCACGTCTGTGTTACTTGGGTGGCGATGACGTCGAAAGCTGCTACAAATTCAACCGTAGATGAAGTTTCTTTAGCTTACATAATTGCTTTTAACTCGTCGTTGCCCACCAAAGTTTTGGTGGTCAGAAAACTCTAAAGAACTCTGAAGAGTCTATTTATAGATCGAAATTTCCGGAACGGAAGCGGGCAAACTAATAACCGGTTGTGCTTTCGTTTGTAATATTTGCTCCGTATACGTAGGTAAATGATGTTGAGTGCCGTTTATGCCGCATTGCACGACGCGATGGTACTCATATTCCATTTTGACTCGAATTATTAATGTATACATAGGTCACACTTAAAGTTTCCGGAACTGGCCACTTACATAAACAATATTTCAAAAGTAACTACAACATTTGAAAATAGAACTCTTTGGCTGTAGAATGCAGTTTGTTTCATCTGCCTGTTAATTGTTTTTACACTGTAACGCCATTTTAAAAATTGCTTGTCTACATGGATTTAACTCGGAAAAATTTTCGTAGTATGATTTTCTATGATTTTAAGTGTAATTTGACAGCTTAACAGAGCATCACTCGGCTTCAATCTGCTTTTGGCGATGAAGCACCATACAAGATGACTAATTATAGCTGGTTTGCAGAATTCAAGCGCGGTCGTGTCAATCTCAGTGATCAACCTCGCGATGGTCGCCCATACACCGCTGTGAACATTAAAAACATCGATGCTGAGCGCCGTATGATTGAAACAGACAGGCATGTGACCTACTATGAGATTCGCGCATCCTCAGACATAGGCATGAGTCAAATGGAATCAATCCTACTTAAACATTTGGGTGTAAGAAAACTGTGCTGCGGTGGATCCCACACAATTTGACCGAGGCTCTAAAAAGGGACCGCGTCACTTGGTGCAGTGCCATGCTTACTAGATTCAACGAAGGCGCGTCAAATTTGGTGTGGAATATAGTAACAGGTGACGTAACATGGATTTATTGCTAAGATCCCAAAACAAAGCAGCAATCGAGCGTATGGGTCTTTAAAGATGAGCCGAAACGAACTAAAGCAGCGCGAGTGAATAGTGCATCTAAGGGGATGATTGCTTCTTTTTTTAATAAAACTGGACACGTGGCTACTGTTTTGCTTTAGAGAATCGTCGTACCGTAAATAGTAACTGGTACACGACCATTTGTTTGCCGGAAATTATTAACGAACTCCGTAAAAATAACCGTAAACGCCGTGTCAACTTGCACCACGACAATGCTAGTTCCCACACGGCCAGACAGACAAACGAATTTTTGAAGGTGATAAACGTAGAACTTATGTGCCATCCTGCATATAGTCCCGACCTGGCACCTTGTGAGTTTTTTCTGTTCCCAAAAATTAAGAACCAGTTACGCGGTCAACGATTTTTATCACCAGAAGAGGCTGTCGAAGAGTATGAAAATCACGTTTCTGAGGTCACCACGGAGGAGTGGCACAAAACTTTTCAAAATTAGTTTAATCGAATGAAAAAGTGCATTTACGCAAAGGGAGAAATTTTGAGGAATAATAAATTCACTTTTGACCTATAATAGTATTTTTTTCTTATTCGTTCCAGAAACTTTTAGTGCGCCTCACGTACATGATAACGAAAGGAATTTTGAAATGTGAGAAAACATAATGCTAATCGATGAATAAAATACTAATTTAAAAAAAATATCCTTGTTTTTAAATTATATTTATTTTGGAATTAAATTTTATAACAAAAGAGAAATATTTTTTATTCGAAATAGCCAGTAATACCTTCGTCAATTTCATAGGTAAAGTAAGATCTTATATAAACTTTTGCTTTAGAACCTTTTATTTAACGATAATGTACTCGTAGTATACCACAAGTTCACAAAACGACAATTCTAAAGGTCCCTTGCTAGCTGTAGTTTACTAGCTCACAAACGAACTCAAAGCTGCCATATAATATACCAATTTACCCATATCGGGATGACTTCCCTCTGACCGAACTTTGTTGCTTACCCGTCATGTCTTGCCGTTTAGTTTCCGAAGGTACTCGTATATTTATATTTTATTAAGGTTATCTTCAGGATTCTCAGGACTAAAATAAACTTTAAAATGTACTAATAAACGGGAGCTAACTCCGTAAAAAGTGTTACATTTCAGAATTAGCTTTTTAATTAATATCTTTATAAAAAAAGATCGGGAAAAAGAATTAAGTTTGGATTTATAACGGACTAACCAACGGCTTCGCACGAGATTTTTTCAATCAATTGTGTTTGTCGATCGACACAGGAAGCTTTTACGTAAAAATCATAATGTACACATTGCAAGTAGTTTTGTTCACATAACTAATAGAATAGAATATAATAGAATTTTTATTTGCTTAATACCATGTACATAGATTGTGGATAATAAATCAATTAAATGGAATCAACAGTATTATACCTCATAATTGTAGGCATGCAAATATTTTATAAGATTACTATTAACAATAATGAAATCATCAGCATAATGGACTTGGCACATTAACAAATTCGTTATTTAAAATTATAGTATATGTCATTATGGATTGTTTAATTATTTAATATAGAAAATGTCAATAGCATGGAAGTTTATAATAATTATGGAACATGAAACAAACATGGAATTAATAATGTCAAATTTATATCAATATATATGATATGATATTTTTTTACAAATAATGCACATTTTATCTATGTACAAAAAGGGTAGATTTAGTATCTTATGTTGCTAGAATAGTGGTTTACATGAGTCTCTTTGTCTAATATTACATAATACCCTGATGCAGCTTTTTTGAGCTCTAAATACCCTATCAAAATCTACACTATTACCCCATATTATTATACAGTAGCGTAACAGAGACGCAACATAACCATAGTAAGCTTGTAAGGCTACTTGAAAAGATGAAACCTTTCCGATTCAGCGCAAGGCAAATACAAAATTTACTTTTTTACATAAAGTGTCAATGTGTTTTTTCCAACTACAATGTTCGTCTAATGTGATACCTAGAAACACCGTAGATTCTATTATATCAAGGCTGTTGTTATTGTGTGTTATATTTATGTCAAGTTTGTTTGATTTGTATGTGCGAAAGTGTATTGCTTTTGTTTTATCCAAATTGATTGTTAAATTATTTTTAGTCATCCAAATAATTACGTCAGTTAAAATATTATTTATTGCAGATTTAAGTTGATCAATATTCTTATTTTGAAAAAGTAATTTCAAAATAAGAATCAGCAGAAAGAAAGCATTCATTATTGGTTAGGTCAGGTAAATCATTTATACATAGAATAAACAGCAGAGGTCTCAAAATACTTCCTTGCGGGACTCCTCGCTCGGTTCTTCTATATTCTGAACGCCGAGTGTAAGTAAAAAAACTGCAAACGTAACTATCGCGTTTGAGTTAAGAGTTTTGATTCTCGATCTTATTTACTTAGCATTAAGATCTATCTGTCAAAACTTAACTCAAACGCGATAGTAACGTTTGCACATTTACAAACTTACACTCAGTGTTCTGAACGTGTCGTTACTTTATTCTTATTTTCTACTCTATTGATTTCAGTGCATTGCTTAAATAACTTTCAAACCATTTGTTTGCAGCGCTTCTCAAACCATAGTCAGACAGTTGGTTTAGTAGTGTGCTATGATGAACGCAAATGGGAATGGAATTCTCAGTAGCTCTGTTGACGAACTTTTTGATTAAAAACTACTTCTTCTCCATGCGGTTTGCTATCAATCATCAAGTACTGGCCACATGAATTCTAATCTTCATTTATGATTCCTGATGACAACGTCATGAAAATCATGTTTCAAGAGTTTCAAGACGGCAATAATAGTTGCTGCTGACGGCAATAATATCAGCTGATAGGTGGGAATCCATTATTCATAATGGCTTAGAAAAGGAAGAGAAAGTACAAATATTAAAACAAAAATATTGTTTTCCGCCTCTTAACTTACCACTTCTTATTGTGCCAAAAATGAACCCTGAGACAGCAGCAGCCTGTTAAGACCAAAATAAGAGGCATGATGCTTTGATAGAAGCAAGACAACAGCTCACCAGTAGCAGTATAGCAGGACTTGCATACGCAACTCATACCGTCTTATTACAAAACGAGATCTAAATATAGTACTGGACTTAGTTCTAGACATAAGTCAGGTACCATCGTAAACGTTATTACAAGATCAAGTTTTTCTCTTAGTCGCGGACTATCTATGATTCTAAGGGTGGATTCGACCAAACTGGAATAAGGTCTTATACCTAGATTAAACGCCGAATTTGTATAGACTAATCTCGGAGTAAGTCTTATTCCAGTTTGGTCGAATCCACCCTAAGATAAACTAACATGACCCCTAGTTTATGTGTGGACTAACTTCAGTACTAACCTCAAAAACTGTGTCACAAACGTCACAAACGTCACTTTTGAATTTATTTAAGATTTAAAGCTAAACGTTGTATTTGCAAAAATGGAAAATATAAATAATGACTTAATCGATTTGGAAGGCATCGATATGTTGGAAACATCCCCACGACCTTTTCGGCGCCGGCAACGAACCAATCCCTTCGAATTAGGTGATGAAGACTTCAAGTATAAGTACAAGTTTACCAAACGATTTGGGGCTAAAATCGTGGATACGTTACGCTAGAATTTGTCTCACGATCCTCGAGGATGCCCATTGACTCCTGAACTATAGGTAGTTTGCGCATTACGCAACTGGGCTCGCCATGAAGCAAGTAAATATTATCTTGATTGATGATAATAACACTACCAAAAAACCGCTAACTAATCCTCTCGAGTCGAGCGTCGCGCTGCCGATTATGGGAAAAGACAATTAAAATTCAATTGTGTCTGGCGCGCGACGCTTAAATAACAGAATAATTTATTATTGTTTTTATTTGTAGACACAAGACGATACAGCTGACTAACATGGTGTGTCGCAACCCGTTATCAGCCAAATGTGTAAGAAAGTAGCTGGAATTTTAGCAGAGATGTCTCAAAGGTTTATTAAAATGCCATCTTAAATGAACAAGAGGTGGGAATTAGGAAATTCCGCAATATTGCCTGGTATGTTTTCAGGTGGTTCGTGAGGCTGACCTGAAGATTTTGGACATAGTGACCAGGTGGCGTGGCAGTGTACATGACTCCAGGATATTCCGGGAATGTAGATTGAAGCAAAGGTTTGAGGCTGGAGCATTTTCTGGAATATTACTGGGAGACAGTGGCTATCCCTGTACTCCATATTTGTTCACACCATTGCTGAACCCCACAACCCCACAAGAAGAAAGGTACAATAGGTGTCATATCCGTACCCGAAACACAGTAGAAAGATGTTTCGGTCTATTAAAACAACGGTTCCGCTGTTTATTAAGGGGCATGTTTGGGGATATAGAAACAGCAAAAAAACAATTGTTGCTTGTGCTGTACTTCATAACATTGCCATTGATATGAGGGAAGACCTTTTTCCAGGTGAGGAAGATAGCGTTGAGCAATCTCCATCTAGGCAGCCCTACTACTTACCACAAATGGCTCAAAATTCAGTACGGGGAAATATTAGGAGAAGGCAGTTTATAGAAACACATTTTTAATGAACCCATATTAAATATAATTTTAACAGTTTATAGTTCAAAATCAGTCATACATAACATAGGTACCTAATAATAATAAAAACAAAAGGCAGCCACTAAGTAAGTAATTTTAGAATAGTTTAAAACAGAATGTTTGAGTATCTAAGAATATATATTTAAATACTACATTATAATATAATTGTAATGGAAAGTGTGAACAAGATATTAGGCGAAACATTGATGTACTATCAATGAAAAGAATATCATAAGACTCATAAAAAACTTATGTTTGTCTTGTGTTTAAAAAAAGAGAAAAATATAATAAAATTACTATGTAACTTTAATTAAATTTATTTGTTAGTGTTTGTCTTATTTTCCAATAAAGCTATTTCTAATTCTAATTTTCTTATTTTTAATTTGGCTATTTTAATGTTGTATTTGTGCTCGACTTTCATCATTTCTAACTGTTTGTTTTTGAAATCAGTATTGCTTTGTACAATTAATTGTTGCATGTCTTCACTGCTGTAAAACAAAATAGAATAATGTAGATAATTTATTTTATGTAAAAGTATTATAATAATATGTATTAAAAGTACTATGTCAAAATACCTATTGTGCAAGCTCTTTCTCTTTAATTTGGTTTTGCCAGTTTCATGAGTGTTGTTATGGTTTATCACCATTCTGGCACTACTTTCAACATCCTCTTTGTTTGATATCTCTGAAAACAATATACAAATTTTCACTAACATTAATTAAAACTTGCATGCACATAAACTTCTGTATTGGATTGTAATTATTTTTAATAATAATATTGTAAGTATGTATTTTACCTTGCACTTCTACAACATGGTGGTCTGTGTTTTCCACATTGAAGTTGACGGGTGTTGAGTTAGTTTTTTCGCAATTAGTGCCAGGCTTATGGTCAGCAGTTAACTCAGGAATTGTTAATGCAACATTCGGAATCTAAAACAATCAAATTAAGATATGTACCTACAAATTTTAACATTTACTACTATGTATTATCAATATTACTAAATAAAAATACCTGAGTGTTGAAAACTAGTGTTTTCCTCGATGTGGAAAACAATATAGTTTTTTTTATAATATTGAAGTGAAATGTAGCAAATGTTATTTAACCAAATCCATGCTGGGAGAGAAATCAAAGATAATATTTGTCTCAAAGCCAAACTCGTTTTATTTCCTATAGTATGACATGATATCGGAGGATTCACTTATATAAATTATTCTAACCTGCTTAATCTATACTTTTAGTACCTATTACAGTGATAGTCTAGTAATAGCAACTGTTATCATTTCCTAATAGACTCACAGGATATCTGAGGTTTCGCTTCTATAAGTTGTTCTACCCTACTTAATCTAGATACAGAAATACCTACAGGAATTAAATTAAATGTAATTCTAATGCATGAGATATTACGAGGAAATAACTTTATTGGAGATCCAGCATCAATTTAGGTGTTATGCAAAAGACTTTTACTCTCAAGGTCGCTTTATGTTGATTCGCGACTGCAATCAAATTATCCCAAATCTCAATAGCTTTATTTAAATCATTTAGGTAAGTACTATAAATTCTACGGTAAACTAAAACCATCCTGCCAGATGATCCCGGCATCCAGAACGGTGGCGGCCTGGAGAGAAACCCTAGGGTGACGGTCCAGGCGTCCGCCGAACGAATATGGAGACTGACCTGAAGATCGATGGCGATCCTTCCTTTACCTGGCTAGAGAGCTGCACAGGTGACTGCCATCAGGTTTTCAGCAATCCACGGTGACCGGATCATTGATTAAGTGTGTTACCGAGACATTTCTTCTAAAATTAAAACAAAAGGTGCTAGACCGTTCAAAGAACCATTTTACAAATGGAACTTGTCTTAAAAGTTTTAACTAGTAGTTAGAAAGAACATAAAAAAACCCATCTGAAACAACAAACATGTGGTTGGTCACAAAAGTCTGATTTTGCAGATTTTAAATTGGCAATTTAGAAAATCGTTGAACTTACTGCCGATGTCTGCCGTTCCCGCTTCTACAACTCCTGCGGGTCGTTTTTGCTCCAGACAATCGTGCAACATTCCCTTCATCCATCCTGTAAAACCACATGGGCATGTTTTTTCCAAAAGACAATAAAAAAAATAAACGATTAAAATACACCGCAAAGAACTTACCAATAAATTATCTCGGCATTTTTATAAACCCTTTCACATTTCGGGGCCGATGTATATGGATTAAAGGTAGGCCTGGGGCTCCGCCCCTCTGTCTCCTTTAAATCCTCCTTTCTCGTTGATCGAGACGAATCAAAAAACTCAATGACAAATCAATCCGAGAGATGACATCATCAATGTCGAATTATCTTTTCGTTCTTTAGGAGGAACAGGCTACGGTCAGAGACCATACAGCCTAGAATCAACTTTTATTTTTTACTAGTTAAATTCTCACTCCGTTTTTCGGAAAGACCAAACGCATCGATTAAATCGAATTCTACTTATCCCGTGAGACTGCTAGCGCCATCTATTTGCGTACAACAGAACTAAAACCAACGAGACCAATAAGTATGCTTGAAAAAATGTATTATTTTACCAACAAAGACCACGTTAAAAAAATACAACTACAAATAAAACAAAAAATAACAAAAATATACAACAAAAAATAGTATGTTAATTAAATATATTTTATTTACCACTGCGAAGTCGTGAGGAGCAATTGAAATGACGTGATGGTGGCTTTTTGCCACCCCCTGTCAGTAATTGTTCCCTCCTACGGGCAGATAAATTTGATTTTGCCGACAGCTTCATCCTTTTCCACGCTAACTTGGCTTCTCCATCTGATCGGTTTTTACCAGCTAGCTCATTAAGGGTGGATTCGACCAAACTGGAATAAGGTCTTATACCTAGATTAAACGCCGAATTTGTATGGACTAATCTCGGAGTAAGTCTTATTCCAGTTTGGTCGAATCTAAGCTAAATCTAAAATCAATAGTACATTTTAATATCACATCGACAATACCTTACATAGGTAGGTATTATCATAGAACTAAGTACAGTATCTACACTTCTGGACACATTTATTGGCCCACCTTGCATTTTCAGTTTCGTTTAGTCCTAGCTAAAAATTTATATTAGGTCGAGCAAAAACTTTTTATACAGTTTTGAACCAGGCACATTCATAATTTTATTCAATAGACTTTTTTTAAATTTCGAACACAGAATTTAAAGAAACAAAAGTCAATTTGGAGCCTGTTTTTTGCTCCAAATTGACTTGAAGACTTGAAACTTGATTTTATTAGTTTACTCAATGATGTTACAATAAAAAGAGGTAGATGTGTTACATGTGCCAAAAAGTGGCAACAGAAAACTATGCTAATTGGCTTACCTTAAGCGTAGTCTCACAAAAGCGTTAGCAGTGTTGACACTTTGACAGTGTCAGTTTGCATGTATTTGTTTCTGAAAATTAATTAAAAATATGCTGTCCTGTGTCATGCGAACTACATAAAAGGTCATGAAATTATATATCATGAGTGGCATGCGTGAGTTTAAATTTTAATTGATTTAAGTTCTTATTATTTATCAACTACAAAATGTCAGAATAAATTGTGTCATAAAAATATAGAGTGCGACAGCAAATTGACATGTAATTCGAAATGACACAGCGCTACATGTATCTGTCTTGTTTACGCTCTTACTAGTTGTCATGCTATCTTGCTCACACTTTAGAATACGATCAAGTTAACTCGGCAGATGCGGCCATATGAGATCATCGACTAGAAGTGACAAGTTACCTCGGCCGTATAACATCGTAATATTTAGTGAGTATAGCGCATGCTCAGGTTTTCGTATGTACGACGCTTCGGTCCATTATTGAAATCATATTAGTACTGACATAACCTATCTACCTCTTTTTAATATAATATCATTGAGTTTACTTGGATTTAATTCTTGAAAGTGTGATTTTTCTCTTTGGTTTTGCAACAAACATTACTTATTCTTAACATTAAGGTGAGGTTCTATCAATAATCAATGGATACTTCGCCTGAAGTCGCCGCCCAAGCTGTGGCACTTATCCAGGCCAGACACAGCCAAAGAAATATGAGTGCTCAACTTAATTTAAGTCTATCTGCGGTCCGAAATGTTTATCGGAGGTACCTAGAGACTGGCGGCTTTGTTCGTCGCCAAGGAAGGCTACGATCTCGGGTCACAACTGAAAGGCAGGATCGATTCATCGTGACGACCAGCTTGAGAAATCATCACCTTACCTCCATTGAGATACAAAACCAACTTCGCGACTTCCACGGAGTATCTGTGAGCGCTCGAACTGTTCGGAGAAGGTTAAAAGAACGCGATATGGTACCACACAAGCCAGCCAATGGCCCCAAACTAACGCGAGCCCACCGAACAGCGCGTCTTCATTTCGCGAGCACTCATTTAAATTGGACTTAGCAGCGTTGGAGCCGTGTCGTGTACTCTTTTCTGATGAGTCTAAAATTGCGTTACATGGCAATGATGAAAGGAAGAAGGTCTACCGACGTAAGGGAGAGCGTTTTGCACAATGCTGCTTTGAAGAGAGGGTTGCTTATGGCGGTGGCTCATGGACTGTCTGGGGCGGTATATCCGCGAGCGGCAAAATTCAACTTGAGGTTATTACGGGACCACGGCTGCCAACATTAAATGCTGAAAGGTACATTCGTGAGTGCTTAGAACCTCATGTGATGCCATACGTGGACTATGTGGGTCCAAATTTCCTTTTTATGCATGATAATGCAAGAGCCCATACGGCCGGCATCGTCAGGGAATATCTTCGGGATGTGAACATCACAGTTATGGACTGGCCAGCCAGAAGCCCAGACATGAACCCGATTGAGCACATGTGGGATGAGCTAAAAAGCTATGAGCTAAAAAGTGTTAGGGCTCGTCAGCCAGTTGCCCAGACGATGCAGGAGTTGAAAACTGCCATAGAAGAGAAATGGGAGATGATCCCTCAAAATTTCATAGAGCGGTTGATAAACTCTATGCCTAATCGTATGAGAGCTGTCGTAGATGCCCATGGAGGCAACACGCGTTATTAAATTAAACCTTTATTTGATAAAATCAACTGCCTTCATCAAGGCGCATACCCGGCATAGGCGTAGCTCCATGTCGTGTGGTATTCTGAATTCAAATTTAAAACAATACGATCGAAAAAGATGGTAAAATGTATCAGGTTTAAAACTGCATCAATAGTTTTTGTTCAATCTAGCAATCATATTTAAGTAGGGGCCATAGAGACCTAAACTCTAAGGTGGGATGTGTCCAGAAGTGTATTTACTTACTTAACAGCTACATTCTTTCACTCTTTTGTTTATAAAATGTTAGCTGTAGTGTTGTTCGACTTATTTTCTTAAATATATGCCGACTGAGCAATAATATAAAGTAAAATTTCCTGTAACAATAAAGATATTCGTGTTTAACGAAGAAAATATGATACCAAACATTGCATACAAACACTTCAGAACTCCAATTTTCACCCCTGTTTTTCTTCTGTTGTTCCATTTTTATTTTTAAAAGATTTAACTTAAATCAGCAAAATCAAACAATAAGATCAAGTTTTATACACTTCAGACTGACATAGATAGCTACTTTAGAAGATCTAATAATCTAAAAAGTAAAAAGAATTAAAAAGTCAATGAAAATTTACGTCTTGGATTTTTATTGGATAAAAATACAATAAAAAATAAATTATGATTATTTAAGACATATTTTTATCATGTTTATTAAATTATTTGAGTAAAAAAACTCCACAGAAATTATTAACATCCAGTAAAACGAAACGGTGGTGGAGTGATGTTTATGTGAACGAATGAAAAATTTTCATTTTTTTGTATATTCTCTGTGGATATCATATAAACCTAAGACTAAGTGCGGTACTATCTGGTCCATGGATGGTCTTCGTTTTGTAATAAGGTGAGATTTTAGTCCGGTACTAACTGTTAGTACCGTAATAAGTCGAGACCATCAAGTCTTGGTTTAAGCTCAGACTATCGTACGTTTTTGTAATAAGACGGATAAAGTTTTGTCAGAGGTGGAACCTCAGGAGGTAAAAATATCTTTACTGGAAATGTTAAATAATTCAACCAAAATTTTGGCAGATATTTTCTAAAATGAATATAAGTCTAGAACAAACTTGATTGTCTCTGGTCTGGATAAAGACATTAGAAATACTCTTCTAGAAACCAGGCCAGACAAGTTTCTTTTTGGAGATAATCTTCACGAACTAATTAGGACCGCCAAGTCTGTAGGCAAAACTGGCCGAGAGATTCGTCTACAACCTCAAACGAAAGTCATACCAAGACATAACCCCCCTAAAGCCCAGTCAAACTGGAAAGGCCCACCTCGGTAGAAACAGATGCCCCAAGAATACCAGAACAAGAACCGCAGCAGTGGGCCGCGACAACCTAGTCAAAAACGGGCATCTCAAGTTGCTGCGCGCAGTTATCGGAAGCAGAACTTCTCGAGCAGTCATCAGCAGCCGAACTTCTCAGGCAGCCATCAGCAGCAAAGGAACTAAGGCAGGTTGGCAGACTTCATAACTGGCTTAAAATTACCAAAGACCCTAAAATACTGAACTGGGTAAAAAGTTACAGCATCTCGATTCACGAGCAGCCAGTTCAATCATACTCACCAAATAATGATTTCTTCTCTAAAAAGGAGGAAATTATTATACAACATGAGGTCAAAAATTTTTTACAAGTTGGTGCTATTTCGGAATGTGCTTCACTAAGTGGCTAATTTCTTTCTAAAATTTTTGTTGTTGTCAAATCAAATGGTTCACATAGATTTATCGTTAATTTAAAGAACTTAAATCAATTTATAATAACTGAACAATTTAAACTTGAGGATTATAGAACTGCCTTAAATCTGATGATTAAAGACAGTTATCTAGCTAAATTTGACCTTAAGGACGCATATTTTAGTATTTCTATTAAAAAAGACAACAAAAAGTACCTTAGATTCAAATTCAAAGGAAAATTATATGAATTTAATGTCTTGCCTTTTGGGCTTTCTACGGCACCATTTGTTTTTACTAAAGTTCTTAAACCAGTTGTTTCCATCTTGCGTTCTTGGAGCTTTACAATGGTTCAACATTTAGATGATTTTCTTTTCATTGAAACTAACTACAACCAGTGCAAATCCAAAATAGAAAAGACTTGCATCTTATTATAAAATTTGGACTTTGCTTTGGGCAAGGAAAAACGTCTAGGGAATGTAGCTTTCTAGGTTTTATTTGATTCTAAAAAGATGATTTTAAAGATTTCTGAGGAGAAAAGAAAACATATTAAGGAATGTAATTACTTCATTGTTAGACGTTAGACCTTACACTATTTATACACAAAAAAATTGGAACGTCACAGATACTTATCTCTAAGTAAATAGATAACTATGACAGCTATGATATTCAAACACCTTTATGGTGCATTAGTGAACTGCTTTGGTGGAAAGATCACATTGGTAGTTCTGTGGGTCCTATCAAACAATACAAATATGAAATAGAGATATTTTCGGATGCTTCAATATCTGGTTTTGGTTCAAGTTGTAATAATAAAACATCTTATGGTTTTTGGACTGCAGGAGAACTAAAACTTCATATCAATGTATTAAAGTTAAAAGCAGCCTTTATAGGTTTGAAAATATTTGCATGTAAATTAAATAACTGTGACATTCTATTAAGAATTGACAATACAACAGCAATCAGTTACATAAATAGAATGGGTGGCGTACAATTCCCTCGGCTTCATTCAGTGTCTGAACAAATATGGAAATGGTCCGAAGGAAGAAACATTTGGCTATTTGCTTCCTACATATTAGTTCTAAAGAAAATCATATTGCAGATTTCGAATCTAGAAAGCACAAATCTTAAATAGGATGGAGTTTAAATAAAAATGCCTTTAACAGAATTATTTTAAAATTTGGACTACCTGATATTGATTTGTTTGCATCCCGCCACAATCATAAGTGTAACAAATATGTTGCTTGGTGAAAAGACCCTGACGCATTTGCTGTTAATGCATTTACAATAAACCGGTCTTTCTTTTTTTCTACGCATTTCCCCCCTTTGCTTTAGTTCTTAGGACACTTCGAAAAATTAAAATTGATGAAGCTGAAGGTATTGTGGTAGTACTCTACTGGAATACTCAGCCTTGGTTTCCACTATCTATGACCATGTTAGTGACCGACTTATTAATTTTTAAACCTAAAAATAATCTCTTGTGTTCAGATGCAGGCAACATGCACTCTCTCAGATCGACACTACGACTTTCTGTAGGGATCTTATCCGAGAAGCGTTCATGAGGCGTGGGATCACGGCTGCATCTGCTGAGATTATGTTGGCTTCCGTCACTGATTCCACGCTCAAGCAATACAAATCGGCGATTAATGCTTGGCGTGAGTATTGCATACAAAATAATTTAGAAATATTTAATTGTTCTGTACCTAATGTAATTGCTTTTTTGACTCCAAATTTTTTCGTAGCGGTTTTTTGTATTATAAATTCAATAAAATCAGCAATAGCCCTCATCATAGGTCCTAAATTGTCTGAAGATGATAGGATCAAAAGATTCCAAAAAGGAGTGTTTAAATTAAGACCTCCAATGCCTCGATATGATCCGGTGTGGGATGTTTCAGTAGTTTTAAACTATATGCGTAATCTTCAAAACAACAATTGTATTGAACTTAAAACTTTAACTGAAAAGACAGCTACACTACTAGCGATTTCTACTGGACATAGAATTCAAACGATAGTTTCTATCAGATTAGTAAATATTGTAACATACAGTGATAAATTGGAAAATAAAATATCTGATATGATTAAAACTACTGCACCGGGTAGATATCAACCAAATTTGATATTGCCATTGTTTTCGAATGATCCAGGGATCTGTCCCGCTAAGGGAGTCATTGATTATTTAAAAAGAGCCAAGGATCATAGAAATAAAATTGATAGTTTATTCTTGACTAAAAAGCCATACAAGATAGCTTCGGTTTCAACAGTTAGTAGATGGATCAAACAAACTCTTAAAAATAGTGGCATTAATGTATATATTTATACAGCATATGGTACTAGGCATGCTTATACCTCAGCTGCTGCTAGACGAGGAGTAAGTGTTGATGAAATTAGAAAAACGGCAGGACGGACCGCACAATCACACACATTTGCAACGTTCTATAATCGGCCAAAAATTCATTCAACAGATTTCAAAACCGGATCTACTCAATAACAGTTGTTTTATTAATAACAAGCAGCCGCTCGCGGTTTCACCCGCATGGTTTACGTTCCCGTGGGAATATCGAGATAAAAAGTATCCTATGTGTTAATCCAGGTTATAAACTATCTGAATGTCGAATTTCATCCAAATTCGTCAGAAGTTTTTACGTGAAAGAGTACCAAATATCCATACATACTTACAAACTTTCGCGTTTATAATATTAGTAGGATATAGGTAGTTGATTTTACTTACTAATTTACATTATGTTTTTCTGTAAATGAAACTACAATACTGATTAATTGATATAATATTTGATATGAATATGTGATATTGAAATAAACATAGGTTTATCTTTACACATTTGTTTATAATTTATAATAAACCTTTAAACATCTACACTGTGATCATCGAAGGACGTCTGATATGTAATGAATGATCAAACAAACTTACCTGTAAGTGATGATCGATCATCATTATATGAAGACACTGTCCTTCGATGATCACTTCAACCCACCCAAGACCCAACTAAAAAGTATATAAATATATTTTTTATCAATACCCCTTAGAAATTATAAAGAAATGTGTAGCTTCTAAGAAATTAATTTGACAGATGACAGCGAAATAGGCGAACCGCGCTCGCGCTGCGTTCCGTTTCAGCTTTTTTAAACTTTATAATGCTTTGAACGTGACGCCGGATCGATGGAAAAAGGGAGACTACACTAGTGATCTTTGAAGGACAGTGTCTTCATATAATGATGATCGAACATAACTTACAGGTAAGTTTGTTTGATCATTAATTATAGTTTCATTTTTAAAATGCTTGTGTGTAGTTTTCAATCAATCTAACATTCATGCATCATATTAAGCTGAAGGAATAGGAGATAAAAACTTATTATAATAATGCAAACAGTAAGCAATACAAGTTGTGGGTAGTGGTAGTGCTATTTTATAGTGTAGGTTGGTTGGTAGTAACGCGTAAGCATTTTGTATTATTTTGAAAATGAGGGTAAAAGTGTATTTAAATGATAATTATCTAAATAAATATTACATGTTACGCATGACTGTAATAAAACGTTCTATACAGTGTGATGTGCTGCATCGCAAAAAAATCATGACTTGTTTGGATATTGATTGCTATTTATTAAGACAAGAATGTGCGCAAAGATATAACCTACTGGAAATGTACGAAAACCAAGGATATGCATTGTTTTGGATTTGCTAAAACTGTAAGTACCGATAATGGTATATTTATAACATGCGATACTTGTAAAATACAGCACAACCATACTGAGTCTGATCCAAGTCATGTAGAAAAATTGAATAATTATAATATAAATTATGTATTTATTACTTAAGTATGTACAAGACTATTTATATAAGACCGATAAAAATAGGAAAGTAAAAAGTAAGCACCCTCCGTCAAATCATGTTTATTTATGGTAAAATATGTATGTCTGTATCATCCTAAAGTTTTTCATGATGCGATTTAAAACTTTGGTCTTGTGAACTGTTGACTTACTTAGCTGTTGAGATTCTGAAGAATTGAGATTTTGAATCGTTGGTCTTACGGTGTTGATGTTTTGATTGTTGAGATTATGAATGTTAAGATTCAGTATCAATCCCTTATGGAGATGTGCTTTATACAAGTAAACCAAATGCAGTGGAACAGTCACCACTTCCGAAGTAATTACTTTAAAAAAATTCATGGTATAGACCAAAGTTCACACAAGTTTTTTTTATATATTTACTGTATTTTTATTTTGTATTCTAGAACAAAAATGAAATAATTAAACTTGTCCACCATAACACAACATGTATTCCAGATACAAACGAAGAAGTCATGTCCGTTATAATCCACAAAAGTGTTGATGAAATAATGACAGGCAGTGAAACCGTACCGGCAGTATACAAAAAAACAGTAACTGCTTTAAAAGACACGGGAATAAATCTCATTATAGAGTTGCCCAGATTCAATCATATTAAGTCATCGATTTACAGAAGAAGATATAAGTTAAATAATGTTCAGAAAATTAGCTACCTAAATGGCACTGTTAATACAGTGGAAATACCACAACGAGGGCGAGGGCGTCCGTATTTTATTTTTTTTGCACTAAAGAAGCAAGAAATCTCTTACGTGAAAAAATTCTTCTTTGCAGACGGCACTTTCAAAATTTGCCTGGTACCTTTCACAGAGGTTTACACCTTTCATGCAGATCTCGGAAGCACTGAAGACACTATCAGTGCGATGCCCCTAATATATGCACGTCTTAGTCACAAAACCAAAAAAGCATATACAACACTGTTCCGTCTAATTAACAAAATTTCAAATTGAAATCCTTTATTTTTATTACTAACTTCGAGAAAGCCGCCATCCAAGCCATTACAAATGTTTTCGCAAATGCCGATCATTAGAGATGTTACTATCATTTCTCAAATAAACTGTGGAGAAAATCACAGCAATTAAGCATTAAAAACAAACAGTTTGTGCAGCGTTCTTCCATTATTACCCGAAGAACGCGTTACGAAAGGATGGGATTTCGTGAGGTCCCATGAGTTGGATTTTAACGAAAGGCGCGACTTGGATAAGTTTATAAAGTATATAAGTTTCTGGTAGAAACCCAGGCGCATCAAGACATGGAATGCCTTTGGTCAGCGCCATCGCACAACTAATGTCGTTGAGCACTGGCATCGCGTCATTAACGGCACATTCAAAACCAGGCCAGCTACTATTTTTCAGTTCCTGAAACAGATAGAAGAAGATGCATCGTTTTTTTCTGTTAAAGCCATTCAATTCACAAAAATCAAGAAATCAGCCAAACGAAGGACAAATCAACAGGTCGAAAACGATGCGATGATCAGATAGTGCCAAATACAATTGATTAACGGTGACATTGTAATATCTTTGTTTTTAGAGAAACTGCGTGATTTTTTTTAATTTACTTTTATACTGCATTATTATATTTAACACATTATAAATTTGTTTAAAATAAGTATATTTGTTCACATTGAAAGTAAATTGTTTACGTTCACTAGACTTTTCTCATCGACAGAACTACACTAACAGAGGTGGGAATAGTTGAGATTCAAGCCCGGTGTAAAGCATAGTCTTTTAAGTCACAGAACTAATGGGAAAAAAATCCCAGTAGTTCTGAGTTCAGAAATACTTTCTTTTTTTTCCCTAGTTTTTTGAATAGTTATTCAACAGAACAGGTGGGAGTAGACACCCTCGATCACCCCTTTTTTGAAAAAAAAAATATACAGACTGTAGTGTACAGATATTTGTCTCGTGCGCATCCGTCACGGTTCGTGCGGCATCGGGCATTCGTCGTTGGGCCGCGGCGAGTGCGGACGGTGTTGTGTGCTTCGACAAGCCAAGTTAAAAGTAAAACATAAAGTATGAAGTACATTACAAGTAGCGACGAGGACAAATGTGAGTAAATTAATGCATCAATTATTAAAATCAATAAACAATTTCTATTGTTCAAAAAGAAAAAAAGGAGGGTAGGTAAGAGTGACTAGGTACCAGGGATTGCAATGTACTAGGGATTGCAATGTAACATTGATATTACTGTGTGGCCTTGCAAAATTCCTACCTCCGCCTACCTACACCTATACCCCTATAAAAAGTACTTACAGAAGAAGTAAACTAACACTCGCAGAGTAAGTACTTGTCGATCAAACAAAAAACAAAAACAGCAGTTGTTTTGTGCAAATTACATTGTTACGTGCAATAATAATGCAACTGATAACTACTTAGTAGCAGGGGTGCGATAATTACTGGTGTGCAAATTGGATAAATTATCGACCGGTGCTAATAAATCACGTTATTACACTTGCATAGTATACTTGGCATACTTACCATACTTGTACCATTCTCCGCATCTACCTAGTTCATACGCAAACAAAATAATGTCATATTTTTATTTCATTGGCTTTCAAAGTAGAAGTCCTAAATAACTTAATAAATTGACCGTAGATTTAATCAATAATACCAATACCAATTACCATGTTTAAAAGACAAGCATTTACAATGGACTTGGGGAAAAAGAAAAAAAAAGTTAATTTTTACTTTATACCATTATAGAAGTCGTTATTTTAAAACCAATAGTTTTTATTTCACTTCGATACGAGAAGTATTTACAAAGTTATTGTACATAAATATTTGCATAAAACACTACTACCTCGCTTAGTTCGCTGGCACTCGACTGACGTGACGTGACGTCATCGTATCCGATAACCCCCGCTGCCGCTCTCGCGCAATCTGCACAATTAATTATTAAGTAATCTGTAGCACAACTGACTTCAGAGCAGACATATTAATAAAACGACATCGCGCGAGTCGCCCCACCTGTGCGAGAGAATGGAGTCCGATGACGTCACGCCGCTGGTTTCGAGCGTATTTTGATTGTCACAAAAACAATAGCGCGTGGTCATTTTTATGATGTTTAAAAAAATATTGTGAAGTATTTTGAAGGGCTACAGAAAATTTTTAATGTCATATTTTAATTTAAAATGTAAATATTTAAAAAATAAATAATAAAAAATACTTTTCCCAAGCTCATTGTACGAATTTAAAAACTATGCACCGAAAGTAAATTTAACTGTTGATAACGGTCCAATCATTTGTGTTTACGCCAATATTTGTGTATTCATTTGGTATAGAAAGAATTGAGTTGGTGGATAATCCTAATTATCACCAAAAGAAAATATCGCACGCTGAGAACGAAAATGACCTAATCGAAAATTTATAGAAATCGAGTTTCACACAAAAATAGACTTAAAAAGCACTGCTTTATCACCTACAAATTAAAAAACTGACTTTTTCCCGCTACGCAAAGCTGCAAGCTATGTTGCGACTGTCTCTTTCATTTTCGCGATTCCCGCGTCCCCGCCATATTGAAAGTGACGCGACCAGTAATCTGCCGGGAGAGCGAACAAGTGGATGTGCGCCGTTGCGACCCTTTAAGGATTGGGTCACTTCAGGACTAAAAATAAGGTAATATCATTGACGTCCCTGTTATATTAAAGTGACCTTTTTCTCTTTTGAGTCTGTTCATGATTGAATTATTTCTATAATGCGTGTCCTAAAATCTATTAGGTCATTCTTTGATTATCTGATAGCTGGTATTTTGGTCGAATTATGTAATACGCTTTTACTTTAATAAAAAATTGTACTTAGTTTTGACTTAATTGTGTATGAGTCCTTTATCGAATAACCTGTGTTTACAATTGATAGACCATTTTATTGATGGGCCTTTTTATGATTTTTTAGTGACGAAAAAAAATTATTAAGTCAATAATGAAAAGAAGGGCGGACCTGATCCTGAAGATGTTAGAAGATAAAGGAGAAGAAGTGGTAACACATTTCGTCTTATTACAAAAACGTACGATAGTCTGAGCTTAAACCAAGACTAGATGGTCTCGACTTAGTACGGTACTAACAGTTAGTACCGGACTAAAATCTCACCTTATTACAAAACGAAAACCATCCGTGGACCAGTTAGTACCGCACTTAGTCTTAGGTTTGAATGATATCCACAGAAAATATACAAAAAATGTCAATTTTTCATTCGTTCACACAAACATCATTTACTCCACCGTTTCGTTTTACTGGATGTTAATAATTTCTGTAGAGTTTTTTTACATAAATAATTATTAAACAAGATAAAAATTTGTCATAAATAATCATAATCTATTTTGTATTGTATTTTGATCCGTTAAAAATGCAAGACTTAAACTTTCATCATGAATTTTTTCAAATTAAGTTTTTCATTAAGAATTTTAGCGTGAAACGGATTGCAGGTAAGTAAACAAACAATCTATGAAGTACCTACCTACCTAGTCTTATTAACATCATAGGCCATTGGCTTCATATATCTATAAAAGATAATTTTAACAGCGTCCAATTGTTTGGCATTTTCTTATGTGGCTTGTAATGTTTTCTATACTTGTAAGGCCATGGGAGCGACAGTAACGGCCGCATTGCATACTTGGCTGGCAGACGAATTGAGTACCTGGTGACGTTGGAGAAAGTGCAGCGCGTTGGTAATAATAATGTTTAGGTATTGAGCTAACTGGTAAAAGCCGATCAGATGGGGAAGTCGAGTGAACGTAGAAAAGCATGAAGCTGTCAGCAAAATCCAATTTGCCTATATAAGGAACTATTACTGTGACATGGAGTGGCAAAAAGCCACCTTCTCCTGAGGATTTAGAAGTAATTTCAATTGCTCCTCACGACTTAGTCTGAAGAAAATGACTATGCTATGTGATAGTGATGCAGTGGTAAATAAAATATTTATCTAGGTATGTAACATAGGTATTTTTATTAAAATTTAAATATGAACCAAATAAGTAATATTTATAATATGTAGTAGTAAATGTTGAAATTTGTAGGTACCTACCTACATATCTTAATTTGATTGTTTTAGATTCCGAATGTTGCATTAACAATTCCTGTGTTAAGTGCTGACCCTAAGCCTTGCACTAGTTATGATAAAACTGACTCAATACCCGTCAATTTCAATGTGGAAAAAATACATACAATATTATCATTATAAATATTTACAATCCAATACTTACAGAAGATTATGTGCATGCAAGTTTAAATTAATGTAAGTGAAATTTTGTATATTGTTTTCAGAGATATCAAACAATGAGGGCGTTGAAAGTAGTGCCAGAATGATGATAAACCATAATATTGAATTTGAAACTACTATTTGAATTATATTTGAACGATTGAAACTGGCAAAACCAAATCAAAGAATAAATCTTGCACAATAGGTATTTAGACACAGTACTTTCAAATACTTATTATTGTAGTACTTTTTACATGAAATAAATTGACAACATTATTCTATTTTGTTTTACAGAAGTGAAGACATGCAACAATTAATTGTACAAAACCATACTGATATTAAAAACAAACAGGTAGAAAATATGGAAGCCGAGCACAAATACATCATTACAATAGCCAAATAAAAATAATAGAATTAGAAATATCTTTATTGGAAAATAAAACAACCACTAACAATTAAATTTAAAAAGACTTTTACCTACTTACTTTTAGTTACATAGTAATTTTATTTTTCTGATTCTTTTTAAACACAAGATAACCATAACTTTTTTATGAGTATGACACAGTCTTATCATATTGTTTTTATTGATAATACATAAATGTTTCGCCTACTATCTTGTTCACACTTCTCATTAATTAAATATGCTTACTATAAGTAGTATTCAAATATACTTTCTTAGATACTCAAACATTCTGTTTTAAACTATTGTAACATGTACTTATTTTGTGGGTGTCCAATCATTTGACAAAAAACAAATAACAAATTTTCATTTGACAAATAACATTTGACAAAATTATACTTGATAATTTTATTATTTTACAAACTATTGCTTAATAAACTACTCATTAGACAATATACTTACTAAAAAAAATTTCATTACCTATGCTAAAACATTATTTCACAAATTGTTTTTTTTTTAAACATGTTAGTTGGCAAAACAACGTAAAGCATAAACAACATTTCACAAATACTAGCTGCCCTACTCCTGTAGGTTACATGATAAGTTAGTTAATTAAGACAATCGCGAAGCACAGCATAGCGATTGTCTTAAATTTCGAGGTTATTTTTTTTATTAGACAACAGAAATACTAGCTGACCTACTCCTGTAGGTCACTTGATCAGTTAGAAATTGCTTACATCCTTGCTTATATAATATATCAAACCTTATATACCATATTAAGTATTTGTAAAATCACCAATTTGGCAAACGAATTATTTAGTCAAGTGAATATTATTAAAATAATATTTTAACAGTAGAAATATTTCCTAAGTAAAACATTTGCGAAACCTGTATTATGTCAAATGATTATTTTTAAAGTAATATGTTTGCGAAGAGAAAGTTTGTCAAATGATTAGTTTTTCAAACATTGTTTGTAAAATGATCTTTTGTCATATGTTTTTTGTTAAACAATAGTAAACCTATTTTGTGGCTGCCTATTTTGTTGTTATTATTATTAGGTAGGCACCTATGTTATGTATGACTGCTTTTGAACTTTAAACTGTTAAAATTATGTTTAATATGGGTTTATTAAAAATGTCTTTTTATAACTGCTTTCTCTTTATTTTCCCCGTAAAGAATTTAGAGCAATTTGTGGTAGGTAGGTAGTTAGGCTGCCTAGATGGAGAATGCTCAATGCTATCTTTCTGGTCACTATGTCCAAATCTTCAGGTCAGCATCACAAACCACCTAAAACATACATAATTTTTTACAAGATAATAAGTATGTTACATAATGCCGTCTGTATTTGGTCTGGCATGTAATTGTAATAAAACCATGACATAAAATTAATATATAATAACAATTAGTTACTGTACATTTATTGAAGAAAATCCATTTTTCTGAAGATGTACGAGTTTAACTGACCTCCATCTGCACACATTTTTTTCACTTATGTGAGTGCAATTAATTGCGCCTGTAAGGAAATTGGCAAAATTGCGGAAGTTCTTCTAAGGTTGATGGCATTTTGATAAACCTATTAGCAGCTATTTTCTAACACCTTTGGCTGATAACGGATTGCGACACCACGTAAGTTCGCTGCATCATCTTGTATCTACAATAAAACAATAAAAATAATTAGGTACTTACAGAAGTTACTGTGTTTTTTGGGAGTGTCATTAGCATCAATCAAGGTTATATTTACTTACTTCATGCTGAGCCCAGTTGCGTAATGCGCGAACTACCTGTAGTTCAGCAATCAGTGGGCATCCTCGAGGATCGTGAGTCAAATGTTAGCGTAACATTTCCACGACTAGCACCAAATCGTTTGGTAAATCTGTACATAATTTAAAGTCGTTATCACTTAAATCGAAGGGATTAATTCGTTGCTGACGCCGAACAAGTCGTCGGGATGTTTCCAGCATTATCTAAGTCTTCAAATCGATCAAGTCTTTAATTATATTTTCCATTAATCTAAATACAACGATATCATAAAATCAAAGTGACGTTTGTGTCAAAGTTTTTGAGGTTAGTACTGAAGTTAGTCTGCAGATAAACTAGGGGTCACGTCAGTTTATCTTAGAACCATAGATAGTCCGCGACTAAGAGAAAAACTCTTGAGAAAAACTTGATCTTGTAATAACGTTTACGTTGGTACCTGACTTAAGTCTAGAACTAAGTCCAGTACTTTATTTAGATCTCGTTTTGTAATAAGACGGATTAAGTTTATTTATTGTAAATACAAGAAAACCTTGTGTGATTTTTGTATTAAAACTCGTATTCTGAACATTTTATCATGAAAAAAGTAGGTACCTAAATTGTAACTGATTTCTTAATTTTAGAAAAGTGTTAATAACAAAGAGAACGAGCCTTCAATGACAAATATTGAAGAAAGAGAGGATGGAAATACTGAAGTGATAAAAATACAAAGGGCAGATTGTGGTGAACTAAAGGTAGCTATACAAATAATAAACTATTTACTTATTTAATATACCTAGTACCTACTTTATCCTATGATTTGGGTCTTGTTATTACCTGTGAAATTTATATTTACATACATTCAGTTTTTATATTGGCGTTTTATTTTCAGGAGAATTATCTTGATGGCAAGGAAAAAGATTCAAGCAGTCCTAATTTGTCCGAAGCTTTTGAACAAGAGGTAAATATAATTATTTAATTTTAAGTTTTAAGTATTTTGATGTGGATTTTACTTTAGATAATTTTTCAAGGATTATTCATACGTATAGTTTGATAACCCTTTCAGCACCAATAATAATTTTTTTGGCCGGGTTACGTCACTAGTAAAGAATAATAATAAGTAGTTGGTTCAATAATTCACGCAACACAGCATACATTGATCTTATTTCGAGCATCTGGCTAGCTGATTGTCCTATGTATTATTTGTTTATTTATACTTTCTGTTTATAGCGGATAGCGGAAGGTGCTGGGTTCGATTCCCGCCTGAGGTGTCGCTTTTTTTCAGTGTTTTAATTTATTCTGTTTAATTGTTTAAACGATTCTCGTTTATTTCTAGAAGGCGATAAGCAATCAAGCAGAACTAGAAGTAGAAATAAATGCCGAAAATGAATCGACCTTCGAAGAGAAAACGCTTCCTAGAAAACCAAGATCCAGAAGTTCATCGACGTCTTCAAGCTCATCGTCTTCAAGCTCCTCGTCTTCTAGCTCCTCGTCTTCAACCTCGTCGTCCCGTACATCTAACTCGTTACGTCCTAAGCAGCGTTCTTTTAAGTAAAATACCACCCCTCTTTCAAGTCCCAAGCCAAGTACAAGTAATCAAGTTTCCACCCCTTCTTCATCGAACCCTAAGAAGACGTTCAACTATCGAATATCACCAATTAATACTGATGAAAGTGATGTCGATCTCAGTGACTCTGATCCCACTTTCAGGTTGGATAACGGTGCAGGTAATAATGGTTTGTCTGTTTCTCATTCTGATGACACTGAAAGTAATGTTCAAAAGAAAAAACTAGAAAACGCATAAGAAATCCTTCTAATTGTAAACAAAATATTTCAAAACAATTGAGAAATACGGGAAAAGCTTATCGATCACCTTCAAAAACAAAAAATAATGTTTCAGCACGTAGTATGAAAGAAGGGTGTAATTGCCAAAAAAAATGTTCTGAAAAAATATTGGATACCGACAGATTGACTTTATTTAACAGTTTTTGGAAACTGAGAAATTTAGAATTACAGCGTGCTTATATTCGCTCATGCATGTTTGAAATAAAGCCTAAATATAATATACTAATGCAGAAAAGCCTATATTTCCCAATAACGCTTTGTATTTTACATTGGATTCGAATAAAATACGTGTGTGCAAGAATTTTTTTATAAATACTTTAGCTATCAGTGACAGACAATTAAGAACAGTGAAAAGCAAAACAAACAGCCAGGGTCTTGTAGAAGAAGATCGAAGAGGAAAGCATAATAATAGAAAACAGGTAGATTCGACACTATTACAGGATATAAGAAACCACATTAACTCCATACCTAAAATAGGATCCCACTACCTACGAGCTACAAGAGATAAAGAATACATTTCAGACAGTAAGACCATAAAAGACCTATGCAACGATTTCAACGAAAAACAAAAACAAAATAATAGACTAGAGACTAGAATGTGATTATTGGTTATACATTAATATTTTTAACAAAGAGTTTAACATAGGGTTCTTTCAGCCTAAAAAGGACAGATGCGACATTTGCATATGAACTTGCTCCAGAAACTACAAAAACGGGATTAAAATCTAATTATCAGAATCATCTAGAAAAGAAAACATTATGCCGTCAGGAGAAAAAAACAGCTAGAGCAAATATAAACAACACAAACATTTGTGCAATATTTGATTTACAATCAGTGATGCTGTGTCCTAGTCCTTCGTACTTTTACTACTCTTCAAAAATTAATTGTTTAGATTTTACCATTACCGAATTAAATGCAACACAACAAGAAGATAATAAAGCCTATGGAGATGTTTTCTGTTATTTCTGGGACGAAACTCAAGGCAACAGAGGATCAAATGAAATCGGTTCGTGTCTATTTGGCTATTTAAAACATTGAGCTCCAAGCACACAGATAAAAATCTGAACATCATTTTTTATTCAGACAATTGTACGGGGCAAAACAAGAACAAAGTAATAGCCAGTCTATACTCATTTGCTGTCATTCACTTTAAAAATATACAATCCATTACTCACAAGTACCTAATCAAGGGGTATACCCATAATGAAGCCGATAATGTACATAGTTTGATTGAAAAAGAAATAAAGAAAAATGAAAAAGCCGGTCCCATATACACCCCATATCAGTATGTCACCATTATCAAAAGTGCACGAAAATCGGGGAAACCCTTTACCGTTAGGGAAATGAACCACAATTGTTTCTACAACCTAAAACAATTGCAAGAACAGTGGGCCTATAACTTCTGGAGAGGAGGAAGACTAGACTAAGACTATCCTAAAATGAGGATACGGAAAAGAAAAAACGATCGACTACTCAAAGATTTGTTTAGATCTAGATGCAATCGATTGGCACACTATTTTGAAATCTATACCCTTAAAGCAAGCTGTTTTATTGTTTTATAATAAATTATATGAAATCAGGGATAAACATATACCTTAAAAATCAATCAAATCTAGTCACTACCCCCCCTGGTATAACTCGTCTCTTATTAAAATACTGAGGGAAAAATCCAAATTTCACATTAATTATAAGACCTATGGCAACCTTTCAGATTATCAATCATTTAGTCTATTACGCCAAAGAGCAGTAAAATTAGAAAAAACATGTTTTGATGCCTATATTGCGAAAATTGAATCATCTTTAGTAGAAAACCCAAAAACATTCTGGTCATACATTAAAAATAAAAAATCTTCTGGTGGCATGCCTAATATGATGAGGTACAAAGACATGCAAGCGGATTCTGGTAGCGAGATTAGTAATCTGTTCTCTATTTGCATTCCACATTTTTATCAGAGAATTTAAACAATACCTCTGCGATATCTCATGATGAAGCCTTAAGTACTTGTAGTATAGCCTCGGTTGAGATTTCAGCAACTGTAGTACTTAGGTTGATCAAGGGACTTGATTTGTCGAAATCTGGTGGTCTTGATCTCATACCCCCTATATTTATCGTTCGCTGTGCTGAAAGTCTAGTTGACCCGCATTGCATTCTTTTCCAACGCTCATTAATGGAAGAAGTCGTACCCTCTATCTGGAAATCCGCATTTATCACTCCTGTCCATAAAAAAGGGGATAAATCAGATGTTGAAAATTATCGTCCCATCTCTAAACTATGTCTTTTTGCCAAGATCTTGGAAAGAATAGTGTACAAGCAGGTTTATGCTTCTCTCAAATGCTCCTTTAATGATAAACAGCATGGCTTCTTAAAAGGACGGTCAACTACATCTAATCTTATACTGGCCAATGACTTTATAACGGAGGGCATGAATGACTTAGCTCAAGTCGATGTCATTTACACCGATTATCGCAAATGTTTTGATCGTATCGATCACTGTGTACTTATGACTAAGCTTGTAGCTGCAGGTATTCACGGGGATTTATATCGTTGGTTGTGTTCATATATCGACAACAGGAGTCAAGCCGTAGTAATGCAAGGGTACATATCAAAATGGAGCCAAATTCCTTCTGGTGTACCACAAGGTTCACTTTTAGGGCCACTTTTATTTACAATTTTTATTAACGATGTCAGTGATTGTTTTTTAAATTCTAAAATAATTTTATTTGCCGACGACATGAAAATTTTAAAACATGTTAACTCTGAGTCTGATGTAAGGGATCTACAAGATGATTTAAACATATTTGAACAATATTGTCTTGTCAACAAGTTGGACTTGAATGTCTCCAAATGTTTCCACATGATTTTTACACGCAAAACTAATGTTGTAAGATCTAAATATATTCTGAAAAACTGTCCTGTTTCTCTTGTAACCGAAATTAAAGATCTAGGTATAATTCACGATAATAAGCTATTATTCGATAAACACATTGACAACATAGTTAAAAAAGCAAATAAAATGCTTGGATTTATAATGAGAACATCTTCCGACTTTCGCACGTTGAAATCGCTTAAAATATTGTATTGTACGTATGTAAGGAGTCAACTTGAGTACGCTAGCCAAGTTTGGAATCCTCAGTATGAAATTTATAAGTCTCGTATTGAATCAATCCAGAAAAGATTTTTGAGATATTTAGATTACAAGGCCCATCATCGCTTAATTGATTACGAATGCCGTTGCAAACATTATCATTTTCTACCATTGACACTAAGGCGGAACATAAGTGATATTGTTTATATATTAAAGATTGCGAATGGATCGATTGACTGTTGTGAGATTCTGTCTAAGCTGTCACTACGCACTAACCTGTCATTAAGGCCACGGCTTATTTTATATACACCAACCGCTCGAACTAATTTTCGTCAAAATACATTTATTATAAGGGCAGTTAGGAGTTTTAATAATATAGTAATATCTAAAGACCTTGACTAGTTCTGTACTAGCTGTTCATTAGTTAAACGAATTTTAAGTGAACAATACTTTAATTTGTTAATTTAGCATAATTTAATGTGTTATTGTAGCAATTGCAAGTGTTAGAAAACTACCTTTTTTATTTTCTAATTGTGTACTTAATTTATAAGTGAGTAATAGTTCATATCTATATTACTGCTATATGTGGAATTTTTTTATTAGCATCTGATTATATAACTTATTTATATATAACTTTATTTATATAAAATATTTGTCTGTAAATTTCCCTAAAATAAATAAATAAATGTTATCCAGCATTTTACAAGTGTCGGAACTGTCTGGGTGAGAAATAGAGGTGGGCGTTAAAGCAAAAGCGCTTAAAAAAGTATACTTTTAGACAAAAGTAATAAGCATGCTTTTAGGTTTACACTTATTATGCTTTTCACTTATAAAAGTTTACGTCCCGCCATCTATGAGGTCTCTATAAAACTACATCAATACTTCCAGTATTTCAGATTTTTTTAGCAAATCCACGATGATAAACTGCCGAATGTAATAATGAAAGAAAAATATAAAAAAGTTCAAAACTTAAATGCTGTTTGCTTTTTAGCTTTTTACTTACAAAAAGCTGGCAACGTTGTGTTTAAACGAAAAACGAAAAGCAGACAGACAACTTTACGTTTTTCGTTTAAACACAACGTAGCCAGCTTTTTGTTAGTATAAAGCAAAAAAGCAAAAAGCATTTTTAAAAACATGCTTTTTGAAAATCGTACAATGCTTACCTATACGTTAAAATAAAATAAGCACTTTTTCCCAACTCTAGCAAGGAATGATTAGCCTGCCGTTTATAATATTGGTAATACGGAGAGTACATGTGGATCTACGAGATGGGTCGAATTATATGTCCCACGTTTTTTCTCCGCAAGGCCACTCAATTTTTAAAGAAATATATAAAATTCATCGGTTCTAAAATAAAATGAAAAAGGTTTTTATACAATTTACGGCTTACAGCAAATGATTAAAAAGTAATTCACAAAATATTCTCAAATATTTCGAATTTTGGCATGTCCGAAAAGCACTAGCCCGTCTTTAAAAAATCATATTAAATTATTGTATCTGTATTTAGTCCAAATTTTCAAATAAATATGATGTAAGTTTATAACACTTCCGATTAATAAAAAAGAAAAACAGTTATCGCACAATTAAGTTCTCTAAATCTTGGACCAATAAAAGTTCACAAAATCAAGTCATTGGTCAGCGCGGTTCTTGTTTTTAAGTTTTTCGCCTTTGACGCGGAAAATGTTAGTATATTGCGTGTGAGCCGACTAGCTCGCCCCGCTCTCCAGTCGACCGACGCACTTTACCGAGGAACAACGCACGTTGTTGGCTGACAAAAATTGTCACTTTGATAGTCATTGTACTTTTTCTGTCTAAACTCAATTTATCTCCATGCCTACGTTTATTTGTAACGATTTAAAATAAAGATATCAGTGTTAATTAACTTAATCATAGTTTAAGCTACCTGCCATGCCTTTCAGACATCTTTCGACTTGTCCTTTTCAAAATCGTCATTTGTATGAACGTCATTTTCTGAATCTTGTGAACTGTGACAATGACGCTGGTTGTATGTGACGTGACGTAATAATGACGAATGTTGTCGATAATGAAACTAATTTATTACGTATTGGCCATATACAGGAACCGCAGTAATCCTCATCATCATCATCAGTTAGAGGACGTCCACTGCTGGACAAAGGCCTCCCCCAAGGATCTCTACCACGACCGGTCTTGTGCTGCTTGTATCCAGCGGCTACCCGCGACCTTCACCAGATCGTCGGACCACCTTGTTGGAGGCCTGCCCACACTGCGTCTTCCGGTGCGCGGTCGCTACTCGAGAACCGTACTGCCCCAATGGCCGTCGGTTCTACGGGCGATGTGCCCTGCCCATTGCCACTTGAGCTTGGCGAGTCTTTGGGCTATATCGGTTACTTTAGTTCTTCTACGAATCTCCTCATTTCTAATTCGATCACGATCTCGTAGATAAACCCCGAGCATAGCCCTCTCCATTGCTCTTTGCGTGACTTTGAGCCTGTATATTAGGCCTATAGCGAGCGACCACTTTTTGGTACCGTATGTCATCACTGGCAACACACACTGGTCGAAGACTTTCGTCTTGAGACGCTGCGGTATTTTGGACCAGAAGATATTTCGTAGCTTACTGAACGCTACCCAGCTATGTTGGATTCCACGATAGACCTCTTTCTTAAAATTGGACCTACCTAACTGGACCATTTGTCCCAGGTATACATATTCGTCAACAAATTCGAGAGCAGAGTCTCCAACCTTCAGAGTGGGCACGACACGTGAGTTAGACATGATTTTCATCTTCTCCATGTTCATTTTAAGACCCACTTGTTGAGAGACTTTGTTGAGATCACCGAGCATTGTGCCGAGGTTTTCCAGGGTCTCAGCCATGACTACTATATCGTCGGCAAATCGAAGGTGACTGATGTACACGCCGTTAATATTGATGCCGAGTCCTCTCCAGTCCACAAGCTTAAACACCTCCTCCAGTGCAGCAGTGAAGAGTTTCGGAGATATGTCGTCTTCTTGTCTTACTCCACGCTGCAGCCGGACTTTCTTCGAGCTCTGGTCCTGAAGGCGAACTGTCATAGTGGCCTTTTCGTACAAATACTTCAACACTTCGATGTACCGGTAGTCAATTTGGCACCGCTGGAGAGACTGTAGCACGGCCCATGTTTCAGTCAAATCAAAGACTTTCTCATAGTCCAGTCAAACGCTAAGCAAAGTGGCCGGCTATACTCGTCGGTGTCTGTATAACCTGCCGCAGCGTATGTATGTGGTCTATGGTGCTGAAGCCTTTTCGGAATCCGGCTTGTTCGATTGGCTGGAAGTAATCAAACCTGCGTGCGAGACGATTAGTTATACCTCTCAAGAACAGCTTATAAAAGTGACTTAGAAGTGATATAAAATGAAATGAAATGAAAAATATTTCATATCATTTTAAATATGGGTCTCTAGTTCCTCAGTAGGGTCTTGTGACCTTTTTAAAGAAAAACACAACCACACTTTCAATGCCACGCTTCTGGCTTTCTACCTCTTAATATGACGGTATTAAATAGTTTCTGAAGAGCTGCGAGTACCGGTCTTCCGCCTGCTTTCTCGCCGCTCAGCCGTAATTCCGTCAGCACCCGAAGCCTTGCTATTTCTAAGCTGCTTGAGAGCCATAATAATCTCGTACAGGCTGATGTCCGGGATATTCGGTGTAGTGTCAGTTTAGCTTAGCTCTAGAGTCTGTAGCTAAGCTTTGCACAGGTGGCCGCGTTGATGTGCATAACTGTCCATATAACTTCTCGACCTCTCCCATAACTTCGGAACAGTTCTGCCGTCATTGGATTTCAGCGTCGTCAGTTGGCTCTGCCCACTACCAAAATCTCTTGCAAACACTTTTGAACCTTTGTTTCGCTCAATAGCCTCTTTAATACGGTCGGTATTAAATCTGCGAGTGTCACGAGTCAAAGACTTGGAGATCTGCCTATTGAGCCGCCGAAGCTGAAACGAATCACCCAAAGAACGCAAAACCATCACGCTCCGCTCTTCCATCAGTTTGTGAGTATGGTTCGAGAGCTTTTTGGGTCCTCTTGTACGGTGGGCTTTGAGGAACTTAGACCCAACCGCATGGACAGTTTTCACAAACCTGTTGTTGTAATCGTCTACGTCTACGCAATCCTTCAGGCATCCGAAGCGCTTTTCTAGTTCGAGCTGGAAGCTTTCAGGGTTTTTGGATTTGGGTGGGTGCAGGACGGAGCGTAGACTTCATCAATCGCGTCTTTCCAGCTTGATATTGATGTTGAATGTGCCTCTTACCAACCGGTGATCACTGCCAGTTTTGAACGCGTTGATCACAGAAACATCATTGAATATTTGCTTCCTCGTCGACATGATGAAGTCATTCTCATTTTTTGTTGCACTATCGGGACTTAGCCAGATCCACTTGCGGTGTTCAGCTTTCCTAAAAAAGGAGTTCATCATGAAGAGTCCCTACCTTTCCAGAAAGTCCGCCAGCTCTCGGCCTCGGTGCTTCCGAATTCCAACTCCAAATTGCAGTAATGCAGTAAAGCAGTATTCCTTGATCATTGTTATCTTTTCCACTGCTGTTAAGTTAAATTTTGTTTGTGTCAGATTTTTATGATTGGGTAGTTTAGTTACCTACATCTATATGCCAAATATTAAAATTTGTGTAAGACAAACTATTTTTGATATTATTACATATTATTGTAAAGTTTAGAGTTTATGGCTAATAAATGGCAAATATTTAAGTAAGTCTAAAACAAATGATTTGTGGCATTATTACATACTTATAATTGTAAAGGGTTTATGGTCAATCAATGCAAAATATTTAAATAAGTGTAAAAGAAGAACCTACAGTTAAGTTTTGTGCCTTACATGTTCAAATAATTATAAATATTACGTTTCTCAGTTACTATCGAAGTTAACCCAGGTATTTGTTTACGAGATGATTCTATTAATATTCATGTCACCATCATTTTATGTATTAAATGACTTTATTCATGTTTCCTACAAAAACGTGTTTTATTCCTGTTGTTACAAAAAACCATACATAATTTTGTCATTGTTATCCACACAGATTATGGTTCTTTACAGCAATATCATTTTCCTGATACACAGTAATTATTCTGAACGTATTGTTTTCTTATTTTATCAATATTTTATTGAATAGAGGTCGGATTGTGTGATTTTGGTATACAATTGCTTAGAATCATTAAAACTATGGATCCTACATCGTACTGAAGCTTTGCACGTGGGTTGATACAAAATCAAAAATTTTGATCAAAGTTAACATTCTACGTCGATCCACACATGACCATCAATCAATCATGATTGAATCTCAGTGGTTATTGTTAATGCCATTTTGTTTGGGGTAATTGTTGAATTTGTAAATAGCATTCATATTATAAATCTTACTATAACGGACTTTAAAATTAATGTAATTTAACTATTTGGCTGGTTAGATTGTGCTAAGAACCATGTACAATGTTTTGATGAAATAAATAATTTGATTGATTTAGCCATCGTTTAAGGCGCCGGTTCTGTAATCTTGTCAGGTGTGCCGTGTGTGTGGCAACCAACGGAAGTGTGAACCAGTGCTATTACTAACGTAGGCTGTGAAGGAGTAAACTGTGTCTTTGTTTGCCTGGTTGTGTTTGCGGTGTGTTCGGGTTTTTCTCGAGATGTTTGAGAGATGCATTAATTATGTGGTTTGCATTGGATGGTGAGATTTGCATTTAATTGTGAGGTCAGCATTAGGTTGCGACATTGGTGTTAAATTACGTTTGCATTAAATTGCGAGGTCGGAATTAAGTTGCGATATTGGCATTAAATTGCGGTTGCATTGATTTGCTAGATCGGCATTAAATTGCGAGATTGGCATTAAATTACGGGATTGGCATAAAATTGCGAAAGTTGCATTGAAATGAGATATTTATTGGTTAATTGGTTTGATGAAGCACACTGACGGAGTGCAATCGTTGGCAATAAGCGCAGACAATTAGTGTTACATTGCGGAAGTTGCACTAAATTAGGAGATTTGTGTTAAATAGCAAGCAAGACGTTGGATTGCTAGAAATTATTTAGAAATAAAGTGTTCAAGGTAAAACAACCTATAAATGCTGTTAAATAATTAAATTAAATAAAAACTTGTAAATGGTAAAGGAGAATGCCAAAAAATGTATGGGCCAAAAACCCAAAGTCGATTAAAATAATTCATGTATGCGGAGATAGGGCAAAGATAGTATGTTACAAATATGATATTCGATTTCACTAAAACAATCCCCAAGCATTAAAGATATGCAATAAAATAAAAAATAAATAAAAACAAAACAACATTAGTTTTTAATAACAACCTTTATTTAATCATACAACAACAAACAAAGGTAAACTACCTACATGTTTTCTACGCCTATTAAAATGCTGTCTAAAAAGCCAGCTGGTTGCTGCCACCCTTCATGCCTTGCAACGCCTAAATAGTACAGCATACTAATAATATGCGCACAGCTGCCCAACGTACTTACGGCGGCCGTGAATACACGAACAATGAAATTCGATAATAGCATTTCTGCTATTTCTCGAATCATACATAATAGACTTATTTTACGATCTCACATAATGCGAATTAATGCGACCTCTTAAGAAGGCATTTTTTTAGTCCTTCAATCAGTAGCTGAGGTGAATCTCTGTACACTTCAATTTCATATGTACCATTCCCTCTAACAACGTGCTCATAGCAGTATGAACATGCCAGTTTCAAGTGGTAGATTCCCACAGCGAACAATTCTGTCGTCGTCTTCAAGCTTCGAGTCTTTGAAATGCCACTCTTTGGCGATTCAAGCCATTTTCATCCACATAATCTGCCAAGTTTGTTCATATTCCTGTCTATTGCACAAGCCAAAATAAATCAAGTAAAACAGATTCAGTGTCCAATGTGAAACGAAAATAGTCGTTGTTAAAAAATAAAAAGCAAGTCGGAAAAGAACGAACAGTCACAGAGAAAACTCACGAAAGACTGTGCTTGCGCAGGTATGTGCGTGACGGGGGGCAGAGGAGCGGGGGCGTGGTGGTCGGAGTACCTTGTCGGCACTCGCTACTTGTTGACCCTTGGCGTCATTTGCTGTCCCTGTCTGACTTATTACTGGATGTACTAACCTTACCCTGTCTACTTTTCACTAGTTAAAACAATGTAAACCAGTTATAAAAAGCGTTTTGTTAGGGGTTCTGTATGGGCCTCCAGTGACCGTTTTTAGAAAAACAAACTGCGTATCAAATCAAATCAAAATCATTTATTTCAGTCTATCAAAGTAACATATCTATACACAGTCATTGGAACCATCCTAGTAAACATTCGAAAATGCCTGTTTTAGGAGGCCCCGCTCCTCCAACACACAGTCATACAAAATTCGATAGACAACACATGTCCTATTTATTTTAAATTTAATTAATGTAACTACCTTTAATTTTTTAATACCTTCTATTTATGCTCTAAAACACTACATATAAATTATTTTAATCGACGCTGGATTTGTTTTTGGCTTTTTCCTTTTAAATTAGAAGAGGATTCCTTGGCCAATATGAAAAAATTTCTATAAAAAAAAGTTTATTCATAGAACTACAAGTTATGTTACATGGGTTGGATCTCTTCTGTTAAGTATGCAATACCTGCATTAGAGGAGTCCCGTCTTCTCTGTGGCAGGTATATTGGTTGCTTGCAGGTATAGAAAGTTTATGGCAAGGTTGATTACATTGTAGTTGTAATTATTATTTTACAGAATAAATAAGTAACTGTTCTCTTGTAGATACAGAGATGCAGAGGGTTAGAGAGGGCCTTTACCATGAAAACGGATGAAACGGTTGAAGCCTATAAACTTTTCAAGAATGAATTACGCTTTCATGGCGTTTATCTCCTCAGGGATTGTGGTCCCAACCAAATTACGGAGAAGAGTTCTGGAAGCTGCGTATGAGGGCCAGCCGGGGATGGTCACGATGAAGGGTAGATTGAGGACCAAGGTGTGGTGGCCTAGGTGCGACATAGATCCCGAAAGCATATGCAAGGCCTGTAAAGGATGCATCCTGGTATCTTCTCCCAGCGCCCCAAACCCATTGAATAGAAGAAACTTGCCTTCCTAACCATAGGAGATTATGTTCTGGTAGTTGTGGATTATTGCACCAGATATAAAGAGGTAATGGTGTGCAGAGCCATAATAAGCTCCGAAATAATCGGAAAGCTTAGACGTTTTAGCAGGCTTGGCAATCCGGTCTCGGTTGCATCAGACAACGGGAGACAGTTTTCCGGCGAGGACTTTGAAAGTTACTGTGCAGAAAGGGACATACGACTCTATAATACCATTCCCTATTGGCCGCAACGAAACGGAGAGGTGGAGCGCTGGAATGGGAAATCCTAGGGCGCCTCATGATTTCTCAAGTAGAAGGAGGAGAGCTGGAAGGAGGCTCTTCGTGAGTACATGGTGATACAATAGTACACACCACACAGTTGCAAGAGGGAGCACCTGCAGAACTGTTCTATAGACGACAATTTCGAGACGAGCTGCCTATGATTCAGGACATGACGCATCTCTCAGAAGTTCTTGGAATGAGAGGTAAGGAACTGAAGGGGAAAAGGAAGCTAATACGGACATGGAGGAGAATTAAAATAAATAATGTATATAGGGATATATACAAGAATATGTTGGCTAATATATACTACGTATATATACGGGTATTATTAATAGTCAAACAGAAATACGGAATCTGAGTGGGAGTTGATTAGATAAATTGGAACAGCTTTGGTTTCAAAATTAGAACAAGAAAGGGATGTAGTGTACAGATATCGTGCGCATACGTCACGGTTCGTGCGGCATCGGGCATTCGTCGTTGGGCCGCGGCAAGTGCGGACGGTGTTCTGTGCTTTGGCAAACCAAGTTAAAAGTAAAACATAAAGTACATTACATAGACCTAATATTTTACAAAGTTAGTGGCAAATCGGAAGACGCGATAAAAACATTCATAAATACAAAGTCCACCCTTGATTTTATAACAATTCTCATTTTGTTCGGATAATTGACTAACAATTAGACGAAAAACGCAAATTATTTACGCCACGAAACCGTTTGGGGCAAAGTCGACACGCTTGAGTGGTCAAAAATGTGCTGAATTGAGTAAGCAAATTGAGAGCCTACCCTTTTCAAGCGCCAGCGATTTCGCTTTGCCTGCCTGGATCATTAAAACTCTTTATGCATTTGAAATGGGAAAAGAAAATCGACGATATTATTTGTAATTTAATTTAAATTTTCCTCATTTTACGCCCAACACCTGATTCATTCATTAAGTTAAGTTGTGTTTTAGTAGTGAGCGTTTCGCTTTCGGTATATTTTATGTGCAAATCGATAATTTATGTAAAACTGTTTAGTGACAGTTACCGGCATTTATGTGAATCATTGTCATCTTCAAGGTACCCTTATTTCTTATTTTTTTTGCTAGCCTATACTGTTCCACTGCTGGGCAAAGGCCTCCCCCAAGTCCCTTTATCCATCTCTATCCTGAGCCACCTCATGCCAGTCAGTCTGGTGTGCGTCCAGATATATTATATATATGATATATAAATATATATATAATATTTTCTAAAGTCAAGCTGCCTAGTTTTCCTGATCCCTGAGTTTATTGAAGATTCTTGCACATTTTTGGTATAAAATGTGCAATATATATATACAGGGTGTAATCGTTAAGTGTGCACAGGCGATTATTCCGAAACTATAAGAGATTTCAAAAAAATTAATTCTGATAACGAAAGTACGTTATCTAATGAGTAAAATGGCATCAATAACTTTTTAAAAATCAAACGAGAAATATACAAAATTTTTACATTAAACACTAACATACATTTAGTATGAGATTACTCGTAGTAGAAAGGTTTTAGAAAAGGTTTATATAGATAGATATAATAGAGACATGTCACCGTCTCGGCACTGCCAAAAAGGATAGAACTCGCCCAGTGTTGGTACGATTTACCACATATAGTCACAGATCAGCTGTTTGGAATTCTAAGACGGCACTGAAGGGTACCAGAATCTCGTTGTCGGAGTTCTTAACAAAGTCCAGGCAAAACAATATATTTACTGCAGCTCGGAAGCACTTCGGCATGAACAATTGTTGGTCGTCGGATGGCATAATAGTGGTTCTGTTGCCGGACAAAAGTAGGCGCAAGATATCTGCGCTTGCTGAACTCTCCAACATCTACAAGCCGTTTCCCATCCACGGCAAGCAGCTAAGTTGTTTTTCTGCTAATCCAATCATCAACCTTAGTTTTTTAAGGTACTTTTCTTTTAAACTGATGTGATGATGGTACTCGAGAAAGCATTTAGCTTGGTACCTGTAGTATGATATATCGTAACATTTTGTTTAAATTAGGTATAGGGTACACTTTTTGGTTAAATAGTGATATTATGGTATTTTCGAAGTTTTCTATTTCGTTCAAATGTTGTTACTGTAATGTCAACTGTCCTGTGTCCTGTCACATGTCAGTGTCAATCAATGTGACGTTCCGTTCGGAAACGCTATGTTCGTTTATGTTCTTGTATTTTTTTTCGTGTTACGTTTTAGTTTTGATGTGATTGCGTTTGTTAATGTTTCGCCAACCCTCGCTGGTGGTTTTTATTTGTTTTATTTTTAAAAATATGTCTTTAATAATTTATTGAATTTTGCAGTATTAGTTAGATTATTTATTTTAAGTATTACTTTATTGTATGTCTATTAATTCTAATTGTTACACTGATAGTTCATCCGATGAATATGTAAGTGCTCGTAGTGACTTTTCTACCTCTTCTGACACCGATGCTCTCTCTCTGGATGTCAAGCTGCGGTCAGTATTTCACAAAAACTCCAAATACTTCAACCTATTGCATATTAACGCGCAGAGTGTCCCTACACACATCACTGATTTGAGTGTGTCATTTAACAACGGGCTAGTCGATGGAATACTAATTTCCGAATCTTGGCTCAAACCGTCCGTTTTGTCCCCTCTTTTTACGCTAAATGGGTACAAACTGTTTCGAAACGACAGAGTTGGAGCTGGTGGTGGTGGTGTATGTATCTACATCAAGGACCACATCCCGTGCTCTGTCGCTGATCAGTCCCCTAGTACTTATACTGGATCCTTAAAATATATATTCTTGACCCTTAACATCCGCCACTCCAGTATTTTAGTAGAGGCTGCCTATAGTCCTAGTATCAAGGTAAACTATTTTGACAATTTGAGACAACCCTTGAATCCCTTAGCTCTTCTTACGATCATGTAATTTTGATGAGTGATCTTAATACTTGTCTTCTGAAGAATAACTCTCGGTCCTCATCCTCATGTCTTAATTCTATTGTAACTTCTGTCAACTTTGAATTGCTCCCTCTTACTGCCACACAATTCTCCTAATAGCCAGCCTTCTCTCTTAGATGTACAGATAGTTTCTAAACCAAATTCAGTCTTATTACATGGACAAACTACCGCCCCTTTCTCGTATCATGACCTCTTATATTTATCCTATCATGTACGACCCCCAAACCCAAGACCAAGGTCATTTTTCAGCGTAGTTTTGGTAGTATTTGTGTGGATCGCTTGAGAGATGAGTTTTCTAAGGTGGATTGGTCTGCCTTGTTCGCGGCTGACAAAGTAAATGAGAAGGTTAACGTTCTTAACATACAACTAGAACAACTGTTTGATTCTCATGCCCCTCTAAGACCAGTGGTCCTTGGCTCCAGGGGAATAGGGTCACCTTCTCTGTTCTCCACTGGAGTAATTCCTGACCGGCGCGTCCGCGCCGCGGGGGCTGGGCACTCCTCGCTTCAGTAAGCCGGAGCGAGTGGGTGGCTGAGTTCAGTCAGGGACCTAGTTCCGCGGGGTATAACGCGGCCCCCTGCCCTGGGTGACGGGAGATGGGATTTAGTACGGTGTATGTCAGCGTAGGAGGCAAGGGATCTGTGGTACCGTAGACAGTAGGGTCCTGAACCTGAACCACCTGAACAAGTCGGCAACCACTGCAACCAAATCGGCTCCACACGTAACGACTCGTCATTCCTGGGGGTACAGTCGAAGAGGTTGAGAGGGTAACCTGAATGCAGGGTAAGTCCGTGCTCCCTAAACGTGCCTGAAAAGGCACGGATAACAACACGGGGAGTCACTTATTTAAATTAAAAATTGCTTTATATTTTCGCCAATAAAAACTTTAATTTTTTTGCTTTTCCGGTTGATTGTCGTTTCAAGTAGTTAAATTTTTATAATTTTTCAAGTTAATGCCGTTTTTAATATGAACTGTACATTTCAGCATGGAATATATTAGCCATAATGTAGATGGCTTTTTAGTTTTAGCAATCTCATTAAAATACGCCAAAAATACTATTTCGGAGAAAATGTTCACGTTTTTCTCGTTTATCCAAATCGTAGAATTTTCATATACTGTCATGTATTTTTCTTTTGACTTTGCTGGAAACAGGTTTTCCATAGCCAATTTGGCTTTTGGTCTTAAATCTGGTAAAGTACAATCAATCTCCATTTCACTCTCTGAACTGTTGGAACTCATTTTAATTATTAAATTTATATTTATTATTTGAGTATGTAAATAAAAATTCTAGACCAATTTTCAGCTTCGAAATTTATGGCTATACAGCCACGTGAACGCAATTTGTACTAAGCAAAGAGACTTACTTTACTTTGGCATGTCAAGAATGATAAAAGAGATCCAACCATAGAGTATTTAATAACCCTCAGAACAACAACTAAAGCATAGAAACCGTCTGAGTAGAAAAAAAGCGTACCAGGCGTTCTGTCAAAGCTGGAGCCATTGGAGCTTTTACTACTACGAAATTAAGTCACTCGCTCTAACCATCGCCTTTGTCAGCCAACAATGACACATATAATTTTGTTGTATATTACGTGGATCATTGGCGTGCGTTACTTTTTGAATTGGAAAAGTGATAATTGCGTAAATACTAGAATTATGTTGCAAAATACTATTGTAAGTGAGTGATAAGACAATAAATTATGGTGTGCGTCGTTTGGAAGTGTAAATCTGGCATGGGAAATAAAGAAAATGAAAGTGAAATAGTCAGTTTTCACAGGTAAGTGATATTTATATGTTTATTTACGGTTGATTTGTTTTTTTAGTTCTATCTTCGTTCGACTAAGTATTACCAGTATTACCATTAATTATATTTTATTGGAATAAATAGTTAAATTACTACACTAAGAGTTTACAAAAAAACAGCATCGAGTTTGTTGTAAACATTTTACTACCGGGTGTTTTACCGTCACTGGTAAAACAACAAATGGTGTCAGTCTACACTGAGAGACGATGCTATACCAACGTTACTCATTAAAAGGGTGAGTATTTTATTTAAACAAAGTCGTATAATATTTACCACAGATTCACGCTCTACTTGAAGGTTCCCCATTTGCCTCTAGCGTCTAATCACATTTGAATAAATAAATGACAATGATGACAAAATGTTTGTCAAACAATTGTAAAATAAAGTAAATTAATGTGTTTAAAATAATTAATGATATCTTTTGTTATAGTACAATCCTACTTCTTCGGCTCATATGACGCGTCCGAGTCTTACTAAACTGTCGAGCTTCTTAACTCCCTCGCTGGTTTTCTTGAATACTGCAGCATCATCAGGAGCTTCACCTGTAGAAACTGTAAGTAATAAAGGAAATGCATGTACTGGGTTACGTCGGAGGCAGTGCACAAAAACGTATACATGGTGACTTTGTATATTAACATTATACCAATGTCAAAACAGGAAAATTGTAAAAAGTCATTTTCGACCTTTTACTAACAAATCAGCAGATCGGTCATTTTGTATGAAGAGGAGAAATTTCATTTTACAATTTTCCTTTGAAATTGGCGTAATGTTAATATATAGTGACACTATGTATAGCTACGTCAATTATTCTTTTTTCTATGTTGTGCTTAAATCACATTTGACCTCAATCACACCTGATGGAAAGTATCGATTTGGTCGAAAATGTACCTATCAAATTAGTTTAGTGGATTAGCCTATTCACTCGGGCTTTGAGGATCTCTAATGTAAATAAATAATGTCGTAAATTTTGTGCACTGTCTCAGAAGTAACACAGTATACCAAATAATAAAAATAATCAGTAAAATATAGTTGAAAACCCTTCTTACCTTTCACAGGGCATACCTTCAACTACATCAGTAAATACTGCCAGCACAGTATTACGGCCATCAAGCACGGTTAATGCAGCATCATCCCTGTTGATGACAGCAACGATGGATCGGGTTGATTCTTCACCTCAGAAAAAAGTAAGACGACTTTTCAGTGTAAAATAATTTTTTTGACCATTCGTTTAAAAATTAATTAACTGAGCACCATTTTCTATGAGAAGGTATTTTTTTTGGAATTTCTGAAAGTCGTCATAACATAGTGTGTTCAAAATTACGGGATCATGTCCACCCCCTAAACCACCGACGTATACTGCAAGTAATATTTTCCCCAACTGATTAGTCATAACCGTCCTCCACTGTACATACATACCTACCATTACACCGTTTCTAGGCAGGCAGAAAACTAAAGTATTGTATACTCATAGATATTCTTTACTTTCCAGAACATACACAACTGACCTCTCAAGCACTACGACTTCAGTAACTTCCCTGTTACCACAATTAATAAACGCCGTTGCTGTTGAGCGCGACAACACCATCGCTAAATTAAAAAAGGAAATTCTGAGGCTAAAAACATTAGCCCAACGACGATTGTTAAAAATTAATGCATTAAAGCAACGCATCCGACGTTTAAAGAAGAGAACCCAAGATAATAACTTTAAATTATTTGACATTTTGGAAAAAGAAAAGGTACAAAAAGAAAGTTTAATTATGTTAGAATGCGTCAAAAATAACAAGGTCATAGAAAGGTACCTTTCTCAAGCAAAAGGTGATAAGCCGCGCGAATACAGCTTGGAGTTAAAAAAGTTTGCTGTAACTCTACATTATCTTTCACCACGATCATACAGTTTCGTGAGGGAGGAATTAAAGGTCGCGATTCCGCATTCTAAAACAGTAGCAAAATGGTATCAGGGGCTCAATTGAGAACCTGGTTTTACAAAAGAAGCCATGGATGCTATTAAGGAAAGGATCAACCAAAACAATGGAAAACCGTTGTATAGTGCTCTTTCAATAGATGAAATGGCAATTCGAAAATTATTTGAATGAGATGGGCGTCAATATTTTGGATAAGCAAATGTAGGTTGTGCTTTAAACTCCGATGATGTGCGTCTTGCCAAAGAAGCTTTAAAATGTATGCTAACTTCATTTAATCTTACGTGGAAAATACCAGTAGGTTATTTCTTATTGCACTCCATAACATCTGAACAAAAAGCTCTACTCGTTGAACAATGTCAGACTCTATTGAAAGAATCCGGTGTTATCGTGGTATCTCTGACATTCGACGGCGCCTCTACAAATATGGCTATGTGTTCACACCTAGGCTGTAACATTAAATCCGGTAATAGTTTTACGTTTGAAGGTCAAGAGATTTGTCTTTAGCCAGACCCATGCCACAACATTAGATTAATTAGAAATGCTTTTGCAGAACGTAAAAACCTTGTGGATAGCCAGGGCCGAAAAATTTATTGGCATTTGATTAAATAGGAAGGGCTTCATCTGGGACATAAACTTAAAGATGAACATGGGAACTTTATAAGGCAGAAAATGAAAATTCGTTTAGCAACCCAGTTACTAAGCCAATCGATAGCAGATGCTTTGCGATTTTGTAATGAATTGAGCATTCCAGGTTTCGAGGATTGCGAGGGAACCATTGAATTTATAACCATGTTTAATAATCTTTTCGATATTATGAACTCAAGGAACAAGAGAGCTAAAGGTTGGAAAAAAAGCTTTAACATCATTTAACGTGGAAGAAGTCGAGATATTTTTTAATGCTGCCGAAATTTATATAAATGGCTTAAAGTTCAAAGACGACGATGATGATACGTACGTCATTAACTCAAACAGGTACACGGGGTTTTGTGGTTTCAAAACTTGCATGAAATATTTATTGCAACTATATAAAGGCCTCGTTTGTACAGAAAATAACACGTTAAAATACATATGCGCGTACAAAATGAGCCTTAGAGTTGTTCTTTGGTGCCATACGCTTTCTAGGGGGTTTTAATAACAACCTCTCCGCACGCATGTTTCGTGCAGCTTACAAAAAGCTTCTCGTCCATGCCCAGTTTAAAGATGGTGCCAATGGAAACTGGCATTCCTTTAGAAAACATTAAAATGTTAAATTATTCCATGAATTTTAAAAAACAAATTAACGACAGCACAGGAAACACCCGGCTCACTGATGAAATACCCGAAATTTTGACAGACATTCCATTATTTCACGAAATCGACCATGATTACGTAATGCGCCCGTCAACGATTTCTAAATACTCTGAGCATGTAGTCCACTATAATGCAGGGTTTGTAGTAAAAAACTGAAAGCTCTAATCAAGTGCAAACGTTGTCTGCAAGGTCTGGAAAAAGACTCTGCCACTAGTCTTTCCCTGATAACTATAAAAGACCGGGGAGGGCTACTAAAGCCGTCTTCAGCTGTCACCAAGACGTGTCTTACCGCGGAAAAAGTTTTTTGAGAGTACAACATACGAATTGGAGCAAAAAAAAATCGGCGAAACAAAAAATATGTTCGGAATGATAAATAAAGTTTCCGCATCGCCCCCCCAATTTTTAACTTTGAACATTCATTAGAAAATGGCATTTTTCAAGGCCATAGGCTCTTGCTCATAAATGTATTTGCAAGACCTATTTCCAAGTCAGAGTACACTACATAACAAAAAAATATGTAATCCCATCGAAAAAAAATCGATTGCATTTTACGAAAACTGTGATGTTTAAGGGTCAGTAAGCGATATTTGTCTTAAGAATATAATATGTTTAGCGAATTTTAAATGTTTTAACAAAATAATCTTAAAAAATTATTTAAAGTAAAATGATTGTATTTTTTGAAGTCGTATTTGTCGCTAACGCCATTGCGTGTGCTTTCGTTGAACGCTCATGCTAGCACTGCCACACTAGCTAAAAAGTACCAACGTTATACGTCGCTCTATCCTTGATATAATTTCAATTTGCACTACCATTGTACGTTCAACAGTACATCACGGTAAACACTTGCAGTTCGATAATAGCACTTGACCTCCGTTATAAGGGCGGTAGGTACAAACTTCAAACTGTATAGTCTCACGTGCTTTTGACTGTACAGACAGCATCACATCGACTTATCCTGATCCGTCAAATTTCCACATCCTTTTAACCTAATGTCGATTACATAGAGTTCAGTATCAATTGGGGTGTTTTTGTAGATAAGGGTAGTTTGAGCCCCTGGCCTATCGAAACAATTTATAAACATAAATCTCAGAAGGGAATAAATAACAAAAACAAGAAAATGTCAAAGTTTCCGCATAATCCGACTCGTTTGATATAATCGATATCGATAAATATTATATCTACTCCATCCCTAGTAGACCAGAAACTAGTACTACCTTGTAATTCGCCGTCCTGCCCAAAGTATATCTATCTTGTTCTAACATTAACAAATTTCCTATAAGAGTACAAAGGGTAACTATATTCAGCTTGTATGCCATATAGCGCTACTTCTATGCTTTAGTTATTGTTCTGAGTAATAACCCCCGCACGCCGTTTTATACAACATCGCTGGAGAGTTGTAATGTTCCAAATTAAAAAAAAAACGCTCCTGCAATGGATTTGATTTTCTTTGTCCGTAAATGCGATACTTCGCGTGTTCTTTTTTCAAAAATATTGACAATATTTCCATGCATGTTTGTGAAAAATATATTAAAATTAATAAGTACGTAACTAAAACGCAAAAATTTTTTATTTAAAATGTAAAATTAAATAGAGAAAGATTGTACTTAATTGACAAATTGGATATAATATACTCATCACAATTACATAACTAGAATTTAAAATATAATAATGATACACAAATTCTACTAGATATAAGCTTAACCTGACATTAGATTTATTTTGCAAAAATGACATAAGTAATGCATTTAATTGACACTAACAATTAGATTTTAATTAAGATTATTAAGATTATGATAGCGACAAATAGCTTTATCGCTATCATGTTGTATACAAACAACAGCCAAAAACTTTGCTAAACAAGTTGCTTCTATTGAGCAATGTATATTTGACATAGACGTCAGTAGTGCTTAAACTGACATTTCAATTAATTATTTAAATAAAATTTTAAGACAAAAGAGGAACACTCTTGCGAAATGTTTGTCAATACAATGAAATTAAATGAATGTAAAAATATAAATAATGTAAAATAGCTTTAGGAAAAGCAGAGGCTTTTCCTAAAGCTATTTTTTGACAGGGGTCAATCATTAAATTTAATAAATGTACAACCTATGTACATTGTTCACCAGAACATCCAAGGAATGATGGGCAAAGATTTAGATATTGAATTGTTCTTGAACTGTAATACAATTGATATTCTTTGCATAAGCGAACACTGACTTAGAGACCATCAGTTCATGTTCAATTTTAAGAATCATTTGGTAGGAAGTTCGTTCAGTCGAGGAAATGAAATACATGGTGGCTCCTTAATTATTGTTAATAAAAAGTTTAAATTAAATGAACGCAAAGACATAGTATGCGTCCCGGTTGAGCGAACAATAGCTTGTGTGGAGTTGGAGCAGTTTGTTGAATTAGGTGTATACAGATCACCATTAATATTATATGATTTTTTTTAAAGATATGGATGAGGCATTACGTAAGGTCCTCAATGTAGGTAAAACAGTAATTGTTTGCGGAGATTTTAATACAAAGGACAATGGTCACGTAGTATGAAATTTAAACCCAGGCCAATGAAATGTACATCAAAATACTGGTAATGTTGAGTAATTAATTACCGCATAAGGAACACCGCCGAAATATTTTTTTAAATGTATAAAATTGCTATTGAAAGTTTTGCAGGGGTCATATTAATGTTTCAGTAAAAGGATCATTAAAATTAAATAAGTAATATGGGTGTTTTGCAGTGAGTCATAGGGATACCCCCTATTACTCACTGCAAAACACCGATCCAAATATTTTTGCTACATTATAAATATTACTACCACTACTATTATTACAGTAGCAGAAGTCATCAATGATAAAGAAAACACATAGTTAGATAAGTATATGAATCATTTTATTATTAAAACATTAACACATTTTTGGTAATATACATATATATGTACTTATCAGTAATAATTACATCACACTTAAGTAATATTCTGAATGTGAAAATAACGATGTTTTGATATTTCAATGTTTGGATGTTTTTCTGATTTTTTTTCGCGTCAATGACGGAACTCCTTTGAATGAAACAGGTACCTAGGTAGGTAGGTAGATAGATAAGGACCAGGATTAACACCGCTAACTGAATCGAAGGCGGAAGCTAGTCCGACATTAAAACATTAATATGACCCCAGCAAAACTTCGAAAAGCAATTTCACACTTTTAAAAAAATATTTTGACGATTCCAACTATGCAGTATTTAATCACGTATTTTTAGTGAAAAACTCAGATACATTTGATTTCCGCCGGGCTTAGGTTTTTTTTGGCCATTGTCCTTTGTTAGAAAATTTCACGTTGTCAATTAAAGTTAAAAACTTATTACTGTCATACAAATTGAATCATTTATTTTTGGAACCGACAAGAATAACTGCAACTTCAGCCACCTACCTGTATTGATAACATATACTAATGTAATACCACTGGCTAAGCAAATTATTCATAACCTGGACTCTGATCATTGTCGCCAAATGGTCAGCTTTTCACACCAGCGTAAGCAGGTGGTGAAAAAGAATATCACTGTTGTGCCAAAAACTGCAGATCAGCTGGAACGCTTTATAAGCAATCTAGATACAAAATTAAATAATTTAGAATACAATGACAACTTAAATGTATTTTCTAATGATTTCTTTGACACCTATTGTTCAAAATTAAATAATTTTTTTGTTCCAAATAAATCTCGGTTAGTGGTACTGTAACTTTTAATGAATGGGCTACAATTGTTATTCACAGAAGTAAACGCCTTTATGAACTTTATGGTGAACGCATCTTTAACACTAGTGACGATTTCAAATTTTAATGGTTAAAATATAATAAAACCTTTATTTCTGATGCTGATGTTGCTGCAGCATTTGAGAGGTTTTATACTGACATTCCAGTTTTAACTGCAAAAGTTTTGAATTCCTCCCCCACTGTAGCCGAATCTGTTTTGAAGGAGAATGTTAAAGCTTGTGAAAGTAATTTTAGTATAAAAAAATGCACTAAAGGTATATTAAAGACATTTAACACTATCAATAAAAAGAAAACCGCTGATCTGTGGGGTAATTCCGTAGACGTCGCTAAATCAGTAATTATGACAATAGCTGAAGCTAAAACTGGAGTTTTAGCTTGTATATTTAATTAATGCATTGACTGTGGTGTTTTTCCTGACCTAATGAAACATAATATAATATTTCATATATATAAAATAAAATAATTCCATGATTTAAATCAGGTAGCACTTATCCCCCCACAAATTTTAGACCTATTTCTGTGCTACTCACATTTAGTATAATTTCTAAAAAGTTGATGCTAGTCCAAATTTAAATTTATTTTTATAGTAATAAACTTTTACATTCTAAACAGTATGGTTTTACCAGGGGTCGCTCAACAACTGACGCCGGTGATAAGCTTTTAATTCAAATATTTGATGCCTGTGAGGATTCACAGGATGCCTTAGGGCTATTTTGTTATTTATCCAAGGCTTTCGACTGTGTTCTACATGAAACATTAGTCAGGAAGCTTCACCAATGGAATTGGAGATACTTCTATGAGTCTTCTAATTTCATACTTGAGTAACAGAATTCAGAAGGTCGACGTTAACGGTAAAAAATCTCCGGGATCAGTGTTAACAATGGGAGTTCCGCAGGGTTCAATACTTGGTCCATTCTGGTTTTTGGTTTATATTATTGACTTCCCTTATTTTGTAAAAAACAGCCATGAGATAGTATTCTTTGCTGATTATACTCTACTTTTATTTAACCTCTCAGCCCCCAAGCGGTCGCATGAGACCGCACTGACAGTTCGCGCCATTCCGTCAAACCCCAAGCGGTCGCATTAGACCGCTCTCTCCCAGTTGACTTTGTACCGTGTTATCATAGACTTACAGACTACTTTAGTATGAACAAGGTCGATTATTTCGGTTCTGTGGTACATTTTATGCATTGCGATCGCAAAATATCGCATAGTCTATGTTTGATTCTGTCACATTCGACGTTGACAGTTGCGCCTATTTCTGTGTCGGAGTGAATAAGTCGCTGAGTCTTGTGTGCTATATGTAAGTAGTGCTTCTTATTAGAAAATGATTATTGAGCATATAATGATCGTATTTAGATAATATGTTACAAGAAATACATCGTTATTACTACTAGATAAAGCATGTAAAGTCCGTAGGTATGTTACTGATTTCTGAATGATTTTTAGATAAATACTATTAGATAAATAAACTGTTGGAATCATCACTTTATTTTGATACCTGATGGATAGGAAATATATCAGTTAGTATTTTGTTGTATTTGTTGATTTTAGGGTAGTATTTTTTTGCAAATGGCGGGAATTGTATCCGCAAATTTAAAAAAAAGTTGGCGCACTTGCTGCCGTTATTTTTGACATTTAAATTTCAAGACTGAGGGGATAAATTGAAACGACGACACTCACATTATGACGATGTGAATAATGCGGTCTAACAGATTGTTCACTGGTTTAGTGTAAATAACTTGCTATTTAACGAGGAAAAAACCAAATGTGTAAGATTTGTATTGCTTAATGTTAAGCAGGTAATAACTAGTGTACAAATTAAAGATAATGTGAATCCTGTGGACATCACTGTGTTTTGTTACATTTGAGATTTTGTCCCTCTTGGGGAAAAGGAAGAAAATCCCAAACACAAGTTTCAGTGGGTTGTTGTAAAATAAACCATAAAATGTTCAACAGCTAGGTAGTATATTGTAAAAGAACACAACTAAAACACCCTAAATTTCGTTCAATAACAATCAAATAAAATTATATATTTTTATTCACAACTAGGTTAGGGTTAGGGGGTTAGTAACAATTTTTTCTTACTATTAAATTAGGTGGCAATCATTTACATTCCTCATTTTAATTTATTAGGCCGAAAATACAAAAAAAAAACTATTGGTCGAAATTGCTCCGACGGGTCAATTTCAAATAAATTTAATAATAATTTTGTCACCTTTAACTTAATGTCTCAATCAATCTAAACCTTATTACAAAGCTATTACACACCCTAAAACTCAAGAAAATCCTATGGGTCAAAAGTGATCCAGCGGGTCTATGATAATTTTAATTTTAAATAAATTTTATTATAGTGTTCCTTCTACTACCTAACCAGCCAGCTAATATTTCAGCGGTAAAAGCTATGGTCCTGGGTGATTGGGATAAAACCAGTACCGTCCGGAGTATGTTAAGAAAATAAAAATACCCAGTCTATTAAAAAAAATTAAGTTAGCGTTTAAGAGCGGGCTCCCTAAAATAAATCCAGCGCTAGCTCCGCCCAGCCCGCCCCGCCACCCGCATGCCACACTCGTTACACTAGCGATACAATATCAACCGATTTAAAATTCGCGCGCGCGCAGGTCATCCGAGTTCATGATCCAAGAACATAGAATGAATAGAGCATTTTCGACAAATTTTTTTCAACTTTATTCAGTAATTTTAAAGACAGATTATTTATATTTTTTATGAGCAGTAATATGTTAACTTTGATTATAATATATTGCAGATCATGTTTGTACTTTGTATACCTATTTCATTTTTTATTTATTTTTTGTTTTAATTTTATTTATTTTATTTATGTAAGTTAACTTTATCATTATGAAATTACTTCGGGAAAAGTAGTGTAAATTATATTTGTCAAGCCGGATTGCAATGTAAATAATTGTATTATTATAATGTTGTTGTTCTTTTTATTTGTTTTATTATAATGCACAAAGACACACTTAAATTTTACACATTTTATTAACCCCCGACGCAAAACTAAGGGTGTTGCAAGTTTAACCCCTTAAGCCCCAAGCGGCCATATTTGGCCGCACCTAAAAACTCGCTATTCCGTTGGACCCCAAGCGGCCAAAATATCGCCGCGCTAGCCGCGCTCTCCACTTGACTTTGTACCGTGTTTTGATACACTTAGAGACTACTTTAGTATGAACACGGTTGATTATTTCGGTTTTGTGGTACATTTTATGCATCGTGAACGCAAAATTTAACATGAATTGCGTTTGATTTTTTTTTCCTATTCCGCAAATTTAAATTGACAGCACCTGCTGTCAAAATTTTTAGACATTTCGATGCCAAGACTGAGAGGTTAACGTGTGTATTTGAGTAATTTGTTTATCTGTACGAATTATCGTATCTCCCGAACGGATGCACTGATTTTGATTTTGTTTTTTTTTATTTGAGAGGTGTCTTGATCGAGAGTAATTTTGAGCCAGAATCTATCAATCAATAAAAATGTTTTTACTTTTTTAACAAGAATTGTGTTTTAAGAAAATCTGTTTTGCCTTTTGAAGATCATTATCTCTACATAGTCGAGAAAAGGATTTGAGCAACTTTCATAAGTCTGATCGATTCAAAATTTGATACCCTGTTACATAAATGATATTGAAAGAACATGGTAACTTTGACCTGATGCTGCAGCATCTACAAGAATAACTAATTCCTTACCAAGTTACAACATAGGTATCGTGTTTAGGCTCATTGGAATGGTCTCTACAAATAGGTTGTAGCTAGGTGATGATCAAAATCTGATAACGGAGCAGGAAAGAAAAAATGGGAATAAGTTGGTGAGGGATTCTAAGCTTCTTTTACTTTTAATGTTTTTCGTTTTAATAACGCTTGAATATACCTAAGTAAAAACTTTTACTTGTTCTATCGATATGAATATATTGGATAATTAAAAATAAATTATCTATTGGAAAAATAAAATCCAACCAGTCAATCAAAGTAAATGTATTTTGATATGGAGGTAGAATTATAATTCCGTAAAACCTATTTAACGTCACTCTACTGCTGGAGCCTTGCAACTCGTGACCTCCGACGAGTCTTCATTACTGTTACGTATAGCTATAATGTCAGTGGGAGTGATTGTTTTAGCCGTCACTTATTCTGTATATCCTTCGGCTTGATAATACCAATCCGATTTTTTATTTACAGTAACCTGAAAATATAAAAAGAGACGAGATACTTATACGAAATATGTGACATATGTAATTATTGTGTTCAACTGATATAATATATTATAACTGATATAATAATATATTATATTAGTACTATATTTGTTTAAATTAATACTCACATGGCCATTCTTGTCACGTTTCCAGAAATGAACTTTATAAAAAAAGCTATAAAATTTTGAGTGCTCTGTAGAATTTTAACTTTCAACCTAATACCTAAGTATATCGAAGCTCAAGAAACTACAAGATAACTGACATTGAAACATTTAGCTAGACCACTCACAACTACGGGTATAGAAAATAGACCGAAACGTCAAATGATAGGTAAGTAACTGTTTAGAGTATGTTATTTGTCCTTGCGTTATCCCGTACAAATCAAACTTGTTCAATTTGAAACGTTGAAATGTATCTTATGTTTAAAAACAATAAATAAAAAACGAACTTGAGTTAGATCTTCACATATAGACAGTAATGGAATGGTTGCGCTTTGAGCATTAGCGTTATTTTTGCCAGTTCCTAGGCTTAGGAACGTTAATCTAAAAAGTATCAATTCAGGTTATTTGAAACAAACACTAATACAGTATTTAAAATTAAATATCGAAATAAATTATAAAAGTCCTAATAATCAAATTAATAAAGAGTTTTTTCTTTAAAGATTGGATTTGTATTAAAAAAATTAACTTTGCTGAAAAGATCTAATAATAAATAATAATATTTGATTTGAATAACACTTACCTTTCCTCTAAACAAATTGGAATCGGTAATAAATGTATTAGTTTATTTGGCGACTCCACGCGTTGTCTTTGTTTCGAAGTACAAATTGTTCCTTTAGTTAGAGAAAGCGTATTATTTTGTTTTTGCAACTCGCTTAGTATCATTTTTATTATTGTATGTACTTACATTGAATATTAATTTTGAAGGACTACAGACCATCGTGGCGATGGTTTAACAGCCTTAGTCAAATAATTTTTTAAATAGGTAAGTCAAAAATCCTTAACAAACCTGCTTATAGTTTTAGAGCTGATCGCAGATTAGCACAAAAAAATAGGTCAGTAATATTATGTGATAAACTACGGCAAGACTTACGATAGGTACCCAAAATCTACGTACTGAAATGGATTCAAAATTATACTTATACTCTCATACATTACGCATTATATACTTCGAATCTCTTTTTTTCCTCGAAACATATTTTTTATTTTTCTTGTTGCCTATAATTTGGCTAGCCAAAACGACTTGCTAAACAATTAGTCGTACGTAATAAAATAATAACGTAAGCAGCATCTCTGTCACGTGCGCTAGCGAGTTGCACAGGTCCACCGTTCATGACGCGCATTGCGGGACTGAGAGTGCGCTCGCGTAGATTTTAGAATAGTTCTATTTTTGCAGTAGTACGGTTAAATATTGCGTGCGCCGCTTCAACACGCTTAGCGCAGAAGTAAATGACGTAAGTCACAAAACTGTTTTCATTTGTAATTCCATTATTAAGTACTCAATTGAAAAATGGTCTTACCAGTCCCTAACTAACTATCTTAGTAATATATTCGTTGTATTTTTATACGTAAGGCTCTATAACGTAAAAAGATATACGTAATAATATCTCAAATACTCATCATTTTCGATAAATAAAAGTATCGTACATAAACCAATATTTTTTGTTTTTGCTTTGCTCAAGCTTTAGTCAACTATACAAAGAAACATATACTTAAATTTGACATGTCTAGTATGCTGTACACATATGATAATTTATCTTCGAAATCGCTACTCGTTTAGGCAGCCGCATCTTTACCAGATTAACCGTAAAAAAAACTAAAACTGTGGAACCGTGGGGTTATACCGAAATAAAATTATGAATAATGGGCGCCAGGATCGTATAGGCAGATCGAACTCGCAGATCGTCAAAGGTTGATAAGTTTACCAACGCTTTTAAGTTGGATGAAGGGTATGAATACCCTACTAAAAAAAAATGTGGTATTTAAAAAACAGAATTTTTGGTCAAAAAGAAAAACCATGGGGTAGTTAAAAACCGTCCGCGCCTGCCAGTCCGCTAGGCGGTGTTGGCTCGCCTTACAGCCGACACAGTAGGTTGCGGCTGGAACCCACGACGAAACGGGTCTCGCGTCCAGGTTTTAGGGCTCAGCTCTAAATCCTGACGGCGAGACGAGCTTCTCGAAGCACGCGCTGTTGTAAGACTTATTTCGCACGTTGCGCTCTAGCTGCAAGGTGGCTGGACTGCTTAATATGCGCACGGATTCCTCCGTAAAATGATTCTCCCAGCTCACTTCTTGGACCACACCGACGAGAATCAATGCCTGTTCCGCGATTTTACTCAGCCGGAAGCCCTATAAATGGAAGGCCATCCTAGGATTTTTACACGAAAATGTGGAAATTATTAACATTCTGTTCTATGAGACCTCTGTCTGAAAAGTACTACAACGTCAAATATGTCGTTTTTCACAAGTCGTCCTGTAACTGAAACAATCTGTCATCAATCAAACTACATGAACTAGAAAAAATTTAACGTTTAGCAATGTAAAATGCGTTTTTTTTATAATATTGAAATTAAATTTACCGGATTAATTACCCTGTCTAAATATTAGGGAGTATTAGTTTCCTCTCTGACAACCCTACGGGCAGAGACAATATCCAGATAAAAAAAGATTTATCACAATAGAATGTTCTAGATAAAAGACTTTATAGAAAAAATAGTTCTATTTCCGGATTTGTTAGAATTCAATTTATTTTCCCTAAAATTATATTATATATATATATAAATATACAAATATCCCATATATATATATATATATGCCACTATGTGCCACTACGTGTTAGAAATTGAACTTTTTTATTACATGAAGATATAAACATTTTATGTATAACTGAGCACTGGCTAAAAGATTATCAGTTAATTTCTAATATTAAAAACTTTTAGCTTTCCAGTGCTTTTACTAGAACAAATGCAATTCGCGGTGGATCCTTAATATTTGTTAATTCCTGTAAACATAAGATTATGGAACGAAAGGATGTAGTTTCCCTTTCTATTGAACGCGTTATTGAGCTGTCATGTGTCGAGTTAGAGAAATTTATAATTGTTTATGTATATCGACCTCCTTTTGTCAATGTTAACGTCAATTTATTTTTAGTCATAATTATGTTTCATCGTAATAGGATATTATTATGATAAGCGTGCGTCTTGACAGTTTATGTTAGATTGTCTTTAAAATGTATATTATTTACTTACATTGAGAACTATGATGAAGAAATCCAATGTAAACAGGAACGATGTGATAGGGTTGAAGTTGAGCTGAAACAAATACAAAAACGTTTTATGTTTTACTATCTTGGTAACAAAACAAAGTTCAAAAATAATAATGTTGTATTTTTTCGCCAGCTAATACTAGAAGATCAAATCAAATCATCAGCCTATAAACGATACACGGGTACGGGCCCTCCCATATGGACAACATTACATGGGGAGGTAGGGCCATATCCTACCACGCTGGCCCAATGCGGGTTGGTGGGTTTAAACGACTGCCATCTTTCGACGACAACCGGGAGCAACGGCTTTTTATACTAAAAGATGGGGGTGTAAAATTTTCTGATTTACTTAATTGCTTTTATGATTGGTTTACGCAGGCTTCCATTTTATAATTGATGGAAAGCCCTTCTTTCATAATGAATTATAATTAAATTGAAGCTGTATTTAAAGTATCTGAAACTTTTTAAGCCGATGTAATAATGTGCAAGATTTTCATACGGCTGGGTAAGTTCAGCGGTTAACAATCCTGCCTAAGAAACACAAAACCGTGAGTCCGACAAGACTATTCTTTCAGAATTAGCAAACAGATCAAACATAAAAAATAACAAAGAATTCAAACAACAAAAAAATATTTTTTTTAAAGCTAGTTTGTCTTCTTACCTATTTACAGCCTAAGGCAATTAGCAATGTGCAACAACACATTTTACAAAACTTGACGACATATCGACATTAAATAACTGTTGATAGAAATTCTTTATTCAAGCTTCGCACACGACGATCGCACACTTTTTGTAGATCTTACTTTCAATTCGACTTTTTGACTGAATCAATAACGCTCGTATTCCGTCGAATGTTTCATTTTTGGCCGACAATTGGATCGTCTGACACCGTTTATAAGTTAGACCAACGTTTTTGTAGAACGTTTGCGTTAGTATTTATTATTAGAATAGAATAAAATAAGAAAACATTTACAAAACAAATGGATATACCGTCTTAAATAAATAAAGTGTTTTAATTCATAATGTTTCAATCCCTTCAATAAAAAAACGGACACCGATTATCTGTCGTGTGCGAGCTTACTAAAGCGACATTCTATTGAAAAGGGTTATTGACAATTCGCCTGTAGCCTGGTCAGATGACTTTGCAAACATTGTCCCGCGTTACAATAGCAATTGACCCACCCCACATCGCCCGCTTACGTTCAGCTTTTGATGCTACTTTGCCTAATTGTGAAATTATATACATGCGTGAGCACTTTCAAATTAGAAGCTAGCTTTGTGAATGTCAACGAAAATGACAATTCATTCTATTTTTTTTAGAAACTTGCGGCTTTTATATTTGCATGGCAATTCTTTTTGCACTCTTTTTCGGTTACCTGTCTGAAATTATTTTTTTTAGTGGTATTTTTAGTTTTCAGATATTGTTGAGCCATTTTTTATTTTCCATAATTTTCGTTAACTGCAACCACATTTTATAAATTGACCTTTCCGGCAACAAAACTGACTTGGTAAGTCACTTTTTTATGTTACCATTGAACTTCCTAAGGCACCGACCATTTCTCCTTGCTTCGGAAAGCACGTCAAGCCGTTAGTCCTGGTTGTCGTTACTAGATATGTGACTTTCTTAATTTTACTAACTAATTAAGGCATTCACTGCCGTCAGGTCACAACAATAATAGAAATTTGACCCGCGCGGCGTTAAGCGTGTTAATGACGATTCACTAACTACATCTAATCATTTCTTATGTCCTCAAAGAGAACTTTTATGTTTGGGAATGATACATCTTCTTCTCTAACACTATTTAAATTTTGTAAGATCTATGAACAATATGAAGAATAAATGTCTATAAATATGACAATTAATTTTCAATTCTCAATATAGAATATTCTAACTTTGGTACCGACATATTTTAAGTTTACTTCTATAATAGTCGGAAAATTGTTACATATTTCACGGTCCGATCGCCTTGATTTTCCCTTTTCGTTCACTTATATATATATATAGACTAATAATGTAATATAATATAATACTTTCTGTTTCGCGTAGCGGCTCATTCAAAGAATACTACCACCCCTTCTCTTCCTTTGGGTGTCGTAAAAGGCGACTAACGGACTGAAGGCTGCACATACTTCTAACAACATAGAGCGGCGATATGCTTACCACCTGTCACGCTGAGGACATGTGCAATTGTGCAGATGATATTTGGTGAAAGGTAGACTATGGCAGAGGACGGCTTTTGCGGTCCTCATTGCCTAGTCTCTGACTAAGCCTTCGGGGATAAATAGTCGTGATTATAAATGTTTAATATGTAATAAAGATATGAGGTTTGTAAGGTTGGATGTAGAAAATAAGCAACATAACTACTTATCCGATTTCATAGATTCTTTCACCAATACTATACTGAATTTATAACAGAAACCGTCATGAAACGGCTGTTCACGCAGATAAAGTCGTGGGCTGGCCGCTAGTTGTATTTATAAAAGAGTCTTTTCAATACGATTAAACAATGTAAATCATAGGACGTACACATTTAGATTTGTATACGTCTTTTGCCTGTGGTACGTTGGCATTTGGTTCAATGTTGTAGTTACTTGCCGTGTAAAGGCGGCAATTTTCAACCGAATGACGATTTTTTTAATTAACATCTGTCGCCGTACATGGCGACAGCATGTAAGTCAGTTGTTCTGCTACAAATAAAAATAATAATACTTTCAATCGCAAGGACATATAGAAGAGCAAGGTGCTATACTCGGGCCCTACTATAGAGCCCTGACAGGGTCAGATGTAGATTTGCCTGCCTCGGTGAACTGGCTACGTTTCGACGACCTCTTTGGAGAAATCGAAGGTTTTGTTTGTGCAATAGCCGATGAAGTTATCAAGACGAATAACTACCGGATATAATATATTATGAGAGACGGTACGGTACGGGCAAGAGAGTCAAGAAATATATTATTTCCGGTTGTTCTCATCTTGCTAAAGGCGAGTACTTGCACAGACACAATCAAGTTGCCAGAATAAAATATAGCAACTCGGATAAACATAGTTGGTTACAATATTTTACATTTAAAAAGCAGCTGATCAAAGAACGTGTGACGCATCTATTATTTATAATCGTTTCTCCTTGGACAATATCCAAGCCGGCGCGGTAAGGGTGTAACCTCTACGAAAATAACATTTTTCCCTTACTGTTTATTGTAACTAATGCGTCTTATTTAAGGAAACACCTATTCCCCATTTAGCTCTTTTCGCAGCGCGAAGAGAGCCGGCTAGTTCCTGGAAGTCTATATTCGCCATCATCATCATTTCCAGCCTTGTCAACCCACTGCTGGGTGCTGGGCATATCTCCTGTGAATGCCATTCACCTCGGTCTTGCGCTAGTCTCTTCCATGTACAACCCATATACGCTACCAGCGAATAAACTGCTAGTCATGGCGAGGCAGTAAATTATAATCTTATATTTTTAATTAACGTTTCTTAAAAGAACCGATTGCGTCGAGCATCAAGATGCCAGTAAGACTGAGCGCTGACGGATAGAAAGACGTACTATATACAATTCGAGCATGACAGGACCAACTTTTCCAATTACCGACAAGGCAGGGCCTATTGACATATCCATAATGTTATTTTACTATGAACTTTTTAATTTGATTTCCCGACAGACAACACAATCTCAAAATCATGTTAAGCTAATAGAGTATAATGTATCCAAAGTTTCCATTTCCACTTGTAGGGCTACTGTCTTCACTTAACACTATTACTTCAATTTTACAATGCAATTTCGCATACGCATATTTTGCATGGTAAGATTAAAGTAATACTGCTCTAAGAGATGACAGTAGATTCTCTGCACCTTAAAAAAGGAGTCCTCGCATTTCATCATACAGTGAATAATAACAGAAAATAGGCACACAACAAATTCACCTTATTACTATTTACAATGATAAAAGAGACCGCCTCCGTTGTACGACATCCGTCCACTTATATGTGGAGATATTTTGAATCTCTTTAAAATAATTTATTTTATTAAATGTTGAGACTTAACGCAACCTACTTAGAATCCTATTTTATACTCTTTAGCATCAAACGTTTTGACTAAAAGGTACATATGCATTGTATATCTATAATAAGTAGTTTCATTGCTACGACAAATTTGATTCATTCAAATGGAACGCGAAAGTATTAAACGTGCAGACTCTACAGTCTGTTATTTTATTTTATACAATGATATCTATTTACCAAAAACCTTTCTATAATAAAAATAAAGAAATGAAATGAAACATATGGATATCGCCTGCACGTTTAACATCGGCCGAGTGTTTTTGAGTTGAACATCGATATGAGTAAAGTAATTGGTGTAAAGTGCTAACAGTCGCTTGGCAGCCAGGCACATGGACTTATTCTCACTGTAAATGATATGCTAGCTATGTACATATAATGTACCAACACAGTCGCAGCGTTGTGTGTTGAGGACGAAACGTTTGCTTGGCTTAACATCAAAAGACTTGGACTTGGATTGGAAAGTTAAGAAGAACCTGAATAGAATTAAACTAGACCACTTTACAGTCCTTTATCATTTTTAAAGGCGAGTTGTTAAAACATGTGTTAAATGTTATGGAACTATGTAATAACTTAGTGTCGGATTTCAACTCTTTGTGTTACAATTTATTCGATCGTTAGACTTATTTTTATTATCATTTGTCAAAGAACACTTATAAGACGAATGCACAATGCACAATGTAATAGTGCGCCCTTTGACGATGAGAGTGTACTTTCCAATATGATAATGTTCGATGCTGTAAAAGAAATGGTCCATGCTGAGTTTCTTGCCAGTTCCTATTAATATACTAAGTCTAGCTCATTACTGTAGCCTAATCGGAATTATTATAGATTTTGTAAAGGCTCCAGATGGTATCGAGCGTGGGTAGAAGAAGTAAAGTAGCTTCCATCCATCCAGTACCCATCATTTCTTCAGTTTTCCATAGAGAGGGTTTGTTGTGGTTTCGAAAATGGTCAGTTTAGACGGCTTAGTACCGCTAGCTCTAAAAATTGTATCCCATCAACTCCGCTTAGGCGCAGTAGACGCACGTTTGAAGTAAGTAGTTATTGGTGAATAAGAAACGTCTTAGGATAATGCGGGATATTGAAGAGATACGCAGTACATCGGGAACATGTTTCATGGAACTCAATTCAGAGGTTTCTCGGTAACGAGAATTTCTGCGAGTTGAACGAATACGCGAATCGTTGCGTGAATTTTGATTTAGTTGCATTTCAGAGGACGGAATAAGGAAATTGCAGTAGAGCAGCTATAGTTGCATTTCAGAGGACGGAATAAGGAAATTGCAGTAGAGCAGCTAAACCCATGTATAAAACTTATCAAAAGGAACGTCAAGGGTGGACAGAGCCGATAGGGCCTCCATAAATTAAAAACCTAGGAAGTACTGATTAAACTGTTATTTCATAGAATGTCTGAAGTCAGCAGCAGCAATTAAGGGCAAAAGATTAAATCACCCGTTATTGATTTAATTTGTAGGCTTTCCTTATAAGTTTCCAGTTCGAAAAGTAGAATGCTATGCGTCGTATAAAATAAAACGAGAAAAGGTTCAGGAAGGACTCAGCCTTCGCACATAAGTAATAGCGCTAGAGAAGTAAGAACAGATTTTTTTCTATTCCTAATAGTCGAATCCTTTTGCTTAATTGCTAATATCGGTATTTAACTAAGTGTAAAACGAAACATAATATTTTCGAAATAACAATCGCCTGTCGAGTGAACTACGGCCACGTAAAGAAATGCAATCATTGCCAACTCATGTACACGAACAATACAAGAGGAATTACATGTATACGCGTTACCGGACTTTGTTAGTCTACTGCAGGACATATGCCTCCCCCAATGCACATGCCCTGAGCCCGATCTTCGGAGTTCTTCATCCAACGACAAAAGATATATTACGTTAAAAACGATATATCTATATAAATGATTATATGAACTCTTAATATTGTTACCAAAACCCGCAAACGGGGGAGAACGCCGGTACTTTATATTAAGTTCACGTTTGGCGGCCGCCGGGCGCGGGGACTCGGCGAAACCCTCTCGTACTTGACCCACCTTTATGTAGAGTTATCCGAAACTTGATTCCGAAGCCTGATTGGTTTCCGTAACAGTACCCGACGGATAAATTAATCATTAATCTCCGTTCGATTAAACGCTGATAATTGTCTTGTTAATTATGTTTCTACAACGGTAAGTGATTGTATTGTGTTACCATGTCGTTTAATTTTTCGTCTTATTATTGTTGCAGTAGACTCTTTATAAGATCAAAAGAATAATCATATAGGCATGGCATGTCGTAAGCGTTACTATTCTTAAAATCATCGCGTACTAAAAGATGCTTGTCTTAACACAAAAGTTCAAAACTTTTTCAGTAACAAATTGTGAAAAAGGTTTTTCAAGGTGGTGTAATGTTTTTCACTTATAGTATTATGTACATGTAACACCTGCTTTTTGCAGGTCAGAATGCTAAGCGGCCATAACCGATGTCGCCTACAGGGCATCAAGTAAAAATAACATCGCGTTCTTATTTCTATAATATCTATCTATATATACAGGGTGGAAAAAAAAGACCGTGGTTGGAGGAATATAAATAATAATATTGATGATGGCAAGTTTTACTAAAAGGAAACATTCCTTTTTTTTTTTCAAAAATAATTAAAACTGCATTTAAATTTTTTTGATAAATCACTGGTTTAATTGGTCTAATTTTGAGCAATTCATAAGTTAAGTGAACTATTTTCTTTAAATAGCAAGTAAGTTTTACAATAAAAAAAAATATTTTTCTCAGTCTTTAGGATACTATGTTGATATAAGAAATTGATCCTTATGAATGACTCTTTCGGTTTGTATCATAAAATACATAATGTTTTTTTTCACATTTCACCGGTTTGATTCCCGGCTCAAGCAGGTGATTTTTCAAAAATCTTTAAATGCTGAAATAAACAAATCTTAAAATAAATATACTTAATATTGATGATGGCAAATTTTACTCAAAGGAAACATTCCTTTAAACTGCATTTAAAGATTTTATCATATGAAATATAATGTACATACCTACGCACGTTCACGTACGTTTTATAGTTTTCGTTTTAAATAAAAATTTAAAACGAAAACTAAACAAAATGTATATAAAAACGTGATTATTTTTAAACTTTACGATTAAACATTTACCGTCTCATTAATAAACGTTGAGTAAGGCTACTCCAAGTATTCAATCGGTGTTAACTTTTACTATTAATAAACATGGAGGAATGAACTAGTACACTTATCCGTCTTTACTCTCGGAGTAAAAGTTAAACCTCGGCGGTACCCTGTTTATCAACAGAGTAAAGGTAGATTATTACCTTACCTATAGCGTAGTTTGACATTCTCATTGTCAAACATTTTGTAGTCGGACATTATGTCTGTTGTTGCTTAATTGATCCTAGCTTTTCCCACAATTTATTGACTACTGTTACAGTGGTTTTAGTTTGTTATTAGTGATTGATAACAGTAAATAGATTTTCACAATGGATATATAATAGAATAGTCTCTACTATTACATAGATTATTTGATGTTACTGCGAGAATTGGAAAACAATGCTTCAATAATAAGAAGTGTAAAATTTTACAAAAGCATTTCATGTTACTGCGAGAATTCGAAAACAATGCTTCAATAACAGGAAGTGTAAATTTTACAAAACACGTAACAATCCATCCAGCGAAGTAAGTAGTAAGGGCTGTATTTCTAGTTGCTGTTTTTGTTAGTTTATATAGGACGTACGAAAATCTATTAATTTTATTGAATCTTTTGCAACGTGCTCTTTCCAATCTAATTTTTAATCAATTTCTATGCCTAAGAATTTTGTTACGTTGAAGTATTTAGAATTTTTCTCTTGTAACTTAGATCTTATGTGTTTAATGAATAATTAAAATTTATAAAGCAGGTTTTATCAATATTAATTTTTAAATTATTATTACTAAGCAAATTATTAATTATATCATTGTTTTATTTATGTCATTTACATGATCATTTAATGTTAATTTATTATTTGTTGTCACTATTACTGATATGTCGTCAGCAAAGAGGATGCTTTGATTCAAAGCATTTCCTGTAATACCACTGGATTTCAGTTTTGATAAAAGTTGTTCATGTGAAACGAAATCAAATGCCTTTGACATATCGAAGAAAAGTGCTGTCGTATAATTCTTATGGTTTAGGCTTAAAAGAGTTTCATTTACGAGGTCATAAGCTGCATGTGTTGTTGATTTAAATTTATTGTATCCCGTATTGTTCTTTTTTAATACACTATACTTATTAAAAAACGATATGAGTTTCTCATGCATTACTTTCTCGTACACTTTTGCTATAATAGGTATTAAAGTTATTGGTCGGTAATTTTCTACACTAGCCTTATTATCTTTCTTAAAAAGCGGCGAGTTTAAGGCTTTCTGAGAATGTCCCGGAAGTCATTGAGAGATTTACTAAGTGTGCTAAAACTCGACTTAATTGGACACTACATGCCTTGATGACCTTTGTATACACGTCGTCATAGCCTTCAGAATTAGTATTGCTAAGCGTAGTAATAACTTTTATTATGTCATATCATCAACTGGGGTTAGATAAATTGAATTATTTAAAATTTCATTTGGAGTTTCATGTCGATTATTAGTATTAGAATTGTTTGTCAAATTAATAAAATAGTTGTTAAAAGTAGAGGCAATTTTTTCCGGGCTATTAATAACATTTTTATTCAATTGATTCTATGTAATTATTAAAAAATGACGTGGTTTCTAATTCACTTTTTATTACTTTCCAAGAAGCTTTACAGATATTTTTACTTTTAAATACATATTTATTATTAGTTAGTTTTTTAGATTGAAATATGATTTTTTTTCAATAACCTTGAATAAGCATGATATTTATTCATTTCGATGTAGGTACTATTTTTTTAATAATTCAACCGAAGGATTATGTTTCTAGCACAGCTTTTCCTAATTCCTTTAGAAACCCAGCACAGCTTTGTATTAGTGTTGGTGTTTGTTTTATTAATAAGAAAACAGAGTTTGTAAAGTAGGCAAAACCAGTCATGAAACTTTATGAATGCGAGATTTGGGTTACCTTCTTCTTCTAGAGGTCAGATGGCGCTGCCGTCTTAGTAACATTGGCCCTGTGTTTTAATCTCGTTTAAAATAGTTTATTATTGGTATATCTCAAAAGTTAGTTGGTTTCGAGTGACTGTTGCAACAATAATCACGTACAACAGTTGTTTTTCTGAAATATTCATTAATACTGGATAAAATCTTATAATTAAAGGTGCTGTGTGTGTGCTTCGAGCCATGTTCATAATAACTTTTATGTTTAGTGAAATTACAGAACAACGTGAGTATTTTATTATAAACATTGCTCTTTATTGTGTTGTGACTTTAATGACAACTTTTAATTATATTATAGAAATTGTAATCTAATATGAAGTGAATTAGTAATAAAGAAAATTGTTTTTGGTGTATCTACCTAATCATAATTACAAAAACTATCGAATCTAGGGAGAATAACGCCATCTGTGATTTACTGCTCAATCTACTTGACTTGTTCAGTACACAACCATACTTAATAGTAACAAGAATTAACGAAAGATGGAGCCGTCAGTTACAAAAAATGTCATTACCTGTGCACGGTGTTCGAAGGAAATAATAACACGCGAATATCTGAAATGTGGCCGATGTAGCAATTGTTACGATTTATTATGTGCAGGCGTTGGTGAAAAACGTTTCTACAATATAATGAAAGACGAACATAAAAAAAATGGAAATGCGAAAAACGCTCGAATAATGAAAATACAATTATTGATGGCGCTGGTGACCATTCGAACATTATGACAAGGAGCCGCTCTGGCAGGTCTAATGCGGCCATCTTGACCGAGCCGTCCGTTACTGTGACGTCGGCAGCGTGGAAATGCAAAAAATGCTCGAATAATGAAAATACAAGTGATGGCGCTGGTGACCATTCGAACACTATGACAAGGAGCCGCTCTGGCAGGTCTAATGCGGCTATCTTGCCCGAGCCGTCCGTTACTGTGACGGCGGCAGCTGTGTCCACCGACCTTATAACCGAAATGCGCCTACCACGAGAAGAGATGAATGCTGCTCGATCTGAGATGCAGGAATTTAGAAATGCTTTATCAAGCCTTACATTTACTGTCAGCGTGTGTAATAGTCGCATCGACGAACTTGCCATCCGGGTGGATGCTATGAAAGGCCAACAGCGCGAACCAGCTGCCACCGGTGACACCTGGGTGCTCGACTAGTGCAAACTATAGTAAACCTTAAACTGGAAATAAACGAGCGTGACCAGGCCGCGCTCTGCAATGATATTGAAATCGCGGGAATATCTGAGGAAATGCATGAGCGACCTACTCATCTTTTTCTTACTATAGCTACAAAACTGGGTATTTCGTTGGAGGAGCGAGATATCGTCAGTGCGGAGCGCGCTGGCGCGGTACGGCGCTCGGAGGCGGGTGAAGAGCCGCGCCCGCGCCCGCTCGTTGTGCAGCTGGCGCGCCGTGCACTTCGCGAAGACTTATTATCAGCGGTGCGCGTGCGGCGCAGCGTTACTACGGCTGGCGTAGGGCTGGCTTCACCTGGGCGAAGATTATACCTCAACGAGAGGCTGACCCGATCCAACCGACAGATCTTCCACAAGGCTGGCAGCGAATCATTACGCTGTAACTGGAGGTATGTTTGAACTCGAGACGGCAAGATCTTTGCCCGTAAGGAACACGGGTCCCCTCGGCATCATCTTGGGTCGGAGGAGGACATTGTAATTTTTTTTGGGAAATCTTAATGCCTTATCCTGTACAGGAAATTTTTTTAGTATTATTTTTTATAATCGTAATAAAAATAAAAATAATGTTCTAAATCACTTTGTTTTTGGTTTAACTGTTGACACTTTTCAAAATTGTTTTTGTTTGTCAATTCATAGCGTTTTGTTTAATTTGAAGATGTATTTCATAGTTTTGCTTCCTTTTTACGTAATCACTTTTCTTAATTGCTTTGTTTTTTTGTTTTATTAATATATGCTGTAAAAATTATGTTTGTTGCACACCTTATATCGGATTATATATTTTGACATGACATCTATGATCCCAAGATCGAACTAAATATTTATTACTCAAGACGATCACCGCTTTGTTAGCAAACCAACCTCCTACTTAAGGATGTTTGCAGTCTACCACAAGATGGAGACACAATGTATTAAAAATAATAAGTGTTTGACCAAAACTCAAAACCATGAAATAAATATATCGACAAACAATTATTATTATTATTCGAGTCTTTATCTGGCGATGAATACATAGATTCCATATCCATATCGCAAACCAGAAACCTAAATAGTACCGGTTTAAGTCTTAGGAAAATAAATATGAAAGAAAGAATTGAAGAATTAGAAAAACAAAACAAGCATTTAAAAGAAAAGTTAGTAATTGCAGAAAACATGTTAATGGAAAATTGCGAGTTAAAAAAACTACTTTCTAAACACGAATGAAAGACAAAAAATTGACGGAAATTTGCAATTCCAGCTCAAAAAAAACGTTACTTTTAGAAAAAAATAGATAAAGTCTGAACAGGATTACACTAGATTTTTCAAACGACCAAGAACAAGAAGTACACCTTCTAGAGCTGATGAGAAGAACTATCAAAAACATATTGAAGGTTCAAACCACTGCCACACCACCAATACCGAGTGTTACCAGATTGGAAAAAAATCACCTACACACCCGCTAGATGCCGCTGAGCTCGAAACCAACCACAGACAACAAAAAAGCGTGCCCATTACGCCTACAGACAAATTTCATGCACACATTTACAATAAAAGGGGCTGAACTCAGGCACGCAAGGAACCTCAAGTACCTACATCTATAATAATGTTATACCTACGTAAAGACGATAATTTTATATTTTATAGACATTTGAAGATACTCATTAAATTTAAAAAAAAATCACCAGTAGAATGCTAAGTTATCTATCATTGAGTGCCAGGCAGGCTATGTCTGTATCTGTATCTGGCTGCAACGCCACCTCATTAACTTAATAGGCCTATTACATCTCGACTGTGATTTTTGCGTAAAATGGCCAATTTTGACGTTCTTGATCCAAGAAAAAAAATACATCACCAGTTTTGAATTATTGAATAATGTAGAATAGCTATTGGCATAGTTCGTAGCGGCCTCGCTTTATGTAAATTTTGCTTAACTTTTTTATGAAACTCAAAATTGATGAAGGTTTTTATAAAATGCACGAAGGCACTTTTTTAAACTCCTAGATTGAACTACTGTTCTAAATAAATGAAAAAAATTAGAATGTTATCTATTATATAGTCGTATAGTGCGTAGCGGCCTCGGAATTTTTAGATATCATTGATTTTATATAGAAAAAAATCTTATTCTAAACCAAAAAACTATGAATATCGCTTTAAGTTAACTGTGAATTTCTCCTATCTACGATATTATTGAGCAAAATTAATACAAGAATAATTGTTACTTCTTAAGAAATAAAGACTGTATAATGAATTTATTATCCTATTTAAATAAAAGCGATAAATATAACTGCAAAATTACTACAAAATACGATGCGCCGGCCGTCCGAAGTCAGCTTATTCTCGCAGAGTGGAGATTTGTAATATTAAGCATGATTTTATTATCCTATTTCGATAATAACGATAAATACAACTAAAAAGTTAAAAAACAAAATGCAAAAATGCGCATTTTACGCAAAAATCACATTTGAGATGTAATAGATCTCTTAATAAAATGCATGAAATACTCGTAGTAGAACCGTTAGGTAAAATAAAAAAAAATGAAATAAGTAATTAAAAACAACATACTGCTGGTATTTTTTTTAATAAAAATAAAAATTACAATAAATAATGTCACAATTTTTAAAACTAGTGATAAGACCGCCGGGTGGTCGAGTAGTTAGCGACTCTGACTGCGGGTTACTGTATATTTTGCAAGACCCGAAAAAATGATATCCGGGATACTTTTTACTAAGTCTGTTCGGGAAGTAATGATGAAGGTTTCTGAAAACAAATAAATTTATCATTTTCTGTATATTTCAAAGTAACAGAGTTGAGATTGAGAGAATGCTCAGACCCATCTTCTTCATGTTATACCCTAGAATACTGTACAACAATATAATACTTACGTTAACTTACTTAATGTAGTTAATACAGCACTTGAGGTACTCGGCTGTAAATTTTGCAAATTCCTCAAAACATGATCTCCACTGGCATTGCTTCTTACCGGACCTTTTAGTAAGAATTTAGATGAATTCTGAAAAACAAATGTAAAAAGTTATTATTTTAGGCACATTTTCAAACAAGAATACATCCCTACGACTACCAAAGGGTTAAATGGATAGGATAGGGTTTAAGTTAACAATATTATAAAAATAATATACTCATATTTAATTTATCCCTAATGAAAAAATATATTGCATACTTAAATCTAATCAATCTTCAAAAATATACCTATTAAACAAAACAATACGGCCCCGTAAAATTGTACAAGTATATGAAACGTCAAACGAGATCAGAGTTACTATATAATTGATTATTGTTACCACAAGAATCTTTCAGAAACTACTTTACGTTAAGATTTTACGAGATTTGCACTTATGACAATTATTCACTACTTCTACAATGCCGAAAGATTAATAATAATCACCAATGACTGAAAAAAACATTATGAGATTAGATGGCACAACAAAACTTACCAATGGAACGTAATTTCAGGTGTTTTTCTATATGAGGAGTTGCCGCACAAGGGCGCACTACACTTCACCATTTTATTTTAGTACTTTTGGCTCATAAACTTTATTAGATCACAAAAAATAAGCGAAAACAATCTCCTCTACGTCCGTTATTGACAAGTCTAGGAAGACATTTGTAGCTTAATTGTAGCTTGTTAAGATGGCGTTTTGCCTCACGGTCCAGTTTGTCTATGTGTGTGGAAGTGTTGCGACATTAAAAAGAAACGAGATAGTCTTATTAATTTGTGGTTGGAGAGAAAGAAGTAGAAATATTGTTTTATTCTCATCTATGTAGTTGTGAAATAATGTTTGGCCTGCTTCTATTATATGTCTGTGAAACCAACGCTCAAACAAAGACAAAGAGACTAACTATTTATGTAATTGGTGATGAACAAGCGAGGCCTGACTGAAAAAATAATAAGATCTCTATTCAGAAAATGGAATGATGACTTCAATACTACTGGCATAGTTAAACTTCAAGTTCTCAAGTCCTAAGTAGCTGTAATTATTTGAAAGACTCTTTGACCAAAGATGACATCTTAATTCTATCTGTTGGAGCAAATGATAAAAATCTATATACTATTATGACCAATAATTATGTAACACATTATGTAACACTTTGCAGCAAAAACTCGACACAAAACTGAGTAAAGATACCCTGAAGGAGATTTTAAATGTTAAGAAAGAAAGAAAGCTATTTATGGAATTTGCCAAAAAAGTTGCCAACATTGTCATTAATAGAAATAGGGACAACTAGAAAGAATTAGGACAATTAGTAATAAGAAAGTAAGCAAGACCACATTGTGGCAGGAATGTAACCGGAATAGAAATAAAATAAGCAATTTATAGTAATAAGCAAAATATGTACTTAATACAGAAATAATAAATAAATACATGTATTAATATAGAAGGAAAGAAATAAATAAGCAAACTAATTAAAAATGTGATAATATAAACATAATTAAGAAATGTACTTTAGAAACGTAAGATAAAAAGAGAAGAAATGTATTAGTAAGTAAGAAAGAAATGTATTAGTGTGTAAGAAGAAACTGTAATATAAGAAAAGGAAATGTACTAGAAATGAAAACTGCATGTATGCATGTTAAAAAGTAAAAGTTTAAAAAAGAGGAAACGAAAAAAGTATAAGAAAAGAGGTAACAAAAGAAAAAAAAAAGTAGAGCTCTTATAGCTCAAGCCTAAATAATCTCTAAAAAAGAAAGAAAAAAGAAAACATGTTGGAAAAATAAAAACCTGCCAAAAAGCGGGAGCAGACTGCTAAAAAAAAACACATGTAATTTAAAAGTTTGTAAAACATTTCTATTAAGTGTGCAACATAATCATAATTTGAATGTACATAAAAATGAAATGCAAAAATTGAATTAATTGTAAAAAATAAGTGAATTGTTCTTTTGTTAGCATTGACCAACTTACAAACTATCATTACCTAAAAAATATCACTTCACCTAAAGGAATTATCAGCTTTAAATTAAATATTTAAATAGACTACATAATATACGAACACGGCTACATTAAAAATGGAATAAAACTAAAACACATTTTTACTTACAAAAAATATTGTGAATTAAGTAATACCCAAACAAATACTAGTACACTTTGCAGAATCTCATAAAAAAGGTACAATACCATATTATTTTAAAATAATAAAGAAGAATCGTTTACAAGAATTTGATTTTTTTCTTTCGCCAAAAACATAATTTTATGGTTTTACATCAAAACATCCAAGGCCTACTCTCGAAAAAAGAACTAAAAGAGACAACTCTCTCAGGTTCGAATAGTGATTTGTACCCAGACTTGCTTTGTTTTTCGAAAACCTTTATAAAAAATGGAGAAGAAAGAAATATTAATATTAATAATTAACAACAACATCATAATTATCTGCCTATACCGGTATTCAACTGCTACAAAACAAAGGCACTAATAATGATTTTTGATAAATATGCTTTTTTTCTTTACACATTATGCCAAGAAGCAATCTAGGCAAAGGATAATTATTGCGGGTGATATTAATATAAACACTCTATTGAATAATAATGTAACCAGGCAACTTAGAGATAATCTTAAAAATTACAATCTTAAGCAGCATATAACAGCAGCTACTAGGAAAAATTCATGTTTAGACCATATATTCAGCAACGTGAGAAGTGCCACTTCGGAAGTAATCCCGCTTTCGCTATCTGACCATGACACAGGTGCTGAAATTTCATATATCTAAAAAACCTAGTCTCCCAAAAGCAATATACACGTATAAGAGATATATTTATACAAAAAAAACTATTCTGATAAAAATATTAAAAGTTCAAAAATTATTTGGCTTCTCTTTCATTCTCAGAATTCTTTAAAGAAAGAAAGAAAGAAAGAACGAAAGAAAGAAATAAACGTTTATTTGACATTTCACAAAATTAATAAAAATAAATTTAAACTAAATAAAACCACACAAAAAAATTAAATGCCAAAACGGCTTTTCCTCAACTTAATGTCACAGCCGGAGCCATGGCGCTGATTTTCAGGAGGAACCGGTTTGGAAGATAGATAGCGCTACATACAATTCTTTATCCATTGAAACGTCGACGGTGACTTTAGTCACCTAAAAAAAAGTAATTTGATACGTCTACGGTGACTTTAGTCACCGAGAATTAGACGCTTGTCCGTCCATGGTGAGTACAGTCCCCCAATAAATATTTCAAAGCACGTAGTACGTAGATCCGTGAAGAAATTTAAGGTGGTTCTGTGGTTACTAATTTATCATACAAGTAAAAGAAATTATATATCGGCACACAAAATTTCACAGAAAAAAATAATGAAATTGACGAAATTGACAGTTCGCCAAAACGGATTTTGCAGCGTAAGCGTCTTTAAAAATGTCGAAATACTCTTCTAATCACCGTATTTCCTAAATAAGTTCACATCAAAACAATCGCAAACTAATTATCGATAAGGATTGGTAAAGTTTGTTTACATTTGTAGACAGTGACATTGCAACTAAATTTTTTTTCTGACCAAGCGCCATAAACACGGCAACGTTCTTTGATAAGGTTGTTGCTCACTGCACCTAGTTCGTAGTTCCGCAAGAAAATTTGAGGTGGCTGTATGGATATTGATTTATCCGTAGAGCAACAGAATATATGGCATAGTGTACGAGAACCTTGAGTAAAAAAATGAAATTGTTGTCAATTTTGACGGTTCGCCATTTTTTTTGCATAGGATTTTTTTTGTGCTAAAAATGTTGTTATTACTCTTCGTAATCATCGTTCTTCCTAATAATGTGCACATCAAAAAAATCCGTATGGTTTTAGCTATCGAACATGGTATGATTCTTTATAGTTTCAAACAGTGACTTCCAAGTAATAATATCTTCTAAATGTCGATATATTTTTACGTATTTTTTTTTGTCTTGGAATGTTCATTTTTGTAATTTTTGTTATAGCTTTTCGTAATTAACTGTTAATTTATTAAAATACTGCGTTTTCTAAGCATTCCGTACGTATATTAAGTTTTGATATAGCCTGAGTAGTTGTTTAGTTCTAAGCTGTTCTGTCAGCTCAGTCAGGGTTCGTATTCTTCTTTACACTCTTCTAGCAGGTCTGAAAACAGCTGAACGCTGGGCGCCATGTTGTATATACCCGTATATAATATATAATTGTAGTATTTATAACACTATACCTTGGACGTTTAGTGTTATAAATACTACAATTAACAACAACTACAACAAAGTATTGACAAAAACAAATAATAATTGATAAATATAAAATACAAAGGTATATATTATGCTGCTGTTTTTTTGGAATATGGATACTTTTCTGAAATAAAGTATATTATAGTATTATTAATATGTCTTACAATTCCTAGTTATAAAAGTACGGATTATGCGTACAATTCGATGCTCGTCTGCTCCAAAAGTAAATAGAGTGCATTCTTAAATTAATTGACATAGCCGAGCTATATACTCAGGTAATGACTCCTAATTTTTGCCTTAAAACTGCCAATAGAGGTCAATTTACACAGGCGAGGTGGAATATCTTTCCATATTTTGGCGGCGGCATAATTTAAACTACCCCTAATGCTGCTTTGTTGTACGAAGGAACAGCAAGAAAACCAAGCCGAGTTTGATGCGACCAGCAAAGTTTATCGTATAGGTATCGCGGTATACGACTCTTTACAACGCCAAATAAAAGTGAAGCAAAGTGAACGTATCTTCTTGATGCCATGTTAAAAAATTTTGTCTGGTTAATATAGGGCGATACATGACTCCTGGGTGGAATCGTTTCTAAAGGAGCATACTTTGAAGGCGATAAAATAGATTTGGATGACTTTACCAATAAATAAAATATGTACAACCCTATTTTTTCTTTATACAAAAACAATCAGGGGTGAGTTCCACCCATGAAACTGAACAACTTTCCCTAAGAAACCTATGTAAAAAATGACAGAAAAATGTCGACCTCTTATTTCGGACTATTTTATAACAACACCCCCTCCCAGCGCACCACGTGATGTCTGCTGTCATCTAGCTGAGGACAATCTTTGTATGGGACGTCTTCTCTAGTTTATTTTAACCTCATTAAGAATTGTCTTTTATATGGATTTTAATAATGTTATTGTCTTTTATACTCCAACCACCACAGAATACATAATAGTACAAATACAGAAGATGCACTCCGCAAAGTCATTCTTGCTAGACACAATAAAGTGCAATTCAGGTCGCACACTGCTCCCATCTCTACAGTTAGGTATATTCACCTAGAAGTTGCTTCTCTTTCTATCGCGTAGCTCTTATCTCTTCTACGACTTCAGGGTGTTCGCGGCGCGTGAGTGAGTCGAACTAAGAGAGAAATCGAACTAATACCCGGCCGGCACGTGGCAGCCCTCTGAAGTTGGTCCGTCCGGACGGACCCGCGGGCTACTTGTAGCTTCATATCTAAAGCGCGGAGTGCGCCTGGCGTACTACTACTAAGTGATAAAAAAATCTTATTTTATATTTCAAATACCAGTAAAGTTTCCTAAGCGAAAATGGTCTGGCATTTTCTCATTAGAAATTTGGAAACACACTAAGCTTTCATGTACCTGGTGCATGAAAGCACACCAAGTATATAAAGATGGAACAGTAAAATGTGTTGGTTATTGTAACCAACTCTCAGCGCGTTTGGCGGTATATTGACATTGAATCCAGACTCAAACAGCGATGTTAAGATCGACTGCAAGATGAGCGGTCATAGAGCTCATCTGAATAACCCCAAAATAAAGAACAGAATAACTTCTTATACTAAAATAGAACTAGCGAAAGAACTTCAGAATAAATCAGCGTTGGTTGTACGAAATCAAATAGCAAATGAATTGATATCGGAAAAGGAATTATTATTATTAATATGCCACCAAAACCACTTCATCTTTCAACTTTGAGGCAATTATCGCAAATAAAATATAAAACTCGCCAAGAAAATGTGCTACACAAAAATCCAGTATTTTAAACCTTTGTAAATTATCTACAAGGTTGTTGTCGTAAGATGGCAGTCGTTAAAACCCACCGACCCGTATTGGGCCAGCGTGGTGGGTTATGGCCCAATATCCCCTCGTGCATTGTCCACGTGGGTCGCCTGTGCCCAACAGTGGGATTTCTTCTTGAGAGCCAATGCCGTTCTCTCCCGTGTCCAGAAGTAGAGCGTGTCAAACAAATTAAACTTCGCGCCTCAGAAAACGAAGGCAATGGTTATTACAAGAAAGTTGAAGTTCGACACGCCTCGCCTCGTTATGGGGGGAACGGATATTGAGATTGTCGATGATATTAAAATATTAGGTGTTATTTTTGACCACAAACTCCTTTTTAATAAACACATCTTTGTAAGAAACATATTTGTAAGAAATCAATAGGGATATACAAAGGAGTATGCAGAGCGGCGAGGGCTACCTGGGGACTGCATCCTGAGATCATCAGGACAATTTATAAAGCAGTAATCGAACCTGTGATCTTGTACGCAGCAAGCGTCTGGTCCGCGGAAGCGAAAAAGGCAGTCTCCCGGAAGGCCCTCGATGTAGTACTGAGAGGTTTCGCGCAGAAAATTACAAAAAGTAACAGAACGGTTTCTCGTATCGCTGCGTTAATACTGCCGGGGCTGCTTCCGTTGGATCTCCAAATCCAAGAAGCATCCTGGCTTTTTGAGGCAAAGCGCGGGAAACCCCAGGCAATATTAAGTAGCAGGAGGGTCGAGCAGCGCGTACCATTCACCGAAAACACCCACCCCAGTAGGATGCTAAATTCAAAATTCACCCATTTGGTAAACGCGAAAGAGGATGGCGAGTTAGCAGAAGGATTGGTTAAGATCTACACGGATGGCAGCAAGCTGGAGGGGAAAGTCGGAGCCGCCCTGACCTGTTGGGAGGGGTCGGCTGAGACGTGTACCCGAAAATTCAGACTTGAGCCATTCTGTACGGTCTTCTAAGCCGAGCTATATGCCATCCTCCAAGCGACTGAAATTATCATTGGCAAAAAATTTAAAGAAGCGGCTATTCTGAGCGACTCGAGGTTGGCTCTCCAGACGCTGACTGATCCAGACTCCTCGCACCCAATCACGAAGGCGATACAGGGTAACCTAGAATTCCTGAGGGACAACCACCAACTAGTCTCTCTCTATTGGATACGGGCCCACGTCGGAGTGAGAGGGAACGAGAGAGCGGATGAGTTAGCGAAGGAAGCCGCCCTCAAACTGAAGACCAGAGCGGACTATGACTGCAGCCCCATCTCGTTCGTTAAACGTCATTTACGGGCGGAAACGATCGAGCAGTGGGACTGCAGGTATAGAACCGAAGCCACAGCCGCGACCACCAAGGTCTTTTTCCCTAATGGGGTGGAGGCATATAACACGGTGAGGAAGATGTCCATCGACCGGACTGCGTCGCAAGTTCTCACAGGCCACGGCGGATTCTGTGCATACCTGCACAGATTTAAGCGCAGGGACAGCCCCTCGGTGTCTGCGACCCGACGATGGACGAGGACATCTTCCACATATTACTCGATTGTCCAGTACACACACAAGATAGGTACACTCTGCAACAGAAAATCGTCACAAAACTAAGCAAGGATACCCTTAAGGAGATTATGAAAATAAAAAAGAGAGGAGTCTTTTAATGGAATTTGCTAAGAATATCGTTCTAATTGTAAATAAAAGAAATAGGGACAATTAGCTATAAGAGTAATTACTAAGCAAGACCACATTGTGGCAGGAGTAAAATAGGGATAGAAGAGAATGTAAGAATTTAACTAGATTAAGTAAATATGTACAATGGAAATGATAAATACATACATGTAATTAAAAGGAAGGAAATGAAAAAGGAAATAAAGTGGAAATGTAATAATATTAGATAATAAAGAAATATAAATTATTAGAATTTAATATATAAGAAAATAATATTGTTAAATAAGAATAAATGTATTAGTAAATAAGAATATTGTAATGTAGTAATTAAGGAATGTATGTAAATAAAATTAAAAGAGACAAAAAAGAGAAAAATAAAAATAATAAAAAAAAGAAAAGAAAAGAAAGAGAAAAGAAAGAAAAGAAAATATTACATTAGAGAGTAGAGCTCTTGAAGCTCAAGTTTATTAAATCCCTTAAAAAGACAAAAAAGAAAAGAGCTCTTGAAGCTCAAGTTTATTAAATCCCTTAAAAAGACAAAAAAGAAAAGAGCTCTTGAAGCTCAAGTTTATTAAATCCCTTAAAAAGACAAAAAAGAAAAGAGCTCTTGAAGCTCAAGTTTATTTAATCCCTTAAAAAGACAAAAAAGAAAAGAGCTCTTGAAGCTCAAGTTTATTAAATCCCTTAAAAAGACAAAAAAGAAAAGAGCTCTTGAAGCTCAAGTTTATTAAATCCCTTAAAAAGACAAAAAAGAACAGAGCTCTTGAAGCTCAAGTTTATTAAATCCCTTAAAAAGACAAAAAAGAAAAGAGCTCTTGAAGCTCAAGTTTATTAAATCCTTTAAAAAGACAAAAAAGAAAAGAGCACTTGAAGCTCAAGTTTATTAAATCCCTTAAAAAGACAAAAAAGAAAAGAGCTCTTGAAGCTCAAGTTTATTAAATCCCTTAAAAAGACAAAAAAGAAAAGAGCTCTTGAAGCTCAAGTTTATTAAATCCCTTAAAAAGACAAAAAAGAAAAGAGCTCTTGAAGCTCAAGTTTATTAAATCCCTTAAAAAGACAAAAAAGAAAAAAGCAAAAACAGAAAACAAAAACCTGCCGCAAAGCGGGAGCAGCTAGCTAAAAAAAAAACAGTGGGACGTTTATAGGCGATGATGATGATCAAATTATCTACAATATCACTGTTTTCTACATTTATTCAACAGATATCGGCCAGACCGTTTTTCCTATACTGGTGTCAATTACAAATGATGTAAGTACCTTTTGCCACAGATTTTCTTCTTTAATTTAACTAAACTAAACAAATTTAATTTAATATTTACTCATTTTACGCCCATTATCCAATTCAATCATTAAGTTAAGTTGTGTTTTAGTGGTGAGCGTTTCGCTTTTAGTGTATTTCATGTGCAAAATCAAAAATTTAAATAAAACTGTTTAGTGACAGTTACCGGCATGTAAGTGAACCGTTGTCATCTCTAAGGTACCTACCCTTAATTCACTTAAAATCATAAAAATTTGCATAAATTGACGATTTGTTAATTATTATACGTATATTGTTTAATTCCAACCACTTTAGTTGCGATTAACATACGTAAACTCTGTTTGTTGGTTACGCGACTACTTGTACAGCTGTTTACTTGTAACCTACATAGTATTTAAAAATTTGTATTTCTCTTTTATACGGTTCAATTTTTAAGTTTTCCCATAATGATGACTCGCAAGGCCTTGTCTCGTCAGGAGGAGTCCAAACTCCAACTGACATTAAATGAATTGAAGGCTTCGAAAGAGTTGTGTGATCAACTAAACAGAGAGCGAGATGACAACGAAAGGGAACTTTTGGAATCATTAGACAGGCATCAAAAGTTAAAAAATGAGTTGGTACAGTTAAATGACCGTTATATAGATGCTATTGATGCCCGGGACAGGCTCCAAAACATTGTGGACAGGTTCGACCAATGTAGTTCAGAGTATGACCAGGCTCTGAACTGCATAGATGAGTTGAAAAAACAATTGCATGAGGCCAATAATAAAATTACTTTATTGGAAACATCTAAACTTAATATGACTGCCTCATTAAATCAAAGCTTGTTCGATGAGTTGGTAGTCTGTGCCACCTCCATGGTATCTGCGACAGCTAGCAGTCAGCCCACTGTCACTATAGATCTTACATATGAGGAAAATCAAAATAGCAACCACTCAGTGAAGATTGCTGGCTGTAGCAAAAATAAACTAAAAAAATATATTAAGATAAATAAGAACATTAAGAAAACGCAAAAATTAGTTAAGAAGCACAAATTTTTTATTAAAAATGTAAAATTAAATAGAGAAAGATCGTACTTAATTGACAAATTAGATATAGGTATACTCGTCACAACTACACAATAAAAATTTAAAATATAAAAATGATGCACAAATTCTACAAACTAAAATTGCACACCTGGAGGACTCGCTTATATCTATTACTAAGCAATATGATCTTTCACAAGGTCAAATAAAAGAACACATGTTGGCCATTGATGAACTGGTAGTCCTGTGTAATGGTAACAATGAAGGGATTGATTCACTCACAAGTAATTGTAAATGTAAACAGTTACCAAGCCGTTCATCAATCCCATGTGATTCTTCCTCTGTCGAATTGATTGATGTTTCTTCCAAAGGTTCCCTTACTCAGTGCACAATTAAAAATGTACCACAACTTATACCAACCAACCAGATTCCATGTAAGATAGATTGTAATAGTGACTTGGTAATATTTAGTGATGAATTTGGTAAAAACATGGGTCGGTTGTTATTTGACTTGGGACATTCAGTTATCAATTATTGTATACCGGGTGCTTCTTATCAACATATTTTGAAAAAAGCTGTAGAACACAAATATAACCCCTATAGCACCTTATTAATATTTGTTGGTAATAGAGGTAATCTGAACAAAACAAGCCTTATAAAATGTTTAGAATGTTTGTATAAGTTAATTGTAAAGAAAATTATATTGTTCACATTACCCTATTATAGTAGTTTGCCACAGGAGGAAAATTTTATTAGATATAAGCTTAACCTGACATTACATTTATTTTGCAAAAATGGCATAATGCATTTAATTGACACTAACAATTATGTTAGCAATTTTTATTTGACAAGAGATAGTTATTATCTGCCAAATGATTTTAAGCGACAAATAGCTTTATCGCTATTCTATTGTATTCAAACCTCAGCCAAAAACTTGGCTAAACAAGTTGCTTCTATTGAGCAATGTATATTTGACATAGACGTCAGTAGTGTTTCTACTGAAATTCCAATTAATTATTTAAATTAAATTATATGACAAAAGAGGAAAACTCTTGCGAAATGTTTGTTAATGAAATGAAATTAAATGAATGTAAAAATAGCTTTAGCAAAAGCCCATGTCAATCATTAAATTTAAAAAATGTACAATCTTTAAACATTGTCCACCAGAACATCCAAGGCAAAGATTTGGAGATTGAATTGTTCATGAACTGTAATAAAATTGATATTCTTTGCATAACAGAACACTGGCTTAAAGACCATCAGTTCATGTTCAATTTTAAGAATCATTTGGTAGAAAGTTCGTTCAGTCGAGAAAATGCAATACATGGTGGCTCCTTAATTAATGTTAGTAAAAAGTTTAAATTAAAGGAACGCAAAGACATAGTGAGCCTCTCGGTTGAGCGAACAATAGAAATAGCTTGTGTGGAGTTGGAGCAGTTTGTTGTATTAAGTGTGTACAGACCTCCTTCAGCGTCATATGATTTTTTCGAAAAAGTTATGGATGAGGCATTACATAAAGTCCGTAATGTAGGTAAAACAATAATTGTTTGCGAGGATTTTAATATTAATTTGTTAGAAAATTCCACAATGTCAACTAAAATTAAAAACCTATTTCTATCATACAACTTAAATCATTTATTTTTGGAGCCGACAAGAATAACTGCCACTTCGGCCACCTGTATTGATAACATATAAACAAATATAAAACCACTGGCTAAGCAAATTATTAATAACCTGGACTCTGATCATTGCGGCCAAATGGTCAGCTTTCCACACTAGCGTAAACAAGTGACGAAAAAGAATATCACTGTTGTACCAAAAACTGCAGGTCGGCTGGAACGCTATAAAAGCAATCTAGATACAAAATTAAATTATTTAGAATACAATGACAACCCCAATGTCTTTTATAATAATTTTTTTAACATTTATTGTTCAGAATTTAATAAAACTTTTGTTCCAAAAAAGATTTCAGTTAGTGGTACTGTAACTTTTAATGAATGGGCTACAATTGGTATTCACAGAAGTAGGAAACGCCTTTATGAACTTTATGGTGAACGCAAGTATAACACCAGCGATGACTTCAAATTATATGTTAAAAATTATTCAAAGTTATTCAAAAGAGTATGTCGATTAGCCAAAGCAAACTATCTGAGTTCTAAGATTAAGAATAGTAATGACAAAATAGAAATGACATGGAATATTATAAATAGTAAAACAGGAAAGGTCAAAAGTCGTAATACACACAATACAATTTAAATTGTGATAATAAAACCTTGACTTCTGATGCTGATGTTGCTGCAGCATTTGAGAGGTTTTTTACTGACATTCCAGTTTCAACCACAAAAACCTTCATTTCCTCCCCCACTGTAGCTGAATCTGTTTTGAAGGAGAATGTTAAAGATTGTGAAAGTAATTTTAGTTTTCAAAAAATTTGTGTTATAGATATAATAAAAACATTTAACACTCTCAATAAAAAGAAAACTGCTGATCTGTGGGGTAATTCCGTGGACGTCGCTAAATCTGTAATTATGACAATAGCTCCAGTTTTAGCTTGCATATTTAATGAATGCATTGACTGTGGTGTTTTTCCTGACCTCATGAAATATAGTAAAATAATTCCATTGTTTAAATCAGGTAGCACTTCTGATCCCTCTAATTTTAGACCTATTTCTGTGCTACCCACATTTAGTAAAATTTTTGAAAAGTTAATGCTAGACCAAATGCAAATTCATTTTTATAAAAATAAACTTTTACATTGTAAACAGCAGTATGGTTTTACTAGGGGTCGCTCTACAACTGACGCCGGTGTTGAGCTTTTAATCCAAATATTTGATACCCGGGAGGAATCTCAGGATGCCCTAGGGGTATTTTATGATTTATCCAAGGTTTTTGATTGTGTCTTAGATGAAACTTTGGTCAGGAAGCTTAACTACTATGAAATTAGGGATACTTCTTTGAGCCCTCTAATCTCATACTTGAGTAACAGGATTCAAAAGGTCGACATTAACGGTAAAATATCTCCGGGATCAGTGGTTAAAATGGGAGTTCCGCAGGGTTCAATACTTGGTCCATTCTTGTTTTTGGTTTATATTAATGTCTTACCTTATTTTGTAAAAGACAGTCATGAGATAGTATTGTTTGCTGATGATACTTCACTTTTATTCAAAGTGAAACGACGACACCCAAATTATGACGATGTGAATAATGCGGTCTCAAAGATTGTTCACTGGTTTAGTGTTAATAACTTGCTATTAAAACGAGGGAGAAACCAAATGTGTAAGATTTGTATTGCCTAATGTTAAGCAGGTAATAACTTGTGTACAAATTAAAGATAAGAATGTGAATCCTGTGGACACCACTGTGTTTCTAGGCATCACGTTGGATGCCAAGCTTCAGTGGGGCCCACATATAGCTAAATTGTCGAATAGACTTAGCTCTGCGGCTTATGCAGTAATGAAGATTCGTCAGTTAACTGACGTTGATACAGCTAGATTAGTTTATTTCAGTTACTTTCATAGTGTAATGTCGTACGCCATTTTACTGTGGGGAAATGCTGCCGACATTCAAACTATCTTTGTGCTGCAGAAGAGGGCTATTCAAGCAATATACAACCTACAGGCCGGTGACTCTCTCAGAGAGAGATTTAAGAATATAAGTATAATGGCAGTTGCATCACAATATATTTATGAAAATCTTATATATGTATATATTGAATATTGAAATGTTTTCAAAAAACACTGATATTCACAAATTAAATACTAGAAGTAAGAACAAATTAGCAGTGCCTTATACTAGGCTCCATAAAATAAATAATTCTTTTAAATATACAATATACAACAAAGTACCAAATGATATTCAGAAATTAGATCTTGATAAGTTTAAAATCAAAATCAAAGAAAAGCTTTATAAAAAAGCTTATTATAAAGTGTCGGATTATACAGAAGACAAAACAGCTTGGGTCTGAAATGCTCCAAGTACCTACTCCAACAGCTATTTTTAATTGTTTATAATTAATTTATATAGAGCACCATATTTAATTAAACTATTTACATTCAAATTCATATTTTGTATTTTGTGACCTGGTAACGACATATAATATAGGTATATATTTTTTGTAAATGTCGTTGCTTCTGTGCGCTGTAGTTTCTTGCGCCTGTTCTATGGCACAGTTAAAAAATGATGTCCTGAATGGGTGGTAGGTTAAAAAATATTTGGACGTTTCAAAGTACTTATTAATTGAGTTTATTGAATAAATATATTTTGACTATTGACCTACTAAAAACTCCAAAAAACCAAAGCATTTGTTTATGCATCGATGCCACTGGCTCGTTATGTAAGAATATAGGCCAAAGTGATAAAACAGATAAATATTTTTTAGGACCAGGTTATTCTAAACAATTTTTTTTACTGGAATCTTGTATTTAGAAAATTATGTCAGTGTTCCTGTTGTTCAAATGCTATCAGAAACTCATACCACAGAAAGTATAGCTCCATGGCTTGAATCGTAGGTTCCATGCGTCCACCAAATGAAACAATTACAGACAATTCAGCAGCATTTATTAGTGCCATTGTAAAAGTCTTTAAATATATTGTCTTCAATAAAAGATTATGTGGAGAAGTATTTAAGGCTTTAGGAAAAAATGTCAAATATTTACCTTTTTGTTTTTTAAGATTGGATATGTCTCGCTTTATTCATTAATTGAGTAAGCTTTTGTATTATAATGATGTTCCCCACATAGTCAAAAAGTTTTACATTGATCGTTTTAAACTGATCAAGGAGTGTTGATTTTGATCTGGTCAAAATAATTATTCTTAATAGTTGTGGCTATGCACAAATATGTTGAATGGTTGTCAGTGTCTCTTGACGAACAAAAGACTGAGTTTATAAATAATAAAACCCAATAATAACTAGCATTTCCTTCAGTCTGAAGGTGGCCGCGCGGGAAGCAGATTTTGTTGCGCGGCTCCAAAAAACATTTACTGTCAACTTATTGGAGTACTTTTAACATTGAAAATGTTTTTTCGTTCGCTCCAGTAGGGCCCCCATTTTCGGTGAAAGTGCGACTCGCCCGTGATACCCAGAGGTTTAAGGCCACGAGGACGTATGAATGCTCAAAAGACGCGGAATTCGAAGGGGTTTAAAATTATGTAAAAATATTTTGGAAAAGTCAAAAACTATTTTTGGAAATTGAAAAAAACCGACTTTTTTTGACGGATAAATCGTGTGTTTTCCCAGAAAATTCCCGATATCTCGAGAACGGGTTTAAAAAATTAAAAAAAGCACTCGGTATTGAACTAAGGAACATTTTGCCTTATTACACATTTTTTGATATTAGTGACGGTTGAGGCTGTAGAGGTGCCTTTAGCCGCGAGTTTGCGCGGCGCGAGGTGCGATATCACGCGGCGAGCGGCTCGTGTGCGGCCACGAGGACGTATGAGCGTTCAAAAGACGCGGAATTCGAAGGGTTTTAAGATGATCTAAAAATATTTTGGAATAGTTGGTTTAAAAAAATATTTTTTTTGGTTCTGAAAAAAAATTAAAATTATCGAAAGAAAACTTACGCGTTCTTACTGAAAAATACATTATATTTTATTTTTTGAATAATCTATAATAAGTAGGTACATTTTCAATGCCCTTTCAAGTCGTGTAGAGTACTGTAAAGCACGAGATCTGTGGATTTTTTTTCTATGAAGTACTAAAAAGTATTTATTATATATAAATAACCTATTAGGATTTATGGAAGCGAATGAGACACTTACCTTGTAATAAAAGATTTATTAAATATTTAGGAAAGGGGTGTCGTATCTAATAAGAGTAGCGCACGGTTAAACTGGGCAAGGGCCACAACGGAACTAATAGTAAGAACTCACAGAGGAAATATACTCAGCCTAAGAAACAAAGGATTATTGTTTCTTATAGTTAATAACGGGTGGGCTAGAAAGATTTGCGAATTAGAAAAAATAATAATAAAAAACCTAAATACAATACACATACAAATTTTTATTTTATTGAAAATAGACATCTGGGAAATTTATTTCTTAAAAATAACATCATCCAGGTGTGCACCATCGCGCTGCAAACAGTCCTCGAATCTGAACCTCAAATTGGTGAAAACTCGCTGGCACATTGCGCGGGGAATGGCTGCCATTTCTTCTCGGATGTTGGTCTTCGTGGCTGGGTTATTGGAGTAGACTAATTTTCAGGTATCCCCACATAAAAAAGTCGGTGGCGTTAGATCCCGACTTCTAGGCGGCCATGCAAATGTCACCTCGGCGCCATATCAGTTTCCCAGCAAACATCTCGTTTACGGCCGCCAAAGACATTAGAGGTATGGCATGTCGCGCCATCTTGTTGAAACCATGTCGCACGATTATAGGCTTCAAATTGTTGCAGTTGTGAAAAGAAAAAAACCCTTAACATGGCTATGTATCGGTCGGAATTTACAGTGACAGATTGCCCTTGTTGATTTTTAAAGAAATGGTGTCCGATAAATCTGCGTGCTGATATGGCCGCCCAAACGGTTACTTTCGGCGAATGCAGAGGCTTTTGATGTTTTGCACGTGAGTTCTCTGCAGCCCAGTTACGGCAATTCTGTTTATTGACATGCCCATTAACTTAAGTGAAAATGGGCTTCGTCGTAGAACAGAATATTGTTGAAACTACGAAAGCATTCTAACATTGTTTTAACAAAAGCTCGTCATAAAATTGGGTCATTTGGCTGTAATTCCTGCACAAGTTGAATTTTATAGGAGTGCAATTTCAGATCTTTCAACAAAATTCGACGCAAAGATGTTCTGGATACCGCGTGTTCAGCTGATCGCTTGCGATTCGATAGACCCGGATTACATTGAACTGAAGCTCTAACTGTTCAATTGTGTCTTCAGTTCATGTTGACCTTGGGCGGCCCGCAGGCTTCTGTTTGAGAGTCGAACCTGTAGCTTCGAACTTTCTGACCCACGATCGAATCACACTTTCATTCGGACACTGATTTAGGTCATGCAATCCAAACTCACGCTGAAATAAACGCCGACCAATAGCGCACGTATCGCCATTTTTATTATAATGTTTAACGTAGAATGCACGCTGCACTCCGGTGAAGTGATTCATCGCGAATAAATTTTCCACCGCCCGCGCGCCCCCCTCCCATAAGGGTCAAACGCAAAGTGTTTTAAAAATCGGATACCTTTCGGGCCCACCCTATAAACAAAATATATGATAGAGAAAGATTAACTGTGGTTAGAGAGAGACGTATTTATTTTTGTACATTCCAATACGTCCCCCTTATACATGTATATGGGGAAAAGTTTAAGTTGTTAAACAAATACTTTTTGTTGTCAGAGATTATTACAGAGGTAATGACGGGAGATTAGATATTACGAAGATGAAGTCTCACAACAATAACTAAAGCTTAAACCGTCTGAGTAGAAAAAAAGCGTACCAAGCGATCTGTCAAAACTGTAGCCATTGGAGCCTTTTAAAGCTACCAAATAAAGTTACTCGCCCTAACCATCGCCTTTGTCAGCCAACAATGACCCATATAATTTTGTCGTATCATAGGCGTGCGTTTCTGTTTATATTGGAAAAGAGATAATTGTGTAAATACTGGAATTTCGTTGCAAAATACTGTTATATGTGAGTGATAAAGCAATGAACTATGGCGTGCGTCATTTGGAAGTGTTTGTCTCGCTTGAAATAAAGAAAATAACAGTGACATTGTCAGCTTCCACTGGTAAGTGATATTTCTGTGTTTATTTACCGTTGTTTTGTTTTTATAGTTCTATCTTCGTTCGACTAAGTATTACCAGTTACCATTCATTATATTATATTGAAATAAATAGTTAAATTAGAACACTAAAAATCCATTTTACAATTTCGTCATAGAGTAGAGTAAGTATCGATAAATTATAAAGTAATCGTAATGTTCACTTAAGTGTTTTAGATTTCCTCTGGATGAAATTCGACGTGCACAGTGGACTGCTGCAGTGTCTCCCGAAGATGGTTGTACACCAAAAAAAGCCATCGAGTTTGTACAAAACATTTTACATGTTGGGTGTTTTACCAGTGACGACAAATGGCGTAGACTGAGAGATGATGAGTGAAAATTAATCAACAGTACCCTTAGCACGAAAAACTCTCGTAATGGTATAGTAATCTTATTTGCTTACTATCCGATAATGCTCACGATAGTATTTTGGTACTAAAAGTTTCTATCGCGCCCTCACCCAGAAAAAGTGCGTTCATAAATCCATGTGGGTTATTGTTGTTCACAAATAAATAAATAAAATACTTAATAGGGACGATATTTATAAAAAACTTGAATTTTTATTCACTGTCATACTAACGGTAACCGAATATTTCGCTAAACTTAATATTTAAGGCATACATTTGTGTTTTGTGGTTTTTTCAGCATGAACCAACTAACTACCTAGTTTCTGAACGTACTTCAAATAGATCAAGTACAATGATATTATCATTGATCAAGTAGGTATCCTAGCAACTACATAAACAAAACCTCTCAAACGAAAATCTTGGGAGAGTCAAGTGGAATTCAAGTAAATTTATTGTTAAATGTGCATGTGCAAGCAATTCAAAACGTCTGGGACGACGACTAAAAGCGTGTATCGTGTGAAGTTTTGTATTTCATCTTAAGTCCAACGATGAGAACTACAATGCGATTTGTAATGGTGGTGGATTTCATGGAGAGAAATGGGGATTTAGGATTTAGCTAAAGGGTATGGTGATTGGAACCTTCCTGGCACCAGCCAAGCACCACTATCTCCAGCCAAGGACCACCATCTCCAGCACCAGCAAGAAGTGTATTCCCTGTGATGATTGAAGCTTCTAGTGTGTTGTATGAATCATAAAAAATGTATGTCAGGCATTTGTGTTAGTAATATAATATTATAGTAATAATGTACTAAATATACTAAGTGTACAATAAAGAATCATGAATGAGAAAACAGTTTATTTTATTTTAGCTGTCACCAATAAAAAATATAAAATAATGAGTTTTATTAGGTAATATTCTATCTTATATTATTATATCTTCCTATAAATATCACACTAAAGAAGAACGTCAAAGGAATATAATTATTTTGTAAACATTTGGGTACAATACTAGCACCCCTTCGCTTCCCTTGGGTCGCGTAAAAGGCGACTGGCTAACGGACTAAAGACTGCACAATTGCACATATTTCATCCAACAGCACATTGTGCAGTCGCTATTTGGTGAAAAGTGAACATGGCAGAGGTCTGCTTTTGCGGTCCTCTTTGCCTAGTCTCTGACTAACCCTTCGGGAATAAGAGTGGGATAATAGTCGTAATTATATGTATGAAGATGTAGCATGTAAAAATATCCGTAATTTAATAAATTTACACAATGAATCTAACTTTTTGATTTCGTTTTCTTTAATACTACTTAACCCACCAACCTGCATTGGGCCAGCGTGGTGGGTTATGGCCCAATATCCCCACGTGCAATTGTTCACTTGGGAGGCCTGTGCCCAGCAGTGGGACGTTTATAGGCTGATGATGATAATACTACTTACTTAAACCCTAGAAGTAATAACTAAGTAACGGCCGATTTCTAAATAAACTAGCCATAATTTTCAGTGTCTGAAATCACCTAAGTACTATAAATTAAATTAAATAAATAAATTCCACAACAACCGTAGCGACAGCTCTGTCAGGCGAATGACAATTAACCTAATAAGATGTAATCACTGCGTAGACATTACGATGGCTAGAAGTCATATGAAACGATACGATCCGTATAAAGCGTGTTCGTGCTTCCGATTTTCACGGATTTTCAAACATTAGCTCTCGCTAACTATACTACTACCATCGCGAATACGTTCGTACTATTGAATTTTAGTTCTCTAAACGACCATAGCGGCGCCGCTTTGGTTTTCATACAAAATAATATGATTACGATTACTTTAACTAGTACCATAATGGTTCGTGTTTGGGGTACTGAGCACCATTTTGTATGAGAAGGAATATTTTTTAGAATTTCTTAAAGTCGTCATAACATAATGTGTTCAAAATGATGGGATAATACCCCCTAAACTATCGGCGTATACTGAAAGTAATATTTTTTCCAACTGGTTAGCTATGGCCATTCTCCACTGTACATACATACCTACCATTATACCGTTTCTAGGCAGGCAGAAAACTAAAGAATTGAATACTAATATAATATTCTTTACTTTCCAGGACACGCACACAACTGAGCTCTCAAGCATTACGACTTCAGCAACTTAGCTGTTACCACAATTAGCAAACTCTGGTGCTGCTGAGCGTGATAGCACAATCGCTAAATTACAATAGGAACTTTTGAGGCCAAAAACATTAGCCCAACCACATTTTAAACAATTGGTGGCAGCACTTGGCTCTTGTAGTCGCCTTAAAGCTTGTTTTTTGCTTTTCAGTGAAATTAATGTAATAATGGTTGTTTTAATTGAATACTATACACCTAAACCATTGGCAGTGCTTTGCTGAACTACGCTTAGATACTAGCACTGCCACACTAACTACAAAGTACCGATATTATATGTCGCTCTATCCTTGATTAAATTTAAATTTGCACTACCATTGTACGTTCAACAGTACAATACGGTAAACACTTGGAGTTCGATAATAGCACTTGACCTCCGTCATAAGGGCAGTACAAAGTCCAAACTGTTTAGTCTCACGTGATTTTGACTGTACAGACAGCATCACATAAAGATAAAGATAAAGAAACATTTAATTGACCTGAAGCACATTGACAACAAAAAATGTAGAAAACAGAATAATAAGAAAAAAAAAATTAAATAAAAAGCGACAACAAAATATAAAAGTTCATAAGTGCCATGTGGTCAATTAGGTCCTAACCTCAGCATGTGCTGCAACGACGTGCAAGCCGCTGCAGCGCTGGTATTCTGGTGGGACCTAAGCGAGACAAGACAATAACAAAGAAAGAAAAAATAGGTATAAATTATAATAATAACAAACAAAATGACAAACAATATTTGTAACTAACATACACACAGAAGAATACCAACAATATAACGATAACTAAGAAAAAATATATAATTAAAGCAGATTCATAAAATTGAATAGAAGGGGTTCCCGAATGCCGTATACACTTTAAAATGTAATTTTTTTTAAATGTAAATCGTCAGCCGAACGACACTACCAGCAAAAAAAACGTGTGAAATCTCATGAAAGTTCCACATCTTTATTGAAACTCAAAGGGGTATACGGGGAATATCATTTAGCACTAAACGTTCTTCGACTTATCCTGATTTTATTTACCTAATGTCGACTACACAGAGTTCAGTCTATCAATTGGGGTTTTTTGATAGATAAGGGTACTTAGTTGGAGCCCCTGGCCTATCGATTCAGTTAAAAATGTATAAACATTATTCTAATAATGGAATAAATAACAAAAACAAGAAAAAATCAAAGCTTCCGCCCAATCCGTTTCGTTTGATATAATCGATATCGATAGATATTACATCTCCTCTATCCATAGTAGATCAGAAAACTGGTCCTGGCCAAAGTATATCTATCTTGTTGTAACATTAACAAATTTCCTATAAGAGTACAAAGCGTAGCTATATTCAGGTTGTTTAAGCCATATACTTCTATGCTTTAGTTATTGTTCTGAGGATGAAAGATTATGACGTTTTGCGAACGAGACGTGTCGCCTAGTTTCCGTGACTACTGTGCGTTCGTAAATTTTACAGCCAACAAATTGTAAAACATTTCACGTTTTTGCTTTAAATTCTGTGCTAGGTGTTAACAATACAAATATATAAATATAAAAATTAATGTGAGATGAACTAAAATAATTTTAACAAAACAGTGTATCAGCTGTTTTTATTTGGTGTTAGGGGCAAAAGTATTTCGTTATTCAACTGTATCAACACCAACAGTTACAGTTCCTTGGACATAGTATGCTTCTTATTGTAATTGCCTGCTGCAGCAAGATTTTTTGACGGCTATGGGGCGGCAGTAGACTATGACCAATACGTTAAAGGCATGCAAAACGGTCGCACAACATTAAATGTGTTACATAGTTTTATTATTAAACTGTTCATGGACTCCAAATGCACTTTATGCAGCAAAACCATTACAAATAAATCTCCAGGGTTGGAGAGCAAATATAAATGTGCAAAATTAGAACAACTAAGCAACTTGCAGCGCTACAATCAGCAGAAAGCTTGGAATGGACATGCCAACAATGCCTCAAAAGTGTTACAATACAAAACGTCAAAAATACATATTGCCGAAATGTAATAATAATTTAATCGACCGAAATCAATATAACCAACTAGCAAACATGTATATGCGTTTTCAACCTGCTGCGCCTTATAAAATACATCATCATCATCATCAGCCAGAAGACGTCCACTGCTGGACAAAGGCCTCCCCCAAGGATCTCCACCACGACCGGATCTGTGCTGCTTGCATCTAGCGGCTACCCGCGACCTTCACCAGATCGTCGGACCACCTTGTTGGAGGCCTGCCCACACTGCGTCTTCCGGTGCGCGGTCGCCACTCGAGAACCGTTCTGCCCCAACGGCCTCGGTTCTACGGGCGATGTGCCCTGCCCATTGCCACTTGAGCTTGGCGACTCTTTGGGCTGTCTTTTTTTTTTTATAGCAGAAGGAGGCAAACGAGCAAGCGGGTCACCTGATGGAAAGTAATCACCGCCGCCAATGGACACCCGCAAAACCAGAGAAATCGCAGGCGCGTTGCCAGCCTTAAAGAAAGGAATAGGCTCGTTTCTTGAAGATCCCTAAAATCGTGTCGTGTCGGTTACTTTAGTTCGTCTACGAATCTCCTCATTTCTGATTCGATCATGTAAAGAAATCCCGAGCACAGCCCTCTCCATTGCTCTTTGCAAACATTATAAAATACACAAAATGAAAAAAAATCATTAATTAAAAAAAATCACCCGGTATCGATGGTATCCGCGCTCTAGATTTAAGTCATATCTCACAAAAAATTACAAAAGTAATAGCGAAGTTTAATAACAGTAGCGTTAAGAGTGAAAAATACCCCGATGAATATAAAACGAGTATAGTACGCCTAATATATAAACAGGGTACAAAATCAGATTATGGAAACTACAAACCGATATCTATACTACTTATAGACAAAGTTACAGAAAAATACATTTATGAACAAATAAATAAATTTTACAAAAAAAATCTATACTTTCACCATCCGATTTAGATTTCTACCACAAAAGAGCACAACACTACTACTATTATCAAAGTTTACCAAAAAATCAATGCATGCCTTAATGGAAAAAAGCACGTGATGGTAGTGTTTACAGACTTCAGTAAAGCATTTGACATTTTAAGGCACTCCACATTATTAGACAAGTTGCAGAGCACAGGAATTAGAGGGCCTCTATTGAATTGGAATGAAAATTACATAAAGAATCGTAGTTTTACAGTTAAAATAGTTAACAGCCATAGTAATAGTCGACTAGTTACAGAAGGCACCGCTCAAGGTTCCGACTTAGTTCATGTAATTTTTTTCTTTTCAGTCACCGTATCGTTGATTATAACGCTGCTAGCCTGCAGCACATTGGGGCTTTTGGCATGAATTATTCTCATGTTCGGCGTTTACAAGGTAAACAAACAAAAGCTTGTTAAAGGTTTACTATTTAAGTGAAAAACTTAAATAGCTCGCTCTCGCAGTGACGAACATCTTTGTTAAATACACGATTTTAGTGATTCAACCAGCTTTTACTTTGCTATACGATCCACGCTGTAGGTGGGTACATAATATTTCGTAGGTAGGACGAGGTTTTTAGGACCAACCCCGCAACCCTCACGAGACACGCACGAAGATTAATCTTATAAGTACGTATATTGGAATCAATTTTCCGCTATCACTTGGGGATTGCCAAGATTTGTAGCAAAATGTTATACTTCTAAAGATAACTATGTTGCTGGTTTGTGTATTGCGTTTGCGTAAATAAATAAAAGTTAGTTTATTTTACCACTAACCTAACGTTAAATTACAAAAATGCAAAAGCAAGTACTGTTTTGACAATGTGTTGAATTTTAACTGCCTCTCTGGTCTTAGATCCTTGGTTTCAGATCTGAAAGTCCTGGGTTCAATTTACAGCGTCAAGGATATTTATTTAGGTATTTGTATATATTATACAGGGCGTCCCACGGACATGCCACATGGAGGGAAAGTACCTTGAATATTGTAGATGGAACATTTTACGGAAAGAAGACATTATTTTAATTTAAAAAACAATTTAAACTGCATTCATAGATATTTTAATAATTACATGGTTGAACCGGGAATCGAACCCGTTACATGAGGATAAATAATCATCCTGTAGCTTTATCACACCGATCGAAAGGCTTCATCTTACGGATTATTTTTTGCTAAATAACATAGTGTCACATATAAATAAAAAAAATAAATAAAAATAAAATAAAATAAAATTCATTTATTTCGACCAGCTTAGGATCATAGAACAAGTTGTACAAACTAGATACAACATAACAATTTATATTTATTTATATATTTAATTCAGACATATGTCCATAGAATTTGTTAGTAACAATGCACTTAAGAACTATGTTAGTTAGTAATGTAGAATATAGGGCAACACAATTACTCTAGATCCGGTACCTCCTTCATGCACCAAGGACATGAAGCCGGATCCAATGCTTCAGCATATGGCAGTCCACTCGACCAGCCAGAACTCTTAGAATGCTGTTGTTGCTGCTGCGCACTCGATGGAGCAGGGAAGCCACTCGCTTCCTCATTATGGCCGGGAACCCGTCCGTGCGCGCCTCCGCGAACATCCCGGATGCGCTACACCACCTCGGCAGCCCCAACAGCATTCTAAAGCCGTTATTATACTGAACGCGAAGGGCGTTGTATGCCTTCTGCGTGTATTTGACCCATAGACTGCACGTATACAAATTCTGGCAGTAGGCTTTAAAAAGAGTTATTTTAACTTGTTTACTGCAACGGGCAAATCTACGGGCCAACATGTTGCATCTTACAGCCAACGCCCTCCGCTCCCTTTCGATATCGTCAGCGTCTGTGAGACCAGCCGAGACCCAGTGGCCCAGGTACTTAAACCGATTCACTCTGTTGAGCTCTGCACCACACAATCGAACAGGGGGAACATTCAAAATCTTTGCACCGATTGGTTGGAAAACTAGAAGTTCGCTTTTTTTCGTGTTGTACCGGAGCCCATGCGACCCGGCGTAGTTCTCACAGACACTGACCAATTTCCTCAAGGCACTGATGGAGGGACTCAATAGGACCATATCATCAGCGAAACTAATGTTGTTAATAAAAGTTCCGTCTATCGAGCAGCCTACTTTAGTCCTATTCAGTCCCTCAATAAGTCCATTTACATAAAAAATAAAAAGACGAGGAGAGCTTAGCCCACCCTGTCTCACCCCACATTTCAATTTATAGGCATCAGACAGTGCCCCCTCCCAGCGTACAACGTTAACTTGGTTTCTGTACCAATAATCAAGAATGTTAGTTACTTCGTTAGGCACATCTGTCTCATTTTTTAACTTCTTCCTCAGCAAGTCATAGGACACCATATCGAAAGCTTTAGAAAGATCAAGGAAGCATGCATAGACAGGAGTCTTCCTGTCAGTGTAGTACCGAACGGTGTGCTTGAGACAATATATAGCTGTATCTGTTGACAATCCAGTCCGAAAACCGAACTGTGAGTCATGGAGGTGTACATGTGTTTTTAATATGTCATCTAGCAAACCGTCCAGCACCTTGGCTATTATAGTGGCTAACGATATGGGCCTATAATTACCCTTGTCCGAAGAGTCGCCCGTTTTGTTCTTGATTATTGGCACAACAACCGTCTTCATACAGTCTTCCGGCAGGAAAGTATGTCTAATACAAAATGTGTACAACATACTTAACACCCTAGGCAAGTGAACACCCGCGTAGCGAAGATGCTCAACGCTGAGACCATCATGCCCCGGGGACTTTCCCCTAGTCATATTTCTTATAACGTTAGCTACATCTCTAGCAGAAAACCGTACCTGCGACTTGCAAGGCAGACGGACATCAGCATCGGGCATCACCGCCGCAGAGCAATCACCCCCTACTAACGGCTCAACAAAGAAATGGTTTTTAAAAACGTTGGCAATTTGACTCGGTTCGCTAACACCATCAACATTCAATGGAGCACTTTGCTTTGGATTAAGTTTTTTTGTACTTTTCCAGAAATTTTTAAACTCTTTTTTTGAGTGGTGGCTAGCTAGAATATCCATCCGGATCTGCTCTGCATTATTTTGACACCATTTTATTTTCGACTTAAATGTTTTCCGGGAATTTTTCATGTTTTCAAAATATGGACCACACGTTGGCTTACCATATAACAACCATAATTTAAAATGTGACCGAGCAGTGTCATGTGCAGACCGTACATGAATATTCCTGCCTACAACACTCTTCTTTCTAAATTAGGCCGTCTATTCATGCCACCCGAGCTAGCAAAAGCAGACTCGCTTAGTATCTCTACAATTTCTTTGTACATATTTCTTATAATGTCCCTATGTTCTACATTTGTACACATATTATCACAACAATTTGAGAGTTCTGATGGAAAGTCCACTTCTTTTAGTCTATTATTACAAAGATTCCTAAATAAAATCGTCTGATAAGCATCTCTTTCTCCCCAAACTATCTGAGAGTTATTGTTACTTCTTACACTATCCTTTACACAACATAAGTTAATTTCATTTAGATTTAATTTTAAAAACAACGGGAAATGGTCCGACTATGTACAATTATAATCTACATAGACATCCACAACGGATGACCAGGCTGCTTCTGTAACCACACAGTGATCTAGCCACCTCGTACATCCGTGAGCGTCACTCAAAAACGTAAACGTATCAGCTCCCATTTTTTCGATATCAACACAAATCCATTGTTGCTCCTTACAAAAATTAATAAGTTCCTTTCCGAACAGTTCCTTGGGGTGTGCATTATAATCGCCTAACAAATAAACACATTCTACTCCGACATTTTCAACAATTGCACACATTTCGCTCAGGCAATCCGTAAACTCAATTAAGTTTTCCCTCGAATCCACCGGCATGTAAACCGAGAACACAAGCATTGAACGATCACCTACACTTAACTTAATAGCGGTGAGACGTACGCTATTACACTCAATCACTCGCACTGAGTCAAAAGCACTTTTTCTCCACAGTAAGGCAACTCCGCCGTGGGGCCGACCTCGTAGTATCCCAGCAGACGTGTCTACAGCTGATGTTTCCGTAAATCCGAATTCTGAGTCTATATTACCCAAAACTATCAAGTCATGCGGATACAGCCATGTTTCTTGCAGAGCTATCACGTCTGCAAGTTGGCACAAGGACTTAACATAGTCGACAGAACGCGTAACTGATTTACAGTTGAAACTTACGAAGGTGCTATTCCGCTTTACTTTACTCTTCATTTTGTGGAGGGTCTGATAACTGAACCCGAGGTCTGTGTCTGAAGTCTATAAACCTACGAAATGAAATACCTTCTGGCCATATGCTGTTGTTCATGAATGACGTCACTTTATGTCTAGGCACAAAAATCTTGTAGGCATCGTATTCCTTATTTTGTTTCATAACAATTTTTTCTAAATTTATGGACAATCCAGTTTTACATTTAATGTACTCCACTATGTCATTAGAAGAGGCCCCTTTATCGACATTGTTTATGAATAAAGGAACTTTAACATCGGCTGCCTTAAACTTACATTCTGGTTTATTTTGAGCTGTCCCTCTCTGTCCAATAAATCTGTATTTATTCCTTTTCTTATTGACAACAGTATTCCATCCCTTCTCCTCACCCTGCGTCTTCCATTCCCCATCCTCACGCACAAAATCAGCAAAAGATTTCTGTACCGACTCACAATCATTTGTAAACACTCGCTCATTACCACGATCAGCTGTTAACGACGTCATGTTCGAAACCGCAGTGGGCCTCATCGCGTCCGCAGAGTCGTCGTTGGGCTTGGGCAACCTGACGTTCGAAACCGCGGTGGGGGCCTCCACGCGCCGGCTTCGCAGAGTTGCCGGATTAGGTGAAGATGAGACAGTGTTATTAGCGGCGCTGTCCGAGTGCGAGCGGGACAACTGCTGCGCGGGAGGAACGAGAGTCTGGCCGTTATTATACGTAATTGTCTCCGTACCTACCTCCAAATTATCAGGTGTTAAACCTATCGGCCCGCTATTATAATTAAAGCTGCTTAGATATGCTCCCCGTCGTGTATTAATGTTTCTATACGAGTTATCTATAATAGTATGGTCAACTAAACTGTTTGTATCGGTAGGTTTTACATAAGTGGACATAATTTCCGTTTTAAATTCGCAAAGCTGTTCCTTTGTTACGCTATTTTCCTTCACGTATTTCATTTCATCTTGTAGAACTAATAAGTCTTTCAATAATCTACTTACATCCACATGATCGAATGTGATTGGCGGCAACTTATTCAGATCCTGAGCAACGAAAATAGGAATTTTCTCTGGGTCTGTTTGTTTAAACACGTCAATAATGTCATACAAGTCCTTCATAATCTTTCCCTCCTTATTTTTACGTTTTATTTCCCGTACTTTCGAAGAGATAGAAAGAAATAACAATGACTTAGCTTTTTCGATGTCTTCTTTGCTGAATGCCGTTGATAAAATCCTTACAAGACTTTCACTATCCATTACATCCTGCTTCTGTTGCACAAACGTAAGCAGTTCATTTACTACTAAATTGCAGTTAACACATTTAAGTGGTTGATCAGCCATGACTGATACATTAAATAAAATAAGAATCAAAAATACAGAACCAGAATTTAAAATAATAAAATCAAAACATTTAAAATACAAAATTAAAATTAAAAATTACAAACTACTAACAAAATTCATGAAATAAAATAAAATTTGAAATATAAAATAAAATAAAGTTCAATCAAATAAATTAAAATATTAAATTTAATTATTAAATAATCATTCAGTCTGAAAAGAAGTCCAGGGCAGTCATCGCTTTAAACGTTTTATGACGTGCAATTCAATGAACCGCCCAAAGACAGTAGAGTCACCTCTCTCATGTATCATTCTCAGGACTCCATTGGTGCCCCCCCGCAGTCGCAGCATCAACGAGGCAGTTTTTTTGCGCATGATTGTATAAAAATCGTCTATGTTGGCGTCAGCAAACATGCCTGACGCGCTACAAAAACGTGGAAGCCGCAAAAGAGCCCTGAGAATGTTATTATATTGTACTCGCAATGCGTTGTATGACTTTTGAGTAAAGCTAGCCCATAGACCACACGTGTAAAAGCTTTGGCAAAAAGCTTTAAAAAGCGTTATTTTTACACTTACACTACAGCGTGCGAATCTATGTGCCAGCATATTTCCACGTACCGACAACGCCCTACGTTCCCTCTCTATATCTGAATCATCCTTCAGGTCCTCGGTTACAATGTGACCTAAATATTTAAATTTGCTTACATGATTAAGTGGTACTCCGTTTAATAACAAAGGAGGTACACGCTTAGGTAACTTATTTCCACTCCTAAAAATAATGAAGTCACACTTTTTCTCATTGTACAGCAAACCATGTGTTTTAGCATACTTTTCACATGTTTTTAACATCTGTCTCATACCACTGATCGATGGGCTCAGCAAAACCATGTCGTCTGCGTAACTAATGTTGTTAATACTGACATTGTCTATTCGGCAACCAACATGCATGTTGCTGAGCTCCTCGATCAGTTGGTTAACATACAAGTTAAACAGTCTTGGTGATGTTAGGCCACCCTGACGTACACCGCAGTTCATAACATACTCATCAGACAAACTGTTAGCCCACTTGACTACATTCCTCTGGCTCCTATACCAAAATGAAAACAAATTTATGACCTCTGAACAAATACCATCTTTTTTAAGTTTGTCCCACAGAATATCGTACGATACCAGGTCAAAGGCTTTCGATAAATCTAGAAAACATGCATAAATGGGAGTGCTCTTCTTAGTGTAATAGTTTACAGCGTACTTTAGTGATAATATAGCACTTTCGGTGGACAAGCCTTCTCGAAAACCAAACTGTAAGTCATTCAATTTAATTCGGGTGCTCAGGTGTACATCAAGAACCCTATCCAGAACCTTCGCAATCACTGTAGCGAGTGAAATTGGCCGGTAGTTTGATTTGTCAGCTATATCACCTGTTGAGTTCTTAACTAGCGGAACTACAATAGTTTTCATTAAACTAGATGGTAAGTAACTATGTCTCAAACAAAAAGTGTAAAGCATAGACAATACTCTGTTTATATGACCTCCAGCATGCTGCAGATGCTCAATGCTGAGTCCGTCATGACCTGGAGACTTTCCCCTTTTCATATTTTTAATAGCTGTAAATATTTCCTTACTTGAAATTCTAAGAGGATTTTCCACATGACAAGGCTCAGCACCGAACGCCGCAGCCTCCACATTAGTGGGACTCTGTATATGAAATTGTTGTCTAAAAATATTAGCAATATGTGTGGGATCGCTGGATCCATCAACACTAACAGGCAAGCTTGCTCTTCCATTAAGTTTCTTTGTGCTTTTCCAAAACTTGCTAAATTGTTTTTGCGAGTGTTGAGGAGCTATGATATCTAATTTAATCTGCTCCTGATTACGCTGGCAGTATTTAAGCCTAGATTTAAAAAAAATTGCGACTTAAGCACATTCTATCGTAAACAGGGCCAGACCCAGGCCTACCATAAAGCACATACATCTGGAAGTCCAATCTCGCCTACGTGTGTGAATCTGCAACATGTTTATTCCACCCCATAATACACCTTTGTCTACACTTGGCTCTAAATTTATTGTGACAACTGTCTCTTGCGGCTTGACTGAGTGTGTCAACAATGTTATTATAAAATTTATCTATTATTTTTCTATGGTTGATATTTGTACACATAGCGTCTGCACAACTATGAAGATCAGCTGGGAAGTCTATATATTTCAGGTTATTATTGCAATATTCATTATACTTAGTGACTTGATCTAAGGTTCTTGTACCCCATATTACATCATTACATTGATTATTATTTAATGTAAACTTATTTCTAATTAATCCTAAGTTACAGTCTACAGCCAACGGTAAATGGTCTGACCAGTACACATCATATAACACTTCAACATTTTTAATTGTTTGCCAAGCCGATGCACTCACTAGACAATGATCTAACCATCGCTTACTGTCATGAGCTTCACTGACATATGTGTATGTGTCAGAATCCATTCCCAACCTTACCATGTCCGCACAAAGCCATTGTTGTTCATCACAAAAGCTCAGCAGTTCCTTACAAAACGGTGTATGTGGGTGTGAATTAAAATCACCCAATATAAACACAGCTTCAGTACCGCTGTCTTCTAAAATAGCATTTAACTCACCCAGGCATTGCGAGAACCATGTAATTATTGAAATATCTATGAATGCAGTTTAAATTGTTTTTTAAATTAAAATAATGTCTTCTTTCAGTAAAATGTTCCATTTACAATATTCAAGGTACTTTCCCTCCATGTGGCATGTCCGTGGGACGCCCTGTATACTGTTGTTGTTTTTATGTTTTGATGTATTATTCTTGGTTGGTGGCAGGCTGGGCTTGTTTTTCTAGCTGGCTAGCCACCATAAGTACCATCTTATCTAAGTCCCTCACCATAATAATATATAACAATCAAAGTAGCATTAATTTGTTCCTAAAATTAAGAGATAGGTAGAAGGTTCTTCAAAGGTTAGTCTTCAGGGATTACAGGTTAATTTCATATAAATGAAAAATATATAAAATTAGACTTATCAACAGTTTCATAAAATTCCGAAACTCATGTTAAAATAAAGCAAAACAATTGGAATAACCGCTAGGTACGCAATAAAATGAAACACTTAATAGTATACCGGCGCTTCTTAAACCGGCGTTTCTTTGAGGTGTTTCACCAAGCCAGTGCTTTTATTATTTTAAAATTCATACTTACAGTTTGAAGATAGAAGAGGTAAATGACGTTGATAATCTCGACCAATGTCTCGAGACCCATTGCTACCACCCAAGGCAACAGCATATATTTTATGTCCTGCAAACAAACGATTTAGATTAGCAAATTGAAACCAAAATCAATATAACAAAGGCGTTCGTTTGGGCTATCATTAGATACATTAGTATCAAATGAGACCTTTAATACAAAAACCCTTACTAGAGGCATATTAATTTTAATTGTTGGTTGAATATTCAAAAAAAGACCTTTACAAGTACCTATATGTATGTATTTTTTTATAATAAGCCCGATCGGCACATGATTTTACTTCACTTGATGTTAAGTGGAAGTGAAGTAGTTCAGGCGTGAGAACAACTGGTGCAGTGTTTAAAAATGTACCATCAGTCACCCTCAGTCTGCTGGCCCACAATAACATATATTATGTTTAATGAAGTACAACTAAGCGACTTTATCGGCTGGGTGGAAACTCGGCATGCCCCTTGAGCTTTGATAAACTATACTTACTCTTGTCAAAGCCCTAGAATTAAACCCTTAAATTAAAATGTTAAATTATTTAGCCTTTATAAAGCATTTTAAATAAAAGATTATTTACTTTTACCGATTTATATTACTTGAAAAAACCGTTTCATTGACATAAGCCAACCAATTAATCAATGCCATTTACAAATTTCCACTTATATAAAAGCACAATATGGGGATATGCATAACCCAAAACGGATTGGACGGTGCTAACAAACAAAAATTCGACACACAGGCTTAACTTAATACTGTGGAGCGAAATTTTAATTGCACTCAATGAGTGACCCTTCAGTGGATCGACATCGACAAAGTAACTTAATTTTAAAACATGTTCCTCACTGCGAGAGCGAGCTATTTGAAAAACTTAAATAGTAAACCTTTAACAAGATTTTGTTTGTTTACCTTGTAGACGCCGAACATGAGAAGAATGCATGCCAAAAGCCCCAATGTGCTGCAGGCTAGCAGCGTTATATTCAACGATACGGTAACTGAAAAGAAAAAAAATAGATTAACTAATTCCATAGTAGTACCTTTTAGCTAATAATAATTGTTTATTAAATAAACACTTTACACAATACAATGCATGAACTCATACCATATAAGGTTTGACTCCGTGTTATGAGATACAGGCTCCTCCTGTTTATTTGAACTGAAAGATAAAGTACCGATTCTGAACATCGATCTTAATTAACCTTTCGTAACTCAAAGAGAAAACAAAGGTCGAAGTAAAGAAGAAGGCGAATATTTTGATGCAGCGACAACCCTTATTGACGCACCGAAAAGTTAACTCTCTTCAAATTAGCATAAATACAAAAAACCGATATTCTGATTGACTCAAACTCGTGATGGTAATCCTACAGGCAAAGAGGCACTTGAGAATGTTTGCTAAGACCTATATTATGCAATATTGTTAGGCAATGAAAGGCAATATGATTGCTCAAACTTATGTTGACAAGCCTGACGACTAATAATTTGTAAGGGAGGAAAAGCCAATTAAAGACTGCTCCCTGGAGCGACTCATATCCAAAGTTGTTAACTGCCCCTCTTACCTGATTTGGCAGATCTTATAAAGACATCTTGCAAAAGAATAATTTCCAATCCAAGAAACGATAGTTGAGATTTGACCACAATTAATGCTTACTTCAAAAATTCATATACACAGCACAAATTACATTTTACCCTAAGCAAAATCCATAAATTTTTCAGATAACATTATAGCATTGTTTAAAGAGAGCAAGTGAAGAGGAGGCAAGAACACTTAAGCATCAAGGCCTCTTAGATAGCGCAAGTTGTTCCCATGTCATGCTGACCTAAATATTTTAACGGGTTTTTGCTACATTATTCCCGCCCTCTTCGGATCACCAGACAAAATGTATGAACAACGCAAGTTTGTTAAAAGACGTTTCCGTCACTTGTAAAACGTAAAACCCAGTTTCTGTTCTTTCAGTTAAAGGCAAAAATGAAGAGCCGTTGTTAAAATTGGAGCATTTTAGAAAAATCTCAAAAGAGTTTTATAAAGGAAAAGTATGCACTACTAAAGAAATGATTATGTTTATTTTACACTGTAACACACCCACTATCCGTCTCATTAGTAAACGTTGACTAAGGAAAGAGTAACTCTACTCCAAGTATTAAGTAAGGTTAACAAATTTTACTATTAATAATCATGTAGTATTATTAGTATCTACATGTAATGAACGAGTAGGTAGGTAAACTAATCCGACTCTACTCTCTATGTAAAAGTTACACCTCGCCGGTACCCTATTAAACAAAAGAGTAAGGGTGGAGTAGTGTCATTATGGTGTAGTTTGACATTTTTTAGCCGGTCATTTTTTCTATTGTTGTCGTTGATGTGGGTTTGGTTTATGGGATGAAGTTGTAAATTAATATTTCATAAAAAATCCTGTATTCTAAGTAAAAATTGTATCAAACAGCTCAAAAAATTAAAATCAATTATTGTTTAAATTATCTAGGTATATTACGTCGGACTGTCAGGTGGTGACTGTTATGTGACGGCTGTCATAGAGCATACAGGTCGGCCGCGAGTACTGGCCATTCGTTGTCATTACAACGCAGAATTATTAATAGCTCTTAATTTCAAAATTATGTCAATGAACGTGGAGTTCATTCAAAACTCATTATTTTTTACTTTTTCGCTATAAGAGTTGCCATTGAAAACACTTTTATCCATGCATTAAAGGAAGGACTTGTTAGTCCAAGCTTACTCCATGTTTAATATAAACGATGTAAATTCAAACTTACTACTTGCCTAATCTTAATTAAACTAGTCCAAGCGTAAGTTCGGATAAATACAAGAGTTTTAATAAATGAGACGATAAACGGTATAAGACTAGGACTGTCTCAAACCCACTCCCCTTATGCTCTACCCATTATCTGGTATAGCATCGCCGCAAGTTCGCAGAGGAGTTGCTTGCTCTCTGGAAAAGTTAAGGCAAGAATCCGACAACAGGCACTCTCTGTTCAAGCACCAACCGCCTGAAAATCGCCTCAAAAGCCGTAGGAGCTTCCTGAAGTTTACAAAAGCTTAAATGGAACATTCTAGAGAGGGCCGCTGCAAACTATGGCAGGAAATATGAGCACAAACACCTTAGAGAGGCCCGCTGCAAACTATGGCAGGAAATATGTGCACCTCCACCTAACTCCATTGCACCTTTTGAAAATCTTCCCCCTGGCAATAACCTAGCGTGGCCCACATGGAATTAGCTTAATCGACTCCGGACCCAAGTGGGCCGCTGCAGATAGAGTATGGCCAGGTGGGGTAATACTGCTCTGAGCTCTGCCCAGTGCGATTGTGGCGCTATAGAACAAGACATGCGGCATCTGCTGTCATGCCCACGTTGCCCTAACACCTGCACGTTGAAAGAAAGACCTGAATGAGGCTTCTCCTCCTGGGGTGGCAACAGCGGAATATTGGGCCAAAACTGTTTAACAGCGCGTATATAAACTATCGATACGACGAAGAAGAAGCAAGTGTGTTGAATGATCGTTCAGTGGCTGCCGAAGTGCAGAGAACAGTCAGAAGGCCTACTGCAACTCTACTCAGCAATTTTTATTTACACAACCCTCTCCACCAAACGACTGGATACATTTCTGTGACATTCTTCCAAATAATTGATCTACCCCATAAACCTTGTTTAGCTCTATAGTTGGCTAAATCGACAGAAATGTCAATATTAGCAATTAGCCCACTTCATGGATAAATTCCATGACATTCACCTCGTGCTCTTCATCCAACTCAACACCTTGCTATCTTGGATATAACAAATATGCAGCGCAGTGGCATGGTTTAATGCAGTTATTTGTTAAAAAGCTTGTTTAAAAATCATAACGTGGAAGGTTCATTATGAAATATAATGTAGGTCGATATTAAAACTATATATCTAATGGTATTCAGTTACAAAAATATTTTAAGATATAAAAGGAGAAAGGGCAAAGATGTATGAAGTGTGGTCTAGGTCGCGGCCACTTCAGAGACCGTTTTCTTTTTATTCTTCACCACTAATAAAATTATATTTATTATGAACACAGACCCGTATTAAATATAAAAAGTTATACCGCTTTGTAAACACTAAATCTGCTTTTTTACCTGCTATTTTATTTGTGTCGATCAACCCATTGTTGTTTTAGGGATACGGGAGCAGGTAGTCAATATGATATTGTCTACCCGACCCCTCGCACGCCGCACCCACACTCCCCGCACCCTTGGGATGCGCTCGCGCACGCAGTCAGTTGACTGTCGACTTTCTTTAGAGCAACTACCTACTTCTCGTTTACTTGTACGTTCTCGCTGTTTGATTTATTAATTTCTAATCATTTACGACTTGACTTGCTCGCCGGATTTAGAAAAGTGTTTTGTTAATTGGACAGTGATTGTGTATTGGTTCGACGACTAGATTCCACAATTACATTCCACAGTTACAATTAATGTCCGAAGAGTCTGTGTTTTATTGGGTTTTTAAACATGAAGATGTTTTTACTTTAGACAGGTGGTTTTGAGACTCTATTCCAATTATAGAGAGTTATGGTGTATGAAGCTCTTTCTGGTTGTTTTGTTGTTTAGGCATATTCGCCTAAACAACAAAACAACCATATGAAACACAGCTCTCAACTATCCAAGTAAATAAGTCGAGACTAGTTACGATTTGTTGGGTAGTTGAAGCGAGCAAGACTATTTTAACAGGCCTTTAGACAAAAAAATAATTATACAAAAGCTATTTCTTAATGTTAACCTGATGCAGAAAAGAAACTCATTAGAAAAAGAGAACCAAAAGGTTTACAGAATCGTTATGACCATACCTAACAATTGACACCAATTTTGGAAGTATCCGCTACCTAGACCATTTTGCCCATTTCTTTTTTGTGTTTCGTACCCGGTTTTGCTCAACTTGCAGCGAATGAATAGAATAATAAATAGGAAATTTAAGGCAACCTCGATATACACACGATAGTAAATAAACTAAATAAATATAAACTTTCCTACACTCACACCAATTATCTAGCCCAATAGAAGTTTCGTCATGAAACTCATTAAATGGTTACTAGACAACGGATAAACATACTTAAAATACTTATTATACATAGAAAATGCCCTGACTCAAGACAATTTAGAAAAACGATAATTTCTAAATTCACCCGACCGGGGATCGAACCCGGGACCTCAGAGATGGTGACATGAAAATTGGTGTAAAAACCACTCGACCAAGGAGGTCGTCAATAGAAGATAAAGTATTGAGATAGGTTTATGACAATATACTTGTACATTATTAGATAAACGTGTTTGGATGAGCCGCCCACCATACCCTTTGGTAAAATTTGATTACAGATTTAACTTTTAATAGTTATTAATTTATACGTTATTATTAAAGCGTTGGTACGATTATATCAAAAGAACAGCTGGGTTGAAATGGATTGAATCTGCACGAGAGCGGCAAAAGTGGCATGATTTGAAGGAGGCACGGCACCTCTAGGGTTAAAAATGGCTGAAAACAAAAAAAAATATATACGTTAGTAAAACCAACATTAGATACGATTATGTTCATTACTTTACAAGTAAATTATATGATTACAAATTTTACATTCAAACTTACAGTTTAATGCTGTTTTGCTAAGCGGCAGTAAGTATCACAGTCCGTGAGCGTAGCAGCAGTTGTCAACCCACAGCGTATTACGTATTTAATTACAAAACAATTAAAAATCCAAGTCGTCAATAATATAGAAAACAAAGAAACACAAGTGCTCACGGTATGGAGGCGAACGTATGACAGACTGATCACGACACGAGCCGATAACGCAATGGCCACTCCCTCCCTCCCGCTCGGAACTACCTCACCTCCGCTACGTAACCCTTTTATTTTTCGAATTTATTGGTCATCATAATCTTCTTACATAATTCCATTTTTGTTTGTATTTATTATTCCAACTATTTGTGGAATTGTGTTATGTAGTGTAAATATATTTTTATTTTCAATATAATTGTTGTATTAAATGAAAAAACCCAAATATTTTCCCGTTTGGGAATTTTCCCGGGGTTTTTCCAAAATTTGGGTTTTTTCCGGGTAAAATCCCATCCCTAGTTGTGTGTACATCATCGTGTCTACGCACAGTCGCATTCTACCGTGACGGAACGAAACAGCATTACGTTATTAACACAACGTTTCTCGCTGCCACTTCGGCGGTAAATCGACGTAGCACTCGCCTATCCCCACCTAGACGCCCTGCTACGTGGTGCTACGAGTTACAGCGCTTGCTACGGGATTGGCTCAATGCAACAGGCGATAAGCCGCTAACGCACTTAAACCGGCGCGGCGTCCGCACAGTTGGGTTACTTGACCCACGTTATTTTGAAGTGCGGATATCTTTCAGAAATATAGTGCGACGTTGATGTACTTTTCAGTAGCTAGAGCTAACTATCTTTCCTCCTCGTCTTTTACCGTTATTCAGTAGTATTGCGCAAGCTTCGCTAGATACATGTGACCAAACGACAGAAAGGGGTCAATATGACCCAACCTTACTCTCGACGTCGTAGTTATAGGAGAAAAATTGTCAACCTTTTTTAATTTTTTACATACTTTTAGTTTAATTAAAAACAACTAAGTGAAAAATTAAAATAACACGTTCTTAGAAATAATTTTTGAAGTAGTAAACAGTAAAAATAAAAATCTGCAAATATTATGAAATATTGTTGAGGCTGTGTTCTGTAGAATATACCCGATGGAAACACGAATTGATAAAATTGGCTCGATAGAATAAATTCACAAAGTTACATATTTTTGTGTCATTTTATATTCTTTTCTAGGTTTTATTCATAAAATAAGTGATTTAATATTTTGAGTTATTTACCAAAATGATATTCATAGATAACTTGAGGTATTATAACCGATCGTTTTTATTTTATAACATCTATCAATTTTTTTAAAATATAATACGCGCTTTTTCTTGCCGCTTCGCTGTTATACCCGTCCCTTTTTTTTCTTTATTTATTTAAGGACTTATGACTAAAACATGACAAGTCCTATCATAGCCTAAACATACACAGACTTACACTTAAAATGTAAATAAAAATTTTAACTTGTAGTTAACGGCAAACACCGATGTATTATCATATTGTATACCAATATTGCTGCAAGTGAAGTAGGTTGACTTAGTATACTTTGAAAAGTTCCTATATCTAAACGGTTTAGGTTTAAAATGGACATCAATGTTTGCCGCTCTCCGGAGTTTTTTACGCATTCCGCCAACAAGTGGTGAACATCGTCAATCGTTCCACAGACATCACAATTAGGGGAGTCTACTTTATTCATCAGAAATGCAAATTTGTATGATGGAAAGTGGCCAGATCGAAGTCGGTGCATAGTTATTATGTAAAATCTACTTAGCTGAATGTTACCAAACCATGGAATTGGGATTGGTTCACATTGTATGGTTTTGTACCATATTCCCTTTTCTTTCGACCTTTCGTTAAAATATTCATTCCATTTTTGATATACTATCTTTTTGTACATATGTAAAGTTTCCGAATAGTTAGGTAAAATATTGAAATTGTCGCCCTCCATCCCTGCTAGTTTTGCCAATCGATCGGCTTCTTCATTTCCACTTAAACCAATATGCGCTGGAACCCACTGGAGTATAAGGCCAATATTAATACAATTAAGCTCATGAAGCTTTGCGAGTATCTTATAAGCTATCGATGTGCCTCTGAGCCCAGAGGCGCATCAAGCTATGTGCTGCAAAGCACTTCTGCTATCTGAGAAAATAACACATTTGCTAATTCCAAGACGACTTGTATACAGAATGGCTTCATAGATGGCTATTAATTCTAATGACATTATTGAGACTTCGGAAGAAACTGAGTAACCCTGTTTAATTTGATTTTGAGGACATTAATAAACTGCACCTTGTGTATTATCACTTTTAGACCCGTCTGTATAAATTTTGTGCCACCCTTCATATTTTCTATTTAACTCTGATAAAATGCTAAATCTTAATGAATTAATCTCATGTACCTTTTTAGATTCACTAACACTTTCTAAATGTACGACGATAATTTCTTCTATCTGGATATATGACAACCAGATATTTAATTGAAACATTTCTAATGGACGCGATGAATGAATATTATTTCCTCTCGTAATATTATATGAAGTACACAAAAGCGGTTTCTTTTTATTTGTCCAATAATTGTTGGTTAAACATTCATCATTTAATTCGCTAATTAATTGAATGTAGGTATTATTGTTGGAGTATAACGCTGGCCATCATTAAGAAGACTAATATTTTTTGTATTTTTGAATTAAGTCTTGTCAGCGCTGTCTCTGTCATTCGGTTTTATAATAACTTTTGTCATACAATGTTTATAAAATAATATATTATATTTTCACGATATTTATATTATTTCCACTGCGCCCGTGCTGCTAATCTCACATACTTATAATAATTATCAGCCCATGATTGTGCTTCGAGGCATAATTTGTACGCTAAATATTGTATTCTTACGTCTACCCGTCCCTTACCGTCGTACCGTCGAGAGAGCGAGAGAGAAGCGTTTGAAATACCTCCTCTTAACGATTCATTAGGTTAAGTTTCCTCAAAAGCATACAAGTTATACAAATTAATTTAATTGTGGTATGGTTTTTCGAAATCATTTTACATATTCGAATTACATTAATTTTTAACATGGGTCAACTTGTCAACTCACGATATTTACATTATTTCCACTGCGCCCGTGCTGCTAATCTCACATACTTATAATAGGTCATGTGCCTTATCACGGCAATGTGAATATTTTGTGGGAATAATATTATTTTGTTTAAAATATGGGTGAGTATTCTAACTCGGCAGTTACGATGGAGAAACTAAAAAGTACCATCAATTATCGTGACTGGGCATTCCAAATGCACAATATTCTCATATTAGAAAACTTATGGCATTGTGTTACCGGAAATCCTGAACCCGCAGAACCAGGTACGAGTACTGTTAGTACAAGTAAGAGCGCTGTAGAACAAGTCGTAAAGAGGAGAAGGCTCGAGCGCGACTTTGTTTAAGCGTGGAAAAGTCGTGTTAACCACACATTGTGCAGGCGAAGACTGCAAAGGATGTATGGGATGCTTTAAGACAGGCATACGACGATTCTGGTTTGCACAGGAGATTGACGTGCTTACGTACATTATGTTCGATTAAGTTAGAACAGTTCAATAGCATGGAGATTACGTTAATGAGATCTTGTCGCTTGCTGATCAATTGCGTAGCATGAAGAAACCTTTTGACGATGAATTTCTGGCTGCTATTATGTTTTAAGGGTTGCCTCAGGAGTATGAGCCCATGAATATGGCTCTGGAGCACTCAAGCATGGACATAACAACTGATATGGTAAAAACCAAACTTCTTCAAGACAAGCGATGGACAGGGAGTACTGGTGTTAGCAATGACTGCTTGTTTACACGTAATCGTGGTAGCAACAAGACCAGTTCCCGAGATATAAAGAAAAATGCTCCTAGTACATCGAGACATACCAAATTCTCGTCGAACGCGAATAAGCTGTGGTGCTGGAAGTGTCGATCAAAAGATCACGCCAAGAAGGACTGTCCTCAACTGGATCATAAAGTATCGACTTCTATGGTGTTGTCTGCACTTAACACTGACAGTTCTTGGATTTTAGATTCAGGTGCCACGGACAATATGTCTGGATGTCGAGAATGGTTCAAATCTCTCGATGAATCGTCGACGAAAGAGGTGTGTGTTGCTAATGGCAAGAAGTTAGTAGTAAGTGGTAAAGGTGACGTACATTTTACGGTTAACTTTCGTGGTAGTACGATAGATATAACTTTAAAAGATGTAATGTTTGTACCTGACCTTACTGTAAATTTAATATCTGTGTCTACTCTTGCTGAGAAAGGATTTTATTTTAATTTTAATAATAATGAATGTGAAATATTTAAAGATGGAAAAGTAGTTTTATATGCTAGGAAAGTTGGGAGAGTTTACAGACTTCAAACTGTCGGTAGAGTCAATCTGACAACGTCATCTACGTCTAAGGACATGATGTTATGGCATCAACGATTAGGACATCTTAATTTTGATAGCTTGGCATCACTTAGGAAGGTCGCTAATGATATTGATTTTCAGGTTACGACTCAGAAGAAAGTTTGTGATGTGTGTCTTAAGGGTAAGCAATCACGCGCTCCCTTTGTGACTAATCATAGTAAGCAGGTGGCGGACGCACGACTGGCGCTTCTACATAGTGACGTCATGGGGCCGATGCCGACCACTTCTCTCGGAGGCAAGCGCTACGTCCTCACGTTCCTAGACGACTACTCCAGGAAAGTTTTCGTCTATCCTATTGCGAAGAAGAGTGATGTGTGTAAGTACACTATTGAATTTATTAGATTGGTAGAAAACCAATGTAGTGCTACGGTGAAAGTACTGAGAACGGATAATGGCTCGAGTACGTTAATGCTGAGTTGACAAATTTTCTTAAAAAGAAAGGCATTGTTCATCAGCTGACGGTACTATATTCTCCGCAGCAAAATGCTTCGGCAGAACGCCTGAATCGAAGTTTACTCGATAAAGTTAGATGTCTACTGTACAATGCAAATCTCGATGACAAGATGTGGGCAGCGGCTGTACACACAGCGGCATTTCTTATTAACCGATCGCCTAGTTCGAGACTCTCTGGTAAGTTGCTAGAAGAGGTGTGGAGCGGTAATATAGTGAGCCTAAAGAACTTGCGTGTCTTTGGTTGCGAGGCATACGCACATGTAGATGACTGCAAACGTAAAAAATTAGACCCCAAAAGTAAGAGGCTAATCTTTATAGGTTACTGTGATAACGTTAAAGGATATCGTCTGTTCAATCCTGATGAGAATAAGATTGTTGTATCACGTGACGTGGTATTCAACGAATCTGTGTTTCCAGGCAGAAACTCTAAAATAGGGCCAAAACGCATGTTTGAACCTATTTATCTTACAGGAGGTGATTATGAAGAGGAGACTACGCCGGTTGAGGCGGAGCCAGAACCGAATTTCTTCGAGTCATCAGATTACCCACTTGAGGCGAAGACAGATGGAGTTCCTGTCGAATCACCAAGTCTTTCTGTTGAGTTGGAGTGTGAACGCGCGCCTAGTGAAGACTCAGTAGTGACGCCTGAATTGGCACCAGAGTCTACTGGTCAGCGATATAACCTACGTCCACGAATGCCTAAACCGGCTTGTAACGTCACTAACGTTAGTAATGTGACAGATCCTATAGAGCCGCGTACTGTCAGAGAAGCTATGAGTTGTGAAGATAAAGAGTTATGGCAGAAAGCCATGCAAGAGGAAATAGATTCTTTCGTCTTACACGGAGCTTGGGAAATAACTGATAAGCCAGTTGACAAGAACGTCGTTAAAAATAAGTGTATTTTTACACTTAAACGAGACTCTGATGGAAACATTACACGTTATAGGGCGAGCTTGGTAGCGAAAGGCTTTACTCAATAATATGGTGAAGATTTCCATGAAACTTTTTCACCGGTCGTTCGTCATTGTTCTATCAGATTGTTATTATCTTTGGCTGTGGAAATGAACCTTAACCCATTTACAGCGACCGATCGTTATAAAGATCAAAAAAATCTATTAAAAGTACCCCCAATTGAAACATATTACAAGTGGACTTTTATTGCTTGTTGTATATTAATCGTCGTGGTGATCGTTCGACATTGTTTTTGCGCTTACGTAAATATTATTTGTTTATAATTTCTAAGTAAATTTGTGTTTTAAGTTGTATTGGCGGATTTAACTTCCACAATGTGTTAAAATCGGTAAGTTTTTATAAAATTGTTTGTGATTGCAATTATTTTTATTGATGTTTTTTAAAAATTTACAACCTGTCTTACACATTCATGAAATAAAATTTGGTTTTTGTACAATATTTTAGTATAAAAAATGATGATAGATTTTATGATCTTTATAACGATCGGTAGTAATATGGGGGTGTTATTTGTTACTTTCAGGCCAAGACTTACTAAGATGTTGTCGCTCAATTAAATCATCGATTAACTAGAGCAATAAGATGACGATGCCCTATTTCCAAGAAATTTGACTATTTTACCACCAGAAAAGGCAAATGCTGCCACAGACGAAGATTCGGGTGATGAAGAGTATGTTACTTTGAACAATCTCCCAAGTATGTTATAGAACTTTTATTTTGATCGTAAATGTTTTTCTCATGCGCTGAGTTGTTCTTATATATCAACTTACATTTTTCTAGGTTCTCAGCTAAAAGCACCTGCACAAAATGATTACGGGTCCGCTGACAGTGATGAAGACGACGAACCTCTGTCTTCTTTAGCCAAAAGGCGTCGCGCCACAGAGGAACCTCCAATTGAAGAAGCTGAACCTGAGCCATCGACATCTAGTGCAGATCAAGTAATTAGCAACACGCTTTTAGTCGTTCCTTATATTGAGCCAACCCAACTGTATCAAATACTCTGTCATATACTTGGTGAAATCGCCATAACCCGCGCGACCAACTACAATGGCAAGAAAACCATGGACGAAAACACCTTCAGTCACCTTTATATTTCGAGTGTATGTTTGATGATGGCGTTATCGAATTGTTGGTCAAGTACACAAATATTTACGCCATTCAAAAGAAATAAAGTTGACAATGTGACATTGAGTGAGATGAAATGTTGCCTCGGCATACTTCTGTACAGCGGCTACATCGTAGTTCCTCGAAGAAAAATGTACTGGGAGAAATCATCGGACACAGATTTCAGTATTGTATACAATGCCATGTCAAGGGATAGATTTACATTGGTGGCAAGAAATGCTATTTTTCTTTATTATCTCACTGTCTGGACATGGCTACACACAATGCCTGGCAACTGTACAAAAGTGATGGTGGAGAGTACAATCACCTTACTTTCGGAGAATAGTAGCCAGGGGTGTACTAGAAACATATAAAAAAGATAAACGCAGCCCTTGTCCATCTCCACGATTATAAGGAAACTTCTAGCTATGATAAAATCGATCATATCGTAGAATACAAGGACATCCAGCTCAGATGTTGGATATGCAAAAAAAATACCAACTTCACTTGTCAAAAGTGTAATATTAATTTACACCCAAAAATATGTTTTACAACCTACCACTCCTACATAAGTAAACTAATTTGTAAATAAAAAGATTTTGAAAACAAAATAAAGCCTTTTTTCATAAAAACATGTCTGTTTTATTTCATTCAAATAGAATATTATCGCTAAACGGTAAACTGGTTCTTGTATGAGCGTTGACCTACCCGCCTACTACTACTGATCGTTATAACGATCCACATTTTCCGAGCTTTCCAGAAAACTATGTTTTTTTTAATTATTTTTTCGTTGTTACTATATACATCAAGGTCACAATATCTAAAAATTATGGAAATACGAGACAAAAAATAGTTTCAGTAACAAGTGGGTTAAGATTGATCATTTGGATTTACAAACAGCATTTCTAAATGGAGACTTGCGTGAAGAGATTTTTATGCAACAACCGGAAGGTTTCAAATGCCTTAGGAGAGAGAACAAAGTCTATAGACTACGAAAGGCTGTTTATGGGTTGAAACAAGCATCGCGATCTTGGTATCAAAAGGTAAAAGATGTCTTACTTTCCTTGGGATACAATCAATGTAAACAAGAGGACTGTATATTTACTAAGAGATCTGGTGAGTCAATTATTTATATTGCTTTGTATGTTGACGATTTTTTCGTGTTCTATAATGACAAACATTTGGCTGATACTTTGAAAAGTTCATTGTTAAAAGTTTTTAAACTCAAAGACTTAGGACCGGTACGGAATATGTTAGGTATTAAAGTAGAACGTGATGCAACTTCCATTAAACTTAGTCAGGAAAATCGGATTGACAAGTTGTTAGATCGTTTTGGCATGACGGACTGTAAGTCTGTAAAGTTTCCCATGATAACTAACATTAGTTCTGTCAGTGAGAGTACTTGTAATGCTACGAATAACATTGTAAATAAGTTTCCTTACCAAGAGTTGATTGGTAGTCTAATGTACCTATGTGTAACTACACGCCCTGACATTTCGTTTGCCGTGTCATATTTAAGTAAATTTAACAGTTGTTATACGGAATTCCATTGGATTCAAGCTAAGCGTGTACTGAGATATCTAAAAGGTACAAAGCATAAAGCCTTAGTGTTTAAGAAATCAAATTCAAATCCCATTCTTGAATGATATTCTGATGCGGACTGGGCTTCAGACCCTGATAGAAAGTCATACACGGGTTATGTGTTTAAATGTGGTGGTAACTCGATATCTTGGGGTAGCTACAAACAGTCGTGCATAGCGCTTTCGTCCACCGAGGCGGAGTATTGTAGCTTGAGCGAAGCGAGCAGAGAAGCGGTGTTCCTGCAAGCTTTAGTTAAGGAATTGTTAATAACGACTAGTTGTAAAATAGTAATGTATTGTGATAATCAATCTGCTATTCAGCTTGCTACCAATCACACTCTACATAGAAGGAGCAAGCATATTGAAATTAGATTTCATTTGGTTAGAGATATGATTGATAGATTTAACGTTGAAATTGTATACATCCCTACGGATGAGATGACAGCAGATATATTCACGAAGCCCCTGGGCTGTGTCAAGCACGAGATGTTCACGCGTCTGCTTGGAGTGGCTTGAAGCCATGATGCCCACGTTATGGGGGGGTGTTGGAGTATAACGCTGGCCATCATTAAGAAGACTTATATTTTTTGTATTTTTTAAATTAAGTCTTGTCAGCGCTGTCTCTGTCATTCGGTTTTATAATAACTTTTGTCATACAATGTTTATAAAATAATATATTATATTTTCACGATATTTATATTATTTCCACTGCGCCCGTGCTGCTAATCTCACATACTTATAATAATTATCAGCCCATGATTGTGCTTCGAGGCATAATTTGTACGCTAAATATTGTATTCTTACGTCTACCCGTCCCTTACCGTCGTACCGTCGAGAGAGCGAGAGAGAAGCGTTTGAAATACCTCCTCTTAACGATTCATTAGGTTAAGTTTCCTCAAAAGCATACAAGTTATACAAATTAATTTAATTGTGGTATGGTTTTTCGAAATCATTTTACATATTCGAATTACATTAATTTTTATCATGGGTCAACTTGACCCAACGCCGGGTTAAAACAACCAACTAAAAAACAATGGACAAGTCGTTATCAGACTTGGAAATGGATCTGTTGCATTATCTAATCCGATGCCACCTAACTTCATCACAGCTCGTGGGAAAAGGAAAAGACGGGATGAATTCTCTGCTGAGTTTCAGATGTTTAAGGATGAAATTAAGAAAATGTTTGCAGGTATGATGGCTAAACAGAAAAGTGAGTTTCAAAAAAATGCCGCCACCTTAAAGGAAATACAACAGACGAATAACAATATAGAACAATCCGTGTCATTATTGTCGTCACAGAACGGAGAACTTAAAAAGAAGCAACTTTTAGAAGCTCAATGCAAAGAAAACGGAAAATATATAACTATGTTGGAAAGCAGGATTGAGGACTTACAAAGAGATAGCCGTAAGGCAAGTTTTGAATTAAAAATATACCCAAAAAGACTGGTGAAACAAAAGTAGACCTCGTCGACATGGTGATTTGTTTGACAAAAAACATAGGCTGTGAAATAAATAAGAATGACATAAAAGATGTATCAGAGTTCGTAGCAGAAATGAAAAGGCACAAAACACACTGGTAGTGGTGGAGACAACGTCTACCATATTGAAGAATGACATCCTTACAATGAGTAAATAGTTTAATGTCAAACATAAACCCAAGCTTTGTGCAAAGCATCTTGGTTTTAAAACCTCTGAAGACATCTCAATTTTCTGTTCTAGGATATCATATTTACGTCGACGATCGTCACAATTTTCCATATTAATTTGGCCTATTTAAAGTATTGTCTTTACTAGCAAGACCTAATAATTACTGGAATCAATCTTTCAACTAGCTTAAACAGCTGTGAATTTTCCGCCAAAAGAGACTTTAGCTACATTACTCTGTTTTTGGCGGCGCGAAAAGTTATTAAAATTGGTGATATTGTGAAGAAATATCGCTGAAATTACCACGAGTTCCCGAGTTGAAGCACAATTTTATTGTGTTCGTTTTACGGCATTCTGAACTGTTGCTCGTAAAAAATCGGGCGCTAAATTTGCGTTTTTTTTTTTAATGCTAGCTTTTAAGACTTGCCAGCAAGATTTACTACATTTACGTAGTAGGTCTTTTACTACAATAAGAATTTGTCTGCCAACGCTAATGTCATCATTTTTTATTAATTTATACCAAAACATGTTTCGCACAAGTCTTAGCCTTTCGCTGAAACTATCCACAGCGCACGGCAACGACCCCGCCGGTTATAAAAGTAGGTAACGATTCTTTCGTCATCGTTTTACAATCTATTCCCACATCAAGGCTAGTTCATACACCTTTGTATGAACTAGCCTAATTTTTGTGCCACGAGTCGACGCTTCGACGTCGCTTTGAAACACAAGAACAGTCTGACAAAGAACATATTATTTATTATTATAGAAAACCAAAACACGTAATTGACAAATACAGGCAAGGGTTGTAAATATAGTTATTTTTCATTTTAAATGTTCTACTATATGTGACTAATTTAGATAACACAAAACACATAATTTGTCACGTTAACTAGCTTTGCCATTAATTATAAGAAAAACATTTTACTAAAACGGCATACGTGACATTTTTTTTGTAAATTTTTAAACCTATTTTTTGGGGTAATAACACCTCTTAAAGCAGCAGGTAAAAAATTTAAAAGACATGGAATTCATAACTCATGGAATACATTTCATGATATTCACAGATATCAAAAAATATTACAGACGCACACAACAACAACAACAGATCAATCTACATTACTTGCCACTTGTCCTTTTGATACTTTTTACAGAGATATTTATATACCTAACCTATGGATGAACCTTTACTTTCATATGGGACCGCTCCTACCCTTACCACACCCAAATTGTATCGTTGGAAAATAAAACTATGCAAAAAACTGTGCTCAGAGTGTTCTCCTGTGCTTCTAAGACCAATGAAGACTGAAGACTATTTAAGACTATTTTGATATGTGCAAATATACCTCCCTTTACAGATACTTATACTTCTTTAGAAGGTAAGCCTTTGTATTAATGTGAAAAAGCAATAACAGAGTATAATAATAATAAAATGAAAAGATGTACGAGTAGTAATAGGATGAAAAATATTACGTAACATTCATTTTTAGAGGAACCGAAAAACGTCAGACTAATAGGAGAAATAGCTTAGCTCTAAATGTATCATAAAAACACATTATAACCCTAACGAGTCGGTATATATCAAAATAAGACTTTATCAACTAACCCACTTCAAAGAATACAAAAGAAATACCAACATATTTTCGAAGTTAAGTTTTGTTTATCTCCGCACCTACTTTATAGATTATGAGCCACAAGCTTCGATCATCTATACACAAGGGTTTCCATTCTCCCCCAATCTTAAACACTAGCACAATAATAAAGCTTCCTACATATAATAAACTATAAAATGCGTTTCTGTAAGGATGACCCAATGGGCTTGAACACTAAGGGTAATGTATCATACGACGACGTTGGGCGCAAGGCAACAAAGAACGTGTATAAAGTATAAACGTAGGACGAAAGAGTCTGCTACAATAAAAGCTTGTGTAACGTGAATCTGGTCTCTTTGAAGCAATAAAGTGTGAAAAGTGTGAGCCTATGTAGTAGAAGTTTCCATCGTAACGCATTTCACCTTAAACTAAACATAATATACGAGTAATTGAATACTACGCAAAGTTTCTAAAATAGTTTAATGATTTGCTTATGGTTTGTACTTAACAGATTTACTAGCGACCGTCCGCTAATTCTTCCGTGTTTCGTTATGGTTAGATGGTATGATTCCATCTACAATTAACCCATCTAGGGTTAGATAGTATAAATGGGACTTATTTAAGGAAAAAGCAGTCGTATGTTCAAATAATTTGGGATGCAAAATTAATTATATAAGACTAGCTTTTGCCCGCGGCTTCTATCTACAATCTATAGGTGTATGTGGTGGTATAGGGATGGCCTACCCACTAAAAACCTAGTACCAGGGATGTTACGGTACTACCATCCCTTATATGCCATGAGGATGGCCCATGACCACGAACAGCAAGCGCCGAGTTAAACCTACTTTTATAACAGGAATATACTTACTGGGTGTTATCTTCCCAGGTTCCAGAAAGCTTTCCGACTCTGGTTCGTCTATGCCACCGTTCAAGAAACGTTGCTCCACTTCGATGAAATGGCCCATAGTCACTATGGTCACCGCAAAGTACACCTGGTAAAGAAAAGCTTTTGTTTATTTTCCGCATACCACACATGTTTCTTAGTTTTTACTTTGCTATTAAGGTATACTGACCCACTGCTGGGTATAGATCGCGATAAAGATCAAATAAAATAGCTACAATTGATTGTCATTTATCGGCTTAATCACTTATTGTGTATAAACAAAAACAACAAAAAAGAATTAGCAAAATAGGACCAGCCGTTCTGAAGTGATGCGCGTACATACAATCGTGGCAATTGATTTTTATTAATACAGATAGATAGAGAAGTGGGGTGTCTGAGGTTTTGAGCTATACAATTATCACGTTGTATTAGCGAGCAGCACAGGACCGGTCCTTGTAGATATCCGAAAAGGCCTATGTCCAACAATGGACGTCCTACAGCTGACAATGATGATGATGATGATGATAAAATAGTTTCATGAACATCTGGGTTGAGGCAAACCTTACGTTTTCGATAAAAAAAATACATTAGACCACTGCATAGAACCAGTAGTGGATTCATGAAATATGTCCTCGATCCAACATTATCATATTATAATATCGCCGCTCACATTTTTCAGAAAGGACACTCACTCATGGTAAAGCGGCAGACTAACTTTATGCATAGGTTTAGCGTAGATCGGTCAGTGCACATCAAAGGGGTTGATATTAAACTTTGTCTCTATTTTCAGCCAACAGCAACCACACATTATGAGCACACACTGTTTCAACTACATAGACTACTTAAATGAAAACATTACTTAAGTACTCTGTACTCTCTCATAATGTAGTAGATGCTGGAGTTGTGAGAAAGTAGATAGAAACTGGTTTTTGCTTGGATGCTTTCGAGCACCAAGCCTCGAATTTAAGCCAAGTTTTCAAAGATTTCTGACAGAAAGAACCATTGATATTAAAGAGGCGTATGTATTATTTAAAAGTAATAAAAAATAGTAATTAACAAAAACGCTAAGGTTTGTCATAATTTGACTGCATTCGCTTTGAGATGATTATGATGATAGATAGGTTTAGAATATTTTAGCAAGAAATGTGGATAAATAATCAGAATTATTATGTAACTACGAGTATTTTGTCTGCAAAACAATGTTAAAGTAACAATTATGAAAGGCAAATGTTTCGCCAACTAACTTTAACCCACCACGCTGGCCCAATGCGTGTTAGTGGGTTTTAAGGCGAGTCCTTTCGAGCGCTTCTCTTTCGCTCTCTCGACGGTACGGTACGAAACGGGAATAATAACGAAGCCGCGCAAATAGACGCGTTTTATAGGTTTTTATAGGTTTTTTACCTATACAGACTTCATAGGATTTATCGAATTAGCAGGTTCTCTGTAGTAATTCAAAATAAATATTAACATGTTTTACTTTTATTTAATAAAAGTCTAAAACGAATCATTTCTTACATTTTTTTAAAATTTTCGACATAGTTTTAACATTGGCGGCCTGTATTCGGGATTTTTATAACCTAATAAATAAATAAAAAAAATACAACTGTGACCGCGCACTGATCAGTGCTCAATAAATTGATTTCTATTGTGTCTAGTACCGCCGCGTTTAAGTGTTAATGAAAATTATGAATGCAGTTCCTGGGGAGTTTAGACATAATTATAATCAAGGACAGAGTGCCACACTTTTACTTCTGTTCATAGCTATTTTATGCTTTAATGGGCCACCCAAAATGGGCACGCGCCCGGTTTGACAAACAAGGCAGCCGTAAATGTTAAGAGGCTTAAGGTGTGAAGAGGCGAGCTTCCTACGCAGTCCCCTAGCAAAATTCCTGTAACACCCGTAAACTGTACCTACCTCATTCGCGACCAACGCATAATTATAAGGCTTGTGATGTGGACGTCTTTGCTGATAAGCCGCAGATATTCAAGCACAAAATATTGCGGTCTTTTGCATTGGCACCTTGTTGATCTGTTTTTCAATTATTAAGCTATACTTAGTTTTATTACAGTAAATTATTGTTATTTAATTTGTTAGTTAATTTTTTGTCTCATTCGAATCGAATATAGTATTGATACCCACAAACAATAGTATTAAGTAAGTAGTAGTAAGTAGTTTTATTAAAAAAACTGTAATCCACGTTGCATGCCGTGGCAGCCTCTAATTGAGACGACACTTAGCTAAGTCCATATTATGTTCTATCTCATTATACTATTCAGTTTCTAGTGCCCCTTCTTCTTTACAGATAATTGCCATTTTGGCAGATACTGCTAACGCGTCTGCGATTCCTCTGGTTTTGCGGGTGTCCATGAGCGGCGGTTATTACTTTCCATCAGGTAACCCGCTTGCTCGTTTGCCTCCTTATTAAAAAAAAAACTTAAATGATCTAATTTTATAAACTATTTTATTATACTTACTTACTAAAAACTATAGTCATTTATTTAAATTCAATTTGCAATATATCAATATGATTTTGAGTTTGTGATATTTACCATAGTGTACAAAGCTGATGCGTAACATCCCCGACGCAGGCTGCGCCAGCAACAGCAAGACTGGATGATGGGCATGGCTTCCTGCAACCAAACGCCATTGCTATAAATATTGTTTATTAAGAAATGTTAATGAAATAAAAAAATATAATAATTTGGGGATAAGCATTAACATCGATCAGAGAATTTGATAGTTTTAAATAGGCTGTTGGCACATTAAATCTATACTATAATATTATAAAGCTGAAGAGTTCGTTTGCTTGAACGCGCTAATCACAGGAACTACTGGGCCGATTTAAAACATTCTTGCAGTGTTAGGGTGCGTCCACATCTGGCGAATGCGCCGCTTGCGAGCCGCGCGCGCGCGCATTTTAAGCTCGCGCGCGGATCGCGCGCAGCACGCGCGCACTATACAAGCATTTCATGAGTTGCGCGCCAAACAACGGCAGCAACAGCACGCGTGCAGAGCGCGCGCGGCGCGCGCGCGGCTCGCAAGCGGCGCGCGAGCTGCGCATTCGCCGCGCATTCGCCAGATCATTCGCCAGATGTGGACGCACCCTTAGATAACCCATTTATCGAGGTAGGTTATAGGCAATAATTTGTTTAGGTAGTAGTACGGGTACGGGTAGTAAGCCGTGCGAACCCGGGGCGGGTCGCTAGTTGTATAATAAACTAGTGGCCCACCCACGACTTCGTCCGCGTGTAGGTATCCCGTGACAAAGTAGAATGGGCCGAATGGTACCCTGGGGCCCATTCCTAAATGAATAAGAGAATACCAAATGTGTCAAACAATTACAATGCGATCCAATTGCGATTCAATTATGCCATTCGTAAATTAGCAGACTTGGGCCCCTGATAGTTACATGCCCAATAGTTATGATTGTAGTGTCGCTTGAAATTTTTTACCAAGACGAACAACATTTACTATATGGGCACCAGTCTCAGATCTGGTTGCGTTCGGAGATAAACGTACATCAATATTACTACTTATCTATGTGTGAAAATGAGTACAGTTGTAATATTTTCTGCATTTCTGTTCATGTTTTTATTTTTAAAAAACAGTTTTATGATACCCTACGCCAAGCTCGACTCCCTTGTAACCCATCAGAGCCAGAATTTTCCTTCACGCAAACCTTATCCTGACAATTACGAACACAACAAAAAAGAATCGGCTAAATCGGTCATGCCGTTCTGAAGTGATGCGCGTACAAACATTTCGGCACTTGATTTTTATTAACAAAAATGTAAACCCTTCAGAGGTTTAAAAAAATATTGATACTATTTTCAAACAAAAAAAACACCAAGTAAAAATATCAGATAGTACAGCGTTTACAGCGTGATTTAGAGGGAGAAAAAAGAAATGGCTCCTGAGTTTCTTGCCAGGTTTTCCTCAGTCGAAGGAAAATCCGAACTGGTGGTAGATTAGTTAGGTAGGTAGATTAGGTTGGTAGGTGGATTAGTTAGTTAGATTCGCTTTTAAGATTTAACTACAAGTTAGTTAAGTGTTACTTTTGTTTTTGACGCCAATAAGTGCCTGTAAAGGTTTATGTTGAATAAATGATTTTGATTTTAACATAGAGGAGATTTTAGATTCGAGGCCCGCTATCAGACCTAAAAAGATTATAAGAGGATACATATTATGTATTGTAGGATGTGGTGTATTGTGTTGTTAGCGAGAAATGTTTGTCAAACATAACCTATGGGTGCCGGCCAGATAAGTAAAATCCTGCTTAAAGACGTCATATTTGTGGCCATACCCTCATCAATTTCTAGTCCATACGGGTTTACTAAATAAGTAATTAATTAGCTGGGCTTTTCGCAGATATGTTACATGAAAAGAGCTTTGGTTTTTGATGGCGAGAACGTCTCGTGGACGAAGTAGCAAGCAAGCCGGTCTTAAATGAATGAATAAGGTAAGACATGTGAAAGAGTAATATAATAGGGCTTAATTACAGAACGGTGTTTCAAGTTAACCGCGTGTTTAACGAAGGTTAAAAATATTGCATCTCTTTCATAAACTATTGGTGAAAAAGTGTGAGCATCTGTTGTTTTTGAAACTGTCTTACTTAATACATAGTTTTTTGGCATGGCAGATGGTGTTAAAACGCTTAAAGAAAGTAATTGTTAACAACTGTCCAAATTTGTTGCACCGTAAATAGATCTCACACATTTTTTTGTAGTGTTGTAAAGTCGTGAAATTTCAACAGTTTCCCCTTAGTACTGTCATGTATTTCAGCATTAAAAACACAAACAATATGTCAAAAGCTCTTTGTTAGTATAACCTTGTAAACTTTGGTATGATAATATGATTCCAGATATCTTATCTTATCTTATCTAGTGGGGTCCTGCAGAGGTCTTCCTCTCGCAGCAGCACGTCGACCCATTGGGATCTTTTGTGCAACCCAGTCCTATCACCTTGCCTCCTCAGTAAAGATAATTGCCATAAGCTCAGCAATATCTTTGAGGGCGAAGAGCCTAAAATCTTCTGGTTTCGGGTAGGCCGATCCCAGAAGATTCATTCTTTCATCACATGCCCTGCACAGGTTGTCTGTCTGTCTGTGATTCCAGTTAATAGTAATAGCTATTATTTTTTAAATTTCACTGGAGAATACCCGACATCCTAGTAGTATTAACACTGATCTGGTCATTTAAAATTGATAGGTGTTGGAAAAATTTTCACGAGCAGGATTCGAACCCTCACTCACCCTTCTGGAAATCCGGGCCAGGTGCTCTTTCCAGTTGAGCTACCGTGGACTTTGCTCGGATTTTGATGTCGTAGTTTGTTGACATTGAATGGGCGCCTTTGGCTTCCAAAGTAAAAAAGTAAAATAGATTGATCAATTTCGGCGGGCTGAATAAGTTCACGGTAGCCCAACTGGAAGGTGCACCTGCCTCGGATTGCCAGTAGGGTGCGGGTTCTAATCCAGGTCGTAAAAATTTTTTCAACACCTTTCAATTTGTAATTTGTTTGCAACGAAAGCGTTAAAATTATAAAAAACAACATTTATAACATTGCTGGTCATTTAGCTATCGAGAATTCCAAGATTTTTGCACGTGTTATTGTATTTTGACTGTTTATGCTATTTTGTAACTTACTTGTACTTATTCAAATAGAAGTACAGCCTTCGTTGTGATTAATTTATAATTCTAAATTACATTGAATTAGCAAGTCAGTCAACTACATCTGCAGCTGAAATGGTAATGAAAAGTCGACATAGAATAACAGTATCACGGGTGATAACAGACAACCATCCATTTTTGTTGAGTTAAACTCATTCAGTTGGGGTATTTAGCTGTCATTGTTACGTAGTTAGTATAGATCTGGAACAATGACGCCGCGTTCAGGCCCCTGGCCTTTGCCCTGGCCGAGCTACGTGCCGACTACTGACAAGCCATTAGAAGCAAAATAATGTGATTCTCCTTCCATTATTAAACATTTCGGTACAGCCTAAACAATTCCTTGCATTGGTATTTTTAATTAAATGTAAGTTCTGACATCGTTTTCTAAAGTTTACGCAAATACTACACATTTTTACGATAACGTTAATTCTTTTTTTTATACCGATGTACAGTAAGCTAAATTGACGTAGGTAAAGTTATGTAAATATGTTTAAAAGTATTTCGTTTCAGTATGTTCTGAGCTTATATTTGATGTAGACTCCTTTTTAGGTTTCCGTACCTCAAAAGGAAAAAACGGAACCCTTATAGGATCACTTTTGTTGTCCGTCTGTCGTGTCTGTCAATACCTTTTATCTCCGGAACTGCAGGTATCTAGTTGAAATTAAAACAATATAATGAAGCTATGGAAAAATCAAAGTCCTTTAGGAAAGTGTCAAGTTAAGAAAGAGACCAACTAAGAAAGAGCCGAGTTAAAAATGAGACCAGTTAGGAAAGTGTCAAGTTTAAGAAAATGACAAAGTCGTCCGGAGGGGAGACGAGTTGGAAAAGTGTCAACTTTGCAAAAGTGACCAACAAAGAAAGAGCCGAGTTAAAAATGAGACAAGTTAGGAAAGTGTCAAGTTTAAGAAAATGACGAATCGTCCTGAGGGCTAAGTAAACGTAAATAAAATATACGGCCGTTTATGCCGCAAAAAAACGTATATTTCGACACCGATATATATTTTAATGGAATCAAAATTTATAGGGTAATTTCCGTTGACCTAGAACTATGAAATCCGGCAAGTATTACCGTCATAAAGTTCAAGTATAGGGAAAAATCTGAAACTATATATTTTAAATTAAATCATAAAAAACAGGGTATCTATTCCAAAAAAACATATTTTTAGATACTCTCAAGAGAATCAAAATTTATAGGGTATTTTTGGTTGACTTAGCACTATGAAATTTGGCAAATATTACCGTCTTATACTACAAGTAGGTAAGTATAGGAAAAAACCTGAAAACTATATGTTTGTAATTAAATCATTAAAAAATAAGGTCTTTATGCCAGGAACGGCGCGACGGTCCAAATTTTGATTTGAGTTAACCGTGTCATGTGCATATACAGATTTTTTATTATTTTTTATAATAATATAATTTTCGATTTTTGACAAAGAATGAAAAAAAAATTGTTATAATAGGCACCTACAAATTTGTACGGAACCCTCGGTGGGCGAGTCCGACTCGCACTTGTCTGGTTTTTTACACTTAATTACTTTCGCATGCTCGAAATGCTGTGTCTCACAAACGTCCATAACGTGTGCGTTCGGGTGCAATAATTATATATTTGAATGTCATAAAAAGGAGGTCGCACTAGTGCCAACAAGGTTTATGCAAATAGTCAAGTCGATCCCTACCTCCGTTTTAAGAAGGTCCTGCACGAAATTGTGAAAATTTACGTATTTTTAAGTCACTTATAATATGCGCTGAATTAGAATAACTTATGTAAGTTAGCCTGATCATTGCACAAGGTCATGGCCTTGTTGAAATTTGAAACAAGTTCTTTAAACAAACAATACATAAATCTAATGACTCCTACAAATATATTTTTTTTTCGACAACTTTCTTAATTTTACGCATGAAACAATCATTCTTACGTGAACATATTTGTATTGATATGCCGCAGGACACCCCCTTCTTTAAAAAGTAAATATTAATTTTTAACACAAGCGCGTGATGGTTTTGCACATTTCGCAGAAAAAAAATTGACTTTGTAAAAATTTCGTAAATAACCGGCTATTTATGTAGAAATGCATCAGCATGAAAACTATATTAAAGATACAAGCCTAGTAAATGTATCGCAAAGAAGAATATTTAAAAAATTGTTTCATCTCACAGGTACTATTTCAGGAACTATTAAACTTTTAGCAGATTATTGTTGAACGTTGTATGTATTACGGGCGAACCTTGTTTGTTTGCGCATTTCACTACGGCTATAGGTTACAATAATTCAATTTGTTCCGCTATAATGAATCGTTTCGAATAAGTTTGAGCAGGGACGCACTGGGTAATTTATTATTCAATAAACTGAAGTGCTGTCGAGATTTTCGCTAATTAATAATATCGTACTATAGCTAAAGATTTTGGCTATTTACATAGCGATTCAATAAGATTTATTTTATAGATTAGATCACCGACAAGATTAACATTATAAGAAGTTGACAACATTACATAAAAAGGGCTGCTTTTTAGAGGTTTGGTTTTAAAATTGGCAACACTGTGTCTAGTGATTGTTAATTTGACAGTTGGCGGTATATTTGTGGTCAGCACGATTTGCTATTTCACAATGAGTGGACTTACTTCAGAACACCGCTTCCAAATAGTGCAAATTTATTTTGAAAATCATGCTTCAGTTCGCCAAACTTATATACCGTGCCTTACGTCCATTTTACGGTCGACATAATCGTTCATCTGAGTAAGTTATTCGGAAAACCATGGATTGTTTTCGTACTACGCACACTCTAGTTGATAATACGCAAAGACGCAAAACAGTGCGCACAGAAGAAACTTATTAGTGCTGTGGAGCGTAGTGTTGAAAAGGACTCGAATGAGTCGATTCGCCATCGTGCACAGCAATTGGAGCTGTGCCCATCCACTTTATGAAAGCTTTTGCGGAAAGATCTTGGCTTGCGAGCTTACAAGATCCAACTTGTGCAAGAGTTGAAACCGCATGACCACTGAAAACAATATTCACTTTTTCAATGCAAAATTTTGTTCAGCGATGAGGCTCATTTTTTGTTGAACAGCTACGTCAATAAACAAAATTGCCGAATTTGGAATAAAGAAAACCCAGAAGCCTTTGTTGAGACGCCCTTACATCCAATAAAAGTCACTGTTTTGTGCGCTTTATGGGCAGGTGGAATCATTGGCCCATATTTTTTTTAGACGAGGTATCATCAGAATATTACCGCATAATTTTGCGTAATGGACCAGTGAGCTGGCTTCCACGATCGTGTGATCTCACACCTATGGATCTCTTTCTTTGGGGATATGTGAAATCACACGTCTACGCAGATAAACTACAGACGTTGGACCAGTTGAAAGTTAACATTCGCCGCATTATTGCCGATATACTGCCCTAGTTGCTCGTAAAAGTGGTCGAAAATTGAACTTCCCGATTACGCTTCATTCGAACCAGCCGTGGCCACAATAATGAAATAAAATTCATTTTTACTAGTTTTATTTCATTTAACATTTGTATACCTACCTCTAAAAAAATATGAATAAATGAAACCTTATTTAAACGTGATGCATAACAAAACAACAATAAATTAATGTGAAAAGTGGGCAGCAGGAATATAAACTTAAAAGTTATGTAATATTTTATATATAAAAAAAATATTATTGAGACTGGTTTTTTGGAGACAGTGAATAAAATTTGCTTAATGAATCGCTTAACTACATCGGCGGACTTAGACTTATTATGTTAAGGTTACACGTACGTTTAAATAAGGAGATAGAACTGTATGGCTTACCAAAAATGAAGAAAATGTAAGTACTCGTAGATGGTTCATTAAATAACACACAAACACCAAGATGAAGATTTATTTGTTGATTTTTTTTTTATACTAAGCCCGGCAAAAGACCCCACTCCACCTGATGTTAAGTGGAAATGAGGTCCAGGCGCGAGGACAACTGGTGCAGCGTAAGAGACGTAGCATCAGTCATCCTCACTCTGCCGGCCCACAAAGTGCTTCTTCACGCCTCGTTTGATCGCCTCGTTTTATCAACTGCCATCAATATAATATTATCATATTTTATCCCATAACTGGGCCAAGATCTCTCCCAAACCATTCCACTTCTCTAGACCTTTGGCTTGACCCCTATGCATTTTTAAAGGCATCGATATGATCCAGACTACGCTAGTACCGCCGACCGCGACAAGAGCGAGACGTCACCCGTTTTGAGACCTCCTAACTCTAAAGTGTGATGGATGACGTAAAAGCCCACTTCATCTAGCGTGTGCGGTTTGCCCATCCCTTTCAACTCTGGTTGTTCTTCCGTTTTCTACCAACATCAGCATCAAGTCTCTCTTAGTATGCAGTATGATATTTTCTTACTCTGTCTATGCGTTTGAAACCGATACTGCGTTCCATTACCCTCTGGCAAATCCTGGACTCTTAGGTCAGTCAAAGTCTGTCTCTGCACACCATACATTCGAACTGACAGGATACAATGTCCTTTACATATTGTTCGTTTAGGAGTGGTTTGTTTTTGACCGGCATACACATCAATCTAATTATCTGTAGAACACATTAAACGTAGAGTGCACGGCGGCATCCAATGCATTGTTCAGACAAATATAATGAAGATTGAATGATGACAGTTTATGTAGACTGTTACTTAACGCACTTCTGATTAATGGTTATTTAATTATGATCAACTACCAATTGATGAAATAAGTTTTGTTACACCAAAAGGGTGGAAAATATGAAGCCGATAGCGGTGGTTTATAACGGAAAAAGAAATGGAATTTATAAGGGAAAGTGAGCAATGAGCAATTGATTAAATTACTTTTACCTGTTCTTTGTTAACAAATCCAAACTACCGAATGCAATATTTCTCGACTTACACCTCATAACTCAGCTAACTATACCAGCATATCAGTACCAATAAAGTTTGGTAAATCCAACAATTCTACGCCATTTTCCAACTCAGGATGGTTAGTGGCTAAAGGTTATGGGCAAAGTAATTATAACTAAAATATTCATTTAATTAGTTGATCATGCGTGACCTCATACTGCTTAGATAGAAATGTGATATTAATGATCAAAACATCTAAATATGTAAGTATTCAGATAAACACTTACAGCTCTGATTAGTTAATCATATAGTTATATTATAATATAGTTGTTAATCATATAGTTATATTATATTATAATATAGTTATATTAATAGTAAATATCTCAACATTAAACAGTTGGTCGATAATATTTAATAATTTCGACAAGGTTATCTAAAAGAATTCGCTCTAAAAGTACCACATACCAAGAAGTTTAAAACCAAACGGTGATAGTGAAAGGACAATGCCCACGGCCCATACATTTGAAAACCTGACAATGAGTTAGCTTGTATAAAATGATCTTGATAACTATTACTATTACATTACCGTTTGTTGGTCTAAATTCAGATTTTTTATGGAAAGCCAGAATTATATGAGATAAAGTTTAAAAATAACAATTTTAAGTTTGTGGTTGGACATTGTTTTTTTAAAGATTTTCGGCGACATCGTAGCTCATTATTTATATTTCATTTTTGTTCAATTAATCATCCATAATACATATTTATCATTAAATAAGCATTCAAATCAAGACTATACATGAGTTTCATTAAACTAAAAATAACGAATCGGACCAAGCTGACAACTGACAAGTCAAAAGAACGATAACAAGGGTACCAACCCTTGTTAGGAATGGCCGTTCAATCAATTCATAATAATGAATTATTGTGTTTATAATTATTTATAAAACGTTAAGCGTATTTAACTGCAAGATAAAAATTTCTAAAAAGATAACTAGAATTTTAAATATAAACATCAAATTAATTATTATATTTAAAGTTAACAGTTAAGAGTCGGAACAAAACGTTTTGATTGGCAGAGTGCGTTCCAAAATCTAGAGTTAGTAACTACCATAGGAAAATAAAACTTAGTATTGTATTTTTTCCTGACTCTAAAGGGATACTTTTATAGCATGGTTAGATTTAGTGAATTTTGAGCTATTTTTGCCAATACGATTTATATTTATGCATTCTCATAACAAAACAGGTCCAAAATGGGCATTGTCCTTTCATATTTGTTTTATAAGGAGCTGATTTGTTTAGTAGAATATCTTGACATTTGTTGCTTATTTTATCGTTTTTTGTTTCTAGTGTTTTTTACCATTAGATTTCTTATTACTTTTTGATCCTAGCCTCCTCTAAATGTAGTTCTTTTTATATACGGAAGGAATCATGTTTATTTTTTCATGTTTTTGCACCCTTTTGCAAATTACAAACCCCTGTGTGAGTTTTATCCCTTATATATAAATTTTAGTAGATACCTAACACAAAATAACCTTTTACAATTCTTAGCAATAATGGCCATAAGATTTTCTCAAATAAAATATTCATGAAAATCCGCGCCCCAAAACTACACCGGCGCAAAACCATACTGCTTGCGTTCTAATCAAGCAAACGACCGACGTTTCTCATCGCAATTGTAATATTTGTTTTTGTTACGCAGTAAACGTATAAATCGCTCAACGTTGTAATGGTTACGCAAGAATAATGCTTCGATTGGACTATCGTTTACGATTTCAAGCACGTCAGACCTGATCTTTGTTATTGCTATGTTTTACAAGCAGTTGGGACAAAATCTGTCCAACCACAAAAAAAGTGTAAGGTATAAAACATTGTATAAAACAGATGTACAAATGTACAAAATAGTTATCTGCGCTTCTACGCCGTTACTTGAACAAATATACGGAACTTAGATAATGTTTGGCTGATTATTTGCAACACAATCAAACTAAAATACGCTTGCTTCCTGCACTCACTGCATAATGTCAAATTACCGGCTTATCTGGTCAGTAAGCTAATTTCTAGAAACGCTCAACCGTCGCTAAGAGATAGAGGTCATCTGTATTTAGTGCCGAAGACTAAACTTGTTACCACTAGGGGATGTTTCAAGTACGCCGCTGCGAAAATCTGGAATGATTTACCTCCACCGATTAGAGCCGCCGTAGAGCTATCTTTACCAACTTTTCGGCAAAGATTTCGCAGATGGCTTGTGCTGGAACAATCCCTGGCGTTGACCTCTGGTCGTCCACTCCCCAATCATATTATGTAGGCACTTTTTTGTTTATGTTTTTTCGTTTTGTTTTGAGATTAGTGATTGCTTAGTATGTAAATGTTTTGTTCCGTCCAGTGATATGGCGACTTACATTTTTTATAAATATTTCGAAGCGTGTGTCGCAATTCGCAACTCATGTCGTGTTTTATTACTATGTACATTTTTTTGAAAAGGCTGTGGTAGAATAGCAGAAGCTGTGGATATTTACTATCTGCGGCTTCTGAGCCATAGACCGTTTTGTTCTTCATTTAACTTTACTATCTTCGTACTAATGTTCCCTGTGTACTTTGTATTTTAGATTGAAGACAAATAAATTCTTTATTATCATTATAATTTAAACGCGCTTTAAACTAGCTAACTATAAAACCGTTTTTAGCCTAGTTTTTTAGTTTCCTAGTCAATGTCTCCAAAAACATGTCTTAAATTTCGATTTTTTAGCCGTTATTCGTCGGTAGCGTTTTGTTAGGTATATTTCCCGATTACTCAAAGAATAACCAATTTATATATTTTTTTATTTGTGTTACTTTCTAATTTTCATCGCGTCTGGATCTAATGATGAAATATTAGAGAAATTGAGAGAACTCTTGGAATTTTATAGGCAGACGTATAGCGGTTTGAGAAATATTCACAATACCTTGTACATTTGTCCTCAGAAAACACAATTTAGTGAAGTGGAACTGAAGACACAAATGTTTATTTACGACATTACATAGGAAACCTCTAAAATTATATGTGTTTCTCTACTATATTATGCATATTTTACGTTTAAACCTTTCTCTTGAATCACTCTATCTATTAAAAAAACCCGCATATAAATCCGTTGCGTAGTTTTAAAGATCTAAGCATACATAGGGACTGACATACAGCGGGAAGCGACTTTTTTATACTATGTAGAGATGGTGTATTTACTTTTATAAATGCCATTTTTTTTAATATGCTACGCAAGTTTTAACAGTGAATTGAATGCCTGATGCCCACTCTCAGCTGTATGTTCAAAAGTTTTGCAAGAATATGAATAACATTTAAATAATTTTGCATGAAAGTAAGAAAACTTTCCCATTTAATAAATCTTTTTATACAGATGTTTCCTGAATTAATAATGCAACTTATGTTGCCTTAAATACTGAAAAAGGGAAAGATACTGTATTTTTCTAAAAACATTTGCCAAATAGAACAAAAATATTGAAAATTATACAGCAGTTAAACAGCAAAAAAGAAATCAAGTGAACAAATAAATAAAGAATTAACGAAGGATCTGTCAAATCAAGGACTAGACATTTTGGTAAGTTGTGGACCTTTTTACACTGCAAGTTGTAGGACAAGACTTTTAGAAGCACTAGACATTTGAAAAGTGTTACTTTCTAATAACCGTGTCGCGTACCGGTGAAAGAATACTACCACCTCCTTTTTTCCCTTGGGTGTCATAAAAGGCGACTAACGGACTAAAGACTGCACATTTTTCCAATAGCATAGAACGGCAATGGGCTTATCACCTGCCACGCTGAGCACATGTGCTGTCGCTATTTGGTGACAAATGGACTATGGCAGGGGACTGCTTTTGCGGTCCTCATTGCCTAGTCTCTGACTAACCCTTCGGTGATAATAGTCGTGATTATATGTATGTATGTAAGTTTATATATATATATATATATATATATATATTTATGCAGGACTTCCTTAATCCAAACTCCGAAAATTTACCCCCCGCCCCCGTTCGGATTTGTGGAGCGTTCGGATTATTTGACACTGAACTCTTTTGCTTTGCCCCCTTACTTTTGAACCCGATCCCGATCGATCGAGATTGGAAATGTGAAGTTTAGTACTCTTGAGTTACGACACTAGCGATAAAATGGATTCATGTCGCGCGGATATTGCGTGAACTAAATGGCATATAGTTTTGCTCAAATTCGTACTCTGAACGCTATATTTTGACAGTTAAATTTGATATCTGATGGTGTTTAAATCGGCTCTGAATTCACATTGTCACACTATAGTATATTGTTCTGTGCACACTATCTAAAAAGTGCTACATTCAAGCGAATTGAGTTTAACAATGTAATTATTTTTCTATAAATAATTATCTTTAAACATAATTATCCATTTTTATTGTAAGAAACGCTCGAAGAGCGGAGCTTATCAAGGTAAAATGAGCGTCGCTTGGCATGTTACATGGAAATAACGTTTTCCATTAATGACGATGAATTTAGGGCAAATTAACGCTTAACAATAAATTTTATTAATCTGCTACTAAGCTAGAGAGCCTTTGATGCGAACACCAAGGAGAAGTGATATATCATGAAAATTTTAAGTGAGTAACATGACTTGCACACCTACCAAACAAAAGAGAGGAAGCATTTATATTCCATGGTGGCCTCTTACGTGTTTGCATACTTAAAACAACCTATTGAAATATAAAAGACTACAGAAAATACACACATCAAAAGTGTCTAGGGATCAACATATATTTTTGCAATAACTTTTCTTCTGATTGATATTAATTAAAATTTTCTTTAAGGATTCATCAAATAAAGTGTTTTCGTTTGTCTACAGTAACGATAAACCAAGTCACCTTTGCATTAATAAAGAAATTTGCCATTTTCCTAATAAAGGGATTTTTGACATTTGAACCACTAACATTAAAGTTCGAAAAAAAGACTGAAATAACAGTTTTCTTTAAAATTTTATTGGGTAACTTAAACAATTAATAATCCGTGTTTCTACCGCGAACACTAACAACACAAGAACATCGGTTTGGCATACTCAAAATGAGTTCATCCAAATCACGCTGTGGAATGGCCGCCCATGTTCGTTGCAACAACAAAAAAAGGTCTTCTTGCGACTGGATACCCTCCATATTCGGCAGAGCTCTTCTCTGTAGCATATCCCATGCATGCTCAATCGGGTTCAAGTCTGGCGACTGAGCAGGCCAGGGCATGACATTGATGTTAGCTGCGGCGAGAGTCTGTCTTACAACTCTTGCGGTGTGCGGTCGTGCATTATCATGCATTAACTGAAATAAGGGACCGATTTGCACTTGTAGAGGAACGATGACGTCTGATACAATCGTCTCAGCATAAATTTGAGCGTTGAGGTTGCCTCTGATCCAAATCAACTCAGTTCTTCCGCCGATCCAAATACCCGCCCATACCATGATGGTTCCACCACTATAAGGATGGACTTCCTGGCAGGATTTTAATCGCTGTTGGCGTCCAGGGGTTCTCCAGTGTCGTATACGTCTTGTATCCGGTCTCATACCAAAACGAGACTCATCAGAAAAGCACACGAAACGCCATTGTTCTTCTGCCCAATTTCTGTAATCAAGAGCCCATTGATATCGAATCCTACGATTGTGCATTGCTATAGGTGGTACCCTTAGCGGTCTTCGGGAATGAAGGTTCACTTCATGCAAGCGGTTTCTGACTGTTTGGTCGCTAATTAAGTTCCCTGAAGAGTGATGAAGCCTCACGGCTAACATCATGGCGGTTATTGTTGGAGCTCTTCGAGTTGTGATTTGAATGTATCGGTCTTGTCTCCGTGTGGTGCAGCGATACCGTCCTCCATGGCGCTCAGCCACGGTACCAGTGCTTCGGTAACGTGTCCAAAGTCGACTGATAACACTCTGACTTGTATTCAGAGCTAAAGCCACAGTACGTTGCCGGGAACCAGCTTCTATCATTCCCACGGCTCTGAGCATTTCTTCCCTGCTTAAATGACGTCGCCGCTCCATAATAACGTTGGTTTTAATCAGTAGTAGGGAAACAGTAGCACTAATAATGTCTTCAATGCGTTGTATGTTTTTATAGGGAAAATATTGACAGCTGATTTTCATCTTTTACTTGAAATTGATTGAAAGTTCCTGTTTCAAATTATGAAATGCACCAAAAAGGATCCATATAAATTTATAAAATCATAAATTTATTACAAAGCCACATCTCAATCTCAAGAAATCCGCATAAAAATGCTTGATCCCTAGACACTTTTGATGTGTGTAATAACACTAAATGGTTTTATAATTTTTTGCCACGAGAAGTTACCAGCGGCTGGTGGGAGGCACTAATGTCCCAGCAGTCAGTATCACGTGCCATCAGAGAGGTGACTGATACTCTGAATTCATGTCACATTCTTAGAAAATGGATTAGATTCCCTCAATCACGGCAAGAAAGAGACTATATAAAAAGAAGGTAAGTATTTTGTATGTTTTTTATGAATATTTCTTCCTATTTTGAATTGATACTATTAATGACTTTATATTTTTCAGGTTTTATGAAACATTTCGTATATACCTGGCATTTTAAGTTGCATTGATGAAGACCGCTATTTCAATCGAACACATTTTCATTCGAGAAATGTTTCGATTGTATGAATCCTAAAACATGAAATTTAAATAAAATCTTGTTTCAATAATATTTTTTTTAAATATCAAAATATACTATATTTTTATGCGATGCTGATTTGAACATACTATCGGTAGATGCATCCTTTAAAGGTTCATCACACGACAGTTTTGTTGGAATCAGCATCCAGAAAAAACCCACATGATCTATTTAATTCTCTGCTCCTTCTTATATTGCACGCCCTGTCGCCTTTGTATTAAAATCTGCCGAAGAAGAAAAAATAAGGAAATATTCAAACGCTTGTGAAATGCGACATGCGACATTCACCCCCCTTGTTACATCTGTTGACGGAGTCTTCGCCCCACAAATGTCTTCCTTCGTAAATCATCTTGGAGCTGCAATCGCTGACCGCTGGAATAGATCTTTTAGCGTAGTGATGGGTTGGCTCAGATCAAGAATCATCATCTCTATAATACGTGCCACTAGCATGTGCATTCGCGGCACAAGGCATAAATTTAAATCAATAGCCAAGTTATTCGACTTCGATGATGGAGCATCCCTACCGAGACAAGACTGATGTGGATGCGGCCAACGAATTGGGAAGATGTCGATTACAATAAATTCGTTATTTTATATAGCAAAGCTTTGTTGATGTTAATAAAAGATTGAACCTTTCATGATCTATTTAATTGATTCAGGAGAAGGTGTGTGCTTATTAGGTAAATGCAAGTAATAAAAACAGTACCTATTCAATTTCAAAAACCTCCAACGATATACATAATAAGAGATTTAGTACTTAATATATGTACTAAATCTCTTTTTTAGAGCATTACTTTAAAATGCATTGTTCTACTCGTAATACAGTGGAGCGCACAATAGGGGTTTTAACGAATCGATGACGATGTCTGCTTGGCCATCGTGTGATCCATTACCATCCGGATAAGGCATCAAGAATTATCAATGCATGTTGTGTCTTACACAATATATTTAACAGACACAGGTACCATTAGGGATGCGGATGTTATAAACAGTATTTATAATGTTAAAGCGGAAGAGCCTTCAAGTAGCGTTGCTGCTGAACTAAGGCGAGGACAAGAAAATCGGGCTGCTATGAAAAAAATTAAAACTACATAGGTTGTTTATCTTGGCAAGGTGTGTTTAATGATGAAAATCTTAATTCCGCGTTTAATAATTTTCATGATAAATTGAGTTTGCTTTTTACTCCTTTTTTTTCTAAAAAGCGCATTAAAATTAATTCACATAACCAGAGGCCAAAATGGATCACAAAAGGCTTAAAAGTGTCATGTATGATCAAACGTAAGCTAAGACTATCCTTCTACAAAACTCGCACCGAAAAAACTAAAACTGAATTTAAAAATTATAGTAAGCTTCTACGCAAATGTATAATAAAATCACAAAAAAACTATAATGCCAATTTACTTGAAAAAGCGCAAAATAAATGTAAAGCGGCTTGGAACGTTATTCAAAACAGGACAGATTGTGTAAATATTGTTGCCTTGGAGATGAACTCAATTAACGTTAGTGGAAAAACAATCACAGATCCACATGAAATGGCAGCAACATTTAACAATCATTTTATAACTATGTTACCAAGTTCGAATATACAACGTAATGCAGTATTAGATAATATCGATAATATAAGTTCTAGTATTTTCCTGAGACCGTGTACTAAAACAGAAGTAGTGAAAATTATAAAAAATCTAAAGAACACGCTATCGGTAGGTGTCGATAATCTCCCAACTGACCTATTTAAATCATGCGCCGAATATTTAGCACCAGTGATTTGCAATTTAATTAACTTATCACTCGCCCAGGGCCTTTTCCCTGAACGACTTAAGGTATCTATTGTTAAACCTCTGCATAAAAAAAACTGTAAACAAAATATAAATAACTATAGACCTATTACCCTTGTACCCGTGCTCCCAAAAATATTTGAAAAAGCTGTTAAAGAAAGACTAGTAGAGTTTTCGGACAAATTTAAAATATTAGCGGTTGAACAAAATGGATTTCGAAAAGGCAAGTCTACCAATCTTGCTGGATATAAATTAATTTGTAACATTACAAGATATTAGGACTCATTGATAATAGGACTCCAGTAACGGTGGTATTCTTTGATATGAGTAGAGCCTTTGATTAATCATAACATCTTGCTCGCTAAATGTGAAAGGTATGGCATCAGAGGAATAGCGCTTGACTGGATTAGAAGTTATCTCACTAACCGAAAACAATGCGTCTAAATCACAAAAATCAAAAATGACAATGAGTGTAATGATTATAGGTCCTCATTTCTTCTTAATGGCTCTGGAGTGCCCCAGGGAAGTGTTCTTGGCCCACTATTGTTTCTTATTTACATTAATGATATGCCTAGGGTCACTAACTTTCAAACCATTCTTTTTGCAGACGATATTTCGTTGATAATACCTTATGTCGATATACAAGTCCAGTATTAAACAGTTATTAATGAAACTATAGAGAAAATCCAAAATTGGCTACAGATAAATAGTCTTAGTATTACCGTCACAAAAACAAATTTTATACAATTTACAAATTATAAAGCAAAAACATATGATCTTGGTATACAATGTAATGGAGAAAATTTAAATGAGGTTACTGAGACTAAATTCTTAGGCATTGTAGTTGACTGCCACTGTAACTGGAAAAGTCACGTATCTGACATTTGCCACAGGTTAAACCGATTCATTTTCGCTCTTTACCGTCTGAAAGTAAATACAGGTGAAAAAACAGCCCTTCTCGCATACCATGGCTATGTGTTCTCAGTACTTAGATACGCAATAATTCTATGGGGAAACTCGACAGATGCAAAAAAGTATTTATAATACAAAAGAAATGTATTCGAGCCATATGTAGACAAATGTTTGTTAACTCACTTTAACATCACTGTATGTTTATGAAGTGGGAAAGTTTGTAAGACATAATGTGGAGATGTTCAAATAACCTGTTCATAACCAACGCTTACGACCGAGAGATCCATACAAACTGCAGGTCCTGTTTTGCAATACAAGTTTATATAAAAGAAATTGCGACGTGATACCAATACGTATATATAATAGAATTCCCACCGAGGTAAGACAATTACCCACAACACCATTTTTACATAAACTTAGAGACTGGTTGATTGATAAACGTTTTTATGACCTAATGAGTATATGAGTTTTGATATCCGCTGATGTAGTTATTGTATTCTTTTATATTTTATTGAATATACCTAATTGACTATAATTTAATAATAATTGACATAAATATTATTTTAAGGGATTTTATTGAATTGACTATAGCAATATTCATATTAATGGGATTATATAATGGAAATTTATGAATTAACTGTAATTTTATTGCCTATTTATAAATAATATAAAAAAAATGTTAGATCTTTTAGTTATCAAAATTTTTGCATGTCGACTACTTGACAAAATACGCTTGACCTTTGTTTTTCTGCAACAACTTCACTATATACCGTGTTTGAAAGCAAATAAACCTATCATTTAATTTCATCATCATTTCATTTCATTTGGTTCAACAGCTTTGGGCTGCGAGAAGGCTCTATTAGGAATCAACAGAATACTACCACCCCCTCTCTTTCCTTGGGTGTCGTAAAAAGCGACTAACGGAAAGACTGCACATAAATTTAACAGCATGGAGCGGCGATGGGCTCACCACCTATCACGCTGAGCACATGTGCAGTTATAACTTGGTGAAACGTGAACTATGGCAGTGGTGGATTGCTTCTGCGGTCTCCATCATAGTGGCCATAGCAGTCAATTATTTCATTTACAGTCAGCTATTTTGGATAAAGACATGTTGATACCGCCTAAATTAAAAGATTAGAGACACTATTAGAGGTACAATAACGTTCATTAAGCAGTGTGGGAGTGCAAATAACCCTAATGTTGTAACCATGGTCTCCATTGCCTAGTCTCTGACTAACCCTTTAGAGATAATAGTCATGAATCTATATTAGTTTGTAAAATAAGAAAAATTTAATTATTTAAATAATCGTTTGTAAATTTTTCAGTTTTATTAAAAAAAAAATGAACTGTCATTCTTATTTCAATCTTATAAATGAAACAAAATCTATTCAGATTTATTTTATATTAGTACCTATTTTAAAATTTGTCTGCTATTTGTTGGAGAGCATTGGCAACCGCAATAACTGCTTGTGCCACATGCTCTTCCGATTCTGAGAGAAGGTCCAACCTTCTGCTGGTGTCCGCAAAGACTTCTGCAGACAGTCTCTCAGCCTCTACACGTCGCTCCTCTATGGCCGCCATTTGCTCCATTTGAATGTCACCACTTCTCGAAAACAAACGACGCGACCGACGAGGGTTTGCAATAAAATACTACAAAAATGTAACGTATAAAAAACCCTTGTGATTTAACCATAGTCAACCTTAAAAGAGCTTAATTTGAGTGCCCAAAAATATCAAGTGCACAATAAATAACTTACATGAGGTGGTGCAGTGGCAACAGTAGTAGTAGGTAGGAGGAGGAGGTGAAATCTCAAGATAGGGAATATCCACCACTATCTGCACTTTATTTTGGGAAGTGGACGGAGTTTCTGCTGCAGAATGCTGTAAACCATAAAAAATTTATACCACATATTATCAAAATATGAAAAATATAAAATATTAGTCACCATTTATTGAACTGCATAAATCTGCTTTACCGTTTGTGGGAAGGCGTTAACAGCTAGCTCACTGTCTCCCGACGCAAAACTTGAGCCGTCCATAACTGCCACAAGCTTTTTGTCCAGCTCGGACAGCAAGTAACTTTCTCCACTGCCTCCGCCCGTTTGTCTTAAGGAAGTGGCATACCGTGCACACAACTTTTTTGATGCTGACTTTCTTTCTGCCCGGTACTAAAAAAAATTTGAACAATGTATCTACAAGTCAAATATTTATTAAGATTATATAAATTCTAGAGAAAAATTACCTTTGCCCAGCCAGGTCCATCTTTACTAACTTCACCTAGGGCATTTATCTGCATGGCCTTCTGTGCCCACTTTCTTTTAGTTTCTTGTTTCCCTTGTGAAATCCTCAAAATCCACAGACTATGCTGGGATTTTGCTCAAGGAACTCCACAAAAGCTTCTAATTGTGTACTCGTAGGGTGGTTAGACATATTTTCTTAAATATATTAATTTATTGAGACAATAGCAGAAACATTTTAATATTACCTTACCTTATCTTTTTAATGCAATTACAAGCAACACAAAATACAACTAAACTTTTAAAGTTTTGAAAGTATAATCAAAACGTTCACATAGACTTTATTTTTTAAAGCATTTCACGCCGGCCCACCGCTTACAACTGTATAAAGCACAGGTCAGGCCGCTTAAGGAATACTGCTCCCATCTTTGGGCTGGAGCACCCCAATACCAACTCCTTCCATTTGACCGCATTCAACGTAGAGCTGCTCGAATTGTCGACGACGTGGTTATTTCAGGTCGGCTCGATCCACTGGCTCTTCGAAGAGACGTTGCGTCTCTTTGTTGTATTTTGTACCGTATATATCATGGGAAGTGTTCTGAGGAATTGTTCGGCTTGATCCCCGCCGCTGATTTCCTTCACCGCACTACACGCAAACGACTGTCATTCCATCCACATCACCTTAATGGATGGCGGTCTACTACTGTACGTTTTTCAAGAAATTTCTTGCCTCGAACTACAGTGTTGTGGAACCAGCTCTCGGCGGCGATATTTCCGGACTGTTACGACTTGCCGAAACGACGACGACGCCTTGACTGCAAGAAACGAGCCTATTCCTTCCTTAAAGGCCGGCAACGCGTTTGCGAATCCTCTGGTTTTGCGGGTGTCCATGGGCGGTAGTGATTACTTTCCATCAGGTGATCCGCTTGCTCGTTTGCCTCCTTCTGCTATTTATATATACGTCCTAAAATGTTGATGATGCTTTAAATAATGCAATATTATTTTGTAAATTCTGCCTAAAATTTATGGATTTATTGATATAAAATGACTAATGACTTCACTAATTAGATACAGCTATAATGTAGCAATTAACGTTATACATAGTTTTTAATTTTTTTTTAAATTACATTTATCGATACGTTTTAGACACAAAAGGTACTCACTATCGCTGACATTACTGGCTGCAAAATTCATACTTATCATTCCGATATGAAGATGATTTCGATTTCAATCTGATCCCGATTTTAACCGCGTCAAGAGTACTGTTATTTGTTCTGTTTGAAATCAACATTGAGATTATATATATATATATATACACAGTCGTGGTCAACTAATTAGGGACAATCTCTAGTTAAGCCAAATTGTGAATTTATTTTTTATTTTCCAACGAGTCTTAACAATATTCCATATCTTTTACACGTAAGTATAATTAGTCATTGATGTGCCCGATTATACAAACAATAACAACTTCTTAAACATTAAACCTCTTTACAGTATAGCTGATAGATTATCAGTGTGCTATTTGTTCAAAGAATGCTGGCTGGCCATTTAATTAGGGACACTGAGATATTGCGTTCTATTTTCAAAATTTGAATCTCAATACTTTTTTATTTCTTCTTTTATTGTTTTGTGGTAGTTTTGGCGGCAATCCAGATTTTTAATTTTAAGTTTTGAGAATTATTTTGAAGAAATATGGGCAAAAATAAAAGTTGCGATCCAACACTACGAACAATTATCATGAAGTTGTTTTGTGGTAGTTTTGGCGGCAATCCAGATTTTTAATTTTAAGTTTTGAGAATTATTTTGAAGAAATATGGGCAAAAATAAAAGTTGCGATCCAACACTACGAACAATTATCATGAAGTTGTTTTGTGGTAGTTTTGGCGGCAATCCAGATTTTTAATTTTAAGTTTTGAGAATTATTTTGAAGAAATATGGGCAAAAATAAAAGTTGCGATCCAACACTACGAACAATTATCATGAAGTTTGTCGAGCGTGGTTGGTCATACCGAGGGATAGCAGAACATTTAAATTGTTCAAAAACTATGGTATGCAATGCAGTGCAACATTTCAGGCGCAATAACACAGCTTTAAATGTGCCCAGGACAAAAAGATCGAGAAAAACAACTCCGCAAGAAGATAGAATGATAACCAGGTTAGCTAAGAAAGATCCGTTTCTAGGCTCTATTTTAATTAAACACGAAGTGTTTGGGGCAGACGAAAGAGCCGGTGTGTCAGCGAGGACCGTTCGACGACGTCTGGTAGAAGCAGGGTTGTTCGGAAGAGTGGCTCGCAAAGTACCGTTGTTGAAGAAAGAACATAGAAATGCTCGTTTGGCGTTTGCACGTAAATATGGACATTGGACCTACGCCCAATGGCAACATGTATTATTCTCTGACGAGACCAAGATTAATTTAATTTCTTCAGATGGAAGGCAATACGTACGGCGTCCTGTAAAAGCGGAAATGAATCCAAGATTCACAAAAAAGCAGGTGAAACATGGCGGTGGAAACATTAAAATTTGGGGTTCATTTTCTGGACGTGGAGTGGGACCTGTGAGAAAAGTTCAGGGTAACTTAGACCAACATCAATACAAAACAATATTGGAGGAAACTATGCTTCCCTATGCTGAGGAGCATCTCCCTATTATATGGACGTTTCAGCATGATAACGACCCGAAACATACCGCCCGTTCAGTCAAGTCGTTTCTTACCAGTCAGTCAGTATCGGTGCTAGATTGGCCAGCAAATAGCCCGGACCTCAACCCAATTGAGCACCTTTGGCACGAAATCAAGAAAAAAGTTTCAACTTATCGTACCACAACTTTAGATCAACTTAATCAAGCTTTTTGTGAGGCATGGGCAAACATTCCTATCGAAACATGTCAGAAACTGATAATGTCTATGCCACATCGGTGTCAAGCGGTAATTACTACAAAGGTTTTGCTACTGGGTACTAATTTTACACGTAATAAAATGGAGCTTTTAAAAATATTATAATACTGGAGATTATTCGTTTTGTTTAACTCAATTTAATACATGTTCAACCTTTGATATTAAATACTTTTTTCTATTTAATTATTCTCTTATTTACAGCCATTTATAGTATAGTAATCGGACCAAATTATGCAAATAATAGGTGCTGAAAAATCAATAGGGTTTTATATTTATATGTACATAACCGGTTATTGCTCTTCACTATCTTGAATGTCCCTAATTAGTTGACCACGACTGTATATATAAATATATTTATTAGATAAGGGGGCTGGTATGCCCTGGTATGGTCTGGTATTGTATATTATAGTTTTCCCTTCGGGAAACGGGTGTTATGTATGTAATGTTAGACGAAAATTAGAATAGAATAGAAAGAATAGAAATAATAGAAGTATTATATACAATTTTCCCAAAAACGACAAATTTTCATGCGCCAGAAGTACAGGAATGGCGTCTAACAATTCAAATCTCTGGGCTTGCTAATCTTACTTGCCATTATTCTTTGTCCGTCAGTCGAACCGAACGCGAACGCCATGTCATTTATATGGAACGGTTATTGGAGCGTTATTGAACGTACACCGACGTAGAGCGAAGCGTGATCATCGCTTAGAAGTAATTACCGAGTTTACTTCTTCTTTTAGAGTAATTAACCGCCTAGGCAGGTTATTGGTAGCCGCGGTTTCTGACATGGTCTGGTTTTACGAACACTGTTTAAAGCTTAAGCCAAGCAGAGAAATAATTGTCGGTCACCTATTGTAGTAACCTACCGCGCCTTAAGAAGTTTAACTTTTAGAATAGTTGCAAAAACGAAAAATTATCGCGGCGCCACCGTTCTGTGATGGCACCGTAATGTATTATTCACACCACCTGCTCAACAACGTCAAATTATATGTCATGCAAACCTCACCTAAAGTAAGTCATTATAGACCTGAAGTCTAGCAGGGCATTCATATTGTATTGAATTTCATTATGACCCGCTGGTCATTAATGTGATTTGAATTTGGAACAAAAAGTAGAAAGTTACATACTAATTCCATGCATTCACCATTAGGACCTGCACTAAAAAATAAATTGTTTGAAAATCGAACTGGCCACCACGAGTAGATTAAAAATAAAAGCAAAATGGAACACACATTTTTAAAAGGTGCGAATACTGAAAATTGTTTTTCTTTGCTAAACAACAAATTACATAGCTACAAATTCTCACAAAAATGTCGAGTGACGATAGTGATTTGAATCCGGAGTACATTAAATCCGAAGCCATTGGCATTGCCAACAATCTACTCCCAGAAAAGTCCAAGAAATCGTACATGAAAGCCTACGACGATTTTAACAATCGGAACACTACAAAGGGCGTCAAGTCTGTATCTGAATCAGTGCTTTTAGTCTACTTCCAGCATTTATCATGTACAAAGAAGCCAAGTAGCCTATGGTGCATCTATTCGATGCTCAGGTCAACAATAAGCATCAAAAATAATATACAAATTAATACAAGTACATACACCAAATTACTGGCATTTTTAAAAAGGAAATCAGAAGGACATCGTCCTAAGAAATCAAAAGTTTTCACAGTTCAAAATGTGGAAACGTTTCTAAATTAAGCCCCTGACCACAGCTTCCTTGCCACAAAAGTAAGTACCTACCTATTGATTTATTTTTTTGCAACTAAAATAGCTACATACTTAGGTAGGTAAGTAGAGGTACAGCTACCCGCTCATGAATCGATCGCTGGTGTGCGATCTACTGATGTGATGTTTCGACTCTAAATTAAATAATAATTATTATTCTAAACCTTCGTAAGGTTTAGGTATGTGTTGTCTAACACACACATGAGTGTGTCAGTCAAATCTAAGAAAGTTTATATCATGATGAATAAAAATTAAAATATTACGTAAGTTACCTTCCTACTTAAATACTAAGCTACCTATTTTTGTTACAGATGGCATTGATTTTTGGAGTAAATGGGCTTGTCGTGGAAATAAACTCGTAAAAATTAAAATCGATGACATCGAAAAACATTCAGATTTGTTGCTTGTAAATTTGCCAGATACAAAATCAAAGAAAGAACGGTCATTCGTAGTCCGTAGAGAATACGTAAGAATTACAAAGACATTATCGAAAAGTACCAAGCTCTACGCCCTTCTAATATAAACACTAACAGATTTTTTGAAGCTTATAATAATGGCAAGTGCACCAGGCAAGTCATTGGAAAAAATAAGATCAGCAGCATGCCGAAAGAAATTGCGAAATACCTGAAATTGACAAATACCGAGCTCTACACGGGCCATTGTTACAGGAGAACATCGGCTACTCTATTGGCAAGATTAAGAGAGACGGTGGCTAGAAATTTGATGTAGTAGCAGAGGGCTATATTGAAAATTCTTTACAAAATATGTGGTGAAACCACTTACCTTTTCCACTTCCTAGGTATTATTTCATGTAATCATCTCATATTTTAACTTCGTCTTATATATTTGCTTTTATTTTTCCTCGCTTCTGCAACGATACATAATGTTTTAGTAACTACACACTACACTACACACATCGCAATTCCTTTATCTAAACACATTTACTTACGTGATCTAAATCACGAAACTTCGGACACTATTTTTCGACACTTTTACGTATCCCACAAGTTTCGGATCACTTCGATAATCTTATTATGCGTTTTTCCTTGTAATATTTACATTTATCTCACTTTAATTGTTTTCTATTTACTAAATACTGTATTTTGGTTACGTTTTGAAGTATCTGACTACTTATTTTTGCTTCGTTGCTATGCAACTTATCAACATAATCCAATCAAAACTTTTTGACTTTCTTATTTATACATTTGGCCATATAGATTTCTCGTTTTAAAAATATTATTTTGAAAATTATGCAGAACTCAGAAACCGAGGTTTCTTTATAAAGTTCAGCCGACGACTAATCATTACATCTCTAGCTTTGGATTCAAAAGGTTTACTCTACTGAGACGATCACCAGCTTCCGAATTGGAAGGTCAAGACTCCTTACTTGCCTCTTCCAAATTGGAAGGACTAGTCTTCAAATACAAACACCAGCTTCCGAATTGGAAGACTACGGCCTCCAGACATCGCGCGCGCCTACGCCTGCCTGTGCCTGTCTCGCCTGTCAGCCTGCACCTTCGCCTGCCTGCGCCTGGTGGCGCCTGCCTGCCTGCACCTTCGCCAGCCTGTGCCTGCTGGCGCCTGCTGCCTGCGCCTGCCTGCGCCTACCTGCGCCTGCCTGCGCCTACCGGCGTCTGCCTGTCGGCGCCTGCCTGTCGGCGCCTGCTTGCCTTCGCTTGCCTTCGCCTACCGGCGCCTGCTTGCCTTCGCCTACCGGCGCCTGCCTACCGGCGCCTGCCTACCGGCGCCTGCCTACCGGCGCCTGCCTACCGGCGCCTCCCTGTCTTCACTTGCCTGCGCCCTTCGACGTCTGCCAAGTTCAGCGCTTGCCTCCACACCTTCGCCTGCCTCCACGTCAGCTGCATCTACCCCTTCACTTTTTATATTATCATCCTACATTTTAACCATCATCACCTCCATACTCACCATCCTCACTCACCTTTTTATTTTAACTTTGTTTGTAATTTTATTTTGACTTATAAATATTTGTAAATTTCTTATCATCTTTTCTTTTTTAAATGTCGCTTCACGACAAATAAAGATAAAATAAGCTGCCGCATTGGTGACAACATCACACTAAAAACACCGTTTATAACTGATCCTTGGACACCTTTGTCACCACAACCTTCCACATCAAAACACTATTTATCTAACCCGCTGCCTCAAACAACACCTTATCAAACATTACCCTTTACATTTAATTGTTTTAAATAGGTTTACTAAGTGTAATTTTAATAAATACTTTGATTCTAGTACTATTGCTTTTTATTATCTCGTAGATGGTGTGAAAAGTAGAGTATTCTCCTTGGGGATAAAGGTGCCTTCGTCTTGGGCGACCTTGAATCCCACGCTGCACTCGGGATTCTTGTCTTAACTCCCGAGCATAGAACATTCAATATGGGGTGCCAGCTACATAACACACTGCTTTACCCCCTTGGTGCATAATCTACCATACTATGAGTAAGTCCTTACAAAACACGTCTGTATTTACAGATTTTCTTTAAGAATTTTTAATTTTTTTTTAAAGTAAGCTTATGTTAGATTATATATTTCAATAACGTACCTTAAAAATGATTTCTAACTAAGGGTGGATTCGACCAAACTGGAATAAGGTCTTATACCTAGATTAAACGCCGAATTTGTATAGATTAATCTCGGAGTAAGTCTATTCCAGTTTGGTCGAATCCACCCTCAATGAGCTTAAAGAGTTGTAACCCTAAGAGAGATTTATAACTTAAGAATTTAAAGATTGTTATTTTGTGAATGGCGTCCATCATTGAAAGCAAGTCATCGCTGCAATTGATGGATAATGAATTAAAACCACGATTTTGTCTACACAAGCTCAGATAATGCATCTAAAATCAGAAATCTCTTTGCCTGACTTGATAATAATTGTACCCTGGTTCTACGGATACTGTAACGGTACAGAATGAATGGTATCCGTCCGTTAGTAAGGAATGTATGGGAGTAGCACTAAAATTAATATTAATGCGTAGCACCATTAATATAATAAGCATGAAAAGGGAAAAATAAACTAGTTCAAAATAATGGTCAATGGACTAGAGCCTTATCTTTAGTTTGAATTTCGCGGGGACTGCTCCGTGTGCCCCTTGCGACATAGGCGCCGCCTAGCGTGCATTATTTACTTGGGTTACGCGGCGGACGGCGTCGGTTGGCAAGCCGGTTCACATACAGGCAGGCGCCACCTATGTTCTGAATACGGAACTTTTTATAATTTTACAAAATACAGAATTATTGGCTTAAGTGGATGATTATTGATAGGGAATTGTTAATGGAAGGCTACATTTAGATATTCAAACATGTAATATTGGCTATCTGACGAGATTTGGTTGGATTATGGAAAAACTTTAGAATTGCGCGGCGGACGGCGGCAATGAGCAAGCGAGAGGTTGAGAAAAAGATAGAAAGAGAAGGAGGATGTTATCTCCACGTGGCGCAACGCGAAGTTCGCGTATAACAAATAATAAGCGACGCGAAGGCGAGGCGCATCGGGAAAACAGCTAGCGATTGGTTGAAGGGAAGAAAAGCGGAATGATGGGGAGGGATGTTAGGCGCGCGTGGCGCGAAAGTTAAGATGCTTGGGGAAGAGAGGGAAATTAGCGGGGCATTCAATTGTAGGACGTCGGAGGCGCGGTCCGATTTACGAGTGCCGGTACGAACTCATACGGGGAAACAAGCGTCCGAGCCATTTTTAGCGCGCTAAGTGAGATTCGAGTGGCGATTTTAACTAACATTGGTTATGAAATAGAAGTGATTATTAAAGTAAAATTCTTGTTATCGCGACTCGAATAATTGTAAACAGAATGAAGTATTCTGGATCATATTAGCGGACACGAGTAACGGTGCCAACAAAACTAATATGATTTCAACGGACTTCGGTCTGGAGGCATTTGACTGTATTTAATAATGCCGGCGTTATCTATTACAACGCTAAATAATACACTATCTTCGAGAGAGTAACGGGGGAGAGACAGTTGTCTCCCTAGTGAAAATTGAAGATAGGTCAGACACCAATTAGCTGGAGGTGGGAACGTACAACCCCGTCCAAGAACGTCCCGCATCCTTACACACAGGGTAGTGTTAGGTTGACACACTGGGTATCCTGGCCCGACGGATAGTCAGCTTAGGGGTCAGTTGCTTTCAGGGGCAATGCGACTCACACAACTCACCACGAAATTAAGTTAAATGTGGCTTGGCCTAGATTGCAAGGTATACAAGTAGGGACTGTTAGTTCGACAAAATATAGGTATTTCAAGTGAGGTAGGCTGTAGGAATCTATAGATAGGCGTTTCTATATAATTGTTATGAGAATGTGGGGGAGGACAGCACGGTGTGAGCACGCTGTGCGTACATAAACTAGGTACGTGGGCCACGGGGCCAGGCGGGATTAATTCAGACTAATAAGGTAGGGATAATTAAGTTACGGTGCTAAATGGAAATTACTATGAAGTGACGGGGGTTGGGAGCGCTGTAGGGACCAATCTAGGCATGTAATCTGTTACTGTAAGCCAATAAACTTCTAATTGTTTTCCTAAAGTTGTTACCAATTAACTATTCATTTTAAATAATTAGCAGAAGTGTGGTAATATCGTACCGTCATTACTTTGGAGTACCTAAAAGTCTAGACTGGTTTCCTATTACAAGAAAAATACTAAAAGTTATAGCAAATAAGCATAGCTGTACTGTGATGTTTGATTTCTAATACTGAAATGACCAAACAGGCATTTTTAGCTTTCCCTGGGGTACAATACGGCCTTATATTGCTACACTCTTCAAAGTATTAAAAAATATACATCCGATACCTATTAGTAAAATATAAGCTGATACTTACTAAACAACTAAAACCAGTTTAGAACTTGGTTGGGTCGTTGAAGCTGCGAATCCACCTTAAGGGGAAAGACTTTAAAAGCTATGAGCTCCTACTATTATGAAACATAGAAATAATTGATTGATAACAACCTACTAATTAGCCTGATAGTACAGTCTACTTATACCATTTGAGTTCGCCTTAATGGTCTAAAACCCTTATAAGTCATGTACTTACTTCTAATAATATGAAACATAGAAATATTTGATGGGAACAATCTAAATCAATCAGACTAATACCTAGTACAGTCTAATTTATACCTATTAAAGTGAGTAAAGGATAACTCCTAAGTGTAATTGATTTAATTATTAACAGGGATAATTACCCGATTTACTACCTGCTAAAGGTATACTAACTATGATTTAGTAGGCTACTAAATACTCACCCGGCCTGAGAGACAGGGGTGGAAGTTAATGGCAAAATCTCTGGGCTGGAGCACCCCAATACCAACTCCTTCCATTTGACCGCATTCAACGCAGAGCTGCTCGAATTGTCGGCGACGTGGTTATTTCAGGTCGGCTCGATCCACTGGCTCTTCGGAGAGACGTTGCGTCTCTCTGTATATTGTACCGTATATATCATGGGGAGTGTTCTGAGGAATTGTTCGGCTTGATCCCTGCCGCTAATTTCCTTCACCGCACTACACGCAATCGACTGTCATTCCATCCACATCACCTTGATGGATGGCGGTCTACTACTGTGCGTTTTTCAAGAAATTTCTTGCCTCGAACTACAGTGTTGTGGAACCAGCTCTCGGCGGCGGTATTTCCGGACCGTTACGACTTAGGGATCTTCAAGAAACGAGCCTATTCCTTTTTCCTAAAGGCCGGCAACGCGCCTGCGATTCCTCTGGTTTTGCGGGTGTCCATGGGCGGCGGTGATTACTTTCCATCAGGTGACCCGCTTGCTCGGTTGCCTCCTTCTGCTATAAAAAAAAAAAAAAATTAACTTAAGTTCACTTCCTAAAAGTTAAGGATATTGAATAAATCAAACATCTTTTAATAAATTTAAGATGTGATAATCTGCCAATGTAGTTATATTGGTACTGTATAATAAACACTAAGAGTAACCCAAAGTAATTTTACTTCAAATGATAGTATTCTATTAAAGTTCACTTCCTAAAAGTTAAGGATATTGAATAAATCAAACATCTTTTAATAAATTTAAGATGTGATAATCTGCCAATGTAGTTATATTGGTACTGTATAATAAAAACTAAGAGTAAACCAAAGTAATTTTACTTCAAATGATCGTATTCTATTTAAGTTCACTTTCTAAATGAGTAGGATATTGAATTAATCAAACATCCTTTAATAAACTTAAGATGTGATAATCTGCCAATGCAGCCCATACAATGTAGTTATATTGGTACATTATAAGATCTGTATAATAAATACTAAGAGTAAATAAAAGTAATTTTACCTTTATTAATAGCATTCTATTTTAGTCCACTGTCTGGAAGTGGGTTTTGGATAAATTATACACCCTTTATAGAACTGAATTTTAATTTTCTAATAAGACAAAAGACAGTCAGTTAATAATATTACATTGGAATATCTTTAGACACAATAATCAGAGAAATAAGTGGCTCCTGTTGAATGCTGGCTTCCCACCTCTGTTCAATAAGTGATATCATAAGACATAAGTTATCGCATTGAATAATTAAGTTCTTAATGTGAAAAGGATATTTGGATGATAGCAAGCCTTGAGATAAACTCTATTGATTTATGTGGAATAATAAGAATTTAAATGCTAACACATAGTTCATAATGTAAGATGAAATAAAATTTCGAGGAGAGATGTAAATTCTCAGTTTAAAGAATTAAAGCCGCAGGCTAATTAATGTTAAAGTCAATGTGACGGAACTATAACTTCACAATGAGATGTATAGTACGCTATGGAGCGGCGGTGGGGCTTATAAATTGCACAAGACTTCTTATGTATCATGCTATTGTTAATAAATAATAATACCTGCAAGCTAAGCTATCATCTGATTATCTTTGAGTGGTTACAAATCTTTCCCGCAGCTGCAATGAAGGATTTAGGTCACAGTTCAGACGGAGTCATTGCTAGGCTACACATATCTATGATATGATTTATAGACTGGTAGGTAATTAGGTCAGGAGAAAATAATTTAACACAGGGATAAGCCAATTACTAAACTTTCACGAAAGAACTTGAGTTACTTAAATGCGGTTCACAACGGAGGGTTCACTAGACGATCTGGCCAAAATAGTATTTATTAATAATATTACATTGCTTGACTGAAATTCACTGCAAATAGAATTAAGCTATGCTAAGGTTTCATCATCATACAAACTCTACGCACTCTACAAAAACTCCAGACACAACCATTAGATTGTAGATAAATTAGGTTAAATAGTTTAAGAATTAGATAATAAATTAAGTTAAGGTGGAGGCGGCGATGATGTGTGTATGTATTATAAGGTAGAACTAGGTTAGAGAATTAAGGTAAGGGGGAGAAGTTACAATACCATGTAAAACGCTTCGCCATTCGGCTACCGAAGCGTGTAAAGGTCCAACTTAGAATTAAATAAACACTGATGGTTTAACCAAATTCGATGAAGAATGCCTTGAGGCACATTATGTCCTATTACCTCCAGTCGGTTCGTTAGGTCTGTTTCCCTGAATATCCACATAACTGAACGCCCACTTAGCTGTACGTAACTTTCACTGCTAACGGCGACTAACAGTCTAAAGACTGCACATACCTTACAACAGCATAAAGCGGCGATAGGCTCACCACCTGTCACGTCGAGTACAGTCACAAGCAAAAATATGTAAACTATTGTAACTCTTAATCCACTCTTAATCCAATGGAATAAGAGTCAAAATGTATACATATTGGTGCTCGTGATTGTACATGGTGCAGTCGCTATTTAGTAAAAAGTTGATTATGGTAGAGACTGCTTTTGCTGTCTTCATTGCCTAGTATCTGTCCCCTTACCCTTCGGGGATAATAATCGTGATTATATGTATGTAAGTTTTTTTTATGCAGGACCTCCTTAATCCGATCTCCGAATATTTACCCCCCGTTCGGATTCGTGGAGCGTTCGGATTTTAGTACAAAGTAATCCAATATTTTAGTTTGTCGGGAGGTATTTAATCACAAATAAAGAGATTTACTAATCTCAGGAAATCCTCAGAAAAGCCTCTATTAACGAAAAAAGCTAAAGGAATGTCATCGTAGGTTTCTATCGGGCGGAGGTGGAGCGTTCGGATTACAGAGGTGTTCGCATTAGAAGGGGTTCGGATTAAAGAGGTCCTCCTATATTATTATTTTTTATTTTTATGTAAGTACCTTTTTTTTTTACTTGTTAACTACAAAATATTTAAATGGCGCTAAACGAGAACATAATTGTAATGCCTTTCCTATGGCAATTCTTTACCAGTCTAGCTTGGGGGGACACGATATCATACTTATTACACCTACTTACATACAATAAATACATACATAATCATGACTATTATCCCCGAAGGTTTAGTCAGAGACTAGGCAATTAAGGACCGCGAAAGCATTCCTCTGCCATGGTCCACTTTACAACAAAGTGATTGCACATTGTGCTTAGCATGACAGATGGTGATGAGCCCTTCGCTGCTCTATATGATGTATGTGCAGTATTTAGTCCGTTGGTCGCCTTTTACGACATCCAAGGGAAGAGAGGCGGTGATAGTATTCTATAACCGCTACGCGACACGGTTATAATAAATAAATAATGCTAACCTAACCTCTTTTAATCAAACTCTAAGTTCTAAGTTTAAAATATTTAATGTAATGACTTTTTTTTATAAAAGATGGGCTTGCTCTTGGCCACATTCTTATCCGTAGGATTAAGAAGAGGCCGACGATGAAGCGAGCTTGTCCAGAAGCAGCCTATTCACTCGGGCTTTAAAGATGTTGGGGCTATATGCACTCGGGAACACAGACGCCGGCAGGGAATTCCATACCTTGGCTGTACGCATTAAGAACGAAGACGAATAACGCTTGGTGCGTATGAGTGGAATATCAACCAAGTAAGGGTGTTAACCTGCCGTACGTCTGGACTCACCATAATAAAAAGGGGATGGTGGAATGAGCTCGTGTAGCTCAACAGCAGACTCTCCGGAGTATCTCTGAAGTATCGTGACTTATCAAATGACACGATTATCTTTAACTTTCGTATGAGGAAATACGGTGAATTTATCAAAATAATATAAATATTCCCAATGGACGATAATAATATTACAGTTTATTAAAAGTAGAAAAAGTAAAACATCTTTATGAAGGAACGGAACAAATATTCTTTGAGTAGGAAAAATAAGATGGGTACTTACACTGTGGAGGTGTTGGAATCGTGACGAATGTTCGGCAACAATTATATGTACGAGTAAGTCGAATGAAGTGATACGAGAAAGTAAAGAACATACCTGTCAAGCAAAAATGACAAAAAAATGAAATACGATTTAGGTATAATGGATAAATGTAGATATATGATGTACGTATGTCGGGAATTACGGCCTATTCAACATATTTTTGAGTATAATTTTAAGGATTATAAGAGTAATTATGAGAAGAAATACATAGAATCGATGCCGTTATATTCTTTGAAAATATATGTGTTTTTTATATATATATTTATATTAATATATATTTTTTATATTTTATATTTGTGAACACGGCAAAAATGAATAAAACATAATGTTTGCGTCGCCTACCGTTAAAAAATTCCTAAAAGCTATAAAGGCGTTTAGTATGCCGATGGTAGATTCAAGTCAGCTCCTCCATAATTTTATCAACTTTATACAATACATATTCATCTCGGATCATCGATTACTTCAGTTAATATTGTACCAACTATTTATGCATTGCTGCCAAATAAGTCTGAGGATACTTATCTCAGGTTATTCGAACTGATAAAAGACACACAGCTTTGGCTTGAAAATCACCCATTATAAGTGTGACTATGAGGTAGCTACTATGAACGCTGTTCTAGCAGTATTCCCTGATGTTCGCATAGCAGGATGTTCTTATCATTTTACTAAGGCAATATGGCGAAATGGGTAAGAATTGAAGGTTACCAAGACGAAAACTGGTAGATACATCTTGAGAATGGTTGCCCTTATTCCACTTTTACCTTCTAATAAAATAGATAAAGCGATAGTTTACTCCTGCGCGGTTGTTTGCAGCTGCATGTGCCGCCGCTCTGCGTGTTTGTGGAGTAGCCATTGCTTGGTGGTGACCTTGTAATCGTGCATAAACAACACCATGCCCATCGATGCCTGGGCAACGACTCCGCAACAACCAATAAGCGTAGAGCCCGCACGTCCCAGCATGCTCCCAGCCAACTAGCTGCGTGTTTTTTATTGGTGCTGACATTTCGCGCCTGCACTGTTCACAAAAACCTGTCACCTGTCAGCTTGTGTTTTTTTATTAGTTTACTTTTTATTTTTAGTTTTATTAATGTTGTATTTTATTTTAAGTAATTTAAGTTTAATCTCTCGTCCCGTTGCCACCGGTGCCTTTGATTATCCAGGGACGCATTGCTCGACGGGATCCCGTTTTTACGCCTAATTTTTTTTTGTCCTAATTTAAAGGGTACATCGCGGCGCACGGATCTCCGTGGCCAACGCCCTTAACACATCAATTGACAAAATTTTAATTCAAATCTCATGCCACAGCTGGGAACAACTGCTCACTTTCACGTACCGGATGCTCCATGTTCGGAGCATCCGGTACGTCAAACTCAAAATTTCTTTATTCAATAAACATAAAATAAGTATTTTAAATCGTCTAAATTTATATGGATGGATGGGCACCCGCCCATCAACCCCTCCCATTCAGGAAGTTTTTTAGCTGTGGAGAAGAACGGGCACAAGAAACTCCACAGCTTTAAAATAATATTTACCAAATTATACAATCAGTTATAAAGATAATGGATTAAGAAAAAATAATGTAATATAATATTATAACCAGTTATTGTTTGTCTTCTAAATATTCCTTGACTATGTAACCTTTCCTAAGTAAACAAGATTTTACATGATTCTTAAACTTATCTAAAGGTAAATCTAGTATAGTACTTGGTCTTTTATTATAATAGTGTATACTCGTAATAGTGGTTCTTAATAGTGGTTCTTCTCTTTCTTGGGGCCTTGCCCCAAGAAAGAGCCGAGAACCTTTTGTAACCTAAACAGTGGCATTACTAGTTTTGACTTATTTCTAGTATTAGAAAAAGTGTTAATATTGCAACGCACAAAAACTATACAATTATAAATATACTGCGATGCAACACTAAGAACACCAACTTCCTTAAAAATATTTCTCAAAGAAGTTCGCGATCCCAGTCTATAAATGGTTCTTATTGCTCGTTTCTTTAAAATAAATATAGTTTTAACATCAGCCGCTGTTCCCCACAAAAAGACGCCATACGACATGACACTATGAAAATAACTAAAGTAAACAGTCCTAGCAGTTTCAACACCTGTTAATTGTCTAATTTTTCTAATCGCATATGCTGCTGAACTGAGTTTGCCGGTCAAATTCGATATATGCGGATTCCATTGGAGTTTTGAGTCAAGGGTTATCCCTAGGAAAACTGTCGAGTCTACCAAATCTAATTTAACACCATTCATTCTAACATCGATTTGTTCGGTCTTGACATTTGGTAGTATAAATTTAATACATTTCGTTTTTATAGCGTTTAGCTGTAAATTATTCGCACTAAACCAACTGAGTACCTCTGAGAGAGCATTGTTAACATCGTCATAATTATTCTTACATCTAGTCACATTAAAAATGAGTGAAGTATCATCTGCAAACAATACAATATAATGGAAGTTTTCTACAAAGAATGGCAAGTCATTGATATATATCAAAAATAAAAAAGGGCCAAGAATTGACCCTTGTGGAACTCCCATTTTTACATGAGAACCGGATGACTTAGTTCCATTAACGTCGACAGTTTGAGTTCTAGAACTAAGATACGAATGTATCAAATTACGCGCAAGACCTTTGAGACCATAGTAATTTAACTTCATCACCAGTGTCCGGAGCTCAACGCAATCGCACGGTTGATGATATCCCAAGTGGCTTATATTTTATTATTAGATTTTTTAATTTTATCTTTAATGAAATTAGATTTTGCTAGTATGCACACTTTCTTAAACAATTTAGAGTATTTTTTTTCATATTCTGTAAAATTTAAATTACACTTGATTGATTGATAAACACTTGATTGTATTCTGTCTTTATTAAATCAAAGAGATTACTATATAGTACATCCGGATCATCATGTATAAAGGGCAAAGTATCGATTTTAGAAGCTACATTGGTTTTAAAACACTCTATTCGCTTTTTTGTAACTGGTTTACATGTTACAGTTTTAGGCGCATCCTTACCATCAAAATCATAGGTCACCTTCAAACCGCAATGGTCAGACGTAAGACTACTAATAACTGACTTAGAGACAGAGTCATAGTCTGTAAAAATATTATCAAGACAGGTGGCCGAATGTGAAGTTATTCTAGTGGGTTCAAGAAATAGGTTTATTAGATTAAAGTATTTAAATAAAGCGAGAGAACGAACACTAATATTTACATTAAAATCCCCACATACCATAACAAATTTATTTTTCAATTTTATTTTATTAAGTACATCTTCCATCACGGACTCATATAAATCAAAATTACCCGATGGGGGCCGGTATACACATACTATTACAAAACTATTGAATTCTTCACATGATAGCTCAATGTTACGCTCCTTCGAAAGACATACAATGTCGTTGCGTTCTTTGTATTTAATATAATTACTAACTAGTATTAAAGAACCGCCGTGCGTGAATAGCTTTGCTTCGTACGTACGCGCTTGCTAGTTGGAAATTATTTACATACAAAGACTTGTCATGATTTTTAGCCAATGCTCAGTTACACATGTGTTTATGCCGTTTGGGGTGGAAACGCATGAGCCGTGGGGGCCAGAAGCTCGGCATTTCGTTAAAGATTTATTAAAACGCCTTGTCGAGGGCTGGCAGCTACTTTGGCCAACGAATTAGCTTAGCCATACAAAAGGGCAACGGTGCCAGCCATTTAGGCTAGACTAGACTAGACTTTGGCTCGCGGCAGCGGTTCTCTTTGAGATATTTTTTATTTATAAGATATATTTAGGTTTTTAGTTTTTAAGTTATTTAGTTTTAGTTATAAGTAAGTAATTTATGATTGTTTCTTGTATTATTTTCTGTTTTGTGTAAATAAAGTATATCTAAATATAAAGCGATAAATGCGATATGGAATGACGCCCCGTAATCTCCGGAAATTATCAAATTTATGCAGCATTACTAGCGTCAATGGTGTTATAAAACATCCCAAATTTAGAGTTGCGCAGAAGATAAACATCGTACTACCAAAACGCTGGAAGGATAGCACCTTAGGTTCTATTTCAGAATCCCTAAAACACCAAATTTGTATTTAATTATATATTCTTTGAAAAAAGAATCTATACACTATGATTGTATAATAAGAAAAAGTTTATTTTAAACATTGACCTGAAAAATAGACGAATTCAAGATATTGAGTATAACAAAAGTACAATATCCTTCAAAAAAATTTAATGAATGGGTACTTATGTCGACTGCTAGAACCTGCAGGAAACTTCAAGGGCTAGTCAGGTCAAATTACAAAAAAAATACGAGATATTTTAATTTTTAATTAAATAATTCATTTTGGGAATTTTAATTAGACAGTCTTTGAGTAAGTATCTTATTTTATATATATTAGAAGGAGGCAAACGAGCAGGCGGGTCACCTGATGGAGAGCAATCACCGCCGCCCATGGACACCCGCAAAACAAGAGGAGTCGCAGATGTGTTGCCGACCTTTAAGAAAGGAATAGGGTTAAGGAAGGAATAGGAATAGTGAGGGGGGGGGGGAGGAGCCTCCGGAACTCTCACTGGCCGGACGAAACACAACAGCACCAAGTGCCATTATTTCACGCCGGATATTCGTGAGAGGGTGGTATTACATCGGGCGAGCTCTACTACTCAGAAAAGTATCATAGTTATTTTAAAACAATAACAGAAAAATAAAGTGAAAAACAATTAAAAATATGGATTATTCACAACCGACCCGTCCGCGTCAGCTGATCGATACCTGGTAACATAGCATTTTGTCCAAGTCGCATTTGGTCCAAAAGCATTAGTCGCATTTTGTCCAAGTCGTGTTTTGGCCAAGTCATATTTGGTCACAGTCGCATTCTGGCAAGGTGCATTTGGTCAATGTCGCATTTGGGCAAGGTCGTATTAGGTCTAATTTTTAACCGATATGGTAAAAAGAGGTTATCAATTCGACCCGCAGATAATTATGTGTTTGTATGTATGTAATAGTATGTTTTTCCATGTCACAGATGAAATAATCATGTAGTTTCCAGAAAATAAAAATCGGATTGCAATGATTTTTTTATTAGGTACCTATCTATCGTTCCTATTCTATCGTCCTAGCTATTGTTTATTATTTATTTAGTTCAATAATTTAATTTCTCAACAATTATTATTTTCTTAAATATGTACATATTATTAAAGAATATATATGAAACAATTTTGTTTACGTAATAATCGTTATAAATGGAAGATAAACCGGTGGTGGTTCCAAATCAAAAGGGTACCGATACCGACTCAGTTCTTCTAGCTGGACATAGATACAACCAAAATGGCTCTAACACAAGCGGAAGCCGTCTATGGCGATGTGCAAATGGAACATTGTGCAGTGCCTCAATAACTACTGATAGATTAGTACAGTATGTATTGCGTAGATCGCGTCATTCGTGCAAACCTGACCATATTGGAAACGCTGTCTTTTTGGCTATGAATGAAACGAAAAAGCAAGTGTGTGAAGATATGGGTCCTGTTCAAGGCACATCTGACTAAGACATTTGAGAAAAACTTTACCGAATTTCAGCGAAAAGTTTCTGTTATGGATCCGAAAAATTTGAGACAATTACCTGTTTTTAATGGAAAAAGAGATAGCTTGCACAGGTATAGAAAATTGTTTTTACAAGCAAATAAAGTTACATTTAATGAAGTCAAAGACTTTATATTCCTGAAATATTGTCAAAAGATATCGTGGTAGTAGATGATGGAGATAAAGAAAAAAACATTTATCTTCTGCAACAAGATTTCTAAAAAAAGGTTGAAAAATATGAACATAAATTTATTTTTTCAGACCGAATATTTAATTGGGTACCAAGCCCATTTTTTCAATTATACTCTGCATGCCGATAATCGATCAATAAACGTGTTACCACTTGTTTTCGCACTACTACCAAATTAAACCGAAGACACTTATACCAGATTTTACCGGTTAATTAAAGACAAACTACAGGTGACCATTACCAATTTCAAGTGTGATTATGAAATGACACAAATCAATGCCGTTAGAGCAGTATATCCGGCTGCAAAAATAAGTGGTTGCTACCAACATTATAAAAAGCGTTATGGAAGAAAGCAAATGCTTTAATATTCCAAATATTATTCCAAAATTATTACCAAGTTTAATAAGTTGCGCAAATCAGAGGCACCGGACAAGCAATGTGGTCGAGGGATGGCACCACCGCTGGAACGTGAAATTTACTTCAAGGCCGCATTTTTTCCATTTTATTCATACTTTAAAAAAAGAAATGACGCATGTAGATCGTTATCTTACGAAATATATGTTTGAGCCATTGAGAGGTAACAGAAGAAGTCGTTATTTTTTTTTGACAAAAATACAAATTTGTCATTAGGCAATTAGAAAATGGGTCAATAACCGTCAAATAATTCATGACAAAGATGAATTTCATTCGTTTGCTGATGCATAAATTAAAGAATAATAAATATTATTCTGGTTTGAATTAAGATTACTTAAGTGTGTTAATATTTTGCGTTTAAAAGTTGATAGTAGTATGAAAAAAATACATTTTATTTTTTAAGTATAAAATGTGATTAATATATTATATTTAATTTGGACGATGCAATAAGAATTACCATTTTATTTAGTGTATTTAAAATAGACGAATAAATATTTTTGTTATTTTTAATTGACTCATTATTACATTACCCTAGCATTTGCATAGCTTTCTGTTTATTGATAACAATCTCTTATTTAAGAAAACCCGACTTCAAAAAAATAAAAGAGAACTTCTTTAGCACCGATGACATTTTAGCACTTTGGACAATACACCCCCGAAAGGGCACCACGTACCTTTAAAAATATGGTAATTTTAGCACTTATGACATTTTAGCACTTTGGACAATACAATACATAAGGGATGAAATAATGAGTAACTCAAAAGGACAAGTTATGAACTTTAGCTTAAAAACTATTGAACTGATTTTGACTTAACTTGCACTGGTGTTCTGAAACCAAAATTGCTTGGACAAATTACGACTCGGACAAATTGCGATTTGGACAAACTGCGATTTGGACAAACTGCGACTTGGACAAACGGCGATTTGGACAAATTACGATTTGGACAAATTGCGACTTGGACAAATTGCGACTTGGACAAACTGCGATTTGGACAATTTAAAACGGTTTTTCAAAGTTGGACGAAATGCAACATGGACAAAATGCTATGATACCGGTTTCTACGTTAGTCTGCAAAGGTGTTCTGAAACCAAAATTGCTTGGACAAATTACGACTTGGACAAATTGCGATTTGGACAAACTGCGATTTGGACAAACTGAGACTTGGACAAATTGCGACTTGGACAAACTACGATTTGGACAAATTGCGATTTGGACAAATTGCGACTTGGACAAATTGCGACTTGAACAAACTTCGATTTCGACAATTTAAAACGGGTTTTTAAAGTTGGACGAAATGCGACTTGGACAAAATGCTATGATACCAATTCTACGTTAGTCTGCAATGAGACCCCATTTATTTTCCGTTTACAACTGAATTGAAATGTGCGTATTTAATATGCAGTTGAGTCCAACGACTATCAAGTTATGTTATTGCCACATTTTAACTGTAATTATGATAAGTGTTATGCATAAGCATAATTTAAATTAAATCCTACGTATTACAAAATAAATCTATAGCACACACTATGAGAAGTTACAACTATTAAATAAAAGATTAAATGTAGATAGATAGATAATTACCGAGCATGCAATTTGGATATCCGGATATCCATATTATTCGGATATTCGCCCACATTTACTATTCGAATACCATCATATAATCATTTGTTTTTATGAATAATACGAATACTTTGTTATTTTGTCGCAAAAACCATACATTACTTTTTTCACGCGAAGAAGGAAGATGGTTTAGATGATATTCTTGCTAAAATGACGGCAGTAGATGGTATACCACCATTTAAGTTGTTTTGTTCATCAGAATCAGCAAGAAACCTTTTTGGAAAAGCTGGTTACAAATACTTGCCAGAAATTTACAGTAAGCTTGGATGAATGGACAAGTCTTAGTGTGCGTAATCGCAGAATTATGTTTATCTTAATGTGCATTCACCAGATCTTTCGGTGACCTTGAAGAGTTTAGATATTTGGTATTGACGAAAATAGAGACTTAGAGATAAATTGTCATTTTGTGGCAAATCCATAAACAATAATATTTCATGCATGGTCACTGACAGAGCTAGTGTAATGTGCGCCCTAGGCAGAAAAGCAAAGTCCAAAAGCACGCCACTGAGCACGATCCGCAGCCACTCTCATCCAGCTCTTGCCAGCCACCTTGCGAAGATCGACGCTCCACTATGTTTGAGGGCGTCCTACGATGCGCTTGCCGATACGCGGTCTCTACTCCAAAACTCGTCTACCCCGTAGACGAGTTCTCTGCCGGATCATCTCGTTTCGAATCCGATCTCTCAGAGAAACTCTGAACATAGCCCTTTTCATAGCCCGCTGAGCGACTTTAAATTTGTGAAGCAGCCCTATCGTTAGTGGCCACGTTTCGGCTCTGTATGTCATTAGACATTGCGGAATTTTAGTAGAAAGCAACAAGCAAGATTTTCGATTGCAAGACCCGGTGACAAGAGAATCAAGAAACACCACACTGTCAAGTACTTTAAAATATTTAAGTACTAAATCATACAAAACATTTTGATGCAAAATGATATCCAAAAGCAAGAATACAATGACAACCCTAATGTCTTTTATAATAATTTTTTTAACATTTTTTTTTTTTTTTTATATAAGAGGGAGGCAAACGAGCAGGCGGGTCACCTGATGGAGAGTAATCACCGCCGCCCATGGACACCCGCAAAACCAGAGGAATCGCAGACGCGTTGCCGGCCTTTAAGGGAGGAATAGGTTTAAGGAAGGAATAGGAATTGGGAGGAGGGGGGGGGGGGAAGGGGCCTCCGGAACCCTCACTGGTCGGACGAAACACAACAGCACCAAGTGCCAATATTTCACGCCGAATATTAGTGAGAGGGTGGTATTACGCCGGGCGAGCCGGCCCAATGTGTGCTGCAACGCAGCGTGGCTCTACCACTCAGTTGGTGTCACTCATTTAGCACCACCCAGGGATCACGTGTAGGGTCTCAAGGGTAAACCTACGGACGCGAGCAACTTTGACCCCCAAATTGTTTAGAATTTAATAAAACTTTTATTCCAAAAAAGATCTCAGTTAGTGGTACTGTAACTTTTAATGAATGGGCTACAATTGGTATTCACAGAAGTATGAAACGCCTTTATGAACTTTATGGTGAACGCAACTATAACACCAGCGATGACTTCAAATTATATGTTAAAAATTATTTAAAGTTATTCAAAAGAGTATGTCCATTAGCCAAGGCAAACTATTTGAGTTCTAAGATTAAGAATAGTAATGACAAAATAAAAATGACATGGAATATTATAAATAGTGAAACAGGAAAGGTCAAAAGTCGTAATAATGAGTACAATTTAAATTGTGATAATAAAACCTTGACTTCTGATGCTGATATTGCTGCAGCATTTGAGAGGTTTTTTTACTAACATTCAAGTTTCAACTACAAAAGCCTTGATTTCCTCCCCCACTTTAGCTGAATCTGTTTTGAAGGAAAATGTTAAAGATTGTGAAAGTAATTTCAGTTTAAAAAAAATTGTGTTATAGATACAATAAAAACATTTAACACTCTCAATAAAAAGAAAACTGCTGATCTGTTGGGTAATTCCGTGGACGTCGCTAAATCTGTAATTATGACAATAGCTTCAGTTTTAGCTTGCATATTTAATGAATGCATTGACTGTGGTGTTTTTCCTGACCTCATGAAATATAGTAAAATAATTCCATTATTTAAATCAGGTAGCACTTCTGACCCCTCTAATTTTAGACCTATTTCTGTGCTACCCACATTTAGTAAAATTTTTGAAAAGTTAATGCTAGACCAAATGAAAATTCATTTTTATAAAAATAAACTTTTACATTGTAAACAATATGGTTTTACTAGGGGTCGCTCTACAACTGACGCCGGTGTTGAGCTTTTAATCCAAATATTTGATACCTAGGAGGAATCAGAGGATGCCCTAGAGGTATTTTGTAATTTATCCAAGGCTTTTGATTGTGTTTTACATGAAACTTTGGTCAGGAAGCTTAACCACTATGGAATTAGGGATGCTTCTTTGAGCCTTCTAATCTCATACTTGAGTAACAGGATTCAAAAGGTCGACATTAACGGTAAAAGATCTCCGGGATCAGTGGTTAAAATGGGAGTTCCGCAGGGTTCAATACTTGGTCCATTCTTGTTTTTGGTTTATATTAATTACTTGCCTTATTTTGTAAAAGACAGTCATGAGATAGTATTGTTTGCTGATGATACTTCACATTTATTCAAAGTGAAACGACGACACCCAAATTATGACGATGTGAATAATGCGGTCTCAAAGATTGTTCACTGGTTTAGTGTTAATAACTTGCTATTAAACGAGAGAAAAACCAAATGTGTAAGATTTGTATTGCCTAATGTTAAGCAGGTAATAACTTGTGTACAAATTAAAGATAAGAATGTGAATCCTGTGGACACCACTGTGTTTCTAGGCATCACGTTGGATGCCAAGCTTCAGTGGGGCCCACATATAGCTAAATTGTCGAATAGACTTAGCTCTGCGGCTTATGCAGTAATGAAAATCCGTCAGTTAACTGACGTTGATACAGCTAGATTAGTTTATTTCAGTTACTTTCATAGTGTAATGTCGTACGCCATTTTACTGTGGGGAAATGCTGCCGACATTCAAACTATCTTTGTGCTGCAGAAGAGGGCTATTCGAGCAATATATAACCTACAGGCTGGTGACTCTCTCAGAGAGAGATGTAAGGATATAAGTATAATGACAGTTGCATCACAATATATTTATGAAAATCTTATGTATGTTCATAAAAATATTGAAATGTTTTCAAAAAACAGTGATATTCACAAATTACATACTAGAAGTAAGAACAAATTCGCAGTGCCTTATACTAGGCTCCATAAAATAAATAATTCTTTTAAGGGTCTGTGTGTACGATTATACAACAAAGTACCAAATGATATTCAGAAATTAGATCTTGATAAATTTAAAATCAAAATCAAAGAAAAGCTTTATAAAAAAGCTTATTATAAAGTGTCGGATTATACAGAAGACAAAACAGCTTGGGTCTGAAATGCTCCAAGTACCTACTCCAACAGCTATTTCTAATTGCCTATAATTAATTTATATAGAGCACCATATTTAATTAAACTATTTACATTCAAATTCATATTTTGTATTTTGTGACCTAGTAACGACATATAATATATATATTTTTTGTAAATGTCGTTGCTTCTGTGCGCTGTGGTTTCTTGCGCCCGTTCTTTGCCACAGTTAAAAAATGATGTCCTGAATGGGTGGTAGGTTAAAAAATATTTGGGCGTTTCAAAGTACTTATTAATTGAGTTTATTGATTAAATATATTATGACTATTGACTATTGACATCTAACATGAAAATAATAGACACAATAGTAAAAATCAAGGAGACGTATTTCTGCGAAGATAAAATCACTAAATTTATTGATTTTGATGAAGAAGATGTACTGCCCTTGGAAGAAATACAAAGACAGCGTTTTGGAGATGAAAGGGAAGAGGTGGTCAAAATATTTAAAGAACTTTTACAAAGGAAAGTAAGTATTTTGTGTACATACATACTACTTTTGTAAATGTCGTAATTTTTAATAAAGCTCTACTATTGGCCAACTCTATTTTAGTGGAATTTGATAGTGACAGGCTGGTGTTTTCAGTGGGTTTTGATACAAATGTCACTTTTCTTCCATGAGACATTGCACGGTGCTGCTGAGTTATCAATTAAAATGATGACTTAGAAACATCTGTTAGGTTGAAAATGGCGCTGTTAGATCGAGGTGGTCCAAAAAGTATTCATCTAAAACGAGTTTATGACTTTTTGGTACCTAAGCATTCCACCCACTAGCGTTGAAGCCGTACGTAATTTTTCGGCTAATAGGTTCTTTTGTAATCACTTAGGATGTTCTTTGAATGACAATACTTTAGTTGCTCTCGCTTCTTACGTTCCTATTATCTCAAAAAAAAAAAGTAATTTTTCATCTTAGTACCTACTTAAGATTATTGTGCAAAAATGGTTCCCGATTAAAATATTTTAGTACTAAATATGTTTTTTTTACATTTATTTACCTTGATAAAAGCAGTATTCGAAAAATTTGTTTTATCAGAATTATACGAAAAATAAGTTCGTTACTATTCGAAATATCTGAATATCAATACAGAGCGAATAATGCATGCCCTGCGACCAACGACCAAACGATGACCTTTGATGTCGTCGGCAACTAAACAGCCTAAAGCGTTGTGATAAGAGTAACGCCGCCAAAAATTGTACATTAACAGTCGTGAATTCGTAACACACGGCAACATTCGTGAATGGAGGTAACACATGTGAACAAGATTTTTTTCATCTAAGTAATATTTATTTATTGTGAAATTAAGTTTGAAACGAATAAAACAAAATGTTATAATCAGGAAATGTTTATTTTAGAATCCTAGGTAGATATATTAATATTTTAAACTTAAACAAATTTTTGTTCGTAATTATTATTTATACGCTTATTGAAACAATCTCACTACCTATTTTTACTCAGTTAGATATCACTATCTAGGTACATACCTAGTTAACAATAATTCAATGCTTCGGAATTCTTTGAAACGTAAATTAACTTAGTGATATTACGTACTTATATAAAAATATAATATGTACTTTTGTAACATTCGTAGGCTTTAACATTAACAAGAACAATAATTTATAATCAGTGAGCTGGACTCTCAACAATTAGAAATTTAAATAATTTATGGGCAAGGTTTTTTTTTATATATGGAAGCAAATGAGCAGGTGGGTCACCTTATGGAGAGCAATCGCCGCCGCCCATCCGCAGAACCTGGTGACATTGATTAAGGGACTAAAACGAACCATTTCACACGAGATGAATCGAGTACCTAGGTAATCGAATCTAGAATATAGAATCGAGTATATTCTCATTTCGATTGCAAGGAAATAATAATTATTATAATAATGTTATCATTATATTATTATAACAATACTATTTTTTAAACATTTTGTTTTTTATAATTTTTTTACTCAGTGTATTAGACATTTTTATCGTTTCGGTGCATGTTTCTTAACTCCTTTGATGATCAATTCCCAAAATTTGGAGAGGAATGTCTGAAGCTAAGTGGCGGCCATGTTTTATTTTACCGAGGAAGCGATGGTAACGCCCACAATCACGGTGTAGGAATTCTTATTAACAAGCGCATTTGGGACAACGTTACGAGCATAAAAGCGGTGACAGATAGGTGATCTGTATTTGTCTAAATATTACAAAGAACATCACACTAAAGATTATCCAAGTGTACGCTCCAACAAGTGACACATCTGACGAAATTGTTGATATGGTTTACGAAGATATAGAACAAGCTATGGCAGCCGGTGAGTCTATATTTACCATTGTTACTGGAGACTTTAATGCTAAAGTTGGAATGAAAACGGAAAATTCTGAAACTTTCATAAGCGATTTCGGATATGGTATCAGGAACTCTTCAGGGAGTAAATTAGTTAACTTTTTGGAGCGATGACATCTATTCCATATGAGTTCTTTTTTCCAAAAACGACCAGAACGGAAATGGACGTGGTTATCTCCAGGTGGAAGATATAAAAACGAAATAGACTATGTATTCAGCAGTCATAAAAATATTATCAAAGATGTAAGCGTCCTTAATAGCTTTAACACCGGTAGCGATCATAGAATGATTAGGGCTAAAATCATGATTAACGCCAAAATGACGAGACACGCTTTCGTAAGACCTAAGAAAATCAGAATAGATCCAATAAGTCTTATTGTAAATGGAGACCTATACCGGCAAAAGGTGTACAAAAAGCTTGTGGATAGGTACGAGGAAGCTTTGCGTGTGAATGATTTGGCCAAACAACTGCAGACTGCCCTCTGTAACTCAGCAAAAGAAGTAGACGCTAAGAGCAAAAACAAGAACAGTAGACTAAATAATAAAACTAAAGATCTGTTGGAAAAGAGAAGGCAGTTAATGAAAGTGGGACTTGTAGCTACGGATGAGTTCCGATCCCTGTGCAAAGATATTCGAAAACGGGTTGAGAGAGACATCGAAGAATACAAAGAAAAAACTGTGCAGTCCATCATAGAAAAGCACAAAGGTCCGAAGGTTTTTCGGAAAGCTTTGTCACCCGGTAGCCGGTAAGTCACTTGGCTCTTAGATGCAGCCGGAAACTTAGTGACAGACAGGAAACAACTTTTAAAAACTGTAGAAGAACGCTACCACAAGCTTTTTACATCTAGGAACCAAGGACCCACTTGTACCACAACAAGACAAGTCATGAATGTTGGATCGGAGGAGAATTCGAATTCGGAAATTGTAACTGCCTTAAAAAAGATGAAACATGGGAAAGCTCAAGGCGAGGATTGTGTTACAATCGAAATGATCAAGGAAGGAGGAATCAAGGTCATCGAACTGATCAACAGACTTTTAAATAAGTATCTAGAAGAAAATCACATTCCTACAGAGTGGGAATGTGCCAACGTTATTCTTTTATTTAAAAAAGGCGACAAAGCAGACCTGAATAACTATCGCCCGATCAGTTTATTGTCACAATTATACAAATTGCTAACAAAAATAATTACCCTTCGTTTGACTAATAAATTCCATTTTTATCAACCCCCTGAGCAGGCTGGATTTCGAAGCGGGTACATTATAATGGGCCACATTCTGACTATTAGAACCGTTATCGAGAAAGTCACAGAATATAGGAAACCGCTTTGGCTCGCTTTCATCGACTACAAGAAGGCATTTGATAGTGTGGAAACGTGGGCAGTTATTCAGTCGCTCCAAAATGCTAGAATAGACCACAGATACACAGGGCTCATACAGAACATCTACAGTAATGCTACCATGAAAGTAACCTTAGGTGACCAAAACAGATCGTATAAACATCAGAAGGGGAGTACGACAAGGCGATACACTGTCGCCAAAACTATTTACCCTCATACTAGAAGATGTATTTAAAAAACTTTCATGGGAAAACCGTGGTCTAATAATATCAGGAGCTAGAATGAACAACCTCAGGTTCGCTGATGATATTGTACTCTTAAGTGACAATCCATATGACATCCAAGACATGATCCATGAGTTAAGCGAAGCTTCTTTACAGATTGGCTTGGAAATGAACCTGAATAAAACGAAGATCATGACCAACGAAAAAGAAAATCCTGTAGAAATCACGGTCAATCAAACTATTATCAAAAGGGTGGATAAATATGTTTATTTGGGTCAGGAAATGAGAATGGGGAAAGAAAACCAACTCAATGAACTCGACAGACGTATACGACTTTCATGGGCCGCCTACTCAAAACTGGATTTTGCTTTTCGAATGAATATCACAGCGGAACAAAAAGCTAGAATATTCGACCAATGTATCCTGCCAGTGCTAACTTACGGAGCGGAAACCTGGGTCCTAACAAAGGACAGTATTAATAAAATACAAGTGACCCAGAGGGCACTGGAAAGGAAACTGGTAGGAGTTACACTCAAAGACCGCAAAACAAATATATGGCTTAGAAAACAAAGTAAAGTTACAGATGCCATTAAACACGTAGCAAAACTTAAATGACAGTGGGCGGGTCATGTTGCCCGAAAGCATGGATCCTGGTGCAAACAAATTTTGGAATGGCGACCTTGGGAAGATAAACGCCCCAGAGGACGACCGCAGATGCGCTGGAAGGATGATGTCAAGAGGGTGGCGGGATCGAACTGGATGCAGGTTGCACAAAACCGAGACGAATGGCAGCAGCTGAAGGAGGCCTACACCAACATGTTGGTTGATAATGGCTAAGAAGAAGAAGAGAAGAGAGATGTCGCAACGATATTTTATGATATTAAGAAATAAACGTTAATTTTGATCTGTTTTACTTAATTTTTATTGATCAGGCCAACCAACCACTTCTAAAATGTATGAGTGTAAACTCACATATTCCGACTCAGCTACCGAGTGAAACTACCATTGACAATCAAGGTCCGTAGTAAACTCACGCATGTGTGAGATTCTTAGTATGTGAGTTGACTCCTAAGCCGTCTCTTAAGGTATCTTCAAAAGTTGCAATGCACGATTTTATTGTGGCGGCTCCATATGATATTTTTTTCCGGCTCATTACTGTTTATTATTGTTACCCTTATTGTAATAAAAACTGATAAAATGAATGGTTGCGAATAATCGTTAACAACTTACAACAATATAACAGCTTACATCTTAGCATAGACTTTAGCCTAACATCTATTGAACAATTTTTTTTTGCAGTGAATTGTAAATTTTTGCGGTAAATCCATAATAGCACGGTGTAGCCACCGTGCTGTTATGGATTCACCATCCCGGAGAAGAGAGTCTTTAAATAATCCAAAATCTTTAAATAAGCCAAATCAATACATTATTACGTGCTGGGCTGCCTGCACCATATAAAACCCCCTAAAATAATTATTATAAATGGTGAGAATAAAGCGGCGAGAGTTCAGTTCACTCAAGAGTATAAAGATTTAGATTTTATCCTTACCTTACTTGTCGATGACTAAGTCAAATAAAATACATATAATTTCATTGAGGTTTTATAACTAGAGACACCGCAAAGTAATTTTCTGTGCATTGATTTAGGGCCGCAACGGCAATGTCCACAATCGCTTGTATCACTCACTAACAAAGCAACCCTCGCATAAACTTTCTACGCGGTGTCGTTCTGGTTATAATACCTCAATGGAACAGATCTCCATATCTCAACCCCATAAAAACTATTTGGGTATTGATTGATGGTTCAGCCATAGTAGAATAAAAGGTTCAGCGGTAGGATGCGTGAAAGGTCCAGGAAAATATTATATGAGCCAACTGGGCATCAACAAAATATTATTAATATAGTAGTAATAATTATTCATTAGCATGTAAACGTTTTACCTTAAAATAATTTTAGAAAGAATATTACACTTTTAAGTTACTTATTTTACCAAAGACTTTTTGTGATTTTTCTATGGTATATAATATTTTCATTAACAAATCTATACTTATAGACGCTCCACGTAGTCTTGTCTGTCCTACTACTACCATTGTGTGATTTAAGCCCGCGTAGGCGCGGAAGTGCGAGGCGGCCCGTGAAGTGAAGAGCAGGTGGCGGGAGAAGCCGGCCAGCAAGCCGAAGCTGCGATGGTGAGCGAAAACCTTCTGCGACGATAAGCTAACGTGGGACCACCGGAGCCCTCAGCGCCCGCAGTGTTTATTGTACATGTGCTTGCTGGCGTGATGCACATGTACAATAAACACTGCGGGCGGTGATGTTTTTTGTAGTGCCAGTTGGTACGAGAAATAGCAGCTATCCATTTATGCCGCATGTTATCATCCGTGGGGAAACTGCAGAAAAACACATTTTACTATGAAAACAAGATAACATTTTTAGACCCCAAACCTCGCGTACGGTGACCGAGTGCCTAACCACTTCAGCACCGTATAGTATATTAAAGAAAAAAGCCAATTTGTGCAACACAGCAAATTACCTACTATTATCTATGTATGACCTATGTTTTCGACAATGCAGCACAATTAATATACAGCACAACACTATTGAAAATGATAAACTAAATTGGTAAAAATCAAGAATACTTATAAATTACTAAATCGAATGGCCTGCAGCCTTGTTTAAAATATGACTATAGCATAATAAAGTTTAATTACTAGACATTATTGCACTTCTGTACAGAGTTTTAGCAAATTATTGGTTTGTTGTCTACTCCTTGCATTAGCTTTATTTTTCATTCTGGAAGAATGTGATTTACATCTCACAATAATGCAGGGCATTATTTGTACGCTGGGCTTGGATTTACTAGCACCAGCACTGCATTATTATTTAGTTACATTATTAAATTTTACAAATTAATTCGATATTATGTGCTAATTGTGACATGCACACACAAAAACATAACCTAACTAAATTACACGGGCGCTTTGCCCCTTGCCAATGTCAAATATTACACATAGAATATTTGACATCGAATCACACGTGTAGATGGCTTTTGAATTAGGTATCATAAATGGCGACCAGGGTGACCCATTTTTTTATTTTCACTTTACATTTGACGTTTTTGGCAACTTATTTTGTCCCTTTCCTTTCAACGTTTATGGCCCATTTGAAAAAATAGAACAACTATACGAGTCTTATTTGGACTCCTTCTATGCTTTAGTTAATAATCTATGGGCTAAAGCGAAGACGAGTCGTGCCAAACGATTTTCGCCTTTAGACTGGTAACGTGACGAAGTCCGCGATAGTATGTAAAATTATTCACAATTCTTTGGGAATATATCTAGTGAGTGCCGAGTGTCACTAGATATTTGCACAAAGAATTTGTGTATAATTGTTTACACACATACTTCACCGAATTTGACCGTAGTATAAGTGCGGCAATTGGATGTGTTTGTAGCTAGCTAGTTTTACTGAAGATAGCTATCCAATCACAAATAAATCAACAGTTTATGAGAAATGTTAATATATTTTATAGTTACACAACTTTATTTCAGCACACGGACGCCGCGTCGTCTCGCATTTATGTATTCCAATTCCTTTTATCTCTTATTTTATGGCATACCAATTTCGTAGCTGTCCTTTTTAATAAACCAAGTTATTGTATCTTGTTAATAGATAGTTTCAGTGTTTGTATATTATTATAGTTATTTAATAATAGTAATAATTTACATATCAAACACTAGAAACTTAACCGTCACTTTGTTTCGACACTAAAAAATATAGGAGACATATCTTGAGGGTTCCATACAAAATAAAATATGTACGTAGATTGTTGCTCTACACAGGAATCAAGACTTAAAAACAGTTCCGAAGTAACCAAATATAATTATAATTGAAAAAGAAAGGGTGATCCATAAGTAAAAAAGGTACCAGAAGAACTAACAGTGTCGCGTGGCGGTGAAAGAATACTACCACCCCCTCTCTTCCCTTGGGTGTCGATAAAGGCGACTAACGGATTAAAAACTGCACATACATCCAACAGCATAGAGTGGCGATGGGCTCACCACCTGTCACGCCGTGCACATGTCTAGTCGTTATTTAGTGAATAAAGGACAATGGCAGAGGACTGCTTTTGCGGTCCTCATTGCCTAGTCTCTGACTTACCCTTCGGTGATAATAGTCGTGATTATATGTATGTATGTATGTAATAGGAGAATTGTGTTTAATTCTCCTGTTTCATCCATACATACATTAATCTAACAAAAAGGTATATAAGTCTGGCAGTGGAAAATAATGATTCCCCATACAACAACAGTCTGCATTACGATTAGGATCGTTACTCCAACCGCAAATAAAATATAATTATATAATAATAATCGTAAAACTAATTCCTTATGATTCGTTTTACGATTACTCACTAATACTACTTACACGCTAGCTATTTTCAAACTTTTCTCTATACTTATATTGTGAGACTTTGTTCTTATCTTTCATGACACACGGTTCAAAATGTGACAAATAAGTATTTTTTTACCGTTTACGTGAACGAACCGTAGTCCTCAATTATTTTATATAATTAACATCATACCTTTGCTCGTTCTGGAAAAAAGGATGTTAGTTAAACATATTAGGGCAGAATGTCGATTCTCTAAAGCTCGATCGTAAACTACCTTTCACTGCGACCCTCACGTAATTTAGAGAACTCACTGTTGATTCAAGCTCGAGTTGTCAAATCCGCATTCTCTAAATTCGCTCAGTCTCCGCAAACATCACAAAGGAAAATGGAATTAAATTGTTTCATTCATATAAACACTGCATCTGGAAATATTTCTCGATCTTCTTTTTCTTCTTCTTCTATTATTCTATTCTTTATTTCGTTATTAAAAATAAAACGTTATTTTCTTTTATTGTCAGTCCTCACCTGTGCTGTGCACTTACTCCTTTCCTATTCCTATCATCATTTACAAAGTCCATCAATTTTTAATTGGTCTCCTTCTCTCCTTCCATCCATCAACCTTTTAAATTCATTACTCTTTAGTAACATGCGTTTCATCCCTTCTCATATCACATGCCCATACAAAGACAAACGAGTATATTTTAACTTTTTAATATTCCTAGATAAACTTATATAGAAAATTGAGTAGCGCTAACTTCCCTGAGTCGTATAATCGGGCACTGCGAGCGATTAATCAAATAAATGTTTCGCTCTACCATATTTCGGCTACACAGCCCTGCCCTAGTTGTCCATTGTTTGACAGCGAATCGATTACGAGTTCCCACAATGAATCGTTAATTTTATGTTACATTATTCAGCTACTACTAACTTTTACAATACTATGAATACGGTGAAATACTCACCTTATGATCCCAATGATAAACATAGAACTTTAAAACTGTTTCTTTTTCAATTATTTTATATGTAATTTAATTAGCTTTGAAAATATCATTTCTATTTACAAAAGTTTTAGATTTACAGACTGATGAGTTCTATGGATTCTCTTAAAGAATCTCAACAGCTTTAATTTTGGAAAGATTATGCAAGCTTAAGCTTATGAACTCCACAAGCGGTGACACGTAAACATTATTATCGATCTATATAATAATATATAATACTTTCCTCAAAAAGACTTAACATTTTCACATTAAACACAATAATTGTTCCCAAGGGAACCGCCCGTAAAATGAAGTCGTACTTAGTTATTTCAGTTTTCTTCGTCGGTTTACGCAAAGCGGTACGACTTATATTAAATCATTTTTTGTGTAACCAACTATGTACACACGGCGTCAGAACAACCTACCCAAAACTGTCAAATTTCTACAATCAATTTTGAACTTTATTGGTTCTAAGGATCAATATTCATTGGAGAAATTTGACAGTTTAGGGTAGGTTGATCTGACGCCGTGTGTACATACAAAATTTTAAAGAAGAATGCCCAAATCTGGAATGTATTTTTTCACGCGTCAACATAAAAATTGTACTAAAAATATTATTTTTAATTTTGAAGCAATTTGAATTATTGGAATGGTTGATTAGAACAGGGGTTTCTTTTTCAAATTTATTAGGACATAATATTGTTCATTTTCCATCATGATTTCATCGCCGGTTATCTAATTGTGTCAAAAGTGTTGCCATAGTAATTAATAAGATTATTAGCGATTATATATCGCCAGTTAATATTGCTTAAAACAATATTTTATTGTAACTAATAAAGTGTTCGAAACATTTCCATTGACTGAGTACAGGGAAACAGTTATACATAATGTTTCTACTATTCTATCTAGCTAAGCATGGAATAACCGCTAGGCAAACTTATCTAGACTTCTACTTTTATTTCAGCATTTTGAGTAAATGATTATAGTGGACCGCAATGTTCACTACATAAATTAAAACAGTATTTATCTTAATTCAGTATTTTATATAAATGGTATTAAATACTGAATTAAAAGTTCGCGCAGGATGACGTCACGATTTTTTCTGGCTTTAAACGAATGGGATAGTACTATGTATACAGGATTATTGGTTATTCTCTCCTTAGTCGTTCACTCTTGACAGAGTGGTCGTGGTTGATGACGTTGCATTTTCATTGGCTAAAACAGCCCTCGCGATGCGCCTGCACTTGTTGCGGTCTTCAGCGTCTCGTGAACTCTGAACTATCGAGGTTTGTGTCATTACTTTAATGGCGTCTATACAACGCGTTGGTGATCGACCGCGTGACCGCTAGCCCTCCATCCGTCCCTGGATAACGAGTCGTTCCATGGAGTGTTTTTTTCTAACAACGTGTCCGAATTACTTGAGGATTCGTGTTTGCACAGTCGACGATAATCTCTGTTTGATTTTTGATTTTGCCAGGACCGAGACGTTGGTCCTAAACGCAGTCCAAGGAATCCGCAGCAGTCGCCGCCAGCACCACATCTCAAGTGCATGATTTTCAGCCGGTCTTTGAGGCGAACCGTCCACGTTTCTGCGCCATAAAGGAATATCGGGAAGACTAAGCTTCTCATTAGGCGGACATTCGCGGCTTTCGTGATATTACGGTTGCACCATACTCTTTTCAGCTTATCAACGGCAGATCGTGTGATAGCACATCTCCTTTGAATCTCGTCTTCAGATCCTCCAGTGTTTGTTATAGTGGAACCGAAGTATACATAGGATTGGACAACCTCACAGTTGCCAATCATAGAGATTTCAGGATGGTTTAGTTCAGCTCGGTCCACTATCATCATCTTGGTCTTGTCTCTGTTGACCGCAAGTCCGAAGGAGAGGCTTGTTGTTACTAAACGTGTCAGCAGGTGTTCCATGTCTTCTTTCGTTTGTGTGAGAAGAGTTGTGTCGCCGGCATACCTCAAGTTAGATATCCTTCGACCGCCAACTGAAACGCCTCGGTCCCATTGTTCCAGAACTATTCTCATTAAACATTCCGTATAGATGTTGAAAAGAAGTGGAGTATGCACCCCTGTCGCACACCAGCTTGTGTATGAAAACTTTTTGAGTCAACGTCGTCTTTCCGAACAGTCGCAGTTCCGTCCTCGTAAAGTCGGCGTATGAGACGAACTAGGTGGATAGGTACTCCCATTTGGATGAGTACGTTCCATAACATATGCAATTTCACGGTATCGAAGGCCTTGCGAAAGTCGACAAAACAGATGTAGAGAGAATGTTAAACTCTCTAGATTTATCGATTATTTGTCGAAAAATTAGGATCTGTTCTCTTGTTCCTCGACCCTTGATAAATCTCGCTTGCTCAATTGCTATTTCGGGATTCAGAAAAGCTTGCAGTCTAGTATTGATGATATGAAGGAGTACTTTGCTGGCGTGTGTAATTAAGGCTATAAGCCTGTAGTTGCCACATTTCTTCGTTGATCCCTTATTGTGCAGTGGTATGAACACGGAGTGTGCCCAGTGTTGAGGCCACTTTTCTGTCTCCCAGACGCGGTTGCAGAAAACATGCATAATATCAACTCCGTATTCACCCATTGCTTTAAAGATCTCTATAGGAATAGCGTCATCTCCTAGAGCTTTATTCCTCTTCAGGCGATCAATTGCGGCTCGAACTTCAATTTTCAGGATTGATGGTTCCATAGTATTCTGTGAAAGCGTACTAGTGTTACTCGATGTTGTTATGCTGCTATCGCTGAAAAATTGCTCGCAATACTCCCTCCAGACACCCACAATATCCTTGATTTCTGTGACAGTCATTCCGTTCAACCCCTCTATAGCCCAGGTTTTCGGCTTGAATTGACGGGTTATGGTATATATTGGTTATTAGACCGGATCTATTCAAGAGGTCATAGAGGAGGTCCTTTGCGACCATTTTGACTCCATATCATATTATCCAAAAGTCAACCATTTTAGTTAAAATTGAATATTAAGGTTTTTTTTAGGAAAACCAATTTTTATTCGTTCAAATATTAATTTTAAAAAAACGATTGCTCCGAAATTAATTTTGTTTAAAGTTTTATAGATTATACATTCTGGTTTTTAATAATAAATTATACAATCATAATAATTCGAATAAATACAGAAAATACATGCCGTAGTATAACAAATAATTCGAATACATACAGAAAATGGTCGACTAAAATGTATGTTTTCTCAAAAAAAATACTAGTTAATTTAAGTCTGCAAATTATCGAAAAACATTTACACATTTCTAGCTATACAACATAGTAAAAACACTACCCTAGGTTATACATTTGATAAAAAAAATGCGCTAACAAAAAATCCAAAAATGTGATTTTTGTCTCGTTATAAATGCGCCATCTTGTTCTAACTCACGCGGCGATGGGCACATCAAAATAATACTACTAACCCCTTTCTTCCTTTGAGTGTCGTAAAAGGCGCCTAACGGACTAAAGACTGCACACATCCAACAGCATAGAGCGGCGATGGGTTCATCAAAATAATACTACCAACCCTTCTCTTCTCTTCGGTGTCGTAAAAGGCGACTAACGGACTAAGGGTGGATTCGACCAAACTGAAATAAGACTTACTCCGAGATTAGTCTATACAAATTTGGCCTTCTTAAAGTTTGGTCGAATCCATCCTAAGTACTGCACATACATCCAACAGCATAGAGCGGCCATGGGAATTGCGAATTTGTTATGTTTATTTTCCTTATTTAAATTCATTCTCTCAGTTTGAGATCTTATTGCCTGGTTCTCGTTTTATCACATTTATTCTTCAATTATGTAACATGGGTTAGTGTTTTACCTCGTTGGATAGCTAAAAATGTGTAGATGTTTTATCAATAATTTGCAGACTAAATTAACTAGCATTTTTTTGGAGAAATCATACATTTTAGTAGACCGTTTTCCAAATATCCTTATTTATTTTTAATAGTACGGCCTGTATTTTCGGTATGGATTCGAATTCTTATGATTTTATAATTTGTTATTAAGAACCGGAATGTAAAATCTACTAAACTGTGAACAAAATTAAAACAGGAGAATTCGTTTTTTTAAATTATTTTTTGAACGAATAAAATTGGTTTTTATAAAAAAGAACCTTAAAATTAAATTATTACGAAAATGGTTGACTTTTGGATAATATGATATGGGGTCAAAATGGTCGCAAAAGACCTCCCCTAAGACCTCTTAAATGGATCCGGTCTAATAACCAATAATCCTGTATGAATACAATATAGTAGTTGGAGTACAAATATTATGAAGCTTAACTTGTCTGTTATAGTTTTTGTACAACTTTTATGTTGTACAACATACATTATTTCTCTGATTTTACGTATCAAATAATTATATCGAATAATCGAAATCAGAGCTGCAGAAATTAAGTACCTAATAATTATTATAAAGAACTCTTCAAGTCTTCTATACATGTTTTTCAGAATATAATATACCTAAATAAAATAAATCCTCATATTGACCTCCATATCCTTTCTTTATGATTTGTTCAATAGAATAAACGACCTATCGATTGGTCAAATTGGAGTCACACGATTTCAACCATTTATCGATGTGGAATCGATTATTAATGCTAATCTGACAACATTTTTAATGTGTGTTATTCATGAACTAACATTGACTTGTAATTATTATTTACTTGATTCTTTCGAAGACTTGATTTCTTATTATATTGTAAATAACCACTGGGCGATTTGAAATAGTGCTAAAAAAGTAATTACGACAGAACGTTTAGTGTGATCACTGTGTTGATTGTTACAATGCCGAATAATAATGAACAATTGACGATGAAAATTGAACAATGAACATTCGACCGCCAAATTAAGTGCATCAATTGCTGTCTCTTGATACCGGATAGTGGAACAGTATGTGAGCTTTACTTTACTTTAACATTATTAACAAAAATTGCCCAACAGAAATGTAAAAAACTACCCAAGCTACAAACATCACTTTAAATAAGAGTTGATTATATTTTGAAGTTATGTCACATTTTTAAATGTTGAAAAAAAAACCTGTTATAATTCGAAACATTACAGTTGGAAGCTCTTTTATGAATATCAAAGAATAGTATAAAATAGCAATCACTTAGCATACTATACCGTTGCTCATACAACAATGGTCATTCTCCTTTCTTCAATATATGGTAAGTCCGGGGGAGATGGCCGTACGGGAGAGATGGCCAGTCACTTTTTTTTCCTAGAAACAACCGTTAGAGGGTGGTTTTTTTCGGTTTAGTTCGCCTCTCGGAGCGCCAGGGAGTAGATGCACGCGCAACGTATTAACGAATTAAATTCAAAAAGTGAGTAAAAACCAGTTATTTTGTTTCGAATAGTGCAACATTTTTTTATGGGATTCAGACCTTTTGAGTTTGAGTTCTGGTGAAAAAATTTGAATGACAACTTGTGGTTATTATCTTTTACCATGCTTAGTATTGTTGGTGTGTTGCATTTTAACCTCTAAATATTATATTTAATCAAATATTTCTTTTTGCAGATGCCAAACGTTTATAAAAGAACAACTATTGGTACAAGTGGCAATTGGACCGAGGAATCTCTAAAAGCAGCTATTAATTCAATTAATAGCTGCTTTTAGAGATTTAGCTCATCCCAAAAACAACATCTATCGGCATGTACTTCTAGCGTAACAACCCCTTTAGAAGCTATACCGAGTACTTCTAGATTGCCGACTATAGAATTTACAATAGATAATGCTAACAAACACTAGTTGGACGATAGCTATGAATATTTGATAATACCTGGTCCATCCAAAGAAAGAACTCCTCCCTCCTCCTCCTCTCCAATTCCACAAAAGGTTATTGAGCTCAGAAAACGATCAAAACAAATGGGCACACTTTTGACTTCTCAGACACATACGATATAAAACCTAAGATGAAGAAAAAAAAAGTCAAAGAACAAGAATCTAAAAATAAAAAAGAATAAAATATTGATTAAAAGAGAATAAGACTAAAACTATAATAGTTAAAAAAGAAGGCTGTGCGTAAGATATCAAAAAGCAGTGAAGATGATGTAGAGCCAATACTATGCGATTCCGATGTTAAATGGAGAATGAAAATGACAATTGTGCTGGGTGTGGAGAAAACTATTATGCTACCCAACTGATTGAAGATTGGTTACAATGTGGCATCTGTCCTCAATTGGTTACAATGTGTCATCTGTTCAAAATGTGGGAAAACTAATCGACACAAAGATAAGAAAGAACATAAAAAAGAACGCAATAAAGCACTGGCCATCATCCCCCTACTGACTTGGTCATCTCTCCCGGACACGTCGGGAGAGATGACCAACGGCTAGATTAGAATTTAGATTTTTATAATTTAGTTTGAAGAGAAATTGTTGATTACTTTCACTTTCTTTCTAGGCAAATGATTAAAGATTATGGTACAATAAATATTTTGTTAAATTTATATTTAGTTGAATTTTTATGCCATCTTAAAAAAACTATGGCCATCTCCCCCGGACTTACAATATTTTAAACTTTGCCACTATGGTATAATGATCAATATCGACTAGAGAAATTTGATAGTTTTGAAAAAGTTGATCAGCAAGCGTGTGTACAACATATTGTAATATTATGGAATGACCGCCGTTGGTTTGTAGCACGGTATGGAAACGTCAAAAGGTTTGTTTTATTTTTAGCCATTTATGCGTTTCTGGTTTATTGCTATTTGAAGTAGGTAGGTGTTTTCTTCTCTAAAGTATTGTGATAAGATGCGGTATCCATAACAATAACCGTCTTTTTAGTACATGGTTGCATCTTTTCAGCAGTTAGTAGGTACTTTTCAGTTTACTTTGCTTTACTGTACAATTTGACGTACAAATTGTGGAGGGGCGTGCCATCTTTTCAAGGTTTATCTCTACGTCATTGAGCAAAATTTAAATTGGTAATTATAGTGGTAATAACCGTGTCGGTGAAAGAATATTACCACCCCCACTCTTCCCTTGGGTGTCGTAAAAGGCAACTAACGGATTAAAAACTGCACATACATCCAACCAGCATAGTTTTGATGGGCTCACCACCTGTCACGCTGAGCACATGTGCAGTCGTATTTGGTGAAAAGTAGACTATGGTTGAGGACTGCTTTTGCTGTCTTCATTGCCTAGTCTCTGCCTAACCCTTCGGGGATAACCACCCATTCAGTGCCTTAGGCACGAACCATTATGGTATTAGTTAAGGTAATCGTAATCGTATTATTTTGTATGAAAACCATAAAGTTACTAAACCTTTTTCATACAAAATAATACGATTACGATTACCTTAACTAGTAAGTACCATAATGGTTCGTGCTTGGGGTACAGGACTTCATTTTTAACTGTGGCGAAGAACGGGCGCAATAAGCCACAGCGCACAAAAGCAACGACATTTACAATTAAAATAAAATTGTTGTTACCAGGTCATAAAATACAAAATATGAATTTGAATGTAAACTATATACAACATGTACTAACAGAATTGACGTTCATCTTCAGACAGCCCAATTAGAATATTTTATTTTAATTATAAAAAAGCAAGCAAAATAGTTTTACTATTATTGAATTAAGTAAGGTTTATTTAACATGATTAGTGATACTCATCGGTAGCAAACAGTATGGGCATATTAGATCTTTAGCCTACCTACCTAAACACACTCACACGCCGCTTAGCACCGAAAAGAGCCGACAAAATTGACGACTTATTGCCGACAAACGTAGGTAGGCACATACCTACACGGCTACACGAAATACGAATCGTATTTAGCAGTTGACTTGTATTTATTATTATTAACCCCTACTGCCCCACTGCTGAGCAAAGGCCTGACTTGTTTACAACTAGTAAATAAATAACGATTCTTTTCATAGGTACTTTTTATATTTCGACTGTCCACTGTGAGTAATCGATGATGTAGGTAGGTGTAAGTAATGTAATTTAATATGGTACCTAACAAAATGTCAATAGAAATATCATAGCAGAATAGTAAGGTTACCATTATTATTGCATGATTTGCACAGCTAATGTTAGAGCTGATATTATTACAACAAACTTGAACACAGACAGCGCCTTTAAACTAATGTCAAAGTTGCTCGCGTCCGTAGGTTTACCCTTGAGACCCTACACGTGATCCCTGGGTGGTGCTAAATGAGTGACACCAACTGAGTGGTAGAGCTACGCTCCGTTGCAGCACACATTGGGCCGGCTCGCCCGGCGTAATACCACCCTCTCACTAATATTCGGCGTAAAATAATAGCACTTGGTGCTGTTGTGTTTCGTCCGACCAGTGAGGGTTCCGGAGGCCCTTTCCACCCCCCCTCCCCTCCCAATTCCTATTCCTTCCTTAAACCTATTCCTCCCTTAAAGGCCGGCAACGCATCTGCGATTCCTCTGGTTTTGCGGGTGTCCATGGGCGGCGGTGATTACTCTCCATCAGGTGACCCGCCTGCTCGTTTGCCTCCCTCTTTTATAAAAAAAAAAAAAAAAAAATGTATTGAAGTGTCAAATAGCAACTTACTGGTTAGTTAACACTCGTACGTCTACAAGTCGTTCTCCTAAACGCTTTCAAAGTGCCCACCAACGACTTGTTCAATGCACTTTATGGTCCGTTTACGTAATTGTTGTCTAAGCATGCCTAACACTTCAGTGTCACTTTTCACTGTTTCAAAGGCGATCACTACCTAGCACTTGTTGTCTCAGTAAAATGAACTAATGAATAAAATAATAAAATAAAATAACTAATACGTTCTACAAAAAAAGTCACAAGGCGTCAAATCAAGTGACCGATCCAGCGTTCACCATACTCAGAAGAATCGAGATGCTCGCGGTTAGGTATCTTATGATTACTTTTCAGATAATCAAACCGTTGCAGAAGATGTGAAAGAAACTTAATCTGTGAAGACAGTAGACAAATCTGTTCAAACATTTATAACACACAAATTCAGAAGTAAAACTGTACAGACCAACGTAAAGTCCAAAGACCAGGCATTATCACCTTTAAAACCTTAACTTATTAGTAGGCCGGCCAAGCGCCAAAAAGTCGTCTCTAAACCGAATCTT